>JARQOD010000005.1:425086197-425186503 GCA_033576555.1 Oophaga sylvatica
TTTTTGCATTCTCTTTACTGTAAATTAACACGCCCATTCTCCACAGCAAGGTGGGCCCTGTAATCATGATCTGTGATGGCCTTTTAGATGTTATGAAATTAACGGTTGACTGCTGCATAGAGACCCAATATATTCTTTCTCTTCTCTAATGCTGTTTGTTGAGGTGACATGTATAGAAAGTTGCTGAGCCATTAGTTCACTCTCTGGAGGTGTGTGGTGAGGGAAGATGTCAGCGCTGTCCATGAGTTCAGTGTGTGAGTTATCAACATAGCAAGAACAGTTCCAATTTTTGTTTTATGACAAGCAGTTCCTTTGGTTTCTTGATCTGTCCTGTATTAAAGGGAATCTGTCACCCAATTTTTCGACTATGTGCTGTGGCCACCACCATCAGGAGCTTATCTACAGCATTCTGTTATGCTGTAGATAAGCCCCGATGTAACCTGAAAGATTAGAAAAACGAGTTAGATTATACTCTCCCAGGGGCGGTCCGGAGTCCGGTTCGGTCCGGAGGGAGTCGCAGTCGGTCCGGTGCCTCCCATCTTCTAGCGAAGACGTCCTCTTCTTTGCTTCCCATCGCATCTGCGATGCAGGCGCACTGCTCTGCCCTGTTGAGGGCAGCGTAAAGTACTGCAGTGCACAGACGCCGGACCTCTCTGACCTTTCCCGGCGCCTGCGCACTGCAGTACTCTGCCCTCAACAGGCAGAGCAGTGCGCCAGAGCCGCAACGGGAAGAAAGGAAGAGGACGTCTTTGCTAGAAGATGGGAGGCGCCAGATCGGACCGCGACTCTCTCCGGACCGCCCCTGTGTGAGTATAATCTAACTAGTTTTTCTTCTCTTTCAGGTTACATCGGGGGCTTATCTACAGCATTACAGAATTCTGTATATTAGCCCTAAGGGCTGTGGCTGCATCTCATAGTCGAAAAATGGGGTGACAGATTCCCTTTAACTTATAATTTATGTCTTCCTATTCTTTACACACATGAAATTACTATGTTGTCTTAGGGTATGTTTCCATGGGCCATATTACATCCGGATTTGCAGCGGATAGAACGCTGTGTACAGCCGCAGCGTTTAATCAGCAGCGTCCAAATATTATAGCATAGTGGAGGGGATTTGAAGAAATCCTGTCTCCACTATGCGTCCTAATGCGCGGGTGACACACTCACGAAACCGGACATGCGGTGCATCATTTTAGAACGCAGCATGTCTGTTTACCTTGCGGAGACGCTCAATCTCCGCAAGGTAAATAACCCGGTCTATGTATGCGATAATGTGATTCCGCATGTGTTCAGTGAACTCATCCGGAATCACCGCGCGTACAGAAGGGGGCGGGGCTTTGGGCGGAGCGGGGTTTCCGCTCAGTCCAAAGCGCTGACAATACGGCTCGTGGAAACGGGCCCTTAGACTACGCTATTGTCGTATCACAAACTTGACAAAATGTAGGATGACAGACATACACAATGCATCAGCACACAACGACTAATAAATACATGAACTCTAATATTGCTGCAAACATTAAAAGTAAAGATACTTGGCGTATTTGTTCACCTGTACATTAATTTAAATCTAAAGGTGTGCAGGCCCTTTTTTTTTTTTGTGTGTGTTACATATCGGGGGGTGCCCACTTCAGGGCTCAGCACACTTACCCACCCATCTTTCACACAACAGGTTTTAATTGCAAGCTATACCTGGTTTTCTTTTCACTCCCTATTCACATGACACTGTTTTGGTAGATAGAGAGGGGAGACATTAAGTGTCTAGGGACCATCCATATTAATAGGTCACCTTGATGTGTAAAATCATAGCATGTTAGAGTTGGAAGAGACCTCCTATTCACTAACTATCTCAGACAGATGTCTGTCCAGTCTCTGTTTGAAGACTTCCATTGAAGGAGAACTCGCCACCTCTCGTGGCAGCCTGTTCTACTCATTGATCACCCTCACTGCCAAAAATTTTTTCTAATATCTAATCTGTATCTTCTCCCTTTCAGTTTAGTTACATTGTTTCTTGTGTTTCTGTGTGCAAATGAGAATAAGTATGATCCCTCTACACCAGTGGTTCTCAACCTTTCTAATGCCGTGACCCCGCAATACAGTTCCTCATGTTGCGGTGACCCCCAAACCAAAAAATAATTACAGTCCTCCATACAATATTATGGGCACCACATAGTCCTCCATACAGTATTATGGGCCAAATATAATGCTCCATAAAGAATACTGGTCCCCATATAATGCTCCATACAAAATATGGAGCTCTCCTCTGCACTGTGCTGCGTTCTGCACTGTTACGGCTCAGGAAAGGACACTGTGGAAAGACTCCCCATTATCATCATCATTGCCTCCCCATCATCATCATCGCCTCCCCATCATCATTGCCTCCCCATCATCATTATCATTGTCTGCCCATCATCATTGGCTCCCCATCATCATCATTGGCTCCCTATCATCATCGCCTCCCCATCATCATCATTGCCTTCCCATCATCATTGGCTCCCCATCATCATTGCCTGCCCATCATCATTGGCTCCCCATCATCATCGCCTCCCCATCATCATCATCATTGCCTGCCCATCATCATTGGCTCCCCATCATCATGATCATTGCCTGCTAGTGTTGAGCGATACGATAATGCAAATATCGGCTATCGGCCGATATTAGCTCTATCGGCCTTTCGATAATTTGTTTCGATATTTTCGTCATATCGAATACCGTAATCGGATTTGTCACTGTCACTGTCTGTGTCCGTCGGTCGGGTCTGTCAGGAGTCAGCGGCACTTACCTGGCAGAAGATCTCCGGCGGTCACGTCCTGGACTGCTTCATGGCCGCCATCCTCTTCTCCCCGGCGGTCACATGCAGTTTCTCGCGATAACTGCAGTGACTGCTGGGTAATCCCGGCCGTAAAGCAGTCAGTCCGATGACGTCACCGCCGGGGAAGCAGGTAATCAGCTGTGCTGCGTCGCGATGACAGGCTCTGCCTGTCATTGCGATGTAGCAGAGCTGGATCGTCGTGGGACTGTCGTTACTATGGACTGCGTCGGACAGGTGGTATACTGTTGGTTTGTTTTTTTTCTTTTTTTACAGGAGATCGATGGCGTCGCAGGAATGAGAGTACAATAAAAGAAATGAAAACTGTGTTGTCTCTTTTATTTCATTAAAATACTTTTTTCTTGCTTTGTCTTTTTTTTTATGCATTTAATAACTTTGGGATTAATAATGGATCGGTGTCTTATTGACGCCTCTCCATTATTAACCGGGCTTATTGTCACCGTGCAATCAACGGTGACATTAACCCCTTATTACCCCGCTTGCCACCGCTACAGGGCAAAGTGGGAAGAGCCGGGTAAAGTGCCACAATTGGCACATCTTTTGATGCGCCAAATGTGGGGCTGCTGTAGCCTGGTATTATCAGGCTGTTGAGGGCCAAAATCCATGGGCCTTGACAGTCTTTTAATACCAGGCCGCAGCAGTCTGCATTTTACTTGGCTGGTTAACAAAAATAAGGGGACCCCTACGCCGTTTTTTTTTTCGAGGGGATCCCCTATTTTTGTTAACCAGCCAAGCTAAGCAGACTGCTGTAGCCTGGTATTATCAGGCTTGCAAGGTCCATGGATATTGGATCCTTACCAGCCTGAAAAACCAGGCCTCAGCGGTCTGCTTCATCTGGCTGGTTAACAAAATAGGGGGGACCCCACGCCAATTTTTTTCGAGGGGATCCCCTATTTTTGTTAATCAGCCAAGATATGCAGACTGCTGTGGCCTGGTATTATCAGGCTTGCAAGGTCCATGGATATTGGATCCTTACCAGCCTGAAAAACCAGGCCTCAGCGGTCTGCTTCATCTGGCTGGTTAACAAAAATAGGGGGACCCCACGCCAATTTTTTTCGAGGGGATCCCCTATTTTTGTTAATCAGCCAAGATATGCAGACTGCTGTGGCCTGGTATTATCAGGCTGGCAAGGTCCATGGATCTTGGCTCCTTAACAGCCTGAAAATCCAGGCCTCAGCGGTCTGCTTCATCTGGCTGGTTAACAAAAATAGGGGGGACCCCACGCCATTTTTTTTCGAGGGGATCCCCTATTTTTGTTAACCAGTTCCCTCTGACGTCACTGATTGTGTCCCTGGCTGACCTGAAGTGAAAGTGGAAAGCAATCAATTAAGCTTTCCACTTCCTCTCCTGTCAGCCAGGAGAGGAACTCATTCATTTGGGGGTTTACTGTGAGGCTGCAGCATTAGCTGCGGTCCCTGCAGTAAACATTAACCCTTTCTGATGGATTACACCGTGGGACCTGACTGTACATCGGATTGGTAAGAATAATTTTGCTTTATTATTTTATTTTTATTACAGGAAATGGTTTTAGCAGGTAAATAAAATATGGTCAAAAACTGTGTGATTATCTCATTAAACTTCTTTTTTATTAAAGTGTGTGTGTTTGATTTTTCTTTCATACAATAGGATTAATAATTGATAGTTGTCCGATTGACAGCTCTCAATTATTAACCTGGCTTAAAGTGACCTTTCAATTGCAAGGTCATTTTAACCCCTTATTAACCCATTCGCCACCGCTACAGGGCAATGGGAATAGACGGGCAAAGTGCCAGAAAGGGCGAATCTAATTATAGATTTGTCTTTTCTGGGGTGTCTGGGGGCAGATTTTAGTAGCCGGGGGGGGGGGGCAAAAATAATGGTCCCTCTCTGGGCTATTATTATCTGCCCCCACTCACTGGCTTTGTCTGTCTGGTTGCGAAAATAGGGCGGGAGCCCACGCATTTTTTTTCAGCAATTTTACACCTCATATATATATATATATACATGTCATTGAATTTGTGACACATATATATATATTTATATTTATAGTTCATACAGTTCTACATAGTATAATAGCCGCTAATTCAATTGCCGGCTTTTGTGAAAATGCAGAACCCGATATGAAATGACACTTGGTTTACATAGAGTTAACCATGTCTTTTCATGTAGTTTGATATCTGATTTGCACAAACAATTACATGAGTGTAAGTGTGCAAAATTTCACACCTGTAGGGGTTAATTAAAGGTGTAAATTCGTAGCAAAAAAGTCAGTTTTTTTTACAACGAATTTACACCTTTAATTAACCCCTACAGGTGTGACATTTTGCACACATAGACTGATGTAATTGTTTGTGCAAATCAGATTGCAAAAGACATGGTTAACCCTATGTACACCAAGTGTCATTTCATGTCGGGTGCTTCTGTCTTTTCACAGAAGCCGGCTTTACCCGGCAATTGAATCAGAGGATATTTTACTATGTAGAAGTGTATAAACTATACATATATGTATATATATATATATATGTCACAATGACATGTATATATATATTATATGTATTCTATGTGTGTATATTTAGTGTTTACAAGGAAATAAAGGTTTTTTTTAATTTCGATATTTTGTTCCCATAGACTTACATGGGACTTCCGCTATCGAAATCGGATATCGACGATATTTAGTGCTATCGGCGATACAATTTCGATACGATATTTTTAGATATCGAGCAATATCGCTCAACACTATTGCCTGCTCATCATCATTGGCTCCCCATCATCATCGCCTCCCCATCATCAACATCTTTGCCTGCCCATCATCATTGGCTCCTCATCATCATCGTTGCCTCCTCACCACCATTACTGCCTCCCCCCATCACCATCACACATACTGCACCACACACAGACAGCACCCCAGCACTCTCTCACATACACACACGCAGGCAGACACACACACACACACACACACTGATACACACAGACACATACACCTCACATCTCACCTGTCCGACGCCCGCGCTCTCTGCCACAGCCGGCCGCTGAATGATGACGTCATCCAGCGGCGCTGCTGTGACAGGAAGTGCGGGCGCCCTGCAGGCGTCCCCTGGACCCCGGAGCTACGGAGGCACGGGGAGAGGTAAGTATTGCGCCGCCTGCTCAGGCCGGGTCCCATCTCTCCCCGCACAGTGGACTCACCGACCCGCCGCTCAGCTCCGGAGGGTCCCGGGCCGCTGCACTGTGACTCCGTGGGAGGAGGAATTTCTGCTGCTGCCACGCCGCCCCACACACGTGCTGCCTGGGGCGGACCGCCCACGCTACGCTACCCCTAGCCTACGCCACTGGGCTAAAGCCATCGGAAATATGCTGTATATGGTCGCCCCATCTGTATATATGGCTCCGCTCCCTCCCATCCTGTATACATGGCTCCGCTCCCATCCTGTATAATGGCTCCGCTCCCTCCCATCCTGTATACATGGCTCCGCTCCACCCTCCCATCCTGTATATATGGCTCCGCTCCCCCTCCCATCCTGTATACATGGCTCCGCTCCCATCCTCCCATCCTGTATATATGGCTCCGCTCCCCCTCCCATCCTGTATACATGGCTCCGCTCCCCCTCCCATCCTGTATACATGGCTCCGCTCCCATCCTTATTACATGGCTCCGCTCCCCCTCCATCCTGTATAATGGCTCCGCTCCCATCCTGTATATATGGCTCCGCTCTCATCCTCCCATCCTGTATATATGGCTCCGCTCCCATCCTCCCATCCTGTATATATGGCTCCGCTCCCATCCTCCCATCCTGTATATATGGCTCTGCTCCCCCCTCCCATCCTGTATACATGGCTCCGCTCCCCCCTCCCATCCTGTATACATGGCTCCGCTCCCATCCTCCCATCCTGTATATATGGCTCCGCTCCCATCCTCCCATCCTGTATATATGGCTCTGCTCCCCCTCCCATCCTGTATACATGGCTCCGCTCCCCCCTCCCATCCTGTATACATGGCTCCGCTCCCACCCTCCCATCCTATATACATGGCTCCGCTCCCCCCTCCAATCCTGTATATATGGCTCCGCTCCCTCCTCCCATCCTGTATATATGGCTCCGCTCCATCCTCCCATCCTGTATATATGGCTCCGCTCCCATCCTGTATACATGGCTCCGCTCCATCCTCCCATCCTGTATATATGGCTCCGCTCCCCCTCCCATCCTGTATACATGGCTCCGCTCCACCTCCCATCCTGTATACATGGCTCCACTCCCATCCTCCCATCCTGTATACATGGCTCCGCTCCACCCTCCCATCCTATATACATGGCTCCGCTCCCATCCTCCCATCCTGCATATATGGCTCCGCTCCCCTCTCCCATCCTGTATATATGGCTCCGCTCCCATCCTCCCATCCTGTATACATGGCTCCGCTCCCACCCTCCCATCCTATATACATGGCTCCGCTCCCACCTCCCATCCTGTATATATGGCTCCGCTCCCATCCTGTATATATGGCTCTGCTCCCACCCTCCCATCCTATATACATGGCTCCGCTCCCATCCTGTATACATGGCTGGGCTCCCCCGTCCCCTCCCCCCCATCATACTTACCCTCCTCGCATCCCTGTCGGCGGCGTCAGCTTCCTCCTGTGCGCAGCGGTGACGTAATACCGCTCATTAAGGACATGAATATGGACGCCACGCCTATGGGAGTGGCGTCACGTCCATATTCATTACCTTAATGAGCGGTACTACGTCACCGCACTGCCAGGAGGAAGCTGACGCCGCCGACAGGGATGCAGGGACCTGCAGCGTCGGAGCGAGGAGGGTAAGTATGGATGTCTAATGAAGCCGGCGGCTGCAGCTGTCACTACGGTGCTGCAGCCGCCGGCTCCTTTAAGCGACCCCTGTGTTTTGGTCGTTCGACCCCCGCGGGGGTCGCGACCCACAGGTTGAGAACCGCTGCTCTACACTGTGACATCCATTAAGATATGTGTAGACAGCTATTAAGTCTCCTCTTAGACTTCTTTTTTGCATAGGACATAGTTTGCTGTCCGCTCACCATCCTAGTAGCTCTTCTCTGAACTTTCCCCAGTTTTTATATGTATTTTTTTAAAATGTGGTGCCCAGAACTGGACACACTATTCCAGATCAGGTCTAACCAAGGAGGAGTAGACTCTCTAGTGGGATAATTACTTCACGTGATCTATGCTTCTCTTAATACATCCCAGACCTGTGTTTGCCTTTTTTGTTGCTGCATCACACTGTTGACTCAAGTGTAGTCTATAATCTGTTAGTATACCCAAGTCTTTTTCTTTCTGTTGCTTAGCTCTATTCCTCCCACTCTGTAGATGTAATTTTTGTTTTTCTTGCCCAGATGTAGAATCTTGCATTTCTCCATGTTAAATAACATTCTATTAATCGCTGCTTATTGTTTAAGCTCATCTAGATCCTTCTGAATCCTTTCCCTGTCTTTAGTGTTAGCTATCCTTCCTAGTTTTACATCATCTGTATATTTGATTAGTTTACCTTCAGTTCCCTTATCTAGATCATTAATAAAAATGTTGAACAACACTGGGACTTCTCCTGTTCTCCAGGAATTTTCAAAGATTCTGGCTAGTGGTTCTGCAGTTTCCTCTGCTAACTCTTTCAGTACCCTAGGATGTAATTCATCTGGACCAGGAGATTTAAATTCATTAAAATTAGCTAAGTGTTCTCTCACCATCTCCCTGTTTATGGATAGTGTGGATTCTTTTATTCCTTCTATGGCCCCATGAAGATCAGTTGATGTTACAGTTGATTTTGTAGAGAACACCGATGCAAAATAGGAATTTAAAAGTTTGACCTGCTCACCATCACTTTTGACCACTTCACCCTTTTTGTCCTGTAAAAATCCTATAGTATCTTTGACTTTTCTTTTGCCTTTGACATACCTCCAAAATCCTTCTTCACTGCTTTTGGTCTCCCTTGCATGCCTCACTTCAATACTGGCTTTAGCTCTTCTAACTCTTGCCCTGCATTCCCTGCAGACAGCATTATATTTTTTAACTGTGCCCTCATCTTTCCATTTGATATATATTTCTTTTTCCTTTTTAACAAGTGTTTAAGATCTGTGTTCATCCATCCTGGTGTCGTTAATAAATGCTTCAATTCTTCCTTCTTTTTAAGATTGTTACCAATTGTGCAGTAAGAATTTCATTTAGCAACATCTCCCATCCTTCTTGGACATTTCTGTCCTTTAGAACATCCAGCCATTGGATGTGGTTGAATGGCTTTTGCACGGTTGGATGGCTTTTGCGCTCTTTTATCAAAAAACGCCAAGTACCTTCATGTTTAATGTTTGCAGCAATAGTGGAGTTCATGTATTCATTAGTCGCAGTATGTTAGTATATTGGCCTCATAGCGTATTTGTGCACCTGTGCATTAATTTAATACTATATGTGTGTGGGCCCTATTTTTTATAATATTGTCCGAGTTATTAAAACAGTTAGATCCTTTACACCTTGTTTCCTTCTGATATTTTAAAGAAAAAGTGAATGGAACTATCTTTGCATATTAGAAGTGTCAACTAAACGTTAAAGGGAATCTGTCAACATGTTTTTGCTATTCCATTTGACAGCAGAATAATATAGGGACCCTAATTTCATTGATATGTCACTTACTGAGCTTTCTCTTTGTCTTCTTCCTCTAGATTGAAGCTCCTAATTAATGCCCTTTGAATTAAGATTAGGGCTGTATGGCGATTTTCACCACAACACCTATCTCGCAGGCAAAGTACACTATTTGTTGCTGCTACATCACCAGTATGTTGCGACCGCAACAAGCAAGTTGTAAAAAGTCCAACCGTGGGATCCTTTGCAAGTAACTTGTTGCCGTTGCAGTATCCTGGGGGTCACAATGCGAACACATTCAATTGTATTGCACTTCAACATTGCAGCAAACAATAGTCACATAATAGATGTCGGGCCAAAGTCACCACGTAGAGTCACCGCTAGACCAAATGGAATTTGGCAACTGGTTAGTGCCTTTCAGCTTTGTCAGTAGGGTGCGTTCCTGCATACTCTGATTCTGATAAGTCCGTGCTGGCACACCCAACCGATGAAGGGAATGGTACAGTCCAGTTGATCATTAATTGATACGTTTCCAGGAGGAATATCAGAGGAACGGTACAATGTATAGTTCTCAGAAAAGATGATGGAAACATTTCATTGAATACTAGTATATACTTAAACAGACATGCCAGGGAAGCTGAGAGGTCCTCTTCATTGGCCACAAAGGGATTAAACAGAAAATAGGGTAGAGGATAATTTTGTGAACCTGTGAATTTGTCAGGTTTATTTCCTGGGATTTGGTCTAATTGATTTATTCTTATTTATTGCTTGTAGGTTTGTCCAGCGGCTCATTTACCCTTAACGACCAGTCTCCTTTTAATCCTCAGTATGGTAACATGGGAAGTGAAAGAAATGAGCGGCCTTTTGTTCCTCATCAGCAAGCACCTAAACAAGGTATGTCTGAGAACCTTTCTGGTCAGCGTTATACACACTCTTCAACATTGAAATAGCAACACCCAGAAGGAAAAGATGTGGATTTATGGAAATCATATGATATACAGTGCCTACAAGTAGTATTCAACCCCCTGCAGATTTAGCTGGTTTGATAAGATGCAAATAAGTTAGAGCCTTCAAACTGCAAACGAGAGTAGGATTTATTAACAGAAGCATAAATCTTACAAAACAAAAAGTTATGTTGCTCAGTTGAATTTTAATAAATTTTAAACATAAATGTGTGGGTCAATTATTATGCAACCCCTATGTTTAATATTTCGTGGAATAACCCTTGTTTGCAATTACAGCTAATAATCGTCTTTTATAAGACCTGATCAGGCCGGCACAGGTCTGTGGAGTTATCTTGGCCCACTCCTCCATGCAGATCTTCTCCAAGTTATCTAGGTTCTTTGGGTGTCTCATGTGGACTTTAATCTTGAGCTCCTTCCACAAGTTTTCAATTGGGTTAAGGTCAGGAGACTGACTAGGCCACTCCAACACCTTGACTTTTTCCCTCTTGAACCAGGCCTTGTTTTTTTTGGCTGTGTGCTTCGGGTCGTTGTCTTGTTGGAAGATGAAATTACGACCCATCTTAAGATCCTTGATGGAGGAGCGGAGGTTCTTGGCCAAAATCTCCAGGTAGGCCGTGCTATCCATCCTCCCATGGATGCGGACCAGATGGCCAGGCCCCTTGGCTGAGAAACAGCCCCACAGCATGATGCTGCCACCACCATGCTTGACTGTAGGGATGGTATTCTTGGGGTCGTATGCAGTGCCATCCAGTCTCCAAACGTCACGTGTGTGGTTGGCACCAAAGATCTCGATCTTGGTCTCATCAGACCATAGAATCTTGAACCAGTCTGTCTCAGAGTCCTCCAAGTGATCATGAGCAAACTGTAGAGAGCCTTGACATGACGCTTTGAAAGTAAAGGTACCTTACGGGCTCGTCTGGAACGGAGACCATTGCGGTGGAGTACGTTACTTATGGTATTGACTGAAACCAATGTCCCCACTGCCATGAGATCTTCCCGGAGCTCCTTCCTTGTTGTCCTTGGGTTAGCCTTGACTCTTCGGACAAGCCTGGCCTCGGCACGGGAGGAAACTTTCAAAGGCTGTCCAGGCCGTGGAAGCTAACAGTAGTTCCATAAGCCTTCCACTTACGGATGATGCTCCCAACAGTGGAGACAGGTAGGGCCAACTCCTTGGAAAGGGTTTTGTACCCCTTGCCAGCCTTGTGACCCTCCACGATCTTGTCTCTGATGGCCTTGGAATGCTCCTTTGTCTTTCCCATGTTGACCATGTATGAGTGCTGTTCACAAGTTTGGGGAGGGTCTTAAATAGTCAGAAAAGGCTGGCAAAAGAGATCATTAATCCACACATGTGAAGCTCATTATTCTTGGTGCATGAACTACTTCTTAATACTTTAGGGGGACCAAACAGAATTGTGGTTTGAGGGGTTGAATAATAAATGACACTCTGAATTAACTTTTAACGTTTTTAAAAAAATAAAAAAAAATTTAAAACAAAAATTTTTGCTGCAGTGCATTTCCCACTTCCAGGCTGATCTACAGTACAAATGTCACAATGCCAAGTTAATTCCGCATGTGTCAACCAGCTAAATCTGCAGGGGGTTGAATACTACTTGTAGGCACTGTATATACATGTTAAGGATTTGCAGATGATGAAAAGATGGACGCAATATTTTCAGAATAACTCTATTTATTCAATATCGTACATGAGCGCCACATGCAGAAATCCCTGCACTCACACGCCTCGGCTGCTGTCTATGAGATTATGGCTGTCTGAGAAATGTCCTGCCATGCTGAATGCACTTGGGAAGTCATCACGATCCACTGCTTGTAGCTCCTGTACTAATTACTGACCAATGACGTCCAAGGAGTGCTTGGTGAGAGACAAGTCCGGAGTCGCTGCAACCCATGGTGATTGGGCCATATCAGGTGTCGGCCATTCTTGGCCCGGGGACTTACCAGCTGGAGTTACCCCCAGTAATACCTGTACGCAACTCATTCACCAGGTCGGCGCTCTGGAGATTTGTGGCACCTCCGGAGCATACGTTATTGTCACTTCCATCAGTCCCTATTTGCCATAAACCTGAGAGTCAGGTGACTGTCATAGTGAACTCTGGTGGATCGAGGAAATGGACATCTTCTGCACTCACTTAAGTCTGTGCCCTGGTCTCCCTATTGTCCCTATTCGGGTTCTTTCACCCCGTCGCCGAGCAGGATACCTTAATCCCTCACAAGCCCTGCGCTAATCCCTAGGTAGGGAGCCGGCCTGTGAGAGCACTAATCACACCACTGCACTAATGAAACACAAAGGGAAGGAACAAACAACAAAGGGTAAAGGCAACAAAAAACACCACACTTAGCTTTCTGCTGTAAAGCTCCACACAGCAGGATAAAGTCACCAGATCAGGGTAATATCTGAAGCACAACTGCACTCAGCAAGCTCCTTCTCCTGCTTGGTTGGGCTTCAGAAGGACCTGTATCACCAACAGTCAGCTAATGCATCAGGTGACTTTTTAAGGCTATGTGAACACGTTGCGGATTCTGTTGTGGAATTTTCCCCGCAGATTTTGCTAAATACGCAGGTAAAATGACCTGCGTTTTACCTGCGGATTTACTGCAGTTTTTGTGCGGATTTCCCCTGCATTTTGAGACCTGCAGATTCCTATAATGGAGCAGGTCTCAAAACGCTGCGGATCTGCACAAAAGAAGTGACATGCTGCAATTTTAAATCTGCGCTGAAAAATCTGCAGCATGTGCACTGCGTTTTTTGATTTCCATTGACTAGAATGGTACTGTACATCACTTGCAGTTCTGCTGCGGATCCACAGGGCAAAATCCACTGCGGATCCGCAGCAGAATCCGCAACGTGTGCACATACCCTAAAGGATGGTGGGAGTGGTCACCACCTGCATTAGCAAACTCAGCAGCATTGTAATTACACCAGCGGCCACTGGGGGAAAAAACTGACATTAACCCCCGATGGCCTGAAAGGAAAAGTTTTAATATGAAACGCAAAATCTGCCACAGATCCAAAAATGGAACGTGACAGTATGCTGTTGTGCACTGTATGCTCCTGTACACTGTATGTTCCTGTGCACTATATGCTCCTGTATGCTCTTGTGCACTGTATACAGCTGTGCACTGTATGCTCCTGTACAGTACTCTGCAAGAGCCATTTTACCTTCTGCAACAACCTGTACTGCTGTTGTAAAAACACATCACAGGTTGTGTGTTTTTACAACAGCGCTCAACTCTCCTGCACTCCTCCACTAAAATCAGTAATAACCCCTTAACGACCGCCGATACGCCTTTTAACGGCGGTCATTAAGGGTACTTAAACCACAGCGCCGTTAATTAAGAGGGTAGAGAAATAGGGTCCCCAGCACCCCCGATCCCCCTCCCCCGGTACCTGAAGGTGTTCCCCCATGGCCCCTCTGCGCTCCTGCAGCGCCCCCTGTCCTCCGATCCTCCGTCCTCTTCATCCTGTAAAAAGAAAATGGCGGGCGCACTGCGGCAGATTCAAAAAATGAATGACTCCATTCATTCTCTAAAAGTACATTTTGATCACTGTGATAAACTATCACAGTGATCAAAATAAAAAAAAAACAGTACATAAACCCCCCTTTATCAGCCCCTTTGTTAGGGACATATAATAAAATAAAGAAATTTTATTTTTATTTTTCCATTAGGGTTAGGGTTATAATTAGGGTTAGGGTTACAATTAGGGTTAGGCTGGGTTCATACTGCGTTACACCGCGGTGTAACACAGTCCGTTAACGCTGCCATTCACCCCCTTTTGAGGGCGCATCGCGACGCATGCCGTAAAGCGGCATGCATTCGCGACGTGCCGTCATTCAGTGACGGAGCCTCGGACGCGGGCTGCAGCGCCTGGGCTCCGTCACCGCTAGCGCAGATGAATCATCTGCTGATTCCTCTGCGCTAGCGGGTATAGCATAACGCGATCGCGTTATGCTATACCGTTACCAGCCCGTCAACGCTACGTGTTGAACGGGCTGGTAAAACGCAATATGATCCTAGCCTTAGTGTTAGGGTTATAATTAGGGTTAGGGTTGGAATTAGGGTTAGGGTTACAATTAGGGTTAGGGTTACAATTAGGGTTGGGATTAGGGTTAGGGTTGGGATTAGGGTTAGGGGTGTGTTGGGGTTAGGGTTGGAGCTAGAATTGAGGGGTTTCCACTATTTAGGCACATCAGGGGGTCTCCAAACACGACGTGGCATTCAAAAAGTCAAATGGCGCTCCCTCCCTTCCGAGCCCTGCCGTGCGCCCAAACAGTGGTTTACCCCAACATATGGGGTATCAGCACACTCAGGACAAATTGCACACCAATTTTGGGGTTCTAATTTCTCCTGTTACCCTTGGGAAAATAAAAAATAGCTGGCTAAAAAAATCATTTTTGAGGAAAAAAATGATTTTTTATTTTCACGGCTCTGCGTTTATAAATTTCTGTGAAGCACTTGGGGGTTCAAAGTGCTCACCACACATCTAGATAAGCTCCTTGGGGGTCTAGTTTCCAAAATGGTGTCACTTGCGGGGGGTTTCTACTGTTTAGGCACATCAAGGGCTCTGCAAACACAACATGACGCCCGCAGAACATTCCATCAAAGTCTGCATTACAAAATGGTGCTCCTTCCCTTCTAAGCTCTCCCATGTGCCCAAACAGTGGTTTCACCCCACATATGGGGTATCAGCGTACTAAGGACAAATTGGACAACAACTTTTGGGGTCCAATTTCTCATGTTACCCTTGGGAAAATAAAAAATTGGGGACTAAACGATCAGGTTTGTGGAAAAAATATGATTTTTTATTTTCACGCCCAGGCGTTATAAACTTCTGTGAAGCACTTGGGGGTGCAAAGTGCTCACCACACATCTAGATAAGTTCCTTAGGGGGTCTAGTTTCCAAAATGGGGTCACTTTTGGGGGCTTTCCACTGTTTAGACACATCAGGGCCTCTACAAACGCGACATGGTGTCCAGCCAATTCTGCGTTAAAAAAGTCAAACGGCGCTCCTTCCCTTCCAAGCTCTGCCATGCTCCCAAACAGTGGTTTACCCCACATATGGGGTATCAGCATGCTCAGGACAAATTGCACAAAAACTTTTGGGGTCTTGTTACCCTTGGGAAGATAAAAATTGGGGTGAAAAGATCGTTTTTGTGGAAAAAATATGATTTTTTATTTTCACGGTTTCATGTTATAAACTTCTGTGAAGCACTTGGAGGTTCAAAGTGCTCACCACACATCTAGATAAGTTCCTTAGGGGGTCTAGTTTCCAAAATGGGGTCACTTGTTGGGGGTTTCCACTGTTTAGACACATCAGGGCCTCTACAAACGCGACATGGCGTCCAGCCAATTCTGCGCTGAAAAAGTCAAACGGCGCTCCTTCCCTTGCGACCTCTGCCGTGCGCCCAAAAAGTGGTTTACCCCCACATATGGGGTATCGGCGTATTCAGGAGAAATTGCACAACAAATTTTGTGGTTAATTTTTTCTTTTAACACTTGTGAAAATAAAAAAAAATTGATTCCGAAGTAAAGTTTTTGCAAAAAAAGTTAAATGTTAATTTTTTCCTTCCACATTGCTTCAGTTCCTGTGAAGCACGTAAAGGGTTACTAAACTTCTTGAATGTGGTTTTGAGTACCTTGAGGGGTGCAGTTTTTAGAATGATGTCACTTTTGGGTATTTTTTATCATATAGACCCCTCAAAGTGACTTCAAATGTGATGTGGTCCCTAAAAAATAAATGGTGTTGTAAAAATGAGGAATTGCTGGTCAACTTTTAACCTTATAACTTCGTAACAAAAAAAAAAATTGTTCCCAAAATTGTGCTGATGTAAAGTAGACATGTGGGAAATGTTATTTATTAAGAAAATTGTGTGACATATCTCTCTGATTTAAGGGCATAAAAATTGAAAGTTTGAAAATTGCTAAATTTTCGCCATATTTCCGTTTTTTTCATAAATAAACACAAGTCATATCAAAGAAATTTTACCACTAACGTGAAGTACAATATGTCATGAAAAAACAAGCTCAGAATCAGCGGGATTCGTTAAAGCGTTCCAGAGTTATAACCTCATAAAGTGACAGTGGTCAGAATTGTAAAAATTGGCCCGGTCATTAAGCTGCAAAATGGCTCTGTCACTAAGGGGATAAAGGCAGTACAGAGCTGAGCTGCCTGCAGCTGACAGATCTGTGATGTGAAATTGTAAACGCTTCTTTGTTGACGCATATGTCAGAAGATAATCCATTGTCATAATATTTTTGTATTCCTAAACATTTTATGAAGTAGTAATTTACACCAGGTTTATTGAACATAGTGAGGTGCGGTGATCCTAGAAAATTGGATTAAAAAATGTTTTATTTTACCAGAACATATTATGTTACCAAATAATTTAGTACATGCAATAGTCTTAAGTTAGCACCTGTCCCATGCTCACACAGTTTCATGAGTCTGCTGTCGCAAATCAGTGGTATAGGGAAATTGCAAAAAAATTACAAAATAAAACATTCTAGCTGCCATTCTGTTTATTACGCTTTTATTATAGTTAAATGGGTTGCATGAGATTACGAGAGGGGGTGATTTTATTTTTCAGGAACTGTTCCATTACTGACCCTTGTCTGTATCTAGTATACCAGACACAGTACATGAAGCAGTGCAGTTTCAGGAAAAGGCATCTTATTAAAGGGTTAATTTAATTGGTCCATCTGCATACTATACAGAATGCAAAACCAAAATTACTGACCAGATATGTTACCTGACATTGGTGAAAACCTGTGCTTAGTTAGATGGCATCACTAGAAGTTGTTTCAGGCCTGTAGATTGGCTTAAAAGGAACCGGTCACTAGAAAAAAAAACTCACCTGCAGATATGGGGTTAATCTGCAGGTTAATAGCGTTATTAACCTGCCTGTCGCACGCACTTAGCCGAATGCTAAATTAACTTGATTCTCTCAGCAGCGTTCCGGGTTCAGTAACGGGGGCGGCTCTGGTTCAGTTACAGCCCCCAGGCCTGCCTGACACTGGCTGTGCATTGGGGCAGGCTGTCAGTCAGGGGCGCAGTTACTGCCACCAGAGCTGTGACTGAACCCGCGCCAGTGCCGCCTCTGTGGCTGAAGCCGGAACGCTTCATGTTAATAGCTTTTTTTCTGGTGACAGGTTCGTTTTAAAGCTGCTAACACACTGGCCCCCTCAAAGGAAACCAAGCACAGTCTATAACTTACCCCCCAATTTGTTTGGTGAGACATGTAGTTGGACACGTATTTATAGTATAAGTCATCAATATGAAATCTGTTTGGTCTGACATCTCCACCAATCACCAAGCACTGGGTGGCAAACTGACGGCTCTGTACGTTGCCTAGTAGCCACTGCTGGGTACTGCAGTTTCTCTCCCCTTCTTTTTGTTAATCCACCCATACACATTAGGTGGCAGTCGGCTGAACGATGCTCTCACACACAGGAGCACTTGTTCGGCCCAGCACTCCTGTGTTCTCTATGAGTAAGGGCCCCGTCTCACATAGCGAGATCGCTGCTAAACAGCGATCTCGCTATGTCTGACACGTACCAGCGATCAGGCCCCTGCTGTGAATTGCTGGTCGTGTCAGAAATGGCAGGACTTTTTTTTGATCGCTGGTCTCCCGCTGGCCAGCACGCATCGCTGCGTGTGACAGGCAGGAGACCAGCGATCTCCTGGTAACCAAGGTACACATCGGGTTTCCAGGCGCGGGGCTGTGCCTGGAAACCCGACGTGTACAGTCAGTGGCGTAGCAACTGTTTGTGGCGCCCGGGGCGGCAAATTTTAGGCCACACCCCTAGCCACACCCATTTCACTGGTCACACCCATATCCACGCCCTGACCACACCCACTTAGCACTGCTGATCACACTGTTTCATAAACAATAATTATAAACACATACCTCTCAACCGTCCCGGTTTCAGCGGGACAGTCCCGATTTCGGGACCCTGTCCGCTGTCCCGGCCAGGCGGTTTACTTTCCGCATTAGAATCGTACATACGGAAACCCCGGGGACCTCCCACACATTCTGGCAGCCACAAGTCACATTCCATCGCTGACCTCATTTCCCCAGGATGTGGGGATCTCACCAGCTATGAGGCGCTCCATTCAATACCCGGCTCTCACTGAGCGAGACAGGCAGGATCTGGGGATCTCTTCATCTGTTGAACAGATCCCATGTTGAGATCCCCACATCCTGCTTGTCTCGCTCAGTGAGAGTCGGGTATTGTATGCAGCGGTCCGTACAATACCCGGCTCTCACTCCAACAGATCCAGCGGCTTGATGCGTCGCCGTTCTGAAGACTCTCCCGAGAACGAGTTACAGTACCTGCTGCTGTAAGCTGACCGCCGGAACTGAGGTCAGCGGTCATTTCCAACGTTCAGCTGACTTACAGCACGTCAAACGTGACATGTGGCTGCCAGAACGTGTGGGAGGTCCCCGGGTTTCCGCATGTACGATTCTAATGCGGGAAAGTAAACCTCCCGGCCAGGACAGCGGGACAGGGACCCAGCCCTACACAGATAACAGCATTCGCTCCGTCCCCACGCAGACCCATGCACATAATGGCACCCCTCCTTCCCCCCTGCAGCCCCCAAGCACACAGATCCCGCAAGTAACAGGACCCTTGTACATGCGCGGCTCCGCTCTTTGTGGCCCTGTACACACACGGCTCCACTCCACACACCTCACACGCACAAGGCTCCGCTCCGTACACCTCGTACACACATGGCTCCGCTCCGTACACCTCGTACACACAGGCTCCGCTCCGTACACCTCGTACACACGGCTCCGCTCCGTACACCTCGTACACACACGGCTCCGCTCCGTACACCTCGTACACACACGGCTTCGCTCCGTACACCTCGTACACACACGGCTCCGCTCCGTACACCTCGTACACACACGGCTCCGCTCCGTACACCTCGTACACACGGCTCCGCTCCGTACACCTCGTACACACACGGCTCCGCTCCGTACACCTCGTACACACACGGCTCCTCTCCGTACACCTCGTACACACACGGCTCCGCTTCGTACACCTCGTTCACACACGGCTCCGCTCCGTACACCTCGTACACACACGGCTCCGCTCCGTACACCTCGTACACACACGGCTCCGCTCCGTACACCTTATACACACGGCTTCGCTCCGTACACCTCGTACACACACGGCTCCGCTCCGTACACCTCGTACACACACGGCTCCGCTCCGTACACCTCGTACACACGGCTCCGCTCCGTACACCTCGTACACACACGGCTCCGCTCCGTACACCTCGTACACACACGGCTCCTCTCCGTACACCTCGTACACACACGGCTCCGCTTCGTACACCTCGTTCACACACGGCTCCGCTCCGTACACCTCGTACACACACGGCTCCGCTCCGTACACCTCGTACACACACGGCTCCGCTCCGTACACCTCGTACACACACGGCTCCGCTCCGTACACCTTATACACACGGCTCCGCTCCGTACACCTCGTACACACACGGCTCCGCACACACACGGCTCCGCTCTGTACACGGCTCCGCACACCTTGTACACACACGGCTCTGCTCCGTACACCTCGTACACACACGGCTCTGCTACGTACACCTCGTACACACACGGCTCTGCTACGTACACCTTGTACACACACGGCTCCGCTCCGTACACCTCATACACACGGCTCTGCTACATCCACACTGTAAACCCGAGTCCCGACCCCCACACACACACACAAACTTACCCTAATCCAGCACCATGACAACATCACAGCAGTCTTGCACTCAAGGAGGACACTGATCATCTGACCCTGACTCCTCCCCTCCTGTGACCTCATCACAGGTCCTGTGGGCACAGAAGACTACAGCAATAGCAGCGTCATTGCTAGCTGCTGTGAGGCTAATGCTGTAGAGACGGAGGGCAAGGAAAGGGTGCCGCCCCCACACACACGTGCCGCCTGGGGCGGACCGCCCCCCCCGCCCCCCCACGCTACGCCACTGTGTACAGTCATGGCCAAAAGTTTTGAGAATGACACAAATATAAATTTTTACAAAGTCTACTGCTTCACTTTTTCTAATGGCAATTTGCATATACTCCAGAATGTTATAAAGCAGCGGTTCTCAACCTGTGGGTCGCGACCCCCACGGGGTCGAACGACCAAAACAACGGGGTCGCTTAAAGGAGCCGACGGCTGCAACACTGTAGTGACAGCTGCAGCCGCCGGCTTCATTAGACATCCATACTTACCCTCCTCGCTCCGTCGCTGCAGGTCCATGCATCCCTGTCGGCGGCGTCAGCTTCCTCCTGGCAGTGCGGTGACGTAGTACCGCTCATTAAGGTAATGAATATGGACGTGACGCCACTCCCATAGGCGTGGCGTCCATATTCATGTCCTTAATGAGCGGTATTACGTCACCGCTGCGCACAGGAGGAAGCTGATGCCGCCGACAGGGATGCAGGGACCTGCAGCGACGGAGCGAGGAGGGTAAGTATGATGGGGGGGAGGGGACGGGGGAGCCCAGCCATGTATACAGGATGGGAGCGGAGCCATGTATATAGAATGGGAGGGTGGGAGCGGAGCCATATATACAGGATGGGAGGATGGGAGCGGAGCCATATATTCAGGATGGGAGGGGGGAGCGGAGCCATGTATATAGGATGGGAGGGTGGGAGCGGAGCCATGTATACAGGATGGGAGCGGAGCCATATATACAGGATGGGAGGGGGAGCGGAGCCATATGCAGGATGGGAGGATGGGAGCGGAGCCATGTATACAGGATGGGAGGATGGGAGTGGAGCCATGTATACAGGATGGGAGGATGGGAGCGGAGCCATGTATACAGGATGGGAGGGGGAGCGGAGCCATATATACAGGATGGGAGGATGGGAGCGGAGCCATGTATACAGGATGGGAGGATGGGAGCGGAGCCATATATACAGGATGAGAGGATGGGAGCGGAGCCATATATACAGGATGGGAGGGGGAGCGGAGCCATGTATATAGGGTGGGAGCGGAGCCATGTATACAGGATGGGAGGGGGGAGCGGAGCCATGTATACAGGATGGGAGGGGGGAGCGGAGCCATATATACAGGATGGCAGGATGGGAGCGGAGCCATATATACAGGATGGGAGGATGGGAGCGGAGCCATATATACAGGATGGGAGGATGGGAGCGGAGCCATATATACAGGATGGGAGGATGGGAGCGGAGCCATATATACAGGATGGGAGGGGGGAGCGGAGCCATGTATATAGGATGGGAGGGTGGGAGCGGAGCCATGTATACAGGATGGGAGGGGGGAGCAGAGCCATGTATACAGGATGGGAGGGGGGAGCGGAGCCATATATACAGGATGGGAGGATAGGAGCGGAGCCATGTATACAGGATGGGAGGGGAGCGGAGCCATATATACAGGATGGGAGGGTGGGAGCGGAGCCATGTATACAGGATGGGAGGGGGAGCGGAGCCATATATACAGGATGGGAGCGGAGCCATGTATACAGGGTGGGAGGGGGAGCGGAGCCATATATACAGCATATTTCCGATGGCTTTAGCCCAGTGGCGTAGCAGGGGCGTAGCGTGGGCGGGCGCGGGCGTAGCGTGGGCGGGCGGGGGGCGGTCCGCCCCAGGCAGCACGTGTGTGGGGCGGCGTGGCAGCAGCAGCAATTCCTCCTCCCACGGAGGCACAGTGCAGCGGCCCGGGACCCTCCGGAGCTGAGCGGCGGGTCGGTGAGTCCACTGTGCGGGGAGAGGGGGGACCCGGCCTGAGCAGGCGGCGCAATACTTACCTCTCCCCGTGCCTCCGTAGCTCCGGGGTCCAGGGGGTGCCTGCAGGGCGCCCGCACTTCCTGTCACAGCAGCGCCGCTGGATGACGTCATCATTCAGCGGCCGGCTGTGGCAGAGAGCGCGAGCGTCGGACAGGTGAGATGTGAGGTGTATGTGTCTGTGTGTATCAGTGTGTGTGTGTGTGTCTGCCTGCGTGTGTGTATGTGAGAGAGTGCTGCGGTGCTGTTTGTGTGTGGTGCTGTATGTGTGATGATGATGGGGGAGGCAGTAATGGTGGTGAGGAGGCAACGATGATGATGAGGAGCCAATGATGATGGGCAGGCAAAGATGATGATGGGGAGACGATGATGATGGGCAGGGAATGATGATGATGATGGGGAGCCAATGATGATGGGGAGCCAATGATGATGAGCAGGCAATGATCATGATGATGAGGAGCCAATGATGATGGGCAGGCAATGATGATGATGATGGGGAGGCGATGATGATGGGGAGCCAGTGATGATGGGCAGGCAGTGATGATGATGATTCGGAGCCAATGATGATGGGAAGGCAATGATGATGATGGGAGCCAATGATGATGGGCAAGCAATGATGATGATGGGGAGGCGATGATGATGGGGAGCCAATGATGATGGGCAGGCAATGATGATGATGGGGAGCCAATGATGATGGGCAGACAATGATGATGATGATGGGAGGCAATGATAATGATGATGGGGAGGCAATGATGATGGGGAGGCGATGATGATGATGGGGAGGCAATGATGATGGTAATGGGGAGTCTTTCCACAGTGCCCTTTCCTGAGCCGTAACAGTGCAGAACGTAGCACAGTGCAGAGGAGAGCTCCATATTTTGTATGGAGCATTATATGGGGACCAGTATTCTTTATGGAGCATTATATTTGGCCCATAATACTGTATGGAGGACTATGTGGTGCCCATAATGTTGTATGGAGGACTGTAATTATTTTTTGGTTTGGGAGTCACCGCAACATGAGGAACTGTATTGCGGGGTCACGGCATTAGAAAGGTTGAGAACCACTGTTATAAAGAGTGATCAGCTTAACAGCAATTACTTGAAAAGTCAATATTTGGCTAGAAAATGAACTTTATCCCCCAAAACACATTTCAACATCATTGCAGCCCTGCCTTAAAAGGACCAGCTAACCTCTTTTCAGTGATTGCTCCATTAACACAAGTGTGGGTGTTGATAAGGACATGGCTGGAGATCAATCTGTCATGATTAAGTAAGAATGACACCACTGGACACTTTAAAAGGAGGCTGGTGCTTGGCATCATTGTTTCTCTTCTGTTAACCATGGTTATCTCTAAAGAAACACGTGCAGTCATCATTGCAATGCACAAAAATGGCCTAACAGGGAAGAGTATAGCAGCTAGAAAGATTGCACCTCAGTCAACAATCTATCGTATCATCAAGAACTTCAAGGAGAGAGGTTCCATTGTTGCCATAAAGGCTCCAGGGCACCCAAGAAAGACCAGCTAGCGCCAGGACCGTCTCTTAAAAGTGTTCCAGCTGCGGTATCGGGCAGGGTGGATTGATTTAAATCATGCCGATTTAAATCAACGATTTAAATCATGATTTAAATCAAATGATTTTTTTCTATTTAAATCAGATCGATTTAAATCGTGATTTTAATCATGATTTAAATCACTGATTTAAATCAAAAGATTTTTTTAATATAAATCACGATTAAAATCTAAAACTTTCAATCATTGTTCAATTAACTCCACACTTCTAGCTTGGTTTCACTTTCTGTAGCATGGTTTCAGTTTCTTTTTCCATTCAGTTGACATGCCCAAACTTGTTGGATAGTCAGTCAGCAGTACTTGGCTGTAGTAACAATCAAACTTCAGAAGTGATCTGTGTGAGCCATGGCAGGTCGTAAGAGAGACCCTATTTGGGTTCATTTTGTTGAGATGCCAGCAGAGCTTGGAAAGAAAGGTGGGAGAGCAAAGTGCAAATACTGTCAAAAGGATATCCAAGGACTTGTTTGCCGTTTGAAATCACATTATGAAAACTGCAACCAGAAGGGAAATGAAGATGTTGATAGTGATACAACTAATGTCAATGAACCCCCACAGCTTCTTATGCACCAGGACCCTAGCACTAGTGGTAAGTCTGGCAATTACAACCTATTTTAACAGACGTTTTACTGGGATGGTTAAAGTCTATGAAAAGAAAAATTTCTAGCACTAGTTCTGGAGTATAGAATTTAAATTTATGTTAAGGCAATATTTCACAGAAGATTAACGTTAAGTAAAAATAAAAGAGTGTGTATACGCCTATTTTTTTTTTTATTGTAGGCTACAATTCACTTTTGAAGTCTGCCAAATTGACCATTTTTTTAAAAAAACATTTTTAAAACTTTTGTGACATAATTTTTTTCAGTTGCTCTGATATTACTAGTATTACAGCAACTTCACCGGAAACTTGAGTAGCATAACTTTTGAGACAGCCCTTATAGGACGAGGACCATTACATTGTTCAAAAAGTTTGTTTCAAAATATTTTCGTTATATTTCTTCAAATACGCAGTCGAATTATATTTTTAATTACTGTGCTTTCAGGGTCAAATATGGCTTGTGCTGCACGTGACAATCAATATCTGGGTACAACTTCAACAAAGCAGCCCAACAAAAAACTTTGCGTGCAAAGTGTAGAAAAATTCCTCTTAAAGACTACGACGAGCCAGAAAGAACATTTTGATGAATTAATTGCTAAATTCATATTTGCAACCAATTCTTCTTTCCGACTAGTTGAACACCCATTGTTTGTACAAATGATCGAAGGAATAAGACCAGGCTACAAACCACCAAGTAGATTTGATATCTCAGGAAAACATCTTCAGGCTGTACACGACAAAGAAAGAGCGGCTTGTACAAAATATTTGAAAGACAAAGTTGTTAACATGAGCTTGGATGGTTGGAGCAACATCCACAACGACCCCATAATTGCACTTGTGTCACAACAGAAGATGGTGAAACTTACCTTACAGACACAATCGACACATCTGGAAATTCACATACTGCTGAATATTTACTTGAAATTGCTAAGAACTCAATTCACCAATGCCAAGAACAGTTTGGATGTAAAGTAAGGAGCTTAGTTACTGATAACGCAAGCAATGTGGCAAAAATGCGAGCGGAACTGGCACATGAGGATGACACAAATGTCATTACATACGGTTGTTCTGCCCATTTGTTGCATCTTTTGGCAAAAGACCTGCATATTTCGGGTGTCAAGGAACATGTTGTAGAAATTGTTAAATATTTCCGCAATAATCATTTTGCACATGCAACCTACAAGGAAATGGGAGGACTGAAGTTGGTTCTACCACAAGATGTTAGATGGAATACCTTGGCTGAATGCTTGGAACTGTTTATTAACAACTGGTCAAAATTAGTGTCCATTTGCGAAACACATCGGGATAAAATTGATGCTAATATACGAAGCAAAGTATTAAATCTTGGTGTGAAGAGAAATGCCGAGGACCTTTTGGAAAGGTTAAAGCCAATATCTATTGCGTTGGATAAAATGCAGAAAGATACTGCAACCATAGCTGATGCCACAGAAGTTTGGAAAGATTTAGAAGGTTCGCTAGATCGCTTGAACCTCTCAAACAATGTAAAGGTTGCAATACACCACCGCAAGGACCAAGCATTAAAAGAAGAACACTATTTAGCCAATATCTTGCATCCCATCTACAGAGGGAAAAAACTATCTGAGGCGGAAATCAACTCTGCAATGGAGTGGCTCGCCAATACTAACCATGACATTGTGGCAACTGTGCTTAAATTGAAGTGTGAATCTGCACCATTTCAAAAATACATGTTTGCAGATAACGTCGTTAATGAACTAAAACCACTGGACTGGTGGAAGTCGCAATCACTTGTTCTTCCAGCGAAGATAATAAATGTAGCTACTCAGCTACTGACTGCATCAGCTTCATCGGCAGGAGTAGAGAGATTGTTTTCTTCATTTGGTTTTGTGCACACAACAGTCCGAAACCGCTTAGGAACTGCTAAAGCAGGACAATTAGTTTTCCTATTAAAAGTCTTAAATAAACAGTAGGCTTAAAGGACTGATGTATTCACTGAAGATGTTTGCTTACTTCAAACGTTAGAGATAGGCTATTGTTAAAAAGTACTTACTCTCTGTAGTTCAATTCTGATTGTTTAATAGTGCAAATAAAAATTATTAGGTTTCATAATCATCAACTGTTTTAATATTTTTATTTGTGTAAAATAATTTGATTTGCAAAAAGACAAAGTTTTGCTTGTGTACAACTTGATTAAAAAATCCTATTTAAATCAAAAAAATCCGATTTAAATCAAAAAAATCCGATTTTTTTGATTTTTTTAAAAAAAAAATCATGATTTTTATCCACCCTGGTATCGGGCTACCAGCAGTGCAGAGCTTGCTCAGGAATGGCAGCAGGCAGTTCAGAGTGCATCTGCACGCACTGTGAGGCGGAGACTCTTGGAGCAAGGCCTGGTCTCAAGGAGGGCAGCAAAGAAGCCACTTCTCTCCAGAAAAAACATCATGGACAGACTGATATTCTGCAAAAGGTACAGGCAGTGGACTGCTGAGGACTGGGGTAAAGTTATTTTCTCTGATGAATCCCCTTTTCGATTGTTTGGGACATCAGGAAAACGCCTCATTCGGAGAAGACAAGGTGAGCACTACCACCAGTCTTGTCTCATGCCAACTGTTAAGCATCCTGAAACCATTCATGTGTGGGGTTGCTTCTCAACCAAGGGAATCGGCTCTCTCACAGTCTTGCCTAAAAACACAGCCATGAATAAAGAATGGTACCAGAATGTCCTCCAAGAGCAACTTCTCCCAACCCTCCAAGAGCAGTTTGGCGATCAACAATGCCTTTTCCAGCATGATGGAGCACCTTGCCATAAAGCAAAGGTGATAACTAAATGGCTCAGGGAACAAAACATAGAGATTTTGGGTCCATGGCCTGGAAACTCCCCAGATCTTAATCCCATTGAGAACTTGTGGTCAATCATCAAGAGACGGGTGGACAAACAAAAACCTAAAAATTCTGACAAAATGAAAGCATTGATTGTGCAAGAATGGACTGCTATCAGTCAGGATTTGGTCCAGAAGTTGATTGAGAGCATGCCAGGGAGAATTGCAGAGGTCCTGAAGAAGAAGGGTCAACACTGCAAATATTGACTTGCTGCATTAACTCATTCTAACTGTCAATATAAGCTTTTGTTCCTCATATGTTTGCAATTATTATATTTCTGTCTGTGATAAAAACATCTGTCAAACACACACATAAAAACCAGAGGGCAGCAGATCATGTGAAAATATAATATTTGTGTCATTCTCAAAACTTTTGGCCATGACTGTACGTTGGATACCAGCGCGCTGCTGCAGGGGAGCTGGTATCCAATGTACACTGCGGGTAACTAGGCGACGTTACCCGCAGTGTCGCTGTCCTGATCGTTGCCTGTTTGGCAGCTCAGCAGCGATCATGTAGCGACACACCAGCGAACCTGATCGTTGTCGGGATCGCTGGTGTGTCGCTATGTGAGACGGGGCCCTAAGATGCTGACAGCTTATCTCTGGGAGAATGAAGTCCAAAAATCAGACATGGTCAACATCTTCCCTGACAGTCAGTTGTCCGAGGCCTCCATACATATTAGATTGTCGAATGAACCTGTATCGGTGGGTCCAGTCAGCATTAGTCTAACATAAAGGCCCCCATATATGAGAAAGATATTTATTTCTCATTATTGTAACTAAATCGATATATATATAAATTGAATGTGTGTATGTGTGTGTATCACCATCCAATCACAATGCATCACCAAAGCTGTTTAAAAGCAGCTGAGCTGTGATTGGTTGCTATGAGCAAAAGTTTTCCTTGCAACCAATGACTAAGCATCTTTCATTTCACTAGAGCTGTTTAAAAGAAGCTGAGCTGTGATTGGTTGCTATGAGCAACAGTTTTCTCACTCCACGACAACACCTCAGCAGACAATGACTGGATGGGAGAAATCTAGCATCCCCGGAACATAAGCTCCCAGCCGTTGTCTGCCCACAGAAAGGAGCAGAGAGCACATAACTGAAATGAAGCACCCCCTCCCGTTCCCATATACCCATCACACATCCTCCATCCCAAAGGCACATCTTCCCTCTTAAAGGGATCCCCGGTATTGAAGTTAGGACCGTTCCACTCAGCTCTGTGGTTCTGACCCTAAGGTCTCTTAAAGGAATCATTAATATGGAAGTTAGGGCAATTCCACTAAGCACTCTGGTTCTGACCCCAGGCCCCTCTTAA
Organism: Oophaga sylvatica; assembly: GCA_033576555.1. NCBI lineage: Eukaryota > Metazoa > Chordata > Amphibia > Anura > Dendrobatidae > Oophaga > Oophaga sylvatica. The sequence continues at coordinate 425,114,691 of JARQOD010000005.1, forward strand.
AGGGATCCCCAGTACGGAAGTGAGGGCAAATCCACTCTGCACTTTGGTACTGACCCAAGGCCTCTCTTAAAGGGATCTCCGGTATGGAAGTTAGGGCAAATCCCTCAGCGCTCTGATTCTGACCACAGGCCTCTCTTAAAGGGATCATTGGTATGGAAGTCAGAGTAAATCAATCCAGCGCTTTGGTTTTGACCCCAGGCCTCTCTTAAAGGGATCCCCAGTATGGAAGTTAGGACTGTTACACTCAGTGCTGTGGTTCTGACCCCAGGCTCTCTTAAAGGGATCCCTGGTATGGAAGTTAGGGCAATTTCACTCAGTGCTCTGGTTCTGACCCCAGGCCCCTCTTAAAGGGATCCCCGGATTGGAAGTGAGGCAAGTCCACTCTGATTCTGACCCCAAGCCCCTCTTAAAGGGATCCCCGGTATGGAAGTTAGGGTCATTCCACTCAGCGCTCTGGTTCAGACCCCATGCTGACGGGATGATGTGGGATATTAGGGGTAGTAGTCTGGCGGCTGTGACGGGATGATGTGGGATATTAGTGGTAGTTGTCCGGTGGCTATGGTTGACAGGATGATGTGGGATATTAGGGGTAGTAGTCCGGTGGCTTTGACAGGATGATGTGTGATATTAGTGGTAGCTGTCCGGTGGCTCTGGCTGACGGCATGATGTGGGATATTAGGGTAGTAGTCCGGTGGCTTTGATGGGATGATGTGGGATATTAGTAGTCCGGTGGCTCTGGCTGATGGGATTGTGTGGGATATTATAGTGAATGTGGCTATGTGGAGTGGGCGGGGCTCTACACTCAGGTTTATATATATATAATATATATAATCATTATAATTTTTTATAACTAACCGTAGTTAGCTACTATGCCCGGGCAGCGCCAGGCTCTTCAGCTAGTATATATATATATATATATATATATATATATATATATAAAATTGAATGTGTGTATGTGTGTGTGTATCACCAACCAATCACGAAGTATCTTACATTTAACCAGAGCTGTTTAAAAGAAGCTGAGCTGTGATTGGTTGCTATGAGCAACAGTTTTCCTTGCAACCAATCCCTAAGCATCTTTCATTTCACCAGAGCTGTTTGATAGAAGCTGAGCTGTGATTGGTTGCTATGAGCAACAGTTTTCTCACTCCAAGACAACATCTCAGCTGACACTGACCAGGTGGGAGAAATCGCATTCCCGAGAACATAAGCTCCCAGCCATTGTCTGCCCCCCAGACAGAAGCAGAGCGCACATGACAGAAATGAATCACCCGCTCCCGCGCCCATATCCCCATCACACATCATCCATCCCATAGGCACATCTTCCCTCTTAAAGGGATCCCCGGTACGGAAGTGAGGGCAAATCCACTCTGCGCTCTGATTCTCACCCCAGGCTTCTATTAAAGGGATCATTGGTATGGAAATCAGGGCAAATCCATCCAGCGCTTTGGTTCTGATGCCAGGCCTCTCTTAAAGGGATCCCCGGTATGGAAGTTAGTGCAAATCCACTCTGCGCTTTGGTACTGACCCCAGGCCTCTCCTAAAGGGATCTCCAGTATGGAAGTGAGGGCAAATCCACTCTGCGCTTTGGTACTGACCCCAGGCCTCTCTTAAAGGGATCTCCGGTATGGAAGTCAGGGCAAATCCATCCAGCGATTTGGTTGTGACGCCAGGCTTCTCTTAAAGGGATCCCCGGTATGGAAGTCAGGGCAATTGCCTTCAAATGCTCTTGTACTAACCCCAGGCCTCTATTAAAGGGATCATTGGTATGCAAGTCAGGGAAAATCCATCCAGCGCTTTGGTTTTGACCCCAGGCCTCTCTTAAAGGGATCCCCAGTATGGAAGTTAGGACCGTTCCACTCAGCCCTGTAGTTCTGACCCCAGGGCCTCTTAAAGGGATCATTGGTATGGAAGTTAGGGCAATTCCACTAAGCGCTCTGGTTCTGACCCCAGGCCCCTCTTAAAGGGATGCCCGGTACGGAAGTGAGGGCAAATCCACTCTGCGCTTTTGTACTGACCCCAGGATATTAGGGGGAGTAGTCTGGTTGCTCTGGCTGACGGGATGATGTGGGATATTAGTAGTCCGGTGGCTCTGGCTGACGGGATGATGTGGGTTATTAGGGGTAGTAGTCCGGTGGCTCTGGCTGACGGGACGATGTGGGATATTAGGGGGAGTAGTCTGGTGGCTCTGGCTGACGGGATGATGTGGGATATTAGTAGTCCGGTGGCTCTGGCTGACGGGATGATGTGGGATATTAGGGGTAGTAGTCTGGTGGCTCTGGCTGACAGGATGATGTGGGATATTAGGGTTGTAGTCCGGTGGCTCTGGCTGACGGGATTGTGTGGGATATTATAGTGAATGTGGCTATGCGGAGTGGACAGGGCTCTACACTCAGCTTTATATTTATTATCATTATAATTTTTTTTTATAACTAACCGTAGTTAGTTACTATGCCCGGGCAGCGCCGGGCTCTTTAGCTAGTTCTAAATAATTCATGGTTTATTTGCCCCTAGGACATTTCAATCCTTATCGTGGACAAAGAGGCAGAGATACTTCTTGGCAGAGTGATCCAGATCAGCAAGCAAGTCATCAAGGTAATAAAACATATAAGTGAATTTGGCAAATGTATACAGCTGCAAAATACAGAACAAGAGAGAAATAATGTTTGGGTATGGCCAGACGGTGTCTCCAACATTGTGCCGCCAAAACTCCGCCAATGGAGTCTTAGCTTGTGGTGGGTGAGCAGAGCTTCAACCACGCTGCCTTCGAACCGCTGCTCCACCGTCTGGCCATACCCTTTATGTCAGACCTTCAGACCGCCGTAATGTGACATAAAGCACATGGTCCTAGAGTAGTCTTAACAGTTGACCATACAGAATGTGCCAGTATTACAGCCAACTCAAAGAAACTGAAGACCTCCTTCACACAAGCCTTTTTTTCTGCACCATTTATGCATTTACAAACCGCCTTACATTTCTTGCATTTGTCCTGGTGTTTTTTTATATGTATTTTTGGTGGTTCTTTATTTTGTGGCTTTTTGTACTTATGATTTTGCTGACATTCTTGGCCTGTGCCAAATGCCATATCTATAGCCTGCAGTACTTTATCTGTATCTAGCCATTCCTATAATTCATAAAAAATTTTCTAGCATCTGGCTACCACATTTTTGGAGGGAGCAAAAACTTTCAAATCTAGTTATGTTTTTTGGGTTATTTTGTCAGATTTTTGAACACATGTAAGAAATGGGCCATTTTACTTAATGACAGTCTTTCTATACATATATATATATATTTGTGTGTGTGTTTGTACACAAGTATACATGTCAGCTTTAACACTTTTCCATACATCTGTGACTTGATTTGACATAGGACAGTGGTCAGCCATTAACCCTTCACACGAGTATGATGGCAGAAGAAATATGCATCGTAGGGGTCCTGGACGTGGCAGATACAATTCAGGTAAAATAACTATTGCATTGGTATGTAGTTTATTTGCCATAAATTAGTGAACATTGTGTTATGTCGGTGCTTGAACATAAATGAAAATCCATGCCTATACAGAATACACAATATACACATAGGAGAAGGTGAGGGTGGGAAAAAAAGAGGTAAAGGGGAGGAGAAGGGTTAGGGAGTAGGGAATCAACATAAACTGCACTTTTTCCTTTCTTCAAAAGTTTTAAAATAATATTATATAACATTGTAAGTATTTCTCTAAGTAACAGTAACATCTAGGCTTATTCTCTACTGTTATTGCTTGACTGGTTATGAGTAGAAATGGGCGAACCCGAACAGTAAAGTGTTGTGAATAGGCTGGAAATGAGTTCTGAGCGGAAGCTCCCTCTGGTGGTTACAAACGGTACTGGACTGTCCAGTGAAGATTGTGAGGATTGGGAATCAGGTGTTACTGACTGGTCTTATATAAGGGAGTCGCCTTCCCATCAGGGTTGCCGGTGATCAATTGTTCTGGTCTCAATCCTTAATTCCTGTTTCCTTGGTAGCCTGCTGTGTCGTGTCTGAATCTCCTGCTAACAGATAAGACATTTTCTTCTTTTTGTTTTTGTGCTTGATTTTTGCATTTTGTCCTGCACTTCTGTGGGGGCCTTCAGGGTTCCTTCTGGGGCTTTTGCCTCTCAGTTCAGTTCAGCCACTGATGTTTGTACATTTGCTTTTTCCAGTTTTCTCAGTGGCTGCTGTTTTGTTTTTGGTTACACCAGAGAACTAATTTAGGTGGTAGAGGTCGTGTGATCTCAGGTGTTTTTGAAATTAGTAGAGTTGGTGCTTTTCAGTTTTTTTTGGGATTGCAGTAAGTGCCCTTCCTATCCTTTTCTATTTAGTAAGTTTGGGCCCCAACGTTTGCTCATACTATTTTCTGTCTGTGTCAGTATTTCTTCTTGTCTAACCGCCATTACATGTTTGGGGGCTTTCTATGTTCTTTGGGGATCTGCTCCGGGGCAGATAGCTTTCCTCTTTCTATCTTTAGGTGTAGTTAGTTTCTCAGGCTGTGACGAGGCGTCTAGGACCAACGTAGGATCGCTCCACGGCTACCTCTAGTTGTGGTGGTTAGTCAGGGTACTGCAAATCTCATAGTTTCCAACTGCTCTGGTGTATTTCCTTTTTTGCCTGCTCTCCTCAGCTACCAAATCATAACAGTAAAGTTTGGCATCCATACCGAACACCTACTGTTCGGGCATGGACACCGAACACGGACTTCACCAAGAAGTCCGTGTTACTGTTCGGGTTCGGCTGCCTGAACACCGGGTGTTTGTCGTGCTGTCATGTGCATGACAGAAGGGCAAACACCGCTTCTGATCGGCAGCGAAATCATCAAATGACAGCGTGAGCGCTTCGCTGTGATCGGAGATATAAAGTTTACCTTTTCTCATTGGTGTCAGCTGATGGGACTATTACTCCCATCATCTGACGCCTGCTGCTGCTAATAACAGCGAGAGCAGGAGAGGCTAATGGGAGTATTCATTAGCCGGCTCCTGCGCTGTAAATAAATAATTTAAAAAAAAAAAAACAGTGTGTGTTCCCCTGTATTTTTGATAACCAGCCAGACCAAACTCACAGCTGGGGGCTTCAACCCTCAGCTGTCAGCTTTAACAAGGGCAAGGCCATTTTCAAATTGTTTTTTTCCCTCTAGATATTTTTGGCACACAAAACATGCGATTTTGCTGAAGATCAGGTGCCACGGCCGGCACCTGCCTGCCGAAGCTTTTTTTTTTTTTTTTTTTTATTCAGTATGTGATCGTATTCATTATGCAAACTAGGGGCAGGTCAATGAGGGATCAGTGACCTGTCAGCAGTCTGCATTAAGAATATCTAATCAGAGCACCACATACACCAGCCCCGCCTTAAGACACGAGAATCTCATTAACCCAAAACTGAAAATAGAGATTAAAGAACAACCATAAGACGGATTTTATCAACCAAGGTATCATTTCAATCAGTATAACGGCTCCAGCCTGACACTGTCTGTAGGTTACTGTGCACAATCCTGCTGACAGGTTCCTTTTAAATAGAATGTGTTTTGCTATTCTGGGAGTCTTATTTTTCCATATAAATTTGGACCTTTGTTGCTGTAGCTTTTTTTTTTTAGCCAGGTGACCGAAATGATCAGTGGGATTGTGCGGAATATGTTGATTATTCTGGGTAGAAGCAACATTTTGTATAAAGTTATCTTTCCTAGCCAGCTATTGTCAAAGTCGGATAGGTGTGCTAATTTGTCTTGACTGGTCTTATACACTGATCAAAAAATAAAGTGAATACTAAAATACCAGATCCTAGATTTCACTAAATTAAATATTCCCATTGCAAATCTTTATTCATTACTTAGTGGAATGCGTTGAGAACAATAAAACATAAAAAATGATCAAAGTAAATCAAAATTAATATCACATAGAGGTCTGGATTTGGAATGATGTGAAAAATCAAAGTGAAAAATCAAAGTACATGCTAATCCAACTTCAGTGGAAATGCCTCAAGACAAGGAAATTATGCTTAGTGGTGTGTGGCCTTCACGTGCCTACAACGCCTGGGCATGATCCTGATGAGGCGACAGATGTTCTCCTGGGGATCTCTCCCAGACCAGGATTAAAGCATCAGTCAACTCTAGGACAGACTGTGGCGCAACATGTCTTTGTGGGATGGAACGAGACATGATATCCCAGATGTGCTCGATTGGATTCAGGTCTGGGTAAGGGGCAGGCCAGGCCATAGCATCAATGCCTTCATCATACAGAAACTGTTGACACACTTCAGCCACATGAGGCCTATCATTGTCATTTGTCATGCATTAGAAGGAACCCAGTGCCCAGTGCACCTGCATATGGTCTCACAGTAGGTCTGCGGATCTCATCCCGGCACCTAATGGCAGTCAGTGGACCGCTGGCTAGCACATGGAGGGCTGTGCAGCCCTCCAAAGAAATGCCTACCCACACCATTACTGATCCACTACCAAAGCTTTCATGCTGGATGATGTTGCAGGCAGCAGAACGTTCTTCACGGCGTATGCAGATTCTGTCACATGTGTTCAGTGTGAACCTGCTGTCATCCAGGAAGAGCACAGGGTGCCAATTTGGAATCTGCCAATCTTGGTGCCAATTGCCCTGCACGATGTTGGGCTGTAAGCACGACACCCACCTGTTGATGTCGGGCCCTGATACAACCCTCATGGGTCGGTTTCTGATAGTTTGAGCAAACACATGGATGTTAGATGTTGGAGGTCATTTTGCAGGGCTCTGGCACTGCTTTCCTGTTCCTCTTTGCACAAAGGAGGAGATAGCAGTCCTGCTACTGGGTTGTTGCCCTCCTACAGCCCCCTCCATGTCTCCTGGTGTACTGGCCTGTCTCATGGTATCTGCTTCATGCTCAGGACACTGTGCTGACAGACTCAGCTACCCTTCTTGCCACAGCTCCCATTGATGTTCCATGCTGGATGAGCTGCACCACTTGAGCAACTTCTGTGGGTTGTAGACACTGCCTCATATTACTGTACAGTACCTCTATGGGTGAGAGCAATGAAAAAATGCAAAAAGAGGCCAAAACAACAGCCAAAAAGGATAAGATTAGAGAAATGGTTTGCGGTCACCAACTGCAGAACCACTCCTTTATAGGGGCTGTCCTGCTACTTGCCTATCATTTCTACCTGTTGTCATTTACACAGCAGCAGGAGAAATTGATTCACAATCGATATTGTTTCATAACTGAATCAGTTGATTTCATAGAAGTGTAATTTTTGCAAGCCTTTGGGCTAAAAGTTTAGCGTAAACCTTTACATCTGTATTTAGAAACGATATAGGGCCTATAAGCTGGTTACTTTGGTTGTTAGCTATAACTACATCTGTGGCCGTTAGCATCTCTTCGGGAAAGCTTCATCTATTTGCGGCTTTATTTAAGATATCAGTTAATGGAGAAATAAGTTCTTCAAATGTTTGAAGGTATTCATTAGAAAAACCACCAGGGCCTGGATTCTTCCCCTTTTTTCAGTGCCCTGACAACAGGGCGGACTTGATCTTCTGTAAAAGGTCTTTTTAGGTTGATTAGTTCGTCAGATATTGTGGAAAGGTTGATTTTTTTTGTTTAAGGAAATTTGTTAGTTTCTAGATTGGGCTGTGGAGTCTTTGTATCTTCTTTTAGAATATAATGTTGGGTATGATAGGAGGAATTGTTTTTAGGAGAGTCTGCAAGGTCCAGTCTGGGCTTTTACCTATGTGGGGAATGTGAGTCCCTTTCTTCTTCATGTTCTGGATCATTTATTGACTGATCCTCGTCAGTGAATATAAACAGGAGAGTTCTTGATCATGGCTCCTTTCATGTCCTCACCGTCACCCACACGAGTCTTTCTTTTAATTCTGTTGCTTACGATTGGTGAGTCTGCGTCTTCATTGGTGTGGTGGAGGATGGGGAAGTTTTCTGTGGATCTCTGCAGACCAGTTGCTGGCATGGATAGGGCATCTAGTATTGCTTGCAGGCTGTGTAGGTAGGACATGTGGTCTGGCAAAGGCAGCCTACTAGAGGCTGAGGCTTCGTTGTGGCCTAGTTCTTTTTGCAGTGCTTTTGGCGGAGACTCTACACCTTTATACTTCCTGATTTTAATCATCCCGGTGCCTGGAGTGTTCTGGAGTAAGATGGGCTTGGGTGTGGGTGGAAATTATTTTTTTTAGGCACTTTCAGTCGCCTTTTTATGGGCTGAACTGTGGAGCCTCAGTACAGTGCAACCATTCAGCAGCACATCAAGCCATGTCCCTCACACAAAACATTTTGGATTAGGTTATGTTCATATCACATTGGAAAGGAGTGAGGGCTCTATAATCAATCGCCAGCATTTTGATTGAACCTTACTATCACTCAAATGATGACCCTTATAAACCCAGCTTACTAAATAAATTACATGTTTCAGCCTTTTGTCAGTGGTATGTGTCTGAAAGATATCCTGACACATGGCCACAAATAGAAAGCTCTGATGTATGCCACTAAAAGGGAAAAAACAAAAGTAGCCAATGTCACCTATAGTCAGCCCATTATAGGAAATGGTAAGCCACTTTGATTGACACAGTGTAACTATCGCGTTATTTGACTGAAATGTGCCACAGGATGTATTCTGTTACTTCTGCTCTGATTAATACAGAATTATCATAAGCACAAAGACAAACGGATGTGAGTGGAAATCCCTTCTCTTGAGAGGTATATCCCTAAGCTTTTTAAAGATATCAGCCCAATCAGTTGCATTGGGATTACCCTAAATTCCTGCAGTACTTTTCCTGTCTTGTTAGCTGCTTTTCTTCTAGAAGCTGAGGAATGACACAGAATAGTTTTATTGCTTATTATTCTATATTCTACTAAAGGTCAGAAAATTGATTTTGCTGTTACCGGTAATTGCATTATCTTTCCCCCTACTTTTCTACAACATGCATACATCTACAGTGATCTATGTGATCTTACTGCAGATAAAACAGTGGTTCTCCATAAGGCTATGTTCACACACTGCGTTTTTCCAACGTTTTTGATGTTTTTTTAATGCTAATTTTCAGCTGCGTTTCACAGTACCAGCAAAGTCTATGAGATTTCAGAAATCTCATGCACACACCTTGTTTTTTTTCCTGACTGTTTTGCCAAAGAGCTGTGTTTTTGCAAAATGCAGCATGTCACTTCTTTCAGCGTTTTTCACCCATTGAAAGCAATAGTAGTGCAAAAAAGCTGGTATCAGGTTTTGCTGCGTCAAAGCCTGATGAAGTTGAATTAGATAATAATTCTATGCACTGAACTTTATCAGTATGCACAAGAGACAAATGTACCCTGACAAAAACGCAGCAAAAACTAAGCAAAAAACGCAGCAAAACCTTCTTTTTGTAAGCAACTTAAACTTTGCATGAAAAAAGCAACAAAAACTCAAGGTGTGAACATAGCCTTAGTAAATGTGTTTTAGGTAGGTAAGAACGCTAAATTAGTGTTAGGCCCCGTGCACACGTTGCGGATTCACTTGCGGGTTTTTTCCACGTGGATTTTGCTCAAACCGCACTGCGGTTTTAGCACGGATTTACTGCGGTTTTGGCGCGGTTTTTTGTGCGGAATTGCCCTGCGGTTTTACACCTATAATGGAATAGGAGTAAATCCGCAGCGGAATCCGCGAAGAATTGACATGCTGCGGTTTTTAAACCGCAGAAAATTCCGCAGCGTGTGCACAGCTTTTTTTCCCCTTCACTAACATTGTACTGTACATGGCGTGCGGTTCTGCAGCGGTTCCGCAGCGCAAAAACCGCTGCGGAACCGCAGCAAAAACCGCAACTTGTGCACAGGCCCTTATGGTTATGTGTAAACAACATCTTTTTCAGGCAGGTCCTCTCCGAAAGCCAATTGAAAAAGTGCTTAAAAATGCTAAAACTAACGGAACACCTGCTACTAGGTATAAATGACTTCCTGTCGTTTTTTGAGCTTATTTTATTATCTTCAGTCTACTAAATGGTTAAAAGAATCGACCTGACCATCCTTCAGATGGTGCGATGCCAAAAAAGACACTTCAAGAAAAAACATCACTGGCATTTACCTGAAGGCTTTTCTTGCAAAATGTAGTGCGAAGGTCGGGATTTAAAAGGCGTCTTGTGCATATTCGCTTAAAGGGGGTTGGTCGGTCTTAAGCTACAAGTCTGCAGTCACTCTATGTGACTGCAGACTTGTGAATCCTCAAATCACGCACTGCGAGCTATGAGAATTCTCCAGTGTCGCAAGCGGGAAGTCATGTGATCTCAAATATGAAATATGCATACTCCCGTCACATTCCCACTAGATGGGCGTGGCCTCACTATGCAAGTGCCGTCTAGTTGGAATGTGGCAGGGTGTATGCATATCACATACTTGCGGTCACATGACTGCCACCCCTACCATCAAAGAGTCTTCACAGCGTGTGACGTGAGGATTCACAATTCTGCAGTCACACATAGACTGGACGGACAACACCTTTCAAGATGAAAACAGTTTTACTAATGCAACAGAGTTCAGCTTCCATCCAAGAAAGCTCCATTGAGCACCAGGAACTACATTAGTTAGGGAGAATGGAAACAAAACCGTCTAAATTCCCTCTTTATACATGAAATATACTTAGTGTTTTGTATTGAATGAAATCAGTGATATGCTTTACCCTCCCACTGATTATCCTGATAATCGCGGCTCAGTCCATGGATTGCTGCTCCTCCCTACACATTAATTGTGTGTTAGTTAAACATATAGTTTACAAATTAAAAGTCTAATTTGGTATCTACATATCTGTGATAACCCATTCAATATACAACACTTGCATGATGATCAGTTAGTATCAGAAACAGAAAGACTGTGGCCTAAATGTTTTTTTGTGATTTGTTGCGCTTTTGCATTTTGTCTACATTTTAAAGAAAATGGTTCCTAAAAAATCTACAGCTCATCCTTCAAAATGAAACCCCAAGGCTTTACATGTCTGTATCCATGGTAAAAATAAAAGTTATTTTCAATCAAGTGTAAATACAAAAATTGTGCCACTAATCAGGGTTAATGCAAGAAAAGGACCAGAATGTCTACCAAAAAAATAACTATTTCAGCTTTATTTTGTTTTCTTTTTTCATTGTTGTGTTATTTAACCCTTGGGGGTAAGGGTGTGTAAAATATATACTAATACATTGTTTTTTTTCCTGCTTCTTCCATTAGGACAAAGATTGTGGCAACCACATCAGAGAAGATGACACCAAGTTTCTAATCTGTTATTGAAAAACTTTCAATACTAATCCTTATGCAAAATATATGATCCCTTCAAACCTACATGTCACTTACCGGCAGCGATATAGGAGGAACAACACGATCAATAATAGTAAAATATACAAATTTTATTACCTTTTGCTGATAAAGGTTAATTTACATAAATACAGTGAAAAAACAACTGAAACGGTATACTCCCGTGTGTGATACATGGAACATGCAAACAGTGACAGAAATACTAAGAGTTCAGACCATTATATCCTACTAAAATAAATTATCAAATAGCGCTAAGAACCTGAAGATATACTCACGTGGTCAAAATTGTTGTTACCCCTCGTTTAATGACAGAAAAACCCACAATGGTCACAGAAATAACTTGAATCTGACAAAAGTAATAATAAATCAAAAATCTATGAAAACGAATAAATGAAAGTCAGACATTGCTTTTCAACCATGCTTCCACAGAATTTTTAAAAAAATAAAACTCATGAAATAGGCCTGGACAGAAATGATGGTACCCCTGAAAATAATGTGACAAAAGGGACATGTTAAATCACGGTGTGTCCAAGAATTAGCATCACAGGTGTCTACAATCTTGGAATCCATTGTTGAAAAAAAATCATAAAAAAGCCAGACTGGAATTTGCCAAACTACATGTTGACAAGCCACAAATCTTCTGGGAGAATGTCATATGGACAGATGAGACAAAAATGGGACTTTTTGGCAAGGCAAATCAGCTCTATGTTCACAGATGGAAAAATGAAGCATATCAAAAGAACACTGTACCTACTGTGAAACATGGAGGAGGCTCTGTTATGTTCTGGGGTTGCTTTGCTGCGTCTGGCACAGGGTGTCTAGAATCTGTGCAGGGTGCAATGAAATCTCAAGACTATCAATGGATTCTAGAGAGAAATGTGCTGCCAGTGTCAGAAAGCTTGGTCTCAGTCTAAGGTCATGGGTCTTCCAACAGGATAATGACCCAAAACACACAGTAAAAACACCCAAGAATGGCTAAGAGGAAAACATTGGACTATTCTGAAGTGGCCTTCTATGAGCCCTGACCTAAATCCTATTGAGCATCTTTGGAAAGAGCTGAAACATGCTGTCTGGAAAAGGTAACTGTAACGCTGGTATTGTCTGTACTTTGTTTTCCAGCGTTACTCTGCATGTCTTTTGCATTAACCCTTTTGCTCCTTTCCCCCTAACCAGCTGGGATACTGTTGTCTGTTACCTGTATGGATGCTGCTCAGTTCCCAGCTCTGCTGCGTGGCCGTACTTGCGTGAGTGTCTCCGCTGCGTTGCATGACCACCCGCATGTGCGGTCCCTGACCTGCTGCAGAAGCCATCCGTAGGTTCCAAAGTCCTCTGCAATGGTGCATGATTTACTACGTGTGTGGCAGCAGCTTCTGTCAGGCGCCTGGCCTGCTGTGAAGACCATCCGTAGGTTGCAAAGTCCTCTGCAATGGTGCATGATTTACTACGTGTGTGGCAGCAGCCACTGTCAGTTGTTCCTCTGTAATGAGTTGTCTGGCTCTGCATAGGGGCGCGGCCCACACCTGTCCTGCTTTTATGAGGATTGGGTGTGTACTAGAATTACTGCTCCAGCCTATTGCTGTGAAGCAGCTCATATATAAAGTTCCCCAGCCCTAGTGGGCGTTGCCAGAGCTTCGCATTGAATCTGCATTGAATTCCTGAACCTAGCCGTATGTGGTTGTGTGTTCAACTCCTGCTCTGAGTTTGATCAGCTCTGGAGAGCTGATTCCCCTTGTCCTGTCTTGTGTTTCTGCCTGGGGCTGAGTACCCAGATCGCCGTTCCTGGAGGCTGCATATCCAGGCCTGTTCCTGTTGTATCTTGTTTCCTGAATCCCTGATCCTGGATCTAACCCGGTACCTGAATGTCTGAACTGTGTCTTGTGTTTCCGCCTATGCTGGGGGCTGATTACCCAGATGGCCTTCCTGGAGGCTGTATATCCAGTCCTGTTTCTGCTGTGTCTAATTACCTGAACCCCTGATCCTGGATCGCATCCTGTACCTGACTGTCTGAACTGTGTCCTCTGTGTTATGTTCCTGAAATCCTGCTGTGTCCTGAACCCTGTGCCAGTGACTGTGAATCCTTGCTATATAACCTGAGTTCATCTTGGAAGGAGGAGTCCGGTGTGTGCTGAGTTTCCGTTACTCTGTGCTCAGCTTCTGTGCAATTCCCGGCCAGCTCCCGTTGAGCCTGGCGGGGCTTGCACCAGACCGCTGGGGTTCCTTTTCAGGTCGCTGCCAGATGTCCGGATCCTATGCCTGATGACCATGGCCTGATGTCCGATGTCCGACGACCACTTCCAGATGTCCGGATCCTATCCTCCCTGCCTGATGTCCGGAGTCTGCCGATCGTTGCCAGATGTCCGGAGCCTGCCGATCGTTGTCAGATGTCCGGAGTCCGATGTCGATGTCCTGTCCGTGTTCTGACTCCCTGAGATCCAATCCGTGTTCCTGATGTCCTGTCTGTGTTCCTGGGATCCAATCCGTGTTCCTGATGTCCAGTCCGTGTTCCTGTGTCCTGATGTCCTGTCTGTGTTCCTGGGATCCAATCCGTGTTCCTGATGTCCTGTCCGTGTTCCTGATGTCCAGTCCGTGTTCCTGTGTCCTGATGTCCTGTCTGTGTTCCTGGGATCCAATCCGTGTTCCTGATGTCCTGTCCGTGTTCCTGTGATCCAGTCCGTGTTCCTGATGTTCCGATGTCCTGCCGGTTCCTCCTTGGTCTACCCTGTGATGACGTCTGTCCTGGGTCGGTGTCTGATGTTCTCCTGCTGAGCCTGTGCTACGCCTGAGGCCTGAGAGTGAGGCCATACTAGTATGCCCGTGCCAGATGATCCTGGACTGCATCTACCCGTGATGACCCCGTCATCGTCTGAAGTCTGTCTGAGGTCGGTGTCTGATGTTCTCCTGCTGAGCCTGTGCTACGCCAGAGGCCTGAGAGAGAGGCCGCCCAAGTATGCCCGTGCCAGATAACCCTGGACTGCATCTACCCGTGATGTCCTCCTGCACTCGTCTGTGATCCTGAGTCGTGTACCCTTCTCTGATGTGCGGAATCGGGAGCCCGGTCTTATGTTCTGTTTATGTACTGTGTTTCTTTAAGTAAACTTTATGTTCTTCATACCTGAAGTTGTGCGGTGTTGTCTAGTCCTGCAGGTCGCCATCTTGCCCACATGCTCAGCTGCCACGGATCCCGGTCGCTGCCCTTCCCTAGTCGGGCAGGCCCGGGTCTCCCTCCGTGGTCCAGTGGGTCCACATTCTCTTACCATCTGGGACTCATGCCTCACGTCGTCGTGGACTGGCGGCGTGGGAGCATTGGCTAGTTAGGCAAGCTATGCCATGTCCCAACGCCCCGCTGCCGTAGGAAGCGTCACAGAAAGCTCTGGCCATGGACTCCGCTGAGCATGTGTGGTCTGCAGGACTTTCTCCAAGCTCCACCTGATGTACTAGACTGCTTGGTCCCCACATGGTAAGTGGACTAGATGGCTCGATTCCCCGCTTGGTCAGCGGTTCGGACTTTTTCGAGCTATGAACTCTGCTGCCATATTGTGAACTGTGGGACTTACCGCCAAACCCAAGTGAATTTTCTGGGGAATTTTTTTTACTTGGGTCTTCAGAAGAGGGGGCCTGAGGAGGGGGATACTGTAACGCTGGTATTGTCTGTACTTTGTTTTCCAGCGTTACTCTGCGTGTCTTTTGCATTAACCCTTTTGCTCCTTTCCCCCTAACCAGCTGGGATACTGTTGTCTGTTACCTGTATGGATGCTGCTCAGTTCCCAGCTCTGCTGCGTGGCCGTACTTGCGTGAGTGTCTCCGCTGCGTTGCATGACCACCCGCATGTGCGGTCCCTGACCTGCTGCAGAAGCCATCCGTAGGTTCCAAAGTCCTCTGCAATGGTGCATGATTTACTACGTGTGTGGCAGCAGCCACTGTCAGTTGTTCCTCTGTAATGAGTTGTCTGGCTCTGCATAGGGGGCGCGGCCCACACCTGTCCTGCTTTTATGAGGATTGGGTGTGTACTAGAATTACTGCTCCAGCCTATTGCTGTGAAGCAGCTCATATATAAAGTTCCCCAGCCCTAGTGGGCGTTGCCAGAGCTTCGCATTGAATCTGCATTGAATTCCTGAACCTAGCCGTATGTGGTTGTGTGTTCAGCTCCTGCTCTGAGTTTGATCAGCTCTGGAGAGCTGATTCCCCTTGTCCTGTCTTGTGTTTCTGCCTGGGGCTGAGTACCCAGATCGCCGTTCCTGGAGGCTGCATATCCAGGCCTGTTCCTGTTGTATCTTGTTTCCTGAATCCCTGATCCTGGATCTCACCCGGTACCTGAATGTCTGAACTGTGTCTTGTGTTTCCGCCTATGCTGGGGGCTGATTACCCAGATGGCCGTTCCTGGAGGCTGTATATCCAGGCCTGTTCCTGCTGTGTCTAATTACCTGAACCCCTGATCCTGGATCGCATCCTGTACCTGACTGTCTGAACTGTGTCCTCTGTGTTATGTTCCTGAAATCCTGCTGTGTCCTGAACCCTGTGCCAGTGACTGTGAATCCTTGCTATATAACCTGAGTTCATCTTGGAAGGAGGAGTCCGGTGTGTGCTGAGTTTCCGTTACTCTGTGCTCAGCTTCTGTGCAATTCCCGGCCAGCTCCCGTTGAGCCTGGCGGGGCTTGCACCAGACCGCTGGGGTTCCTTTTCAGGTCGCTGCCAGATGTCCGGATCCTATGCCTGATGACCATGGCCTGATGTCCGATGTCCGACGACCACTTCCAGATGTCCGGATCCTATCCTCCCTGCCTGATGTCCGGAGTCTGCCGATCGTTGCCAGATGTCCGGAGCCTGCCGATTGTTGTCAGATGTCCGGAGTCCGATGTCGATGTCCTGTCCGTGTTCCTGACTCCCTGAGATCCAATCCGTGTTCCTGATGTCCTGTCTGTGTTCCTGGGATCCAATCCGTGTTCCTGATGTCCAGTCCGTGTTCCTGTGTCCTGATGTCCTGTCTGTGTTCCTGGGATCCAATCCGTGTTCCTGATGTCCTGTCCGTGTTCCTGTGTTCCTGATGTCCAGTCCGTGTTCCTGTGTCCTGATGTCCTGTCTGTGTTCCTGGGATCCAATCCGTGTTCCTGATGTCCTGTCCGTGTTCCTGATGTTCCGATGTCCTGCCGGTACCTCCTTGGTCTACCCTGTGATGACGTCTGTCCTGGGTCGGTGTCTGATGTTCTCCTGCTGAGCCTGTGCTACGCCTGAGGCCTGAGAATGAGGCCATACTAGTATGCCCGTGCCAGATGATCCTGGACTGCATCTACCCGTGATGACCCCGCCATCGTCTGAAGTCTGTCTGAGGTCGGTGTCTGATGTTCTCCTGCTGAGCCTGTGCTACGCCAGAGGCCTGAGAGAGAGGCCGCCCAAGTATGCCCGTGCCAGATAACCCTGGACTGCATCTACCCGTGATGTCCTCCTGCACTCGTCTGTGATCCTGAGTCGTGTACCCTTCTCTGATGTGCGGAATCGGGAGCCCGGTCTTATGTTCTGTTTATGTACTGTGTTTCTTTAAGTAAACTTTATGTTCTTCATACCTGAAGTTGTGCGGTGTTGTCTAGTCCTGCAGGTCGCCATCTTGCCCACATGCTCAGCTGCCACGGATCCCGGTCGCTGCCCTTCCCTAGTCCGGGCAGGCCCGGGTCTCCCTCCGTGGTCCAGTGGGTCCACATTCTCTTACCATCTGGGACTCATGCCTCACGTCGTCGTGGACTGGCGGCGTGGGAGCATTGGCTAGTTAGGCAAGCTATGCCATGTCCCAACGCCCCGCAGCCGTGGGAAGCGTCACAGTAACCTTCAAACACGAGAGAACTGGAGCAGTTTGCTCTTGAGGAGTGGGCCAAAATACCTGTCGAGAGGTGCAGAAGTCTCATTGACAGTTACAGGAATCTTTTGATTGCAGTGTTTGCCTCAACAGGTTGTGCAACAAATATTAAGTTAAGGGTACCATCATTTCTGTGCAGGCCTATTTCAGGAGTTTTATTTTTTAAAAAAATTCTGTGGATGCATGGTTGAAAAGCAATGTCTGATTTTCATTTGTTCATTTTTATAGATTCTTTATTTATTATTACTTTTGTCAGATTCAAGTTATTTCTGACACCATTGTGGGTTTTTCTGTCATCAAACGAGGGGTACCATCAATTTTGACCTTGTGTGTATATAATTGCGGTGATCTAATGATCACAATGAGCTAACACATATAACCAAAGTGAAGTAATATCAATAGATCCTAAGATACGTTACCTGTGGCCATGATGGGAAGGACAAATGATCTGTGACCGCACCTCGACGCGCGTTTCACCGCCTCTGCAGTTTCGTCAGGAACAAGTGGAAGTATTTGTGTATATGCTCATTGGACTTTTTTCTGCTTGTTGCTGTTACGTGAAATGATTGTTAAAAAAATTCAAGAATTAAAGTGTACCTGACAGTTTACCTAAAAGCATGGTCTTGCTGCCCTTAAGCCCCAAAATAAATTATGACTGCTTTTGGTGCATAGCAGACTAATCTGTTCATGATTGTTATGCTTTTTAAATTACTATTTATTCTTTGTGAGTGCATGATTTTTCCCATCACACTTTTTCCAGCACTATAGGTCCTGGAACTGTCTTTCCTTAACTTACCAGAATACATTGTTCCTGGCATTGTCTAGTGGCTTACCTGCCGTGAAGATGAAGGCGTACTTCCCTAATATTCCAGTATGTAGTTTGACAAGCAGGAGAGTAGGAGGGCGAGTAAAACCCGGCTCCGCTTCCTGTAACCTTTTCAACATCTCTATGGATTACACTTGATCATAGGCTGTGAACAGCAAGTGAGACATCTGGTGGCTGACACTTTGGCGTTACACCCAAGGGTTTCTTGGCAAACAGCTAGATCTAATCAGAGTACTTCATAAAGCAAAACAATGTTATCAAGAAGTTCCATTCAAATCGTGTTTAAAATAGAACTTAAATTATAGACCTCAACCTGAAACGTCTGTTTGAAAAGTATGATAAATGCTATGTAAGTTATATTATCCTTATAATTAATGCATGACAGGGAACAATAGGCTACAAACGTGACAAAACACATAATGAGATCCCCTAAGTGGCCATTGTGAGGGAAATAGACTGTATGTACTTTATAAGGCAGTGTATAATAGATCCCACTAGTGTGATGAAATATAGTAAAAGACCTTATGATATTTACCGTACATTACAGTCTTTGTAATATATGATATAATATACAATTTAAAAACTTATTACAGGGAATTTGTTATTAGAGTTTTTGCCACCTAATCTGCGATTATCATGATATAGAGCTGGAGAGCGTGATTCCGGGAATTTGTCACTAAAGGCACTGTCACACTTAGCGATCGCACTAGCGGTCACGACAACGAGTCGACCTGGCGAGATCGCTGGTGCGATCGCTATGTGATCGCTAGTTAGATTCCAAACACAACTCATCAGCGATCTGTATAACGACCACTGCAGTCGTTGGGAAAACCTAGTCCCACCTGCGACGCTGGTGAAGTCGTTCATAAAGGGTGTCACACTCAGCGATTCAGGCTCACCAGCGGGACACCAACGACCAAAAAAACGGTTCAGAACGTTCATGAGCGATCAGCGACATCTCAGTAGGGGCCACATCGCTGCTACATGTCACACACAGCTGCGTCGCTAACGAGATCGCTACTGTGTCATAAAATCGGTGACGCATTAGCGATCTCGTTAGCGATCTCGTTTAGTGTGACAGTCCCTTAAGGGCCCCGTCTCACATAGCGACACACCAGCGATTCCGACAACGATCGCTGCTGAGCTGCCAAACAGGCAGCAATCAGGACAGCGACACTGCAGGTAATGTCGCCTAGTTACCCGCAGTGTACCTTGGTTACCAGCTCCCCTGCAGCAGCGCGCTGGTATCCAACGTACACGTCGGGTTTCCAGGCACAGCTGTCACGCTGTCTCTGCATACAGGAGGACCGGGGTCTATGCTGACCCTAAGCTGGGGTCCTGACTAATCCCTCTACCTGGAGGTACTGTTGATGGTACAGAGGTCCAGGCCGCCAGCGTAACCCTATCTCCTGTGAATCCCTGACCACTGTAATCTAGTCCTGAGAAGGACCATGATTACCACCACAGGGAAACGGGAAGGTAACTACCTACACACAGTATAAGACGAACGAGACAGTACAAGGGGTAAAACAAAAGACACCTTGCATACAAAACTACCACTACAGAGGGAACACCAACGGGTAAGGAGATAAATAATAAAGCGAGGAGAGGAGAAAACCACAACAGGTACTCTTAGCTTTAAACTTCTCAATATGATCCGCTCTGCTGGTCTGCATGAAAGCTTTCACCGACACTTCCCTAGCTGACAGGCAGGTATTTGAAGGAAACCAATTATCGCAACATTAATTGCAGCTGAGCGAGGCTGGTCTTGTCCAGCACAGAGAGAGGGAGAATTAACTCTCTCACTGCCGAAAAACACCCAGCAGCAGAAACTCAGCTGTGAGAAGTCAGGGTGTGCAATCGCGACGATCTTCGCAGCGACACACCCGTGACAGTACCCCCCCTTCTACGAGGGGCCTCCGGACCCTCAGGGCCGGGTTTATCTGGGTGAGTAGTGTGGAAGGCCCGAACCAATCGGTCTGCGTTAATATCCGACGCAGGAACCCACGTCCTCTCCTCAGGACCATACCCCCTCCAATGAACAAGGTACTGAAGGGACCGGCGATTCAGACGTGAATCGATGACTCTCGACACCTGGAACTCCAAGTTACCATTGACCACCACATGAGGAGGAGGTAAAGGTGAAGGTATCACCGGCGCCACATACCTCTTAAGCAACGATCTGTGGAACACATTATGAATTTTAAATGTGGGAGGGAGGTCAAGACGGAATGCAACCGGATTAATTATAGAACTGATCTTGTATGGCCCGATGAACCTGGGACCCAGTTTCCAGGAGGGAACCTTAAGTTTTATATTCTTGGTAGACAACCATACCAGATCGTTCACACTTAGGTCCGGACCAAACACTCTCCTCCTATCAGCCATACGTTTGTATCGGTTCCCCATAGTACTCAGATTATTCAGCACTCCTCTCCACACTGAAGCAAGTGACGACGAAAATCGTTCCTCCTCAGGAACCCCAGAAGAGCCCCCCCTATTGAAGGTACAAAACTGGGGGTGAAAACCATATGCCCCAAAAAACGGGGACTTACCAGTGGACTCGCTCCGCCTATTATTAAGAGCAAACTCCGCCAGAGGCAAGAAAGAAGCCCAATCCACCTGGTTCTCTGACACAAAACACCGGAGATATGTCTCCAAGCTCTGGTTCAGACGCTCTGTCTGACCATTGGTCTGCGGGTGAAAAGCCGATGAAAATGACAACTGCATCCCCCGCCGTGTACAAAATGCTTTCCAGAATTTGGACACAAACTGAGACCCCCGATCTGACACCACATCGGAGGGTACCCGTGAAGCCTTACAATCTCCCCAATAAACACCTGCACAAGAGTTTTAGCATTAGGAAGAGCGATAAAATGTGCCATCTTGCTGAACCTGTCCACTACAACGAGTATGACTGTTTTACCGAAGATGGCGGGAGGTCCGTAATGAAGTCCATAGACAGATGAGTCCACGGACGCTCCGGGATCTTCAAAGGTAAGAGGGTCCCAGACGGACGGGTATGTGGGGTCTTAGAGCGCGCACAAACCTCGCAGGAGGCGACAAAAGTTACCACCTCCCTATGTAAGTTAGGCCACCAAAACTGGCGCGAGAGGAGATCCTCAGTTGCTTTACTCCCTGGGTGTCCTGCCAAAGCTGAATTATGATGTGCCTCGATCACCTTTTGTCGCAACTGATTTGGAACAAACAGTCTCCCTGGAGGTCCTACAGGGGCGTCCCCCTGAGCCTCCAATACCTCCTCCTCAAGCTCAGAGCATACTGCTGACACCACCACCCCCTCCTGAAGGACCGGAACCGGGTCCTCCGTGTTCTCAGCCCTGGGAAACAGCGAGATAAGGCATCCGCCTTAACATTTTTTGACCCAGGACGATATGTGACGACAAAATTAAACCTGGTAAAAAACAACGACCACCTAGCTTGTCTGGGATTCAGACGTTTAGCGGACTCTAAATATAGCAGGTTTTTGTGATCGGTAATGACGGTGACCGGGTGGACTGCCCCCTCCAAAAAATGACGCCACTCCTCAAAAGCTAACTTAATGGCCAAGAGTTCCCTATTGCCGACATCATAATTCCTCTCCGCGGACGACAATTTTTTAGAGAAGAAGGCGCACGGATGCCATTTACCAGGGGACGAACCTTGTGACAATACTGCTCCCACCCCTACCTCGGAAGCGTCCACCTCAACAATGAACGGCTGTGACGCATCAGGCTGAATAAGTATGGGTGCTGAAGAAAAACATTTTTTCAAAGAAGAAAACGCTTGACAAGCCTTGTCAGACCACTTTGAAAAATCCGTCCCTTTCTTAGTCATGTCTGTGAGAGGTTTAACTATGGACGAAAAATTACGAATAAATTTCCAGTAGTAGTTAGCAAACCCCAAGAAACGTTGCAATGCCTTAAGATCCTCTGACAGATCCCACTCAAGAACTGCCCGCACTTTCCCAGGGTCCATACGAAAACCGGATGCTGACACCAGGAATCCTAAAAACTGAAGTTCCTGTACGGCGAACACACACTTCTCCCATTTGGCGTACAGTTTATTATCCCGCAAGATCTGTAACACCTGCCTAACATGCTCCTGATGGGACACAAGATCCGGCGAGTAAATTAAGATATCATCCAGATATATGACCACAAACTGTCCCATAAGGTGGCGAAAGATGTCATTTAGAAAGTGTTGAAACACCGCCGGGGCAATACTCAGACCAAATGGCATGACAAGGTTCTCATAATGCCCCTCCGGAGTGTTAAACGCCGTCTTCCACTCATCCCCCTCCTTCATCCTAATCAGATTGTACGCCCCCCTGAGATCCAACTTAGAGAACCATTTGGCGCCCACGATCTGATTGAAGAGATCGTGAATAAGCGGGAGCGGATACGGATCTCGGACCGTAATCCGATTAAGCTCACGGAAATCCAGGCAAGGGCGTAGGCCTCCATCTTTTTTCTTCACAAAGAAGAACCCCGCGGCCACCGGGGAAGATGAAGGTCTAATATGCCCCTTAGCCAGACTCTCTGAAATATAATCCTTCATGGCCTGTCTCTCAGGACCAGAAAGGTTATACAACCTAGATTTCGGTAATTTGGCCCCAGGGAGCAAGTTAACAGAACAGTCATATTCGCGATGAGGAGGTAATTCTTGACACCCTTTCTCCGAGAATACATCCTCAAAGTCCACCAGAAATGGAGGTAAGGCCCTAGGAGCGACCGCACCAATGACCGTATTCATGCAGTTTTTATTACAGAATTCACTCCATTGGCTTATCTCTCTGGATTGCCAATTAATAACCGGGTTATGCTTAGTTAACCAAGGAAGGCCCAGCACTATAGGAGTAGGAAGACCCTCCAACACATAACAAGACAACAGTTCTTTATGTAACGCCCCCACTTGAAGATCTATGTTATGCACTGCTTGTAAAAAACTTCCCTGACCGAGAGGTCTGGCATCGATCGAGAATATGGGGACGGGTTTAGCCAACTCACTCAATCGCATACCTTGAACCCGGGCAAAGCGAGCATCCACCAGATTAGCCCCGGCCCCACTATCCAGAAGAACAGATATCCTCTCAGTTCTCGCACCCACCACCACCTCCGCCGGTACGAGGAACTGAGACGAATTTAGGGACGAAATACTTACTCCCAGATTGCCGTCCACCACACAATCTGGGATCAATAGTTTTCCGGCGACTTCTCACTCTGCAAAGGACGGGATGGACACCCCCTAATAAAATGTCCCTTTTTTCCACAGAAGAAACAACCTCCTGTTTTGTGGCGCCCCACCGATCCCCTCCCCCGGAATGATGTCCCTCCTAATTGCATAGGCTCCTCTGGAGTGACCAGGGAACCTCCGTATAAGGGACCCTTGAGGAAGGTGGAGTCATCCAGGGGGCGAAGTTACCCCGCACCTCTCCCGAAGGCGTCTGTCAATACGAATAGCAAGGGCCATAGCTGCTTCCAGTGACGTGGGAGGGTCATACTGTGCCAGCACATCCTTTAATTTGTCAGATAAACCTTGACAAAACTGGCTCCTAAGAGCCGGGTCATTCCACTGGGTGTCCGTGGCCCACCTACGGAACTCCGAACAGAATTCCTCCGCCGGACGATCTCCCTGCTGGATCCTACGTAACTTAGATTCAGCAAGGGAGACCCGATCCGGGTCATCATATACAAGACCCAGAGCTGCAAAAAACCTATCCACTGACTGGGGAGCCCAGGGGGAGAGCGAACGCCCAGGATTGGGGGTCTCCTTGTAGGAGCGAGATGACAATCCCCACCCTTTGTTCTTCACTCCCAGATGACCGAGGTCGCAGCCAAAAGTACAATTTACATGCCTCCCGGAAAGCAAAAAACTTGTCCCGCCCCCCAGTGAATCTGTCAGGGAGAGCTACTTTAGGTTCAGGTCCGGCCTGCTCCGGGGGGTACAAAATCTTGGACTTAACGTCCGCCAGCTCCATGGATAAACTCTGCAACTGCCGAGCTAGACTGACTACTGGATCCATGGTGACTGGAGAAAATCTTTAGTGGTCGGTGAAAATGTCACGCTGTCTCTGCATACAGGAGGACCGGAGTCTATGCTGACCCTAAGCTGGGTCCTGACTAATCCCTCTACCTGGAGGTACTGTTGATGGTACAGAGGTCCAGGCCGCCAGCGTAACCCTATCTCCTGTGAATCCCTGACCACTGTAATCTAGTCCTGAGAAGGACCCTGATTACCACCACAGGGAAACGGGAAGGTAACTACCTACACATAGTATAAGACGAACGAGACAGTACAAGGGGTAAAACAAAAGACACCTTGCATACAAAACTACCACTACAGAGGGAACACCAACGGGTAAGGAGATAAATAATAAAGCGAGGAGAGGAGAAAACCACAACAGGTACTCTTAGCTTTAAACTTCTCAATATGATCCGCTCTGCTGGTCTGCATGAAAGCTTTCACCGACACTTCCCTAGCAGACAGGCACGATATTTGAAGGAAACCAATTATCGCAACATTAATTGCAGCTGAGCGAGGCTGGTCTTGTCCAGCACAGAGAGAGGGAGAATTAACTCTCTCACTGCCGAAAAACACCCAGCAGCAGAAACTCAGCTGTGAGAAGTCAGGGTGTGCAATCGCGACGATCTTCGCAGCGACACACCCGTGACAACAGCCCCGCGCCTGGAAACCCGATGTGTATCTTGGTTACCAGTAGACCGCTGGTCTCCTGCCTGTCACACGCAGCGATGCGTGCTGGCCAGCGGGAGACCAGCGATCAAAAAAAAAGTCCTGGCATTTCTGACACGACCAGCGATTCACAGCCGGTGCCTGAACTCTGGTACGTGTCAGACATAGCGAGATCGCTGCTGAGATCGCTGTTTAGCAGTGATCTCGCTAGCGATCTCGCTATGTGAGACGGGGCCCTTACCGGGATGCTTGCTGTAGCTTTGATAAAATCACTTTTATCAGCAAGAGTTTATCACTAAAGATCTAGTACACCTGCTGCTATGTAGTCCTCCATATTCATGATCTCATTATTATTATCTCATAAGGCATTAAGGACACTGCTCTCTCCTGGTTCTCTTCCTATCTTTCTGACCGCTCCTTCAGTGTTTCGTTCTCTGGCTCCACGTCATTTCCTCTTCCTCTCGCTGTCGGTGTACCCAGGGCTCAGTCCTTGGCCCCCTTCTCTTCTCTCTCTACACAGCCCCAATTGGACAGACCATCAGCAGATTTGGCTTTCAGTACCATCTTTATGCTGATGACACACAACTATACACGTCATCCCCCGACCTTACCCCCGCTGTACTACAGAACGCCAGTGACTGTCCGCAGTCTCCAACATCATGTCCGCTCTCTATCGGAAACTCAACCTCTCCAAAACTGAACTTCTTCTGCTCCCGACGTCTACTAACCTCCCTAAATCTGACATTTCCCTCTCCGTGGGTGGCACCATAATAACTTCCCGGCAGCAGGCTCGCTGTCTGGGTGTTATGTTTGACACCAATCTCTCCTTCACCTCCCATATACAATCTCTTGCCCGCTCTTGCCGCCTACACCTAAAGATACAATTTCCATTAAAGTGTGTACAGTACTTGGTTAATAGCCACTCTTAGGTTAGGTAAGTGGTTCTTGTCCATATCCATCCACACAATTAGTATGAAACAGGAAGGCGTTCCAGCATCCGCCTTGATGTGTGAAATTAAAACTTGACTTTTAATTTTTTTAATTATGTCGATTAAAATAGTAAAAACAAATCCATGGTGATAAAAAAGAAATGAAAGAGGGGCGGCAAAACATGGGGATGGGGGACAAATTAAGAAGGACACTGGTCTACATGTTTCGAGCTCATAGCTTAGTCCTGACTAAGCCCAGATCTAGATCTTAACAGCTCATTTATATATAAAATAACGTGAATTTCTCTGAAATAAGATGTCGGAGCATGGATATCAAGGTATCACTTTATTCAGCATCCTATGACTTACATACCCTTACACTGTAGACGGCTTAGGAGGGTTGATCTTACTGACAGATTTCCTTTAACTAATCATTTGATTGGTCCTCCCTATTTTTCTTCACTGTATTTTTTCGCTTAGCTATCTCTTTTTAAACATTTAATTGCTATGATCGGTCTTTTTCTCTTCCGTTTGTTAATCTGCAGGGCGATCAGCTGTCGGTAAAGGAGAGTAATAAAGCAGGGACCTTGTGAGAGCCCTCAAAATGAAAATAAATATGCCCATAACAACACAGAACAACTGTTCAGCGTAAATAAGAGAATCCAATTTCATATACATTTACCCAGCACTTCACCCCAAAAAAAGAAAACACCTTTGTATTAGTTCTCTCCATATGTCACAGTGCCTAGCACAAACATAGCTGGAGAGGGGTGAAAATCGGCTCCTCATTTGCCCACTAACCGCCAAAAATATTTTGAAGCCAGGAGTAAATAGAGTGCAGGTTAGATTGGTGGATGGATTTAGCCACTACTGGGTGGTGGAAATGTTTCAGAAGGTCAAGAAGTCATCTTGTACAAAGAGATTAATAATGATGATAAATATTATTAAACAATTATAAAACATACCATATTTCATATTGGCTAAGAAAGGTAAAGGCAATCGGCACATCCAAAAAATAGAAAAAAATCTTCAAATTTTATTCTATAAGTATCAAAGAATTAAAATCCACATGCTGGTGATAGAAAAAACACTGACTCGTCTCTGAGGCTGTGTGACCCCCTTCATATTGTATTGACATTTATTTTAAGGACAATTGTAAACTTTTTGTAGAAATAGACATGTGGCAGAAAATTGTGTGATGTGTTGTATACATTTATAAATATCCATGCACGCGCAGCAGAAACAAGCTATTTGTGGGAATTATTTTCAGTTTAAAGAATTGTCTTCGGTCGGACACGCAACGGCCGTCGTCCCAAAGTTGACCCTCTCCCCTGCATCCATATTTTAATCTTTTCAAATAAAGAACAGTTTTTTATCTGACACTGAGCGCCACCTGTTCACCTACTTACCTGGATTCCTGTTTGTCTGGGTGAAGCACCTGAAGCTGATCAGCTGCGATAAATCCTGTGGGTTGCAATAAGGTACGCTTGTTTGAATGATGCCAGTAATTTTCTTTCTTTTGCTAACCTGAAGATCTGCTTTGGCATGTAAAGTTATTGTTGAACACATTCCTAAAGGCACGTGTAGGCTGAGTATACCATGTGTTACTGTAGGCCGAGTATATCGTGTGTTACTGTAGGCCGAGTAAACCGTGTGTTACTGCAGGCCGAATATGCCATGTGTTACTGTAGGCCGAGTATACCGTGTGTTACTGTAGCCCGAGTATGCCGTGTGTTACTGTAGGCCGAGTATACCATGTGTTACTGTAGCTGGAGTATGCCGTGTGTTACTGTAGGCCGAGTATACCGTGTGTTACTGTAGGCCGATTATGCCGTTTGTTACTGTAGGCCGGGTATACTGTGTGCTTGTTATTGTAGGCCGAGTATACTGTGTGTTATTGTAGGCCAAGTATGCCGTGTGTTATTGTAGTCCGAGTATACGTGTGTTATTGTAGGCCGAGTATGCCGTGTGTTACTGTAGGTCGAATATGCCTTTGTGTTACTGTAGGCCGAGTATACTGTGTGTTTGTTATTGTAGGCCGAGTATACCGTGTGTTATTGTAGGCCAAGTATACCGTGTGTTATTGTAGGCAGAGTATGCCGTGTGTTACTGTAGGCCGAGTATGCCGTGTGTTACTGTAGGCCGAGTATACCGTGTGTTTGTTACTGTAGGCCGAGTATACCGTGTGTTACTGTAGGCCGAGTATACCGTGTGTTTGTTACTCTAGGCCGAGTATACCGTGTGTTACTGTAGGCCGAGTATACTGTGTGTTTGTTATTGTAGGCCGAGTATACCGTGTGTTACTGTAGGTCGAGTATGCCATGTGTTACTGTAGACCGAGTATACTGTGTGTTTGTTATTGTAGTCCGAGTATACCGTGTGTTATTGTGAGCCGAGTATGCCGTGTGTTACTGTAGGCCGAGTATACTGTGTGTTTGTTATTGTAGGCCAAGTATACCGTGTGTTATTGTAGGCCAAGTATACCGTGTATTACTGTACGTCGAATATGCCGTATGTTACTGTAGGCCGTGTATACTGTGTGTTTATTATTGTAGGCTGAGTATACCGTGTGTTATTGTTGGCCGAGTATACCGTGTGTTATTGTAGGCCGAGTATACCGTGTGTTACTGTAGGTCGAGTATGCCGTGTGTTATTGTAGGCAGAGTATGCCGTGTGTTACTGTAGGCCGAGTGTGCCGTGTGTTACTGTAGGCCGAGTATACCGTGTGTTTGTTACTGTAGGCCGAGTATACCGTGTGTTTGTTATTGTAGGCCGAGTATGCCGTCTGTTATTGTAGGCCGAGTATGCCGTGTGTTGTCGGCCGAGTACGCCGCGTGTTGTCGGCCAAGTATACCGTAACTTATTTACTTCAGCGCAACTAATCTTACGCACCAACTGTGAAACCGTACTGGAAATATTATGTTAGGAAATGGCAAATTTATTATACAATTTTGTCTGAGCAGCAATCATTATATACAGGGCAGATTGTGTGACTTACGCAAACACAGGGAGAACATACAAATTCCATGCAGCTGTTGTCTTGAGTGGGATTTGAACCCAGAACCCCAGTGCTGCAAAGCTACACCACGCTGCACCAAAAGAGACCATTATCTCCACATTCTCACTGACTTTTGTATGCACTAATTGTGGCAAGAACTGAGATAAATATGGTGTGAGACAAAATCTGTCACTTTTAAACTCGTCCATTGTAAAAAAAAAAAAAAAAAAATCAAACACCAAAGTACTGTACTCAACGCCACAAAACACGACGGCCATTAAGTGTGTGAAACGCAGCAGGAGCATTTTCCGATTCAGGAAGCACATTGCAATGCCGCGTCGTTGCAATGTATTATCACAGAACAATAACTGCTGGATATGTGCACAATATTATAATAATAACTTTATATAGTGCTAATCGCAACACTTCACATTTTAAAGGGGACTTGTACAGACGATAAAAGACATTACAGAATGACATATGACTCAGATACGAAGAGGAGTGAGGTCCTGCTCACAAGCTACAGTCTATCTTGAAATGGGGGGGGACATAAAAGGTAAATGGTAAAAAGTGCTTATATTTCACCGCACTTGGAATTTTGTTCCCATTTTCAAGTACACTATGTGGCAAAATGAATGGTGTCTTTCAAAAGTACAAGTCGTCCCGCAAAAAACGAGCTCATATGTCCATTTGGAAAGAAAAATAAGAGTTATGGCTCTGGGAAAAAGCGAAAATGGACTTCGGCTTGAAGTGGGTTAATATTTAGTTTTGTATCCGATTTTTTTATACCACCGAAACTTTTTCCAATCGGTGATCATTTCAATGCCTATTCACACAGGCAGACCAAAACAAAAGGCTGCCATAATTCTCAGCAGTGCGAGTCCTGATTACTTGGGACAATGCAGCGCCCAGAACGATGATTTTTTGCTCATTTCAAAAAAATTGTGAAACCAGCATTTTTAACCACGTTGTATCACGAGTATCTTACAGATACTTGAAGTTGCGCACATACTTTTAAGCTTTTAGAGTTTTTACATTTCCGTCCCCTCCATCAATATTTGAAAAGTGGGCAAAGCTCCTATGGAACAGCACAGTGTTCCTGACAAATGCATCATAATTTATATATAGCATAATGCATTACCCATAGGCCTCTATATATAGTATAATGCACTCCCCATAGGCCTCTGTATAGTATAATGCACTCCTCATAGTCCTCTATATAGTATAATGCACTCCCTATAGGCATGCTGTATATAGTATAATGCACTCCCCATAGGCTTCTGTATATAGTATAATGCACTCCCCATAGGCCTCTGTATATA
This sequence comes from Oophaga sylvatica, assembly GCA_033576555.1. Taxonomy (NCBI): domain Eukaryota; kingdom Metazoa; phylum Chordata; class Amphibia; order Anura; family Dendrobatidae; genus Oophaga; species Oophaga sylvatica. The sequence continues at coordinate 425,144,563 of JARQOD010000005.1, forward strand.
GTATAATGCACTCTCCATAGGCCTCTGTATATAGTATAATGCACCCACCATAGGCCTCTATACAGTGTAATGCATTCACCATAGGCCTCTATATCTACTATAATGCACTCCCCATAGGCCTCTATATAGCTTAATGCACTCCCCTAGGCCTCTATATATAGTATAATGAACTCCCCTTAGGCCTCTGTATGGTATAATGCACTCCCCATAGGCCTTCATATAGTATAGTATAATGCACTCCCCCAAAGGCCTCTATATAGCATAATGCATTCCCCATAGGCCTCTATGTATAGTATAATGCACTCCCCATAGGCCTCCATATAGTAAAGTGGACTCCCCTTAGGCCTCTACATACAGTACTATCATGCACTCCCTATAGGCCTTCATATAGAATAATGCTCTATCCATAGGCCTCTATATACAGGTGCTTCTCACAAAAATTAGAATATCATCAAAAAGTTAATTTATTTCAGTTCTTCAATACAAAAAGTGAAACTCATTTATATAGAGTCATAACAAACAGAGTGATCTATTTTAAGTGTTTATTTCTGTTAATGATTATGGCATCAATGCGGCATGACATGGAGGCGATCAGCCTGTGGTACTGCTGAGGTGTTATGGAAGCCCAGGTTGCTTTGATAGCAGCCTTCAGCTCATTTGCATTGTTGGGTCTGGTGTCTCATCTTCCTCTTGACAATACCCCGTAGATTCTCTATGGGGTTAAGGTCAGGCGCATTTGCTGGCCAATCAAGCACAGTGAATCTGTTGTTTTTAAACCAGGTATTGGTACTTTTGGCAGTGTGGACAGGTGCCAAGTCCTGCTGGAGAATGAAATTTCCATCTCCAAAAAGCTTGTCAGCAGAGGGAAGCATGAAGTGCTTTAAAATTTCCTGGTGGATGGCTGCACTGACTTTGGTCTTGATAAAACACAGTGGAGCAGGGTCGGACTGGCCCACCGGAGAACCATAGTATTTTCCGGAGGGCCCTGGCACCTGCTGGCATACAGGGGCCAGTTGTCTAGGGCCCCGATGCTCCAGTGGCATGTCACTAATAGCAGCACAGCACGCAGCTGCTATGGGGGTCTCGTGCCAGTGGAGCAGGAGACAGGAGCCCCTGTCCCTGCTGCTAAAGAGAAATGAATATTCACTGCTTCCCACGCCCACATGGGCGTGGAAAGGGGTGAATATCATTTCACTTTAGCGGCTAACATGGCCCACTATCAGGGCCCCCCACTCCCACATGGGCCCCCAGTCCTGGCAGCCGCTAAGCGGCAGTAAGTCAGGGCCGGCGTCGGCCTCAATTGTAATGGAAGAGAGAGCGTCAGATGACGCTCTCCCATCAATCCCCTCTACTTCTGACTCACAGCCGGTGCGCGATGACGTCACTTCATCTCGCACCCGCTGCGTGTGTCAGACGGCAGCTCCTGACACTGAAGCAGAGCCGCCACCGGAATCAGCGTGGGAGCGAGGAGGAGAGGTGAGTATTGTGGTTTAGTTTTTATATACAGGTCCTTCTCAAAAAATTAGCATATAGTGCAAAATTTCATTATTTTCCATAATGTAATGATTACAATTAAACTTTCATATATTTTAGAATCATTACACACCAACTGAAATTTGTCAGGTCTTTTATTGTTTTAATACTGATGATTTTGGCATACAACTCCTGATAACCCAAAAAAACCTGTCTCAAAAAATTAACATATTTCAACCGTCCAATAAAATAAAAGTGTTTTTTAAAAACAAACAAAAAAAACCATCAAATAATAAAGTTCAGTTATGCACTCAATACTTGGTCGGGAATCCTTTTGCAGAAATGACTGCTTCAATGCGGCGTGGCATGGAGGCAATCAGCCTGTGACACTGCTGAGGTGTTATGGAGGCCCAGGATGCTTCGATAGCGGCCTTAAGCTCATCCAGAGTGTTGGGTCTTGCGTCTCTCAACTTTCTCTTCACAATATCCCACAGATTCTCTATGGGGTTCAGGTCAGGAGAGTTGGCAGGCCAATTGAGCACAGTAATACCATGGTCAGTAAACCATTTACCAGTGGTTTTGGCACTGTGAGCAGGTGCCAGGTCGTGCTGAAAAATGAAATCTTCATCTCCATAAAGCATTTCAGCCGATGGAAGCATGAAGTGCTCCAAAATCTCCTGATAGCTAGCTGCATTGACCCTGCCCTTGATGAAACACGTGGACCAACACCAGCAGCTGACATGGCACCCCACATCATCACTGACTGTGGGTACTTGACACTGGACTTCAGGCATTTTGGCATTTCCTTCTCCCCAGTCTTCCTCCAGACTCTGAAACTTGCTGAAAACACGCTTAGAGGAAACATCACATAAATTTAGAGAACGTAATTATCCTGTCAGACTCATTGATAATGAGGTAACTCGTGCTCTTTCACCACCTGCCTTACCTCCACCTACCATCAAAAAAGAGAGGGTCCCATTCGTCCATACATACCATCCCCTGATGTCCAAAGTACATACGAGTATTTGTAAACACTGGCCACTTTTGACACGGGCATACCCCTCTATTGATGCATTTACGTCTCCTGCCTTGATGTGCAGCAGGAGGGCAGCTAATCTACGAGACAAGTTAGTACATGCAGACATTGGGAGCACACAACCCAAACTTACACAAGGTTTCCTCACATCACGGCGAAACGGGACCTTTCCCTGTTTGGGCTGCGCTTCATGCTCAAATGTCATTAAGTCAGACAACATCACTCACCCACGAACAGGTAAATCTTTTCCCATTAAAGGTTTTTTCACATGTGATTCCAATAATGTGATATATGTGATCAAATGTCCATGTGGTCTCTTGTACGTGGGCGAGACCACCCAGCATGTACGTGACAGAATAGCGAGCCATAAGTCGACTATACGTACTAACAAAATCTGGCTACCTTTACCTGAACATTTTGCTCAGTTCAAACATTCTGTAGCTCAATTGAAATTTCAGGTAATTGAACAAGTGCTGAGACCCAGAAGGGGTGGTGACTACATTAGACGTCTAAAACTCAGGGAGACATACTGGTTCCACAGACTGGATACGTTATCCCCTAGAGGCCTTAATAGGGAGATTAATTGGCTGCTCTAATAATTCTCTCATTTCATTTTTTCTAGACCCGCTGAATAGCATTTTCCACTGGTAAGTTTTCTATTTTTTATTTTTATTTTTATTTTTTATTCTTTATTATATATTTTTTTATATTTTCTTTTTTTTATTCTTCCATTTTTGCATTGATTTTTATTTTACTTTATTTTCGTTCATTTTTCAATTCTTTTTTCATTTTTCATTTTTTATTTCTTTATTTTTTATTTTTTTATTTTTCATTTTTTCATGCAATTCCCATTATCTTTCGTTTTTTGCTTCTCTTCATTTCCCTTCACTCTGATCTGCTATCCCCTGCTATATCTCTCTCTGCCTCCATTTCCACTCCTCAGCCAATTATCCCGCTCCCTTATGTTCATCTCTTTGGCCATTATTAGCATTATTCCCCTCTCTCTTTCATGTGGGCGCCCCTGTCCTCTCTCCACTATCAAAAATGGAGATACCTGACATCACTGCGCATGCGCAGTGTTACCAACACTACCGCAGACGTCACTTCCGGTCCGGGACCACGCACTTCCCGCCCGGCGGTACACGCCGCTATTACTTAAGCCAGGCTGTCCCCCACTCCACTCACAGCGGCATTTAGCAGCCGTGGCAGGGCGCGGGAGCGCCGCCATCCATATCTCTGTTGGTACACAGGTAATTTAATTTTATTCATCTTTGCTACAACTCCAGAGCGATCATCTCCTAGGTATCTTTTTCTATGGGGGACTAATAACTGTTCTTTTTTCATTAACCAGCCTCCGATCGTGCCTAGATAAATCTGATGATACAGGTAACTAATTATGGCACTTGTCTTTAAACCAGTACCATTGGGAACGGCCACTATATATTCCATACCATGTGTCCCATTCTTTCCAGTGCTGTTTAACCATTACCACAACTCCTGCTGCATTAATGTGACAAGTGCCTATATTTCATACTACCCACCATTCAGGTATCTCCTTTCCTTTTTCTTCTATTTGCTCTTGCGGAGCAGGAGATAGTTATTTCCACTATTAGTAGTAATCCTCTCAGTTATACATCTAGATTATAATTATTATAACAGACTCTGCTTATATGACTATTTCTGGTTATTCTCCGATAACTATATTTACCCATTGTACATATCCCTGTATATATTGTTTATACTGTATATTGTGTTTTATTTTACCCTATGTATACTTTTGATGTTTTGTTGTAAATACTCACCCTGTTGTCTTTTCTCATCTTTTCTAGTACCCCATGATTAAGACTAGAGTCGAAACGTCGGGTATATGTGAATGTAGGGGTACCTTTGTTATTTTTACACGGCACTTTATTCAGCATTGTGGAACACAATAAAAAAATAATTTTGCAAATTGAATTCAATAGTGTGTGCGGTGAATTTCATATCTTGATAGTAGTTGGTCCTAGAGGGTCCAAATTCACCAGCACCTTCCTCAGTCTATGACCTGTAGTGCACACCCATTCTCTCTAGTGATTCCTCCAGACTCTGGCACCTTAATTTCCGAATGACATGCAAAATTTGCTTTCATCAGAAAAAAGTACTTGGGACCACTTAGCAACAGTCCAGTGCTGCTTCTCTGTAGCCCAGGTCAGGCGCTTCTGCCGCTGTTTATGGTTCAAAAGTGGCTTTACCTGGGGAATGCGGCACCTGTAGCCCATTTCCTGCACACGCCTGTGCACGGTGGCTCTGGATGTTTCTACACCAGACTCAGTCCACTGCTTCCTCAGGTCCCCCAAGGTCTGGAATCGGTCCTTCTCCACAATCTTCCTCAGGGTCCGGTCACCTCTTCTCGTTGTACAGCGTTTTCTGCCACATTGTTTCCTTCCAACAGACTTCCCATTGAGGTGCCTTGATACAGCACTCTGGGAACAGCCTATTTGTTGAGAAATTTCTTTCTGGGTCTTACCCTCTTGCTTGAGGGTGTCAATGATGGCCTTCTTGACATCAGTAAGGTCGCTAGTCTTACCCATGATGGGGGTTTTGAGTAATGAACCAGGCAGGGAGTTTTTAAAAGCCTCAGGAATCTTTTGCATGTGTTTAGAGTTAATTAGTTGATTCAGAAGATTAGGGTAATAGGTCGTTAAGAGAACCTTTTCTTGATATGCTAATTTTTTGAGACAGGTTTTTTGGGTTATCAGGAGTTGTATGCCAAAATCATCAGTATTAAAACAATAAAAGACCTGACAAATTTCAGTTGGTGTGTAATGAATCTAAAATATATGAAAGTTTAATTGTAATCATTACATTATGGAAAATAATGAAATTTTGCACTATATGCTAATTTTTTGAGAAGGACCTGTATATATATATATATATATTATATATATATACTCTATCTTTATCTATCGATCTATATCACCTATCTATCTCTATCCCTATCTATCTCTATATCTAGCTATCTAATATATATCTATATCTATTATCTATCCCATATCTATCTCTATATCTTTCTATAGCTATATCTATCTATTTAATTATCCATTATCTATCTTCTATCCATAGATCTGTTTATCCCATATCTATCTATCTAGCATTATACCCTATAAAGGGGGGGGGCAGCATTATATCCTATGAGGGGGTGCATTATACCCTATGAGGGGGGCAGCATTATATTCTGTGGAGGGCTACATTATATTCTATGAGGGGGCTGCTTTATATTCTATGAGGGAAGTTACCCCAACCCCTGCTACATAATTAAGATTTGTACTACCTTATATTATACCCTGATATTAGCATGTTTTACTGTACAATTGGTGGTCTTGAATTTATTTCTATGTAGCTACATAGTGAGCCCCAAGAATGATTTTCTCTGGTGGGCCCAAGGTGTTCCAGTCTGACGCTGCAGTGGACCAACATTAACAGAAATAAACACTCAAAATAGATCACTCTGTTTGTAATGACTCAATATAATGAGTTTCACTTTTTGTATAACTTTTTGATGATATTCTAATTTTGTGAGAAGCACCTGTATAGTATATTGCACTCCCCATATCTGTACAGTATAATGCACTCCCCATAGACCTCCATACAGTATAATGCACTCCCATTGGCCTCTATACAGTATAATCCACTCCCCATAGGCCTCCATATAGTATAATGCACGCCCATTAAAAAAATTCAATACTCGCCTCTCTTCTTTCCCCCACACATCTCAGCACAGCGGGCACCATGTAGTGACGTCATCGTGCCCACTGTCAGTGTCTGTGTCATTGAGGTCAGACTGAGAGGCGGAATGATGGGAGAGGGAGCGTGACCCTCCTTCATCATTGCTTTCAACTGTACTTGTGATGACAGCTCCCCCGGCTCACTGGCCCCCATATTGGGGGGTGGCAGTTCAGGGACATCGAGTATCCTTGCTCTGCCACCAAGTTCAACTGGATGGGCGCGCTGCACATGCTGATACAGTTACCAGTCGAGTAGCTTGGCGCGACTGCCCCCTCTGAGCTCTACTGCTAAGGGCTCGGCGCGACTGCCCCCTCTGAGCCCTACTGCTTGGCGGGGAAAACCGTTTAAAACACATTTTTGCATACAGTTTTGACATATTACAATGGTTGAAAAATGCTGCATTAACACTGGAAGAATTGACGAGCACATTTGAAATTGCTTCAAAACTGCATGGAAAAATGAAGCAATATGTTTATGGAGTTCTCAAAAATCTCATTCACTTTTCTGGTACAGTAGAACTCTGTGTTTTTTTTCCTGGGGAAAACAAGGCAAAAACGCAACAGTGGCCAAGTCCGGAATGTGCGACCGACCCTGCCTGGTGGTGATTTCTGACAGTAACGCACGACAGATAACTGATGCACCAAATTCACTAACAGGCACACACCTCTAGATGGAATTGGCGCTTCTTACTCCAGATCTCCCTTCACTAAAACTGACGTACAAAACGCAATTCTTAATGAATTGGGGCCTTAGTGCATTATAAGTCTTTCATAAAGATTCAGGTTTTGGAAAGGCCATTGGTGTTCCTGCTCCTGGGCATGCTCCTCTCCAACATCAGGCAATTTGTTTCTGCTGGACTGTAGGATACAGACGTAGCAGGAGACAGGGGGGCTTGTAAAGCGAGGCTACACCCCGCTGGCTCTTGCTACACCTCCTTTGTTTTCTCAGACAGATGGCAAGCTGTTTGGAAAAAAAACACCAATTCCATAGCTGACCAGACGCTGGTTTCTGAGGGCGCACAAGTGAAATTGCAGTTTGGGGTGACAGGCAGCATCATTTCCATGTGGCAGTAGGCAAATGCATGTAATACACTCAATGTTTTATCTGAAAAGAATATTAGTAAAATAATGTGTGTATAAGAATTTATTTTACTGATAAAGTATCAATATTAATACGGCAATTCCAATGATTGTGCTCGGTCTACATGAGAAGCAGACAGATCAGTGTGGCCATATAGAAGGTGAGATCAGATACATGTCCGTCTTCACTCTCATAGAATGGCAGCTTGTTTACAAAATACAGGTAACATTCCTGATGGGGGTCCTTATGGGGTCATTACTACCGGAATGGAGTCTGGTTTCCAGGACTGATCAGTGTCAATACACTGTATGGCTAACGCATGGTATCGCACGGTAACAAAATGCTACCATGCTTTAGTGCATACATTAGCGCTAGGGGTTAAAAAGATGTAAAAAACTACATCAGCGTTAGGCGCATCCGTTTAACGGATTCGTTAAACGGATGCCCTTAACGCAATGTGAACCTAGCCAAAGTTTTGGATTTCCTTCCATTTTTGTGCCATTTAAATTCCTGACATATCAATTCTTCAAGCACGGTACAGGAGAAAATCAACGTGAAATGGTTTCCAGTTTGATAAGAAGGTGGAAATATTATGGTATATTTATCAGAAATAACTGGTGTAATATCCTTTAGTATTCCTAATACAGAACCGTGCACCACAGCCTCTTCTACTAAGTGTTTAGTGTGGGGGGACGAAGGAAAAGCTTCAACGATCGATGCTGGTAGCCTTCCCTAAAAATAGGCCAGTCGTATACAAAGGCCCAAAAACTAAGTTTAGCAAATGCATCATTTAGACCTACCCATCCAATCTTACAGGAAAAATTGCTACCTTCAAAGAACAATTTATTGTGATTTCTTGATCACAGGGATCTATAATGCTGTTAAGTCCGACCATGTAGGCCCAGAAGTGGCTTGTAGTGTAGAGCAGGGACCCATCAGAGGGAGGTCACCTTGCCGTGGTTGATGGGCATACGTGAATTGGCCAATTTGTGCGCTAAGAACCTTTATTTTTCATCTATTACTGTAAGTAAAAAAAAAAAAACTTTTGAAATTTTTTTTTTTAAATTTTGAGAAGTTTAATCTAAATCGAATGTTTTTAATGTTTTCCTGTGTTTTCACATGGCCTAGATTCATGCACAGTGCTGCTGTGTTCTTTTTTGTCTATATTATACAGTCTTCGCAGCTTGCATGTGTTCACACTAGGAGGTGCTAATCGGTTTTTCTTTGCTTATCTATCTCTATATCTATCTATTACCTATCCCATATCTATCTATTATCTATCTATTATCTATATATATTATCTATCTATGCATCTATTATCCATCTATATCTATGTATATTTATATCTATCTCTATATCTATCTATTATCTATCCATCTCTATATCTCTGTCTATCTATATCTATCTCTATATCTATCTATTATCTATCCATCTCTATATCTCTGTCTATCTATCTCTATATCTTTCTATAGCTATCTAGCTCTATATCTATCTATCTATCTCTATATCTATCTAGCTCTATATCTATCCATTATCTATCTTCTATTCATCTATCTATCTCTATATCTATTTATCCATTATCTATCTTCTATCTATCCATCTATCCATAGATCTAATTATCCCATATCTATCTATATCTATCTATGTCTATTATCTATCTATATCTATCTCTATATCTGTCTATATATCTATCTATCTCTTTACCTATATATATAGCATTATACCCTATGAGGGGGGGCAGCATTATACCCTATGAGGGGGTGCATTATACCCTATGAGGGGGCAGAGTTATACCCTATGAGGGGGTGCATTATACCCTATGAGGGGGGCAGCATTATAACCATGAGGGATGCTACCCCAACTCCTGCTACATAATTAAGATTTGTACTACCTTATATTATACCCTGATATTAGCGTGTTTTACCGCACAATTGGTGGTCTTGTATTTATTTCTATGTAGCTACATAGTGGGCCCCAAGAATGATTTTCTCTGGTGGACCCAAGGTGTTCCAGTCCGACGCTAGTAATGCCTAAGGTAAACTGGTACACTCAGCTCAGGAGTAGGAACATTAGGGCAGATAAGCCAGTGGTGAGATTATTAGTGTATAAGTGATAGGTATAGTATAAATATTGTTAGTATAGTGTTAATGTAGGAAAGTAATGCAGGCTGTGTGCTGGAATGGAAAGGTTTGATCATCCGAGCAACAGACTTCAGGAACAGATACAGTTAAATGTTTGGGGCCAGCCCAGCATAGAAAGAGGAGAGGTGAGGCAAGAAGGGTAATCTTTTCATGTTTTAGTCAGTCTGAATTAGTGAGAGGCTAGTGTGTGAAGTTCAGTGTGTAGTGGGCTGGAGGCACATGCCGTACATATGGTTCTAACAGCATGAGGTCCTACCAAATTTCCTGTGGACCTTCCTATAACATCTGGAGACTACGGCCCGAACTAGGCACTGAGGAGTATGCCTTAATCCTGTCCATACTGAGGAAGCCAGACAGAGAACCATTTGAGGAAAACATAGCGGATCTCAGTAGTTCTGTGGTGCTGGATGGGAAATCTCTGGGGCTGACAAGAGGATCAATCATAGGGATATTCCCAGCTGAATATAAGCAGAGGCTTGAAATGTATTGGTGAAACTGGAAATGTAGGATTCTGTGCTCGATACTGCATATTAAAGACTGTTGTATCTGAACTGTCCAGTAAAGTTGAATTTGTTATACTAACCGGGTGACCCTGATGTGTGTGGCTAATCCTGAATCAAAGGACGTGGATGCAGCAGAGGACTCTGGTCTGAAAGTGAGTACAGTGCATTGAACACAGCCCAACATTGATGGACTGGGAGACTCTTTATTTGTGGGGTGCCAGGGTGTGGAGAAGCAGCAGTTTGCCCCATCTACCACCTTGGGCACATTACATATAAACAAGTTTATAAGGACCCAGACAGACGGACGTATTTCTCGTGCGAGGATCGTATCGCACTGCATGCCCTGTCCGTGCACCTCTCCTGACCTTAGCATGACAGCGTATTTCTATGCAGCTGTCAGACTCAGGTCAGAAGAGTCGACGGCCGGTCCAAGGATTCTTATGCAATCCTTGCACGAGAAATTCGACTGTCTGTCTTCCCCAAATACTCATCTGCATGGCGGTATGGTCTGATGGGCATCGTTGTCTTGGTCCGGTGCTGTCATGTGTGCATTGCCACGAAGATCGTCGCGGTTGCACATTCTGACTTCTCATAGCTGAGTTGCTGTTTCTTTGTGTTTGGCAGTTAGGGAGTTAATTCTGTCTGTGCTCAGTTCTGGGACTGGGTGCAGTTTCTCCCGGCTGCAATTAATTATTTGTTGATTGGTTTCCTTTAAATCTCTGGTTGTCTGTGTTGGGAGTTGCCAGTGAAATTCTTCATGCAGACCACAGATAGGATTGTATCTGTATAGACTTAAGTTAAAGAGCTCCTTAGTTGTTTTAAGCTCACCTTGCTTAGAGTTTAATATCCCAGATCATTTATGTTCCTTCTGTGTTTGAGTGTGTATGCAAGTCTGTGTTTTCTCCAGTCTGTCTAATATGTCTAATCTGTGTATTTAGCAGAGATCAGCCCATATTCCTTTGGTGGTAATCAGTATCCTTCTTAGGACTGATTACAGGGTTCAGGGACTGATAGGAGACAGGGTTAGGCTGGAGACTTGGACCTCTGAACCTTTATCAGTACCTCCAAGGTGAGGGATTAGTTAGGACCCCAGTTTAGGGTCAGGTTAGACCCCCGGTCCTCCTCTTTCCTGTGACAGTGTATCAAGTCCTCAAGATTAACCCTGAGTTCAACGGATATCGTGTCAGGTAAATCTATTCTATATTTACATGCTGATGTTGCTAATCTATATGTTGTATAGAGTGTTGTTCTTTTAAGAATAGTTTACTGACATCGTACACATATCATAAGACCGCGTGACAGGTGCCTCCTCTCTTGCAATGTCGCCCTCCTTGCATCTTGTGGATGACGTGTCCTACGTCATCCACTCAGTATCCCCGGCATTGTGCCCCTGCGCGGGTCTACTTCTCATACATTCAGCATACAACATGTTAGAATGCTGTATATGTGTCATGTGTGCATCGCCACGAAGATCGTCGCGGTTGCACATTCTGACTTCTCACAGCTGAGTTGCTGTTTCTTTGTGTTTGGCAGTTAGGGAGTTAATTCTGTCTGTGCTCAGTTCTGGGACTGGGTGCAGTTTCTCCCGGCTGCAATTAATTATTTGTTGATTGGTTTCCTTTAAATCTCTGGTTTTCTGTTTTGGGAGTTGCCAGTGAAATTCTTCATGCAGACCACAGATAGGATTGTATCTGTTTAGACTTAAGTTAAAGAGCTCCTTAGTTGTTTTAAGCTCACCTTGCTTAGAGTTTAATATCCCAGATCATTTATGTTCCTTCTGTGTTTGAGTGTGTATGCAAGTCTGTGTTTTCTCCAGTCTGTCTTATATGTCTAATCTGTGTATTTAGCAGAGATCAGCCCATATCCCTTTGGTGGTAATCAGAATCCTTCTTAGGACTGATTACAGGGTTCAGGGACTGATAGGAGACAGGGTTAGGCTGGAGACTTGGACCTCTGAACCATTATCAGTACCTCCAAGGTGAGGGATTAGTTAGGACCCCAGTTTAGGGTCAGGTTAGACCCCCGGTCCTCCTCTTTCCTGTGACAGTGTATCAAGTCCTCAAGATTAACCCTGAGTTCAACGGATATCGTGTCAGGTAAATCTATTCTATATTTACATGCTGATGTTGCTAATCTATATGTTGTATAGAGTGTTGTTCTTTTAAGAATAGTTTACTGACATCGTACACATATCATAAGACCGCGTGACATTTTCACTGGCCCATAAAATTATTCCCAGTTGCCATGGATCCAGTAGCCCAGCTGGCTCTGCAGTTGCAGGGATTATCCATGGAGCTGACGGACATTAAGTCCAAAGTTTTGTCTCCCTCGGAGCAAACCAGATTTGAACCTAAAGTAGCTCTCCCGGACAGGTTCACTGGTGGGCGAGACAAATTTTTTACCTTCAGGGAAGCATGTAAATTGTATTTTCGGCTTCGGCCTCGATCATCAGGGAGTGAAGAGCAGAGAGTGGGAATTGTTATCTCGCTCCTACAAGGGGACCCTCAATCCTGGGCCTTCTCCCTTCCTCCGGGATCCCCGGCTCTACAGTCAGTAGATCGATTTTTTACTGCCCTGGGTTTGGTATATGATGACCCAGATCGGGTCTCTCTTGCTGAGACAAAATTACGTAAGATACAGCAGGGAGATCGTCCGGCGGAGGAATTTGCTTCTGAGTTCCGTAGATGGGCCACAGATACTCAGTGGAATGACCCAGCTCTTAGGAGCCAATTTTGTCATGGGCTTTCTGACAAATTAAAGGACGTTTTGGCTCAGTATGATTCTCCTCCATCACTGGAGGCTGCTATGGCCCTAGCTATCCGTACTGATAGACGGCTCCGGGAGAGGTGCGAGGTAACTCCGCCCCTTGTTGTTACTCCACCTACTACTAAAGTCCCTTATGTTGAGGTTCCCCTTGTCTGTTCGGAGGAGCCTATGCAGTTGGGAGGGACATCATTTCGTAGGAGGGGATTGGCGGTACGCCGCAGGACTAGAAGGTGTTTCTTCTGCGGGAAAGAGGGACATTTTGTTGGGGGATGTCCATCCCGTGCCTTGTTGAGCAAAAAGTCGCCGGAAAACTGTTAATCCCAGGTTGTGTGGTGGACGACAACCTGGGAGTATGTATTTCGTCCGCTAGTTCTTCTCAGTTCCTTGTACCAGTGGAGGTGGTGGTTGGTACGAGAGTGGAGAGATTTTCTGTTCTTCTTGATAGTGGGTCCGGGGCTAATCTGGTTGACGCTCAGTTTGCTCAGGCTCAAGGTATGCATCTGAGTGTATTGGTCAAACCTATCCCTATATTCTCCATTGACGCCAGGCCTCTTGGCCAAGGTAGCTTTGTTCATGAGGTTCATAACATTGACCTTCGGGTAGGGGCAATACATAGGGAACTATTATCTTGTTATGTGTTGGAGGGTCTACCTACTCCTATTGTGTTGGGACTTCCTTGGTTGGTTAAACATAACCCTGTGATTAATTGGCAGTCCAGAGAGATAAGCCAATGGGGTGAGTTTTGCAAAAGTAACTGCATGAACACAGTCATCAGTGCGGTCGTGCCTAGTACTTTGCCTCCTTTTTTGGAGGACTTTGGGGATGTGTTCTCTGAGGAGGGGTGTCAGGAGTTGCCTCCTCATCGTGTGTATGACTGCTCTATTAATTTACTTCCTGATGCTAAGTTACCTAAAGCTAGGTTATATAACCTTTCTGGTCCTGAGAGGCAGGCTATGAAAGATTATATTTCGGAAAGTCTGGCCAAAGGGCATATTAGACCTTCATCTTCCCCAGTGGCCGCGGGGTTCTTCTTTGTGAAGAAAAAAGATGGAGGCCTACGCCCTTGCTTGGATTTCCGCGAACTTAATCGGATTACTGTTCGAGATCCGTATCCACTCCCTCTGATTCCTGATCTCTTCAATCAAATTGTTGGCGCCAAATGGTTCTCTAAATTGGATCTCAGGGGGGCGTATAATCTGATTAGGATAAAAGAGGGGGATGAGTGGAAAACGGCGTTTAACACGCCGGAGGGACATTATGAGAACCTTGTCATGCCTTTTGGTCTGACTACTGCACCAGCAGTATTCCAACATTTTGTTAATGACATTTTTCGTCATCTGGTGGGGCTGTTTGTGGTCGTATATTTGGATGACATTTTAATTTACTCACCAGATCTTGTGTCTCACCAGGAGCATGTGAGACAGGTGTTGCAGATCTTGCGAGACAATAAACTATACGCTAAACTGGAAAAGTGTGTATTCGCCGTACAGGAACTTCAGTTTTTGGGTTTCTTGGTGTCAGCCTCCGGTTTCCGTATGGACCCTGAAAAGGTGAGAGCAGTGCTTGAATGGGATCAGCCAGAGGATCTTAAGGCTCTGCAGCGTTTTCTGGGGTTTGCTAACTACTACCGGAAATTTATTTGTAATTTCTCATCTGTTGTCAAACCTCTCACTGACATGACAAGAAAAGGGACGGATTTTTCTAAATGGTCGGACAAAGCTTGCCAAGCTTTTTCCTCTTTGAAAAAATGTTTTGCTTCGGCACCCGTTCTCATCCAACCAGATGCATCACAGCCGTTCGTTGTGGAGGTGGACGCGTCTGACGTAGGGGTGGGTGCAATATTGCCCCAGGGTCCGTCCCCTGGTAAATGGCATCCGTGCGCTTTCTTTTCTAAAAAATTGTCGTCCGCCGAAAGGAATTATGATATCGGCAATAGGGAACTTTTGGCCATTAAGTTGGCTTTTGAAGAATGGCGTCACTTTTTGGAGGGGGCAGTCCACCCGGTCACCGTCATTACTGATCACAAGAACCTGCTGTATTTGGAATCTGCTAAGCGTCTGAATTCCAGACAAGCTCGATGGTCGTTGTTTTTTACCAGGTTTAATTTTGTTGTCACTTATCGCCCTGGATCTAAGAATGTTAAGGCGGATGCCTTGTCTCGCAGTTTCCCAGGGGCCGGGAAAATGGATGACCCGATTCCTATCCTTCAGGAGGGGGTGGTAGTGTCGGCTGTATGTTCTGAGCTTGAGGAGGAGGTATTAGAGGTTCAGGGGGACGCCCCTGCAGGACCTCCAGGGAGACTGTTTGTCCCAAATCAGTTGAGACAAAAGGTTATTGAGGCACATCATAATTCTGCTTTAGCAGGACATCCAGGGAGTAAGGCTACTTTAGATCTCCTTTCTCGCCGGTTTTGGTGGCCTAACGTTAATAAAGATGTTTTAACTTTTGTCGCGTCCTGTGGGGTTTGTGCTCGCTCTAAGACCCCTCATACCCGTCCGTCTGGGACCCTCTTACCCTTGAAACTTCCGGAGCGTCCATGGACTCATTTGTCTATGGACTTCATCACGGACCTTCCTCAGTCGTCAGGGAAGACTGTCATACTGGTGGTTGTTGACAGGTTCAGTAAGATGGCACATTTCATTGCTCTTCCTGCCCTCCCTAATGCTAAAACTTTGGCGCAGGTGTTCATTGGGGAGATTGTGAGACTTCATGGGTTGCCTTCTGATGTGGTGTCAGATAGGGGGTCTCAGTTTGTGTCCAAGTTTTGGAGGGCATTTTGTTTACGTCGGGGGATGCAATTGTCATTTTCCTCGGCTTTTCATCCGCAGACCAATGGTCAGACAGAGCGTCTGAATCAAAGCCTAGAGACTTATCTTCGGTGTTTTGTCTCAGAGAACCAGGAGGACTGGTCTTCTTTCTTGCCTCTGGCAGAGTTCGCTCTTAACAACAGGCGGAGCGAGTCCACTGGTAAGTCCCCGTTTTTTGGGGCATATGGTTTTCATCCCCAGTTTTGTACTTTCAATGGGGGGGGCCCTTCTGGGGTTCCTGAGGAGGAGCGTTTCTCGTCGTCACTTGCTTCAGTGTGGAGAGGTGTATTGAATAATCTGAGTGCTATGGGGAACCGTTATAAACGTATGGCTGATAGGAGGAGAGTTTCTGGTCCAGATCTTAATGTGAACGATCTGGTATGGTTGTCTACCAGGAATATAAAACTTAAAGTTCCCTCCTGGAAGCTGGGCCCCAGATTCATCGGGCCGTACAGGATCAGTTCCATAATTAATCCTGTGGCATTTCGTCTGGACCTCCCTCCTACGTTTAAAATCCACAATGTGTTCCACAAGTCATTACTTAAGAGGTACGTGGCACCAGTCATACCGTCACCTCTACCTCCTCCTCCAGTGGTGGTCAATGGTAACTTGGAGTTTCAAGTGTCAAAGATCATTGACTCACGTCTGAATCACCGGTCCCTTCAGTACTTGGTGCATTGGAAGGGGTATGGTCCAGAGGAGAGGACGTGGGTTCCTGCGTCTGACATTAACGCAGATCGTTTGGTGCGGACCTTCCACAGAACTCACCCGGGCAAACCTGGCCCTGAGGGTCCGGAGGCCCTCGTAGAAGGGGGGGTACTGTCATGTGTGCATCGCCACGAAGATCGTCGCGGTTGCACATTCTGACTTCTCACAGCTGAGTTGCTGTTTCTTTGTGTTTGGCAGTTAGGGAGTTAATTCTGTCTGTGCTCAGTTCTGGGACTGGGTGCAGTTTCTCCGGCTGCAATTAATTATTTGTTGATTGGTTTCCTTTAAATCTCTGGTTTTCTGTTTTGGGAGTTGCCAGTGAAATTCTTCATGCAGACCACAGATAGGATTGTATCTGTTTAGACTTAAGTTAAAGAGCTCCTTAGTTGTTTTAAGCTCACCTTGCTTAGAGTTTAATATCCCAGATCATTTATGTTCCTTCTGTGTTTGAGTGTGTATGCAAGTCTGTGTTTTCTCCAGTCTGTCTTATATGTCTAATCTGTGTATTTAGCAGAGATCAGCCCATATCCCTTTGGTGGTAATCAGAATCCTTCTTAGGACTGATTACAGGGTTCAGGGACTGATAGGAGACAGGGTTAGGCTGGAGACTTGGACCTCTGAACCATTATCAGTACCTCCAAGGTGAGGGATTAGTTAGGACCCCAGTTTAGGGTCAGGTTAGACCCCCGGTCCTCCTCTTTCCTGTGACAGTGTATCAAGTCCTCAAGATTAACCCTGAGTTCAACGGATATCGTGTCAGGTAAATCTATTCTATATTTACATGCTGATGTTGCTAATCTATATGTTGTATAGAGTGTTGTTCTTTTAAGAATAGTTTACTGACATCGTACACATATCATAAGACCGCGTGACAATATGAGGGCTTACTAGTACTGGCCCTACCTCATATAGGATAATGGTGGCAGGTTCCCTTTAAAAACATAACTGTTATGATTTGGTAGCTGAGGAGAGCAAGCAAAAAAGGAAATACACTAGAGAGGTTGGAATCTATGGGATTGCAGTACCCTGACTAACCACCACAACTAAAGGCAGCCGTGGAGCGTACCTACGTTGGTCCTAGACGTCTCGTCACAGCCTGAGAAGCTAACTACACCTAAAGATAGAAAGAGGAAAGCTATCTGCCCCGGAGCAGATCCCCAAAGAACATCGAAAGCCCCCAAACATGTAATGGCGGTTAGACAAGGGGAAATACAGACACAGACAGAAAATAGTATGAGCAAACGTTGAGGCCCAAACTTCCTAAATAGAAAAGGATAGGAAGGACACTTACTGCAATCCCAAAAAACCCTGAAAAGTACCAACTCTACTAATTACAAAAACACCAGAGATCACACGACCTCTACCACCTAAATTAGTTCTCTGGTGTAACAAAAACTAAACAGCAGCAACTGAAAAAACTGGAAAAGGCAAATGAACAAACAACAGTGGCTGAACTAAACTGAGAGGAGCACAAGCCCCCGGAGGGGACCCGGCAGACCCCCACAGAAGTGCAGGACAAAATGCAAAAAGCAAGCACAAAAAACTAAAAGAAGAAAATGTCTTATCTGTTAGCAGGAGATGCAGGCACGAAACAGCAAGCTACAAAGTGAACAGGAATCAAAGATGAGACCAGAACAATTGATCACCGGCAACCCTGATGGAAGGGAACCTCCCTTATATAAGATCAGTCAGTAACACCTGATCGCCAATCTTCACAATCTTCATTGGATAGTTCAGTACTGTTTGTAACCACCAGAGGGAGCTTCTGCTCAGAATTCATTTCTAGCACATTCACAACAGTACTCCCCCCTTGAGGAGGGGTCACCGAACTCTCATTTGAGCAACCAGGTCGGTCAGGATGAGCTCTGTGATACGCACGGATGAGTCTCCTAGCATGGATGTCCGAAGCAAACACCCAAGAATTGTCCTCCTGACCATAACCTCTCCACTTAACCAAATACTGGAGTTTACGTCTAGAAAAACGAGAATTCAATATTTTCTCAACCACATACTCCAGATTGCCCTCAACCAAAACAGGGTCAGGAGGCACAGCCATAGGAACCACTGGCTCGACAAACCTCTTCAAAAAGGACTTGTGGAACACGTTATGGATCTTAAATGTCCCTGGAAGAAGTAAACGAAAGGAAACAGGATTAAGAATCTCTATGATCTTATAAGGTCCAATGAACCTAGGCTTAAACTTAGGAGATGCAACTCTCATAGGGATATTTCTTGAGGACAACCAGACCAAGTCCCCCACTTCAAACCGAGGACCATCAGTCCTATGCCGGTTGGCAAACCGCTGGGCCCTCTCTTGAGAGAGGGACAACCTCTCCACTACCTGGTCCCAAATCTGCTGCATACGCTCCACAACAGAGTCAACACCTGGACAGACAGAAGGAGCATTAGTGAGCCCAAAGGGCATCACTAGGTACTCAAAATGCCCCTCTGGGGTATTAAATGCCGTCTTCCATTCATCCCCGTGCTTAATGCGAATAAGGTTATATGCCCCCCTGAGGTCAAGCTTGGTAAACCAAGTAGCACTTTTCACCCTGGAAAACAGGTCAGAAATCAAGGGTAACGGATATTGATATTTCACAGTGATATTGTTCAAGAGACGATAATCAATACACGGCCTTAATGAACCATCCTTTTTGGCCACAAAGAAAAAACCGGCACCCAAGGGTGAAGAGGATGGTCTGATATGACCCTTCTCCAATGACTCCTTGATATAAGACCGCATAGCGTCATGTTCAGGTACAGATAAGTTAAAAAGGCGACCTTTAGGGAATTTACTACCAGGCACTAATTCAATAGCGCAGTCATAGCTCCTATGGGGGGGCAAGAATGCAGATTTACTTTCGCTAAACACATCAGAAAAATCAATCAAAAAGTCAGGAACATCCTGAGCCTGGGGGGAGGCAGAAAAAACAGGAGTGTTGGTATTAACACATTGGCAGCCCCAACTGGTTACAGACACAGATTTCCAATCCAAAACAGGATTATGAGACTGTAACCAAGGGAAACCCAGTACGATAATGTCATGCAGATTTTACAGCACCAAAAATTTGCAACTCTCCTGATGATCAGGTTCAACCCTCATTTTCATCTGAGTAGAGAACTGAGGTTTATTCTCCGCCAAAGGGGTAGAATCGATCCCCAGTAGGGGAATAGACTTCCGTAGGGGTATCAAGGGAAACCCACAACGTTTAGCAAAATCAAAATCCATCAGGTTAATAGCTGCTCCCGAATCAACGAAAGCCTGAGCAGAAAATGTGGACAGGGAGCAAATCAGGGTAACAGTCAACAAAAATTTAGTCTGAACACTACCCAAGACAACTGAGCTTGCAAAACGTCTTCCCCGCTTAGGGCAGACTGAAATAGCATGAGAGGCATCACCATAGTAGAAACATAACCCATTGCATTTTCGAAACTCATGACGCTGTGCCCCAGAAGCCACTCTATCACACTGCATGGGTTCAGAAGCTGGTTCACAAGGCAACACTATTCCACGCATATCTCTACGCTCACGCAAACGTCTGTCAATTTGAATCGCTAATGACATAGAATCATTGAGACCAGAGGGGACAGGGAATCCCACCATAACATCCTTTACATTCTCTGACAGACCCTTCTGAAAAAGGGCTGCCAAAGCATCGTCATTCCATTTGTTCAGGACTGCCCACCTTCGGAATCTCTGACAGTATAACTCAGCGTCCTCAAGCCCCTGATTTAATGCCAACAAGGCTTTTTCAGCTTGATCAGTGACATTAGGCTCATCGTACAATAACCCCAGAGCCTGAAAAAATGCATCAACATTACTCAAAACAGGATCCCCAGGTGTCAGGGAAAAAGCCCAATCCTGAGGATCGCCACGCAGGAGAGAGATGACAATTTGAACCTGCTGTGCTGCGTTCCCTGAGGACTTAGATTTCAAGGCAAAAAACAACTTACAGTTATTTTTGAAATTCAGTAATTTAGCTCGATCCCCTAAAAACAAATCTGGCATGGGAATCCTAGGTTCCACAACAGGCAACCTCGCAAGATAGGTAGCAATACTCCGAACTTCAGTGGCAAGCTGATCCACACGGCCAGACAACTGTGCAAACTCCATTGAGAGAAAAAAAAATCCTCCTCAGCACCCAGAGATACAGAGGGAAAAAAAAAAATCTCTGACAATCTTCTTTCTTTAACACTATTTTTCCCTTCTGTGAGTACCATACAAATATCAGTTTTTGAGCCGGTGATACTGTTATGATTTGGTGGCTGAGGAGAGCAAGCAAAAAAGGAAATACACCAGAGAGGTTGGAATCTATGGGATTGCAGTACCCTGACTAACCACCACAACTAAAGGCAGCCGTGGAGCGTACCTACGTTGGTCCTAGACGCCTCGTCACAGCCTGAGAAGCTAACTACACCTAAAGACAGAAAGGAAAACTATCTGCCCCGGAGCAGATCCCCAAAGAACATAGAAAGCCCCCAAACATGTAATGGCGGTTAGACAAGGGGAAATACAGACACAGACAGAAAATAGTATGAGCAAACGTTGGGGCCCAAACTTCCTAAATAGAAAAGGATAGGAAGGACACTTACTGCAATCCCAAAAAACCCTGAAAAGTACCAACTCTACTAATTACAAAAACACCAGAGATCACATGACCTCTACCACCTAAATTAGTTCTCTGGTGTAACAAAAACTAAACAGCAGCAACTGAAAAAACTGGAAAAGGCAAATGAACAAACAACAGTGGCTGAACTAAACTGAGAGGAGCACAAGCCCCCGGAGGGGACCCGGCAGACCCCCACAGAAGTGCAGGACAAAATGCAAAAAGCAAGCACAAAAAACTAAAAGAAGAAAATGTCTTATCTGTTAGCAGGAGATGCAGGCACGAAACAGCAAGCTACAAAGTGAACAGGAATCAAAGATGAGACCAGAACAATTGATCACCGGCAACCCTGATGGGAGGGAACCTCCCTTATATAAGACCAGTCAGTAACACCTGATTGCCAATCTTCACAATCTTCATTGGATAGTTCAGTACTGTTTGTAACCACCAGAGGGAGCTTCTGCTCAGAATTCATTTCTAGCACATTCACAACACATAACTTAATTTATGTATTTACTGTTACTCAAATTATAAAACTAAATCTTAATAATAGAATCGTTACCAGCACAGACCATGCATGGACTGGCCATGGGCTATAAGAAAGCTGTTCCTGGGTGGTAGGGATAAAAACGAGGTCACTGAGTAGTAGGATGAAGAGTGGTGTCCCTGGGTAGTAAGTCTAAGGCTGCTTTCACATTGCTTTCTGTGTTCTCATCGGGGCATACATCTGAAATCCCCTGCAAAACGTGGTCTGGACGCATGTGCCAACGGGACCATAGACTGTAATGGTGACGGCAGAGCGAACGTGCGCTCTGCTGTGCAGCATTTTTGGAAGTGTACGCCTACAAGAGATGAACACTCAGACTCAGTCTACTACGTATAAAACTGAAGAATTTTGGAACGAGTATTTAAAGCAGTAATAAATAAGGATGGAGGAAACAATGCAAATGTTTACAAAGTACTTTGCTTTTCATATACATACTGTACCTCCTAAAGGAAACCTGTCCGCTGGACTATGCACAGTAACCTTCAGACACTGTCATGCCGGTGCCATTATACTGATTAAAATGACACCTTGGTTGATGAAATCCATCTTATGGTTGTTTTAATTTTTATTTTCAGTTTTGAGTTAATGAGAGTCTCGTGCTCCGGGATGGGGGGTCTTCATGTGGTGCTCTGATTAGCTGTTCATACTGAAGGCTGCTGACAGGTCACTGATCCCACAGTTTACTGTACATAATGAATATTATATGTACATACTGAATAAAATTCCCCTTCTGCAGGCACGTGCCAGCCGTGACACCTGCGTTGAGGCATAATCGCATGTGTACTGTGCTTATAATTACTATGGTTGAGGTTATCCATATATTTTAAAAAAATCCATTTGAAAATGACGCCTGCGTGGTAGCAGCTATCTGTGTATATAGAGGTATATACTGCTGCGCAGTATTGCGCAGGTGCCGGCGGCGCAATCTATCTAGAGAAAAAAAAATTCTCCAAGATGGCATCGGCTGCACCTGTGCAATAGCAGCTATCTGCGGTGAGGAGTGCATTTATACTTTATGAATAACTATAGGTAGTGCATTATGCTATCTGAAGGACTATGGGGGTGCATTATACTATATGGAAGACTGTGGGGAGTGCATTATCCTGTACGGAGGACTATGGAGAGTGCATTATACTTTATGGAGGACTATGGGGTGCATTAATCTGTACAGAGAACTATGGCATGCATTATACTGTATGGCAGACTATAGGGAGTGCATTATACTATATGGTGGACTTGGGGTGTGCATTGTACTATAATGAGGACTATGAGGATTGCAATATACTATACGGAGGAATATGGAATGCATTATACTGTATGGAGGACTATGGGGAGTACATTATACAGTATGAAGGACTATAGGGCATGCATTAAACTATATGGAGGACTAGGGGTTGCATTATGCTATATGGAGAACTATGGGGAGTGCATTATGCTATATGGAGGACTATGGGGTGCAGTATGATTTATGGAGGACCACAGGGCTCATTATGCCATATGGAAAGCTTTGTAGTGGCTATTATAATATTTGAAGGGCTATGTGGGATGCTTTACACTTTATAGAGGGCTATGTGGGTGCTGTTATACTGTATGCAAGCAATTATACAGTGTAAAGGTTTTTCAGCAGCAGATGAAGGAAGGGAGACACACTAGTCATTACTAGTGGGTAGGCGGAGCCCACATAGGATAGAAACACCTCAGATTAAAAAAGTGTTGACCGGCCCCTCCAGCTTATAGGGCTCCTCCTACTCCAGCTCTCCAGTCTAAAATTTGAGGTCACAGAGGATAGTCGCTGCTGGAAGCAGCTCCTCAGAAATTTTTTTTTATTTTAGTCGGACAGAGACTTGGACCGCCAGTGGTCTAGAGGTCTCAGGGGTCTAAGCGCTGCTGGACCCCCACCTCTCCCTTGGCGGATCTGTATTACCCTGTAAGGTGGTCCCTGCAGAACCCTGCCGGCCCTGGGGGATGAGGATTGCTTCCCTGGCGGGGACGCAAACCGCGCTTCTGGGGTCACTGCGTTCCCCGCCCTGGGGGGAAGCTATGGGCACAGCGCCACAAATCTCTGAGGGGTCCCTGTGGCGCTCAGCGGGGTGAGTACTCCACATTTTAATGTGTTTGAGTGCTTCAGAGACTGCTGCGGCAGCCGCTGTTACATGTGACATATTGGTGACTAGTGTCTTTTGTCCGCAGGTGGATGCCTGCAGGACATGGAGAGAGGAGGAGTCGCGCGCCCTTTTTTTGAATTTTTGCGGCGCTCTGAGCGCGCGCTTTACTACTGTCTTCTTCCGGCTTCTCTCTCAGAAGCACAGCGCGGCGGCCATTACTGGAAGCGGAAGGCTTCCTTCCTCACTCTCCTCTCCTCCCGACAATCGAAGACGCTACACCGCGGCCAGCTGGGTGAGTCGCTTCTGCCTGTCAGGGCAGAAGCTTAACCCCCTCACCCCCACAGCGCAGGACACTGAACGCTACCGCTAACGATCATTATAACGACGCATACTAATGCGATCGTTTTTTGTGATCGTTTTAATGTCGCTAGTAGCTGCCACAGTGGGCGATCCCATTGACGACGCATAAGTGGTTAGCGATCCCCTTAGCGACTTTGGCGGTCATTGCGATGTACAAATCAGCACAATATTTTAGCGTTCTTGTTTAGTGTACAAAGGCAAAATAAGCATACCTTTGAGAGCACTGTCCTGCAGCTGTTACCTCATAAGAGGCACCTGGGGCTCGCACACCCTTTTCATTAAACAAGGGTTGTGGGAGGTCTGCGACATTAACCCCTTCTTTGGCGGTTAACCCTTTATTGGGGGGACAGCTGGGGTAGCTCTCTCTTTAAGAGCTTTAACCCTTCAGCGTTCGTTTCTTCTTTAAGAAACCACACTGTCCTAGTTACTGACAGGTTTAACCTGCCATATACTGTGTGAGAACATGTCAGATCAGGGTCCAGGAGGTGCGGACCGTCTCCCAGATCCGCTACAGGATCAGTCTCGCGTATCTGACACGCAGACCTCGACGGCGTCAGGCGCAGCGGTCAGAGGTTTCAGTGATGTCAAAATGGAGGCCCTCGCCCGTCCTATTGATGGCCTGTCTGACCTTCTAGGTTATTGGGTGTCAGCTAGATCCTCTCAGAGGAAGCGACACAGGCCGGTGCCTTCATTCCCGCGCAGCGACTCGGAGATCTCGGGCATGGAGGGTTTCCTTTCAAGCTCAGATGGGGAGGTGTCCGATTCGGATAAGGAGGATCGGCAGGGACTCTCTGCTTCTCTTTTGGGTCGTACAGAGGCTTTTATTGGAGCCATGAGGGAGGCGTTACAGTTACCGGAGGAGGTAACTAGACGTCCTAGTAATTCGGCCCGGATGTTTTCAGGAGTCGCATAGGTCGCGATCCGCATTACCACCCTGAACACGCCCGATCTCATCTGATCTCGGAAGCTAAGCAAGGTTGGGCCTGGTTAGTACTTGGATGGGAGACCGCCTGGGAATTCCAGGTGCTGTAGGCTTAAAGGAACGCCTGTTCCAGATAAGTGTTTTCAGCTGTATCCGTGTACGACGGAATTGATTGATAATTGGATTCCTTCTCCTGAAGTGGATGTCCCTTTATCCCAGCTTAGCAAGTCCTCATTACTTCCTGTTAAAAGGGAAGGCGAGTTTGCAGAATCCGCTGGACAGAAAAACGGAGATGGCGGCGAAATCCATCTACGAGGCAGTGGGTCATGGATTCAGAGCATGTGTGCTTGTAAAGCTTCTCTAAGCTGGTTAGACCGTCTACGGACGGCGTGGCAAGATAGATCCCCTCTATCCGAGGTAGATGGGCTTTTTAAGTTGGAGGATGCAGCCCGATATGACAGTGATGCAGGTTTGGATACTGCGTCACTGCTGCCCAGGGCACAATCCTAGGCAATCACAGTCAGGAGAGCACTGTGGCTAAGACAGTGGACCGGAGACGCGGTTTCCAAGCAAGGTTTGCTATCCTTAGCTTACAAGGGTGGTCAGCTATTTGGATCTGACCTCACAGAGCTGATTGCCAAGGCAAAGGCAAAAGAAACGGCTTTACCACAGCAAAGAGCTGTGACTTCTGCGTCTGGCAGGCATAGTGCCGGTAGTAGTCGGCTGTCTTTTCGGTCCAGGGGACGGTTCGGTCAGCCCTCTTGGGGATCGGGTCGTCCCTCTTTTTTCGGGAAAAAAGAACGCTCAGAAATCCCGCACTCCCTGGAAACAGAGCTTCCGCCAAGACAAGTGGGAAGCTGACAAAAAGCCCGCTAAGGCGGACTGACGCCAGGGTCTCACTCGAGGGCTCTCGAGTGGGAGGTCACCTGCTCCTATTCAATCCGACTTGGGCTTCCCACGTGTCGGACGCCTGGGTTACGCGGGTTGTGTCGGCAGGCTACTTCGTAGAGTTTCTTTCTCGACTCCCAGACAGTTTTTGCCACTCTCGCATTCCGTCAGAGCCCGAGCTATTTGCCGCTCTACTGCGGGAGGTCGATTCCCTTCTGCAGAAGGGTGTGGTAGTACCGGGCCGGGGAAGAGGGTTTTATTCCAACCTCTTTGTGGTCCCCAAAAAGGAGGACAAATTTCGCCCCATTCTGGATCTCAAAAGATTGAATTGGCATGTCCGTACCCGGAAATTCCGCATGGAGTCACTTTGCTCCGTTGTGGCGGCCCTGTCGCATAACGAATCGACATTCGGGACGCTTTTTTGCATGTTCCCGTCGGAAGGGCCCACCAACGCTTCCTTCGTTTTGCCATAGGCCAGGACCATTACCAGTTTGTGGCTCTGCCATTCGGGTTGGCCTCAGCACCCAGAGTTTTACGAAAATTCTGGCACCTCTCATGGCGATTCTGCGAAGACAGGGGGTTACGATTCTTCCCTATCTGGACGACCTTTTGATTGTGGCGTCCTCAAAGGAGGAGGCGGTGACGGCTCGCAATCTATCCCTTCAGCTCCTGGAGGACTTCGGGTGGCTGGTCAATTGGGAGAAGTCGTCTCTGGAACCGTCACAGTCAATCCTGTTTTTGGGAATGCATTCGACACGGTACGAGCAGTGGTGTCTCTGCCTCCAGACAAGCAAGCGAGTCTTCTTTGACATGTAATGAAGTCTTCGACAGCAATGTCCCATCGAAGGTGTATGCGCCTTCTGGGATTGATGGTGGCGTCGATGGAGGCAATTCTGTTTGCCCAATTTCATTCCAGGGCTCTCCAAATGCTCATTTTGAACCGTTGGGATCGATCGCAGTTTTCACTGGATTGCAGTGTCATCATCTCCCACAGGGTGCGAGAGTCTCTAGGATGGTGGTTACGTCCGGAAGTGTTATCCCTGGGGAAGTCCTTCTTCCCTCCGAGGTTGTCGATCGTAACCACCGATGCCAGCCTGACGGGCTGGGGGGGTGTCTGGAACGATCTCTGGATTCAGGGAGTATGGTCGTTGGAAGAGTCTGTCCTGCCGATCAACATCCTGGAATTGAGGGCAATTTTCCTTTGCCTCCAACACTGGACGGTCCCTTTAAGCGGTCTACCAGTCCGAGTGCAGACAGACAACGCGACGGCGGTCGCGTATATCAATCATCAAGGTGGGACGAGGAGCTTCAGGCTCATGATGGAAGTGACTCGAATTCTGGTATGGGCCGAGGCCAGAGTGCCAGCCATCTCTGCGATTCACATTCCAGGACTTCAGAATATCACAGCGGACTTCCTCAGTCGCGAAAAGATGGATTCCGGAGAATGGAGCTTCATCCGAAAATTTTTGCACTGCTGTGCTCCGTTGGGGAACTCCCCAAGTGGATTTGATGGCATCCAGGTTCAATGCCAAGTTACCGACGTTCATGTCCAGGTACAAGGACCCGAAGGCTGTGGTGGTGGATGCTCTGGTGGCTCCTTGGGACCAATTCGAGCTAATCTATGTGTTCCGGCCGATATCCTTACTTCCTCTGGTGTTGCGTCGGATCAGACTGGAGAGAGTCCCGGCTATATTGATAGCCCCAGATTGGCCAAGGAGGACGTGGTTCTCGACACTGGTGTCGCTCTTGGCAGCGCCTCCACTTCCACTCCCTCTTCGCCCGGACCTGTTAATCCAAGGGCTCGTTCGTCACCCGGACCTGAAGTCTCTGCGTTTGACGGCGTGGCTCTTGAGACCGAAATCTTGACCCGTCAAGGTTTTTTCAGCCGAAGTCATTGCCACTCTGCGAGCTGCCAGAGGTCCGGCTACTACTAGGATGGGAAGCCTTCTTTTCGTGGTGTTCGGGTTCTTCTAGGAACCCGAGGATTTTTTCCATTCCCAATTTGTTGGCCTTTTTGCAGTACGGGCTAGACAAGGGTTTGGCAGTTAGCACTCTGAAAGGACAGGTTTCTGCTCTGTCCTTGCTGTTTCGGAAGGCTATCGCCTCGCGTAGGGACGTACGTTCCTTTTTTCGCGGGGTAACCCGTCAATTTCCGCCGCGGAAGGCGCTTGTGTCTCCTTGGCGGCTCCATCTTGTCTTAGAGGCTCTTCAACATGGGCCTTTTGAGCCTATGGACTCTGTTAATCTTTCCTTTCTCTCTTGGAAGGTTGCCTTCCTAGTGGCGGTCACTTCTTTGAGAAGGGTTTCTGAGTTGGCGGCTCTTTCTGGCTCGCCTCCTTTTCTGGAGTTTCACCCAGATCGCGTAGTGCTTCGCACACGGGGCGACTTTCTACCTAAAGTGGTGTCACAGTTTCATGTTAACCAGGATATTGTGTTGCCCTCGCTTTGTCCGGAGCCAAGGAATGCGAAGGAACGGGCCTTGCACACATTGGATTTGGTGCGGGCTTTGAAGTTCTGTTTGTCTATTACTCAAAGTTGTCGGAAGTCGGATTCTCTGTTTGTGATTCCAGCAGGTCGTCGACGTGGGCAACGAGCCTCCAAGGATTCTATAGCTCGTTGGATTCGGTCGGCCATTTTAGAGGCTTACCGACTTAAGGGCGAACCTTGCCCGATTAAGATTCGAGCTCACTCCACAAGGGCTGTGGGTTCATCGTGGGCTTTTCATCAAGGAGCCTCGGCAGCTCAGCTCTGCCGGGCGGCGACCTGGCGCTCCGTCCACACATTTACAAAATTTTATAAGGTGGACGTCAGTGCTTCCGCTGATGCGGCCTTAGGACGTAGGGTCCTGCAGGCGGCTGTAGTTTAAAGTTCTTGTGAACTTGTAGTTAGCGCTAGTTGCGCATTTATTTAGGTTGTTGGGTATCTGCCTCTTTTGTTTTTTTTGCCCACCCTTATTTTTGGACTGCTTTGGGACGTCCCACTAGTAATGACTAGTGTGTCTCCCTTCCTTCATCTGCTGCTGAAACACGGATTTTGGTAAGAACTTACCTGTAAAATCCTTTTCAGCGAAGAAGGAAGGGAGACACACATCCCTCCCATGGCAGAAGTGTGTTGTTGTGTTTTCAGATGCGGCGTGACCCTTCTCTGATAGCGATTATCTGGGCTGAGGTCGGCGCGCTAAGGCTCTGTTCCAGCATTGCCAGCTCATCGCAGTGGTCAGGTTCAGTGAGTAGTACCTGGACTGTGTGGTTGTTTCGGCTATATGCATAACCTATCTCTTGTTTTTTCTCTGAAGTCCTTCAGAAGGGGTTATGTTACTACGCTGGTGATATTTGCTCTTCCTTAGCTTGGGTACGACTGGAGAGCTGGAGTAGGAGGAGCCCTATAAGCTGGAGGGGCCGGTCAACACTTTTTTAATCTGAGGTGTTTCTTTCCTATGTGGGCTCCGCCTACCCACTAGTAATGACTAGTGTGTCTCCCTTCCTTCTTCGCTGAAAAGGATTTTACAGGTAAGTTCTTACCAAAATCCGTGTTTCTGAGGTCCATCATACTGTGTGGAGGGCTAGTGGTGGCCATTATACTGTTTGGAGGGCTAGTGGGAGCCATTATACTGTGTGGTGAGGAGTATGGCCATTATAATGCATGGGGCGCTGTGTGGGGGTCACAATTGGGGGATGGTATTGTGTTGGAGTTACCACAGTAGGAACAGTAGGGTCATCATACCATGCATATGAAGGGTACTGTGGAGGAATTCACTGTAGAGGGTATCATACAGTGTTTGTGTGGCATGTTTGTTGGTATCATACTTTAAGGGGAATCTAGGGCTTCAGTAGGCGGAAAATTACTTTGTAAGGACTGCAAAGTTGTGAGATATGCTCTTCTGTGACCTTGCCAATTTTTTTTTTTGGGGGGGTGGAGGCAATTAGAACTTCTTCTAATTGTGCCCAATGATTTCTATGTACACCCTAGCTGCAACTATATTAAATTTACAGTGGATCCTGCTAAATCATCAAAATCCTTCCAAACTTATTTTTGGGCAGGAAAACCTCATATCAGGTTACTGATGAAGGTTTATTAGTAAGTCACAAGACAGTTTGTATCCAAGAGTAAGTTTTCCAAAGATGAACAAATGATTCTGACATGATACATGGTACTAGCAATTGATGGTCTCTTTTAAATCTGTATTTTCCATTCTGTCCAATAAAAAAACAGTTATTGCAATTTTTATGAGTTTCTTATGATAAATATTGTGGATATGCCATGTCTTATCTATGTAATTACACTTCTGCAGTAGTCCACTCCTGAATTCATGGGGTGTCCAACAGTGCTGCATTCCATTAGGACGTGAAAATGCAATGTCCCAGTGCACTGTCATTTTCACGCTGCTGACTCACCTCTGCAAACAAGTACACAAAAGCGGGGAGTGAGCACTGTCAGGATCCAGTGCAGCTCTCTTAACTGCTTATATGCTACAGTCAAGACTGACCGCAGCATGTGAGGAGTTTTGGCAGAGGGAGGCAGAATTTCATAGGTTGATTATCAGTTTCACACTGACAAGCTAAGGTAGTGCAATGTGTTATCTACACAAACTAAGAATCACATGTTCAAGTCCCCTTGTGAGACTAATAAATACTATCTAAAAAATGTTTTCAATAAAAAATGTATGGTACGTTTCCACATTCAGGATTACATCAGGATTTGCTGCGGATTGGATGCTACGTACAGCCACACCGTTCAATCCGCAGCGTCAAGATGTTACAGCATAGTGGAGGAGATTTTATGAAATCCCATCTCCAATATGCGTGCAGGGCTGCGTATCCGGACATGCGGCGTGTCTTTCCAGACCGCAACATGTCTATTTATCTTGCGGAGATCCAGTCTATGAATAGGATACCATGATTCCGCATGTGTTCAATGAACACATCCAGAATCACAGCGCGTACAACAGGGGGCGGCGCTTTGGGCGGAGCGGGGTTTCCGCTGCATCCAAAGCACTGCTAGTACGCAGCGTGGAGAAGTACCCTTAGGTTTCTCAATAAATAACAGTTTCAGCAGCAGATGAAGGAAGGGAGACACACTAGTCATTACTAGTGGGTAGGCGGAGCCCAGATGGGATAGACACCTCAGATTAAAAAGAGTGTTGACCGGCCCCTCCAGCTCGGGCTCCTCCTACTCCAGCTCTCCAGTCTAAAATTTGAGGTCTCAGAGGATAGTCGCTGCTGAAGCAGCTCCTCAGAAGATTTTTTTATTTTTATCGGACAGAGACTTGGACTCAGGGTCTTGAGGTCTCAGGGGTCTCAGCGCTGCTGGACCCCCACCTCTCCCTTGGCGGATCTGTATTACCCTTTAAGGTGGTCCCTGCAGAACCCTGCCGGCCCTGGGGGATGAGGATGGCTTCCCTGGCGGGGACGCAAACCGCGCTTCTGGGGTCACTGCGTTCCCCGCCCTGGGGGGAAGCGATGGGCATAGCGCCACAAATCCCTGGGGGTCCCTGTGGCGCTCGGCTGGGTGAGTACTCTGTATTTTTTGAGTGTATGAGTGCATCAGCGACTGCTGCGGCAGCCGCTGCTACATGTGCATGCTGGTGACTGTGTGTTTTTTTGTCCGCAGGTGGATGCCTGCAGGACATGGGAATGGGGCAGGAACGGAGAACGGAGGAGGCCCGCGCCTTTTTTTGAAGCCGGCGAGGGGCGTGGCTTCGCGCTTTCCCGGGCAGGAAGCGCTCTGAGCGCGAGATTTCCTCTGCCTCTTCTCTTCCGGCTCTCTCCTTCAGCGCGGCGGCCATTGCTAGCCTCGGGCTCCTCACTCTCCGCTCCTCCCGTAATAACCGAAGAGAACAGCACCGCGGCCAGCTGGGTGAGTCGCTTCTACCTTCCTGAGGGCAGAAGCTTGACCCCTTCACCCCCACAGCGCAGGGCACCTTTTTGAAGGTGCTGCCAACTGAACGCTCCCGCTAACGATCACAATGACGACGCATACTAATGCGATCGTTTTTTGTGATCGTTTTTAATGTCGCTAGTAGCTGCCACAGTGGGCGATCTCATTGACGACGCATAAGTGGTTAGCGATCTATTTAGCGACTTTGGCGGTCATTGCGATGTACAAATCAGCGCAATATTTTAGCGATCTCGTTGGCGTTCTTGTTTAATGTGGCACATTGTCCTGCAGCTGCTACCTCATAAGAGGCACCTGGGGCTCGCACACCCTTTTCATTAAACAAGGGTTGTGGGGAGTCTGCGACATTAACCCCTTCTTTGGCGGTTAACCCTTTATTGGGAGACAGCTGGGGTAGCTCTCTCTTTAAGAGCTTTAACCCTTCAGCGTTCATTTGGCCTTTGAAAACCACACTGTTCTAGTTGCTGACAGGTTTTCACCTGCCATATACTGTGTGAGGGCATGTCAGATCAGGGTCCAGGAGGTGCGGACCGTCTCCCAGATCCGCTACAGGATCAGTCTCGCGTATCTGACACGCAGACCTCGACGGCGTCAAGCGCAGCGGTCGGAGGTGTCAGCGATGTCAAAATGGAGGCCCTCGCTCGTTCTATTGATGGCCTGTCTGAACTTCTAGGTCATTGGGTGTCAGCTAGAGCCTCTCATGGCATGAAGCGACACAGGCCGGTGCCATCTTCCCCGCGTAGCGACTCGGAGATTTCGGGCATGGAGGGTTCCCCGTCAAGCTCGGATGGGAAGATGTCCGATTCGGACAAGGAGGATCGGCAGGGACACTCTGCCTCTCTTTTGAGCCGTACAGAGGCTTTTATTGGAGCCATGAGGGAGGCGTTACAGTTACCGGAGGAGGTAACTAGACGTCCTGGTAAGTCGGCCCGGATGTTTCAGGAGTCGCATAGGTCGCGATCAGCCTTACCATCTCTGGATGAGCTTAATGGGGCAGTGGAGAAGGAACGCCTGTGTCCAGATAAACGTTTTCAGGGGACACGGTTTTTTGAGACGCTGTATCCGTGTACAGCGGAGTTGATTGATAATTGGATTCCTTCTCCTGAAGTGGATGTCCCTTTATCCCAGTTTAGCAAATCCTCATTACTTCCTGTTAAAGGGAAGGCGAGTCTGCAGGATCCGCTGGACAGAAAAACGGAGATGGCAGCGAAATCCATCTACAAGGCCGCGGGTCATGGATTCAGAGCAGTGCTAGGATCCATGTGTGCTTGTAAAGCTTGCCTGAGCTGGTTAGACCGTCTACGGACGGCGTGGCAAGATGGATACCCACTATCCGAGGTAGAGGGGCTTTTCAAGTCATTGGAGGATGCAGCCCGATATGGCAGTGATGCAGGTTTGGATGCTGCCTCAATGCTGTCCAGGGCACAATCCTCGGCGATCACAGTCAGGAGAGCACTGTGGCTTAGACAGTGGACCGGAGACGCGGTTTCTAAGCAAGGTTTGCTTTCTTTAGCTTACAAAGGTGGTCAGCTATTTGGATCTGACCTCACGGAGCGGATTGCCAAGGCAAAGGCAAAAGAAACGGCTTTACCGCAGCGAAGAGCTGTGACTTCTGCGTCTGGCAGGCATAGTGCCGGTAGTAGTCGGCGGTCCTTTCGGTCCAGGGGACGGTTCGGTCAGCCCTCTTGGGGATCGGGTCGTCCCTCTTTTTCAGGGAAAAAGAACGCTCAGAAATCCCGCACTCCCTGGAAACAGAGCTTCCGCCAAGACAAGCGGGAAGCTGACAAAAAGCCCGCTAAGGCGGACTGACGCCAGGGTCTCACTCGAGGGCTCTCGAGTGGGAGGTCGCCTGCTCCAATTCGAGCCGACTTGGGCCTCCCGCGTGTCGGACGCCTGGGTGATGCGGGTTGTGTCGACAGGCTACTTCATAGAGTTTCTTTCTCGACCCCCAGACAGTTTTTGCCAATCCCGCATTCCGTCAGAGCCCGAGCTATTTGCCGCTCTACAGTCATGGCCAAAAGTTTTGAGAACGACACAAATATTATATTTTCACATGATCTGCTGCCCTCTAGTTTTTATGTGTGTTTGACAGATGTTTTTATCACAGACAGAAATATAATAATTACAAACATAGGAGTAACAAAAGCTTATATTGACAGTTAGAATGAGTTAATGCAGCAAGTCAATATTTGCAGTGTTGACCCTTCTTCTTCAGGACCACTGCAATTCTCCATGACATGCTCTCAATCAACTTCTGGACCAAATCCTGACTGATAGCAGTCCATTCTTGCACAATCAATGCTTTCATTTTGTCAGAATTTTTAGGTTTTTGTTTGTCCACCCGTCTCTTGATGATTGACCACAAGTTCTCAATGGG
The DNA here is from genome assembly GCA_033576555.1 of Oophaga sylvatica. Lineage (NCBI taxonomy): Eukaryota > Metazoa > Chordata > Amphibia > Anura > Dendrobatidae > Oophaga > Oophaga sylvatica. Next base: position 425,178,543 of record JARQOD010000005.1, read on the forward strand.
ATTAAGATGTGGGGAGTTTCCAGGGCATAGACCCAAAATCTCTATGTTTTGTTCCCTGAGCCATTTAGTTATCACATTTGCTTTATGGCAAGGTGCTCCATCATGCTGGAAAAGGCATTGTTGATCGCCAAACTGCTCTTGGAGGGTTGGGAGAAGTTGCTCTTGGAGGACATTCTGGTACCATTCTTTATTCATGGCTGTGTTTTTAGGCAAGACTGTGAGAGAGTCGATTCCCTTGGCTGAGAAGCAACCCCACACATGAATGGTTTCAGGATGCTTAACAGTTGGCATGAGACAAGACTGGTGGTAGCGCTCACCTTGTTTTCTCCGAATGAGGCATTTTCCTGATGTCCCAAACAGTCAAAAAGGGGATTCATCAGAGAAAATAACTTTACCCCAGTCCTCAGCAGTCCACTGCCTGTACCTTTTGCAGAATATCAGTCTGTCCATGATGTTTTTTCTGGAGAGAAGTGGCTTCTTTGCTGCCCTCCTTGAGACCAGGCCTTGCTCCAAGAGTCTCCGCCTCACAGTGCGTGCAGATGCACTCACACCTGCCTGCTGCCATTACTGAGCAAGCTCTGCACTGCTGGTAGCCCGATCCCGCAGCTGAAACACTTTTAAGAGACGGTCCTGGCGCTTGCTGGTCTTTCTTGGGTGCCCTGGAGCCTTTTTGGCAACAATGGAACCTCTCTCCTTGAAGTTCTTGATGATGCGATAGATTGTTGACTGAGGTGCAATCTTTCTAGCTGCGATACTCTTCCCTGTTAGGCCATTTTTGTGCATTGCAATGATGACTGCACATGTTTCTTTAGAGATAACCATGATTAACAGAAGAGAAACAATAATGCCAAGCACCAGCCTCCTTTTAAAGTGTCCAGTGGTGTCATTCTTACTTAATCATGACAGATTGATCTCCAGCCATGTCCTCATCAACACCCACACCTGTGTTAATGGAGCAATCACTGAAAAGAGGTTAGCTGGTCCTTTTAAGGCAGGGCTGCAATGATGTTGAAACGTGTTTTGGGGGATAAAGTTCATTTTCTAGCCAAATATTGACTTTGCAAGTAATTGCTGTTAAGCTGATCACTCTTTATAACATTCTGGAGTATATGCAAACTGCCATTAGAAAAAGTGAAGCAGTAGACTTTGTAAAAATTAATATTTGTGTCATTCTCAAAACTTTTGGCCATGACTGTACTGCGGAAGGTCGATTCCCTTCTGCAGAAGGGTGTGGTGGTACCAGTTCCACCGGAGGACCGGGGAAGAGGGTTTTATTCCAACCTCTTTGTGGTCCCCAAAAAGGAGGACAAATTTCGCCCCATTCTGGATCTCAAAAGATTGAATCGGCATGTCCGCACCCGGAAATTCCGCATGGAGTCACTTCGCTCCGTTGTGGTGGCCTTGTCGCAGAACGATTTTTTGGTGTCAATCGACATTCGCGACGCTTATTTGCATGTCCCCATCGGAAGGGCCCACCAACGCTTCCTTCGTTTTGCCATAGGTCACCTGCCATTCGGTTTGGCCTCAGCACCCAGAGTTTTTACAAAAATTCTGGCTCCTCTCATGGCGATTCTGCGAAGACAGGGGGTTACGATTCTTCCCTATCTGGACGACCTTTTGATTGTGGCGTCCTCAAAGGAGGAGGCGGTGACGGCTCGCGATCTATCCCTTCAGCTCCTGGAGGACTTCGGGTGGCTGGTCAATTGGGAGAAGTCGTCTCTGGAACCGTCGCAGTCAATCCTGTTTTTGGGAATGCATTTCGACACGGTACGAGCAGTGGTGTCTCTGCCTCCAGACAAGCAAGTGAGTCTTCTTCGTCATGTGCAGGTTATGAAGTCTGCAACAGCAATGTCCCTTCGAAGGAGTATGCGCCTTCTGAGTTTGATGGTGGCGTCAATGGAAGCAATTCCGTTTGCCCAATTTCATTCCAGGGCTCTCCAAATGCTCATCTTGAACCGTTGGGATCGATCGCAGTTTTCACTGGATTGCAGTGTCATCATCTCCCACAGGGTGAGAGAGTCTCTAGAATGGTGGTTACGTCCGGAAGCGTTATCCCTGGGGAAGTCCTTCCTTCCTCCGAGGTGGTCGATCATAACCACCGATGCCAGCCTGACGGGCTGGGGGGGTGTCTGGAACGATCTCTGGATTCAGGGAGTATGGTCGTTGGAAGAGTCTGTCCTGCCGATCAACATCCTGGAATTGAGGGCAATTTTCCTTTGCCTCCAACACTGGACGGTCCCTTTAAGCGGTCTACCAGTCTGAGTGCAGACAGACAACGTGACGGCGGTCGCGTATATCAACCATCAAGGTGGGACGAGGAGCTTCAGGCTCATGATGGAAGTGTCTCGAATCCTGGTATGGGCCGAGGCCAGGGTGCCAGCCATCTCTGCAATTTACATTCCAGGAGTTCAGAATATCACAGCGGACTTCCTCAGTCGCGAAAAGATGGATCCCGGAGAATGGAGTCTTCATCCGGAAATTTTTGCACTGCTGTGCTCCCGTTGGGGAACTCCCCAAGTGGATTTGATGGCATCCAGGTTCAATGCCAAGTTACCGACGTTCATGTCCAGGTACAAGGACCCGAAGGCTGTGGCGGTGGATGCTCTGGTGGCTCCTTGGGAACAATTCGAGCTAATCTATGTGTTCCCGCCGATATCCTTACTTCCTCTGGTGTTGCGTCGGATCAGACTGGAGAGAGTCCCGGCTATGTTGATAGCCCCAGATTGGCCAAGGATGACTTGGTTCCCGACACTGGTGTCGCTTCTGGCAGCGCCTCCATTTCCACTCCCTCTTCGCCCGGACCTGTTAACCCAAGGGCCCGTTCGTCACCCGGACCTGAAGTCTCTTCGTTTGACGGCGTGGCTCTTGAGACCGAAATCTTGACCCGTCAAGGTTTTTCAGCCGAAGTCATTGCCACTCTGCGAGCTGCCAGAGGTCCGGCTACTACTAGGATTTATCACAAGACTTGGGAAGCCTTCTTTTCGTGGTGTTCGGGTTCTTCTAGGAACCCGAGGATTTTTTCCATTCCCAATTTGTTGGCCTTTTTGCAGTACGGGCTGGACAAGGGTTTGGCAGTTAGCACTCTGAAGGGGCAGGTTTCTGCTCTGTCCTTGCTATTTCGGAAGGCTATCGCTTCGCGTAGGGACGTACGTTCCTTTTTTCGCGGAGTAACCTGTCAGTTTCCACCGCGGAAGGCACTTGTGTCTCCTTGGCGGCTCAATCTTGTTTTGGAGGCTCTTCAACATGGGCCTTTTGAACCTATGGACTCTGTTAGTCTTTCTCTGCTCTCTTGGAAGGTTGCCACTTCTTTGAGAAGGGTTTCTGAGTTGGCGGCTCTTTCCTGCTCGCCCCCTTTTCTGGAGTTTCACCCGGATCGTGTAGTGCTTCGCACTCGGGGTGATTTTCTGCCTAAAGTGGTGTCACAATTTCATGTTAACCAGGATATTGTGTTGCCCTCGCTTTGTCCGGGGCCGAGGAATGCGAAGGAACGGGCCTTGCACACATTGGATTTAGTGCGGGCTTTGAAGTTCTATTTGTCTATTACTCAAAGTTTTCGGAAGTCGGATTCTCTGTTTGTGATCCCAGCAGGTTGTCGACGTGGTCAACGAGCTTCCAAGGATTCTATAGCTCGTTGGATTCGGTCGGCCATTTTGGAGGCTTACCGACTTAAGGGCGAACTTTGCCCGATTAAGATTCGAGCTCACTCCACGAGGGCTGTGGGTTCATCGTGGGCTTTTCATCAAGGAGCCTCGGCAGCTCAGCTCTGCCGGGCGGCGACCTGGCGCTCCGTCCACACATTTACGAAATTTTATAAGGTGGAAGTTAGTGCTTCCACTGATGCAGCCTTAGGACGTAGGGTCCTGCAGGCGGCTGTAGTTTAAAGTTCTTGTGAACTTGTATTTAGCGCTAGTTGCGCATTTACTTAGGTTGTTGGGTTTCTGCCTCTGTTGGTTTTTTGCCCACCCTTATTTTTGGACTGCTTTGGGACGTCCCACTAGTAATCACTAGTGTGCTCCCTTCCTTCATCTGCTGCTGAAAGATGGATTTTGGTAAGAACTTACCTGTAAAATCCTTTTCAGCGAAGAAGGAAGGGAGACACACATCCCTCCCATGGCAGAAGTGTGTTGTTGTGTTTTCAGATGCGGCGTGACCCTTCTCTGATAGCGATTATCTGGGCTGAGGTCGGCGCGCTAAGGCTCTGTTCCAGCATCGCCAGCTCATCGCAGTAGTCAGGTTCAGTGAGTAGTACCTGGAACTGTGTGGTTTTTTCCTGTTACATGCATAACCTGTATTCTTGTCTTTTTTCTGAAGTCCTTCAGAAGGGGTTATGTTGCTCCGCTGGTAATATTTGCTCTTCCTTAGCTTGTGTACGACTGGAGAGCTGGAGTAGGAGGAGCCCGAGCTGGAGGGGCCGGTCAACACTCTTTTTAATCTGAGGTGTCTATCCCATCTGGGCTCCGCCTACCTACTAGTAATGACTAGTGTGTCTCCCTTCCTTCTTTGCTGAAAAGGATTTTACAGGTAAGTTCTTACCAAAATCCGTCTTTCATCTGGAAGAAACTCCCTAAATAAGACACATATTGGATATCTCCAAATCTGTAATGATGTGCAATATAAAATTGTATTATTCCAACATGAAGAAAGCCATGCAAAAGATAATGCCAGTATTGCAGGTTTAGTTCATCCCGCCTCACAAAAATTTTAATACATAGTGATCACAAAGTCCTATGTATCCTACATTTAAAAAAAAAATCAAACAGCTCTACACAGAAAATGAAAAAGTTATGGCAAAGTAATAAAACAATTTAATCCCTTCACACCCCGGGCTATTTTCCATTTTTCTTTTTTGGTTTTCCTCCCCTTCTTCCAAAAACCATAACTTTTTTATTTTACCATATGAGGGCTTGTGTTTTGCGGGAGCCGTTGTACTTTTGCACGACCCCAGTAATTCTACCACATACTGTACTGGAAGATCGGAAAACAATACCAAGTTTTTTTATTTACCACGTTCACTATACTGTTAAACTAGAAGTGAAAGAAAACTGACTGGCACATCCAAACCAGTGTGAATTAGGTGCAAACCAGGAGCAGCTACCTCCATAGACAATATACAAAAAAAGGTTGCACTCTATCGTGCCAAAGCAAGTCAATGTGAAATATGAAACATGAATAGCAATATGGCTTTTGAATATTAGAAAAAAATGAATGAGACGCTTTGCACAAAATTTGGCCAAATAATGCCTGCCCATACACCAATGTCAAGGTGGTCTCAGAACGTATGGGTCCCTGCCTATGTGAACATACCTCTATTAGGCTGATATCTGAATTCCTGGGTGAATGTGGACACCTCTGTCAGTAAAGCTTGCCTTTTCTGGGTGAGCAGGAACCTGCTATAATTAAAATCACCGCATGGTGATGGGCGGAGTGCTCGGTCAGTAAGCTAACATAGAAGTAAAAGAAAACTGACTGGCACATCCAAACCAGTGTGAATTAGGTGCAAACCAGGAGCAGCTACCTCCATAGACAATATACAAAAAAGGTTGCACTCTATCGTGCCAAAGCAAGTCAATGTGAAATATGAAACATGAATAGCAATATGGCTTTTGAATATTAGAAAAAAATGAATGAGACGCTTTGCACAAAATTTGGCCAAATAATGCCTGCCCATACACCAATGTCAAGGTGGTCTCAGAACGTATGGGTCCCTGTCTATGTGAACATACCTCTATTAGGCTGATATCTGAATTCCTGGGTGAATGTGGACACCTCTGTCAGTAAAGCTTGCCTTTTCTGGGTGAGCAGGAACCTGCTATAATTAAAATCACCACATGGTGATGGGCGGAGTGCTCGGTCAGTAAGCTAACATAGAAGTAAAAGAAAACTGACTGGCACATCCAAACCAGTGTGAATTAGGTGCAAACCAGGAGCAGCTACCTCCATAGACAATATACAAAAAAAGGTTGCACTCTATCGTGCCAAAGCAAGTCAATGTGAAATATGAAACATGAATAGCAATATGGCTTTTGAATATTAGAAAAAAATGAATGAGACGCTTTGCACAAAATTTGGCCAAATAATGCCTGCCCATTCACCAACGTCAAGGTGGTCTCAGAACGTATGGGTCCCTGCCTATGTGAACATACCTCTATTAGGCTGATATCTGAATTCCTGGTTTGCACCTAATTCACACTGGTTTGGATGTGCCAGTCAGTTTTCTTTTACTTCTATGTTAGCTTACTGACCGAGCACTCCGCCCATCACCATGTGGTGATTTTAATTATAGCAGGTTCCTGCTCACCCAGAAAAGGCAAGCTTTACTGACAGAGGTGTCCACATTCACCCAGGAATTCAGATATCAGCCTAATAAAGGTATGTTCACATAGGCAGGGACCCATACATCCTGAGACCACCTTGACGTTGGTGTATGGGCAGGCATTATTTGGCCAAATTTTGTGCAAAGCATCTCATTCATTTTTTTCTAATATTCAAAAGCCATATTGCTATTCATGTTTCATATTTCACATTGACTTGCTTTGGCACGATAGAGTGCAACCTTTTTTTGTATATACTGTTAAACTGACTTGCCAATATTATTCTCCAAGTCAGTGCGAGAACGCAGTTACCAGACATGTATGCATATTTTTTTATTTAAATGGGAAAAAATTTGGAAATTTGTAAAAAAAAATTCTTTTGTCACCATTTTCCAAGACCAATAACATTTTCATTTTTCGGGATCTGGGGCTGGGTGGGGGCTTATTTTTTGCACCCTGAACTGACATTTTTAATTATGCCATTTGATCACCTCCTAATGATGTTTTGATCACCTCTTGAATTTTATTGCAATGTTGTGGTTGTCCAAAAAACATAATTCTTGCATTTTTTTTGTTGTTACGCCTTTAACCAATCAGATTAATTTATTTTATATTTTGATAGATTGGACATTTCTGAACAGAGCAATACCAAATATGTGTATTTTTGTAATTGTTTAATTTTTAATGGGGCAAAATGAAGGTGATTTTGTGTGTTTTTATTTTTTTCATATATTTCAAAAACTTTTTTTTTCACTTTTTACTGAATTTAATAGTCCCCTTAGGGGACTTGAAGTTGTGATCGTCTGATTGCCTGTACTCAATCAGCACTGCTATGTAAAGAGAAAATCATGATTTCGTGTGAATGGAGGCCACAGGCTGGCTTTCATAGGAGGATCGTAATGACAGGCATGGGGGTCTTCAGCAGACCCTCGGCTGTCATGACAACACAGCAGCACCCCGTGATCACCCTGATGAGAGTGTAGAACGAATTGCGTCCCTGTTGGCACTTGTTAAATGTCACTCTAAGAGATTGTAAATTGACAATAAAATGACAAATTTGGTATGTGACTCCCAGAACAACGCTTTATATGCTTTATGTGTGCAGCACATGAAAGGCATAACACTTAAAATGTCAAAGAAACAACAGCAAAATTGCTGTTTTTCTTTCTCTTTCTCGCAATTAAAAGATAGGTATTAAGGTAAAATGTTCCCAAAAATTGTGCCACTGTGACGATTACAACTCATCCCACAAAATGAAGCCTTCTGTGTTGATGATTAATTATAATATGGCTCCTGGAAAGTGTCACTGATTACAGATATTTGCATAGTAGGGCCAAATTAGGCCTGATCATTAAGGGGTTAAGTAGCTTTATATAGCAGAATTTTTTTAGTGGTGTGCAACCAAAAGATCATTGACTGCTGAATGTTAGGATAACTAGTGGTTATGTATTAATATGTTAATGCCTCCTTACACTTGACTAACTTTTCATTGGTTTGACACCTAAAAGTTGGGGTCATGCTATTCTCTTGCCCTTCTCTTCCTCTTCAGCATTGTCTGTATTGTTACTTCCTTGGGATTCTCAGACAATCTAGAAAAATAATATGTGGGTAATCCACAAGTCAGTGCTGTGAGACTGTACAGTAAATGAA
>JARQOD010000005.1:425186603-425224558 GCA_033576555.1 Oophaga sylvatica
TGAGGCTGCTTAAGAGGCAAGAGGGAGAGAATCAGGGCGGGAACATGAAAGCTGGAAACTCCATATTGACTGAGGGCAAGATAGCTGCAGCAAGACAGAAAGCAAAATGGCCGACGGAAAAACTGAGTTTCAAGAAACATGTCAAAAGAGACTAAGAACCTTACATCTGCTCTACACTTGCTATGCCTACCTGCGGTTCTGCTCTTCACTTGCTCCGCCTACCTGCAGTTCTACTCTGCACTTGCTCTGCCTACCTGCGGTACTGCTCTGCACTTGCTCCGCCTACCTGCGGTTCTGCTCTGCACTTGCTCCACCTACCTGTGGTTCTGCTCTGAACTTGCTCCGCCTACCTGCAGTTCTGCTCTGCACTTGCTCCGCCTACCTGCGGTTCTGCTCGCCAAATTCAGCGGCTCTTTTCTCCGCACTTAGCGACTCTTCTCTGTTCTGCTCTGCACTTGCTCCGCCTACCTGCGGTTCTGCTGTGCACTTGCTCCGCCTACCTGCGGTTCTGCTCTGCACATGCTCCGCCTACCTGTGGTTCTGCTCTTCACTTGTTCTGCCTACCTGTGGTTCTGTTCCACTTTCCGTTCCATATCCTGCGGGTCTTTATCCTAGAGTCTGAACGAGTCCTTACCTGTTCCCATATACCACTTATATCTGTCCATGTTCCTGTCCCTACCGAGTCTGTTCCTGCCCCTTCCATTTGAACTGTGCCCACCTGTCTGCTAGTGTCTGAGCCGTGCCCGCCTGTCTGCCAGTGTCTCAGCCATGCCTGCCTGTCTGCCTGAGTCTCAGCTGTACCCGCCCATCTGCCAACAGCATCGGCCGTGCCCACCATAGTACCAGTTGTGCCGTCTGTACTTGCCCGCACCTGCTAACTGTAATTAGTTCATTGGGATCAGCTGCTACAGCCAGACACCACCCTGGAGTGGTACCTGGTAGCTACCTGCCGCACCAGCCTGACCTCACCATCAGAGGCTCCAGAGAACACCAAGGTAGCTGCTTAGTTACGCCCTTCCAGGGTAGTCTGGTTTGTGGCACAGTGGGGCCACAATCCCTCGCTCGTGCCACCCAGCCAGGGCGCCAGCGTAACAGTTCCCCAACTCTGAGGACTGTTTTTTCCAGCAGGACAATGCCCCCTGTCACACAGCCAGGTCAATCAATGTGTGGAAGAAGGACCACCACATCAAATCCCTGTCATGGCCAGCCCAATCTCCAGACCTGAACCCCATTGAAAAACCATGGAATGTAATCAAGAGGAAGATGGATAGTCACAAGCCGTCAAACAAAGAAGAACTTTAAATTTTTATATCAGGATGTGGCATAAGGTCACCCAAAAGCAGTGTGAAAGACTGGTGGAAAACATTCCAAGACGCATGAAAGCTGTGATTAAAAATCATGGTTATTCCACAAAATATTGATTTCTGAACTCTTCCTGAGTTAAAACATTAGTGTTGTTTCTAAATGATTATGAACTTGTTTTCTTAGCATTATTTGAGGTCTGCAAACACTGCATTTTTTGTTATTTTGACCATTTGTCATTTTCAGAAAATAAATGCAAAATTAATTGCTTGGAAATTCGGAAACATGTCAGTAGTTTATAGAATAAAAGAGCAATTTACATTTTACTCAAAAATATACCTATTAGGCCGGGATCATACATGCGAGAAACTCGCACAATTTATGTGCGAGTCTCTCGCATGAACACCCGGCGCTGCGACCAGCACTCAGACCGGAGCGTGCGGCTGCATGTATTTCTATGCAGCCGCACGCTCCGGTCCGAGTGCCGGGCGAAGCGCCGGGTGTTCATGTGAGAGACTCGCACGAGAATCGTGCAAGTTTCTCGCATGTGTGATCCCGGCCTTAAGAGAAAAATCAAACAAACTGAAAATTTTGCAGTGGTCTCTTAATTTTTGCCAGAGCTGTATATATATATGTATGTATGTATATATAGTGAACATATATTCCCTTAAAAACACTTTAATAGTCATAATTTAAAAAACACCTTTCCCAGTGACAAAGGGACATTGCCCTAATATTGACCAGAAAAAAACTAGGCAACCCTATATCAGGCCTATCTGTCCACCTGCCTTGCTGTGGAGGTTGGCACCTAAAGAAACGATATTGGCGCCCCCACTCAACTAAGGCTCTCCCTCTCTCCTCTAGCTCACCCTGATAAAAAAAGGTGAGAAAACAATGATCAGGATAGGATAGAGATGAAGGAAGCAAAAAACTGGTCACACAAAAAGTGATTCTTCAGCTTTTGTTTTAGTCTTTGCCTGATGAAGAGACCTGAGTAGTCTCGAAAGCTTGCAATTTATTACCATCTTTTCAGTTAGCCATTAAAAGGTATCAACCACTGAGGACTCTCAAGTCTAAATATTTTTCTATATATATACATACATACCTACATATACATATATATATATTTGTGTCAGCCAGATACCCTCATTAATAAAATGGTACATAAAGAGTTAAATAATAAATACACACAAACATACACACAAAATTTGCGTGAAACGTAAGATCTGTTTATTGTTCAAAAAATTTTTTTTAAGAATGGCGTGGGCTCACAAATGTTTGCTTAGCCTTTACTGGCTAGTTTACAGGGGAACTCCAGAAAAAATTTACATGGGTCCCCCTATAAAATTGAACCAGCAAAGGCTAGGAAGACCGCCATGGGCTGATATTAACAACCATCACTCCAGTGTTCTTATGGTACTTTGTGTTTGCTAACTGTGTAAGAAGGCTAATGGATGGTTAGAATACCCTTGAAAACCCTTGTACAAGTATGTTAGCACAGCTGAAAACAGTTTGGCTGATTACAGAAGCTATAAACCTGACCTTCCTTTGAGTTAGTTGAGAATCTGGAGCATTACATTTGTTGGTTCCATTAAACTTCAAAATGGCCAGAAAAAAAAGAACTTTCATGTGAAACTCGACAGTTTATTCTTGTTCTTAGAAATGAAGGCTATTCCATGCGAGAAATTGCCAAGAAACTGAAGATTTCCGACAGCGGTGTGTACCACTCCATTCAGTGGAGAGCACAAACAGGCTCTAACCAGAGTAGAAAGAGAAGTGGGAGGCCCCGCTGCACAACTGAGCAACAAGACAAGTACATTAGAGTCTGTAGTTTGAGAAATCGACGCCTCACAGGTCCTCAATTGGCAGCTTCATGAAATAGTACATGCAAAATGCCAGTGTCAACGTCTACAGTGAAGAGGCGACTCCGGGATGCTGGCCTTCAGGGCAGAGTGGCAAAGAAAAAGCTATATCTGAGACTGGCTAATAAAAGGAAAAGATTAATATGGGCAAAAGAACACTGACATTGGACAGAGGAAGACTGGAAAAAAGTGTTATGGACAGATGAATCCAAGTTTGAGGTGTTTGGATCACGCAGAAGAACATTTGTGAGATGCAGAACAACTGAAAAGATGCTGGAAGAGTGCCTGACGCCTTCTGTCAAGCATGGTCGAGGTAATGTGATGGTCTGGGGTTGCTTTGCTGCTGGTAAAGCGGGGGATATGTACAAGGTAAAAGGGATTTTGAATAAGGAAGGCTATCACTCCATTTTGCAACGCCATGCCATACCCTGTGAACAAACGCTTGATTGGAGCCAATTTCATCCTACAACAGGACAATGACCCAAAGCACACCTCCAAATTATGCAAGAACTATTTAGGGAAGAAGCAGGCAGTTGACATTCTATCTGTAATGGCGTGGCCAGTGCAGTCACCAGATCTCAACCCCATTGAGCTGTTGTGGGAACAGCTTGACCATATGGTACGCAAAAGGTGCCCATCAAGCCAAACCAACTTGAGAGGGGCTTCTGGAAGCATGGGGTGAAATTTCTCCAGATTTCCTCAGCAAATTAACTGCTAGTATGCCAAAGGTCTGCAACGCTGTAATTGCTGCAAAGGGAGCATTCTTTGACGAAAGCAAAGTATGAATGAGAAAATTATTTCAAATAAAAATGTTTTTTTTGAACCTTGTTAATGTCTGGACTAGATTTTAAATTCATTTGGCAACTCATTTGATTAATAAAAGTATGAGTTTTCATGGAAAACACAAAATTGTCTGGGTGACCCCAAAATTTGGAACGGTAGTGTATGTTGGTTTATTTATTTTTTTTTGTTGCAGGAGATCGAGGGCAACGGAGACTAGGTGTTTGGTGAGTATGAATGTGTTTTTTTTGTTTTACACTTGAACACAGTCGCCGGATGATGGGACTACTACTGTCCCTTCATCGGCTCATGCTGTCACTGTTATATGTGACAGCAGACATAGCCGGATGGGACTTGTAGTCTCATCAGACGATGCCTGGCTACACACAGACACCCGCAGACAGACACACACACAGACACCCGCAGGCCCCCCGCAGACAGACACCTACATATTCTCCGCCCACACACATATTCTCCGCCCACACACTCATCCTCCTTCCTATCCGCAGAGTTTTTGGCACGCAAATCTGCAGCTAATCCGTAAACTTTTTTACACCTATGGTTTAGCTGCCGATTTGACTGACTCAATGTTAATCAATGCGTACAGAAACATTGCAGATCCGCAAAAAGAATTGACATGCTGCGGAAAATAAAACGCTGAGAATCAGTGCGGAATTTTCCGCAGCATGTGCACAACAATTCTGGATTCCCATTGATTAACATTGCTTGAGTACTCTTTTATGGATTTGTTGCTATTCCGCGCGGAAAAAATGCTGCGGATCCTCAACAAAATCCGCAACGTGTGCACATAGCCTTACTCTCCTTAGCAATGTTCTTCTCTGTTTCCTTTTTGGCAGCTTTAATTAATTTTTTAGATAAAGTATTTTTCTCCCTATAGTTTTTTAAGGCTTCAACAGTGCCATCCTGCTTTAGTAGTTTAAATGCTTTCATTTTACTGTTAACTGCCCCTCTTACTTCTTTGTTTAGCCACATTGGGTTTTTCCTATTTCTTGTCCTTTTATTCCTACAAGGTAAAAACCGCTTACAGTGCCTATTTAGGATGTTCGTAAACATTTACAGTTATTATCTGTATTATTATTTCTGAGGGCATTGTCCCAGTCAACCAGATTAAGGGCATCTCTAAGCTGGTCAAATTTTTGGCTTCCTAAAGTTCATGTGTTTTTGTGACTCCCTTACAAGGCCCTGTAACGAAAGACAAGTGAAACGGTACAATATTGTGGTCGCTATTTCCTAGATGCCCGATGACCTGCAGATTTGTTATTCTGTCAGGTCTATTAGATAGTATTAGGTCTAAAAGTGCTGCTCCTCTGGTTGGATTCACCAATTGTGAATGTAACACCCCTTCAGGGCTACCACGGTACGCTGGGTGTTATGGGGGGTCTCACCTCTTTAGGGCGCAGTGCCTCCACCCGAATCTTGATTGGAGCTCTCTCTAGGACTGCAGAAGGACTGTTATCTTCTGCCAGGGACTGATTCGGGAAACCCCTGCCTATAGCTCAGTACACACTCACCCAAAACAGGAGTAAAACAGTTTAACTGGTTTATGGATATGCAGCAGAAATGAAGTGTATTTAAAGAAACAACATGCAATACAGGTAACGGTGCTCTATAAAAATCATATACACATCACAACCTAATTCTTTCCCCAACCCTGCAAATATAACATAGCAGGGTTCCCCTTTTCTTGTATTAACCCAGTCCAAACGTTGGGGCCCAGTTGCCGCGGATGTTGGCGCGCAAATTTATAACCGTTGGTGCACTTAGATGCTCACGAAGGTAAATAGTCTGGGGCGTAGTGTACTCACTGTAACGGGCTGGTTGAACCACAAGTCTCGAAAAGGGGCACTCACGGTGCGTCTCAACCGGTTGTAGTTTTCCCTGGACCCCAACTGGGGGCGGCAGGATTCAGGCCTTTATACGGTGGGAGTGCCGGTAGAACTCTCCGAGTCCTTAATGTTGCTTGCTTCACCTGGTGACCGGGCTGCGCTCTCTCCAGATTCGCAGGTATATCAGAGGGGACTGGAACGCTCCGCTCTTTAGAGGAATACAAGTCCACAGCGCTCCATCTTTTACATGAACAATCCGCTCTCTCACTTTCTTTTTCTTCCTCTCCAGCTCCCTCCCCCAAGTCCCTCCTCCCTCCTATCCTTCCAAGCTGTGTCATCTGACTGAAACAAGGGTCCATGGGAATTGTAGTCCCCCGCAGCTCAGGGAAAAAACCATTAATGTCTGAAGGTCCCTGTTTAACAGCAGCTGCAAAACTCTTCTTAGTGTCTGTAAATCCCAGTATACCAGTAGCTGCTCTGACAGTTCCATGTGCAGGTGTTACATTCTCCCCCTGGTGAGTCATTGAAAGTGTCCCATCACGACATGAGGACTCACCACCTGAAACATGAATGGGGTTAAGGTATCCTGACTAACACCAAATTTACATGCATACAAACCACCTCCTGGACACATGGAAGATACCGAGAAATAAGGCCAAACAGAATTTGAATTTGGGTGTATCAACCTGGGGACCTCAGTGGTATGTCCCATTCTGTCATAAGTCAACATCATGGGTGGCCTAATGTCCCGCTTGGGACGAGTGTGTACCGAGGGGCCCACCTCCTCAGTCCCCGACTCTTGTCTCTCAAGAACGGGCTCCACCAGGTGAATCTCTTCATTCAATAAATGTCCCTCTTCTGAACTTTCCTCCAATTGTGGGCGGGGTGCACTCGCCTCCTGACAAATGTCCCTTTTCTTTGTTTCTACTTCAGGGGTCTGGTTTTCAGGGTCTACGCCCATGGGGCATGGGTCCTCGATCCACCTGTAGCTCCATTGACAGTCAGGTCCCCATTCATCCCCAGACTCGCTGTCACATCCTCCTGAGGCAACTCCAGTCTGGGGTGGGTTTTTACACCTTGGACTTCTCCTATTGCACTGAAGAGTTGTATGACCTCCTTGAGTTGGCAATGGGGGTAAAGGGATGTTTTTTCCCACAGGCAACAGATGATGTCGATGATAGGTTTTAACAGCTCCACCCCCTTTTTCGGGCTTCACTCTGTAGGCCGAAACACCGGGCAACTTCTCCATCACCACGTAAGGGTCAGGACACCACCGATCAGCAAGCTTGTGCTTCCCAGGAAGGCCCAAAAGCTGAATAAGAACTCTGTCTCCAGGTAGTAAAACTTGTTCTCGAACCCTACAGTCGTAGCGAGTCTTATTGCGCTTCCCTGACCGACCAGAGGCCTGCTCTGCCAATTTGTAAGCTTTTGTCAAATCTTCTTTTAGCTGGGACACATATTCTAAGTAGGTCTTCCCATTAGAACGGTCAATGGATGTCCCAAAACTAATATCCACGGGTAGTCGGGCTTTTCTTCCAAACATGAGGAAATAAGGAGAATATCCAGTTGACTCATTTGTGGTGCAATTGTAGGCATGAACCAACTGGCTCACATGCCTGCTCCAGTGTCCCTTCTTCCTGGGATCTAAAGTGCCTAACATGTTCAGAAGGGTACGGTTGAATCTCTCAGGTTGAGGATCCCCTTGGGGGTGATATGGCGTGGTTCTGGATTTCTTGATCCCACAGAGAGCGCATAGCTCCTTGATTAGTCTACTTTCGAAATCTCTTCCTTGATCGGTATGGATGCGGGCAGGCAGCCCGTAATGTACAAAGAACTTCTCCCATAATGCTTTTGCCACAGTAATTGCCCTTTGATCTTTAGTGGGGTAGGCCTGGGCATATCGGGTGAAATGGTCAGTGACCACTAACACATTACTGACATTGCTTTCATCAGGCTCGATGGAGAGGAAATCAATGCACATAGTTCAAGTGGGCCATCACTGGTAATGTTCACAAGGGGGGCTGTTCTCAAAGGCAAGGTTTTTCTCAATACACACCGGGAGCATGATTTGCAGTATTCTTCAATATCCGCTTCCATGCGAGGCCAATAGAATCGGTCGGCCACGAGACTCGTAGTCTTTTCGATGCCAAGATGTCCATGGTCATCATGCAGGGACTTCATGACCATCTTCCGAAATCGGGTGGGTAACACCAGCTGTCTGCGGACTCCTCCCTTCTGGCCCCTTGTCTCTCGGTATAGTAGCCCATTTCTTACTACTAGCGACTCTAGCTGCCGAGTCAGCAGGACAGACTCCTCTGTTCTTAATGCATTCTTTTCGGGCCTCCAGCCCCTCTTCACCCACCATCGAACTACCCCCACTGACTGATCCTCCTGCTGCGCCGTCCTGACTTGATTATGAGTCAGTTGAGGGAGAGAGTCTGGGGTTACATTTGTCACTCGACAGTACGACAACGGGAGCGCTTCGCTAGATGCTCCTAAGAATTTAGCACAGCACTGCAGAGTGAGGGCATCAGTTCGATGTCTATGGCACAGAGTCTTCACCTCAGGGGCAGGGACCTCTATCCATCCTCCTTCTTCTTCCTCATTTAAAGGTTCACTAGGCAGGCGAGAGAGTGTGTCTGCATCAATGTTACTGATCCCTGGTCAATATTTTAAGCTGAAATCATACAGAGAGAGTGCGGCAAGCCACCGGTACCCCGTGGCATCCAGTTTTGCTGTGGTTCTCACGTAGGTTAATGGATTGTTGTCGGTATGAACCACGAAGCGTACCCCATAGAGGTAGTCATGCAGCATGTCCACTACAGCCCATTTCAGAGCCAGAAACTCCAGTTTGTGAGCTGGGTAGTTGCGTTCACTGGGAGTCAATCCTCGACTAATGTAGTAAACGGGACGTAGACAGCCATCATGGTCCTGATAGAGAATCCCTCCTAGTCCGTCGAGAGAAGCATCTATATGTAACACATATGGTTTACTGGCGTCTGCATAGGCCAACACTGGAGTTTGGGTCAAACATGACTTCAGTTTCTCGAATGCCTCGTCGCATAAGGGTGTCCATCTTTCCCCAAAAGGTTCATTAACTCGGAAGTAGTCTCTTCATCAGATGCATCACAGAGCTCACCACTCACTGCAAAGCTTTGTCTAGCTGTAACATCCATCTCTTCACACCACAAATATACTTCTCGCTCTGTTAAAGTCTCCATAGTAAATACTCCTGTGTTAGTTCTGATCTCAGCAGTGCCTCCACTGTAACACCCCTTCAGGGCTACCACGGTACGCTGGGTGTTATGGGGGGTCTCACCTCTTTAGGGCGCAGTGCCTCCACCCGAATCTTGATTGGAGCTCTCTCTAGGACTGCAGAAGGACTGTTATCTTCTGCCAGGGACTGATTCGGGAAACCCCTGCCTATAGCTCAGTACACACTCACCCAAAACAGGAGTAAAACAGTTTAACTGGTTTATGGATATGCAGCAGAAATGAAGTGTATTTAAAGAAACAACATGCAATACAGGTAACGGTGCTCTATAAAAATCATATACACATCACAACCTAATTCTTTCCCCAACCCTGCAAATATAACATAGCAGGGTTCCCCTTTTCTTGTATTAACCCAGTCCAAACGTTGGGGCCCAGTTGCGCGGATGTTGGCGCGCAAATTTATAACCGTTGGTGCACTTAGATGCTCACGAAGGTAAATAGTCTGGGGCGTAGTGTACTCACTGTAACGGGCTGGTTGAACCACAAGTCTCGAAAAGGGGCACTCACGGTGCGTCTCAACCGGTTGTAGTTTTCCCTGGACCCCAACTGGGGGCGGCAGGATTCAGGCCTTTATACGGTGGGAGTGCCGGTAGAACTCTCCGAGTCCTTAATGTTGCTTGCTTCACCTGGTGACCGGGCTGCGCTCTCTCCAGATTCGCAGGTATATCAGAGGGGACTGGAACGCTCCGCTCTTTAGAGGAATACAAGTCCACAGCGCTCCATCTTTTACATGAACAATCCGCTCTCTCACTTTCTTTTTCTTCCTCTCCAGCTCCCTCCCCCAAGTCCCTCCTCCCTCCTATCCTTCCAAGCTGTGTCATCTGACTGAAACAAGGGTCCATGGGAATTGTAGTCCCCCGCAGCTCAGGGAAAAAAACATTAATGTCTGAAGGTCCCTGTTTAACAGCAGCTGCAAAACTCTTCTTAGTGTCTGTAAATCCCAGTATACCAGTAGCTGCTCTGACAGTTCCATGTGCAGGTGTTACATGAAACATAATTTTTCTTGGTTATTAGCAGAAACCTGTTGCCTTTATGGGTTTTGCAGGTCTCTGTTTCCCAGTTAATATTCGGGTAGTTAAAGTCCCCCATAACAAGGACCTTATTATAGGTTGCAGCTTCTTCTATCTGCCTTAGTAGTAGGCTTTCCATGATTTCTGTTATATTTTAGGGTTTGTAACAGACCCCAATGCGAATTTTGTTAATATTTTTCCCTCCATGTATTTCGACCCATATGGACCCGACATACTCATTCACTTCGCTAATATCCTCCCTTAAAGTGGACTTTAGACTAGACCTTACATAAAGACAATCCCCTCCTCCTCTCCGATTTTTGTGATCCTTTCTAAACAGATTGTAACCCTGTAAGTTAACTGCCCAGTCATAGCTTTCATCTAATCATCTGTTGGTTATTCCCACTATGTCATAGTTACTAGTGATGAGCGAACGTGCTCGCCACTACTCGTTACTCGCCCGAGTATCACAATACTCGTCGAGCACCGAGCATTTCCGGGATTACTCGGCGGGAACTCGGGACTCTACCCAGCGTTTTTGGCGGACTTTACAGACCCAATCACGATGCAGGGATTGTCTGCCAGGCAATGAAACGCCGCAGCCATCTTTGTTGTGGTCGTGCAGTGATTGGCTGGCCGCACAGCATCATCAGGGGTATAAGAGACCGGACGCCGCCCTGCTCGGCGCATTCAGCTCTGGATTGAGATAGTGTAGGGAGTGCTGCTGCCGATATAGGGTCAGATTTGGGGATTTATTAGTTAGTGTTGGGTCTACCATCGTAAACTACTCAAATCCAGCTAAACCAACAGTCCTTCTAAGGACTAATTCCGGAGTATATAGGTTCCAGTGTTAGATAGGCAGGGTAGTGTACGTCACTCTATACACATCAGTGCAAGGCCTGCAGTCACTGTATGTGTGTATATAGATCATTGCATACATCAAGAGGGTCCATTCCCTTCCTGTGTTCTGGTGGTGCTGCTGCTACCTGTAGGATATATTGGCCGTATATAGCTAGCCCCAGGTGTAGTTGGAATACAGGCCACACATTTTTTGGTGTGGTATCTCCGTGCCAGCTCATATCTGTGCATGCTCAAAGTTTGGCCAGTTTACAGCGGTTTTCTTTTTTTGTCTTCGGTGTCACTGTACTTATATACAGCAGTATTTACCCCCCCCAAAAAAAAAATGAAAAAAACCCCACACATTTGTCGTAGTGGTATCTCCATGCCAGCTCATATCTGTGCATTCTCAAAGTTTGGCCAGTTTAGGCCGGTTTTCCTTTTTTTGTCCTGGGTGTCACAGTCCTGATATACAGCACTAGTTAGCCCAAAAAAAAGAAAAAAAACAGGGCACACATTTGTCGTAGTGGTATCTCCGTGGCAGCTCATATATGTGTGTGCTCAAAGTTTGGCCAGTTTATGGCGGTTTTCTTTTTAGTGTTCTGGGTGAAACTGTACTTATATACAGAACTATTTAGCCAAAAAAAAGCAAAACAAAAAAAACATTTGTGTAGTGGTATCTCCGTGCCAGATCATATCTGTACGTGCTCAAAGTTTGGCCAGTTTAGGCCGCTTTTCCTTTTTTTGTCCTGGGTGTCACAGTACTGATTTACAGCACTAGTTAGCCCAAAAATAAAAAAAAAAACAGGGCTCACATTTGTCATAGTGGTATCGCCGTGCCAGCTGATAGCTGTGTGTGCTCAAAGTTTGGCCAGTTAAGGCCGGTTTTCCTTTTTTTTGTCCTGGGTGTCACAGTACTGATATACAGCACTAGTTAGCCCAAAAATAAAAAAAACAGGGCACACATTTGTCATAGTGGTGTCGCCGTGCCAGCTGATATCTCTGCGTGCCAAAGTTTGGCCAGCTTTTGCCGTTTTCCTTTTTTTTGTCCTGGGTGTCACAGTACTGATATACAGCACTAGTTAGCCCAAAAATAAAAAAAACAGGGCACACATTTCTCGTAGTGGTATCGTCGTGCCAGCTGATATCTGTGCATGCTCAAAGTTTGGCCAGTTTAGGCCGGTTTTCCTTTCTTTTTTCCTGGGTGTCACAGTACTGATATACAGCACTAGTTAGCACATCACTAGTTAGCCCAAAAATAAAAAAAAATAGGGCACACATTTGTCGTAGTGGTATCGTCGTGTCAGCTGATATCTGTGCATGCTCAAAGTTTGGCCAGCTTTTGCCGTTTTCCTTTTTTTTGTCCTGGGTGTCACAGTACTGATATACAGCACTAGTTAGCCCAAAAATAAAAAAAACAGGGCACACATTTCTCGTAGTGGTATCGTCGTGCCAGCTGATATCTGTGCATGCTCAAAGTTTGGCCAGTTTAGGCCGGTTTTCCTTTCTTTTTTCCTGGGTGTCACAGTACTCATATACATAGAATTTAAGTCCGCAAGGACAGGGTCCTCTCCCCTCTATACCAATCTGTCATTGTAAATTTGTTTACTGTAAACGATATCTATAACTTTGTATGTAACCCCTTCTCATATACAGCACCATGGAATTAATGGCGCTATATAATAAATAAATAATAATAATACAGCACTATGTTGCATTATTTTAAAAAATAGGCCACATTTTACAGTGGGGTCTATCTCTGACATGCCTCATACATCCGTATGCCAAAAATTGAGGCATTTTAGGCCTAAATTCCCTTTTTTGGCCAGTCTGTCACTCTCGTTATATCCAGCACTCTTTTGCATAAAAAATAAATAAATTTTACAGTGGAGTATGTCGGTAAAAAGATTTCTGTTTCAAGTTGTTATGGCAGCTTCATGACTGTGTTAAATGCTCCAACTACTACCATCATCATCATCTTCAGCCTAGAGGCAGTCACTGCGCAGATAGAAAGTCTGAGTAGCACAGGGTGAACGATTAGGCGGTGTTGTACTCTGTATTGTACTCTGTCTCTGTATTACGAAGGCTAAATCTTCTTGATGAAATCATGCCTGGAAGAGCCACAGCAAGATAACGTTGAAGGACTCGCAACTACTGAAGCCTGGTGTTCCTGGGCAGGATTCTGACAAGCCCTCAGCTACTAATACTGAACTGGTTGGACCCTGACGTTTAAAAGGAGCCTATGCATTTTCTATAACAAGCTAGAGATTTTGACATTTCGGATGCATTTCCAGAGATGTCAATTAAAGAGTGTGGTGGTCGAAGATGTGACTTCTACACCACCACACGAGTTGCCGCCTCTCCACCACCCGAGGTGCCGCACCCACCACCTTCTGTCTCTTTCCCATTCTCCCGCAGAATGAAAGTCAGCAAGGACAAGGTCCTCTCCCCTCTGTAACAGTCTGTCATTTTAATTGTTTTTTGGGTAAATGATATCTATTACTATGTATGCAACCCCTTGTCATGTACAGCACCATGGAATTAATGGCGCTATATAAATAACTACCGTATATACCCGTGTATAAGCCGAGATTTTCAGCCCATTTTTTAGGGCTGAAAGTCCCCCTCTCAGCTTATACGCGGGTCATATACGGGGGTCGGCGGGGGAGGGGGAGCGGGGGTGTCGGATTATACTCACCTCTCCGCCGCCGCGGTCTCTGCAGCCCCCTGCTTCTCCCACGATCTCCGACTCCTTCCTGCAGCGGTCACATGGCACCGCTCATTAAAGTCATGAATATGCACATATTCATGACTTTAATGAGCGGTACCATGTGACCGCTGTAGGAAGGAAGCGCTGCTGAGAGCGCCGGGAGAAGAGGAGAGGCTGCAGGGACGCGCGGCGGAGAGGTGAGTACAGCGATATTTACCTGTCTTCTCTCCACCGCTGTGTTGCGTCCTCGTCTGACTCCTCTGGCGGTGAATGATTAGCAGAGGGCGCGATGATGTCATTAGTGAGCGCCGCGCCCCCTGCCAGATCATTCACTGCCAAGGACCAGGAAGAGGACTCAGCGCTGCGGTGCAGAGAGGAAAGGTAAATATCACAGGTGCCGGGGTTCTGAGTGAGCGGTGACGCCGGCACCTGTCCCCCATAGCGCGCCGGTGTCCCCGCCTGCTCAGGACCCCGGCACCTGGCCCCCAGCGACGAGGTGAATATGTCATTTTTTTTATTTTTTTTGCAGCATATGGGGGCATAATATGGAGCATATGGGGGCATAATCTGGAACCTATGGGGGCATAATATGGAGCATATGGGGGCATATAGGATATGGGGCATAAGCTGTGGAACATATGGGGGCATAATATGGAGCATATGGGGGCAAAATATGGAGCATATGTGGGCATAATATGGGGGCATAAGCTGTGGAACATATGGGGGCAAAATATGGAGCATATGTGGGCATAATATGGAGCATATGGGGGCATAAGCTGTGGAACATATGGGGGCATAATCTGGAGCATATGGGGCAAAATATGGAGCATATGGGGGCATAATATGGAGCATATGGGGGCATAAGCTGTGGAACATATGGGGGCATAATATGGAGCGTATGGGGGCATAAACTGTGGAACATATGGGGGCATAATCTGGAGCATATGGGGGCATAATATGGAGCATATGGGGGCATAAGCTGTGGAACATATGGGGGCATAATCTGGAGCATATGGGGGCATAATATGGAGCATATGGGGGCATAAACTGTGGAACATATGGGGGCATAATCTGGAGCATATGGGGGCATAATATGGAGCATATGGGGGCATAAGCTGTGGAACATATGGGGGCATAATCTGGAGCATATGGGGGCATAATATGGAGCGTATGGGGGCATAAGCTGTGGAACATATGGGGCATAATCTGGAGCATATGGGGGCATAATATGGAGCATATGGGGGCATAATATGGAGCATATGGGGGCATAAGCTGTGGAACATATGGGGGCATAATATGGAGCGTATGGGGGCATAAGCTGTGGAACATATGGGGGCATAATCTGGAGCATATGGGGGCATAATATGGAGCATATGGGGGCATAAGCTGTGGAACATATGGGGGCATAATATGGGGCACATGGGGGCATAAGCTGTGGAACATATGGGGCATAATCTGTGGATCATACGGGGCATAATCTGTGGAATATATGGGGGCATAATCTGGAGCATATGGGGGCATAATATGGAGCATATGGGGGCATAATGTGGAGCATATGGGGGCATAATGTGGAGCATATGGGGGCATAATCTGTGGAGCATATGGGGGCATAATCTGTGGATCATACGGAGGCATAATCTGTGGAATATATGGGGGCATAATCTCTGAAGCATATTGGGCATAATCTGGAGCATATGGGGGCATAATCTGGAGCATATAGGGGCATAATCTGTGCAGCATATGGGGGCATAATCTATGGAGCATTATATGGGGGCATAATCATTTTTCACCCTAGGCTTATACGCGAGTCAATAAGTTTTCCCAGTTTTTTGTGGCAAAATTAGGGGGGTCGGCTTATACACGGGTCGGCTTATACATGAGTATATACGGTAAATAATAATAATACTATATGGGTGTTTCCAATAGACAATCCATCAAACATGTTATTGAAGGAATTTTTTTTTTCTGACAACTCTTTTCAGCTGTGCACAAGCTATGTGAACTTGGTAGCTATTCTCCAGTGCATGTTAGCACAGTGTCATGTTGACTACGGTCCCCAGATGTTAAGTAGGTCCCTAATCTCACCTCTACTTCAGCAGCATGATGAATTAATAGGAAAAGCACGTGGTATTGGTGTAGCTGTTATTTTCTTGACAAAGAAACTCAATAACATCAATGAGGTGGTTAGCCGCACACAGAATGGAGAAATAATGAAGATGACAATTGACAAGTAGTTTCACTTTTGAGTTAAAACACACTTCAACAAGTTGATTTAACTCTTACAACATTATATTCCAAAGCGTTGACGAAAAAGATGAATATATTGTGAACCAAATAGGTATGAATAATTAATCACACAAATGATGTAACATAATTCTAAACATACACAAGCTATCAGTGGGGAAATTATTTTCCACCAAAATTTTTAAGAATGAGACTAGTGTCATCTTGTGGAATATGAGCAACAAAGTCCTTCAAATTGTAACTGTTCTGGATGTACTGTACAATTTTCCCTAAAAAATTGGAAGTACATTCCTTCTATGCTGCTTTTAATTAACGAACTGATTTGCTAGATATGTACGGAGTCAGGATGACCGGGCTGCGGGTACCTATGCTGCGCCGTGTCCGGAACTGTCAAGGCTGCGTCCCCTGTTTCCTAGCAGAAGGAATAGGGTTACGGACAGTCACCATTACACCAAAAGAGGGGTCGTGTTTAGACAGGGAATGGCCGGAAGCTGAGGGAAAAGCAAAGCAGGAGTGAGTCCCCAGCTGTGACCATGTGAGCAGCAAGGGGGGCAGTGCACTATGCACCTGAAGCGCCAATGCTGCGACAAACTGCAGCGGACAGACCCGGTGACCTAGAGGCATGGGGCCAGCTTAAGAGAAAGCGGGCAAAATATCAAAGATTTGTGACGTGGACAAGCAGCGCATACGAGGCTGAGCAGCGTTCTCCGTCCTTATAGCACTGGCGCTGCAAAGGACTATTCCCGTTGGCTCCCGCCACTAAAAGCGGTACTGCCATTTAGCGAGGCGCTGTTGAACCAGTGACCGCCAGAGAGCGAGGCGCCATGCGCGCCTTGACTGTGAGTACAGCGCACGTGCGCAGTACAGAGAGACAGGTCATGCCACGTGTTCAGCATGGATAGCCAATAATTATAAGGCAAAGAGAAATGAGAAAGGGCGTTGATACTGTCAGCAAGTTACTCCCTCAGCATTTTCACAAACTTTTCACTCCTTGTGAGAGTCCACCATGCCTCAGGGCCAGGGCGATGGGAGGGTCTGAGAAAACTCTCCCCAAACTTTGCCAGTGTTCCACTGCCTCTGCTGGATTGGAGTTGTGTCTCTCTCACCTGTACTCCTTGCTTGGCCAACAAACTGTGACCTCTGCTGCCAGCGTTTTCATATGGGAATTTTTTTAATAATTCCGCAAGAAGGGCCCTCTGGTACTCCAACATTTTAGTACACCTGTCTACTTCTGGAATAAGAAATAGAAAGTTCTCCTGGTAGTGTGGGTCTAGAAGTGTCACCAATCAGTATTGCCTGTCACCCAAAATTTTGAGAACATGATGGTGACGGGAAAGGCAGCGGAACATAAACTCAGCCATGCGTGCAAGACTGCTAATAGTCAATACTTCCATGTCGTCACCAAGAGGATGACTGACCATGCTCTCCTCCTCCTACTTGTCCTCAGGCCTCCTTGACTTTCGACTAATCTCAGTAATATAATTGTAAATACATTATTGTAAATACACCCCTGTAGTTGTTATCTCCCCCACCTCATTTAAGATTTGAAGTTGTCACGAGCAGGATTTTTTTTGGGGGGTTTAATTATTGTTATCGTTGTTACTTTGTGTAGATTGTAAGTTGTCATGAGCAAGGTTGTTTTATTTCTGTGTAATTATTGTATTATTGTTATCGTTGTTACTTAGTGTAGTGTTATGTTTCGGTAGCTGAGGAGGACAGGAACAACAGCAGGGCAGCCGAACACCTGAGATGTTGGTAACTGATGGGTTGCAGATTCCTAAACTAACGACAAAACTAGAGGTAGCCGTGGAGCGTTCCTACGTTGATCCTAGACGCCTCGTCACAGCCTGAGAGATAACTACACCTAAAGGCAGAAAGATGAAAGCTATCTGCCCCGGAGCAGATCCCAAAGAAAATAGGAAGCCCCCAAACATATAATGGCGGTTAGGCAAGATGAAAATACAAACATAGGCAGAAAATAGACTGAGCAAACGCTGGGGCCACAAGCTGACTAAATAGGATAGGACAGGAGAGATTACTTTCTCCAACCCAGAAAACCCTACAAAAATCCAACAATTCTGATTACAAAAAATACTGAGATCACACGATCTCGCCACCCACTAAATCAGATCTCAGTGTGAACAAAAACCAAACCGCAGCCGCTGAAAAAACAGGAAAAAGCAAATGAGCAAATAACAGTGGCTGCAGATAAACTGTGAGGAGCTCAGGCCCCAGGAGGGGACCCGGCTGACCTCCACAAAAGTGCAGAAAACAATGCAAAAAGCAAGCACAAAAAGAAAAGAAAAAATATCTTATCTGAAAGCAGGAGACGCAGGCAAGACTCCAGGAAACTTCCAAATGAACCAGGAACCACAATTGAGACAAGAACAATTGATCACCGGCAACCATCATGGGAGGGAACCTCCCTTATATCAGACCAGTCAGTGAACCCAGATTGCCAATCCTCGCTGAAAGGTTCAGTACTGTCTGTAACCACCAGAGGGAGCCTCTGCTCAGAAACCATCTCTAGCACATTCATAACAGTGTACATTGTAAGCTGTGACAAGCAGGACCGTTTTATTTTGGTTTAATTATTGTATTATTGTTATCGTTGTTACTTAAAACTTGTTTTTCAAAAGGTTATACTGTAAATATGTTTGCACTATTTAAATAACTAAATATTCAGATTAGAACACAGAGAAGTAGGATGGAGACGCTAATGATGGCGTCATTTACTCTCACCATTTTGTTGGATTCCTCAAGATTTTGGAGGATCGTACATATGTTTAACATCCATGTCCACTCCTGAGTAGAGATGAGCGACTTTGCCTCCGGGAGTGTCGAGTCGGGTTTCGGACCACCCGACTTTCCCAAAAGTCGAGACGAACGAAATCAGCTGACTAACGGTAAAAGTCGAAGGTCCAACTGAAACTCCAACCGACCCCAATGCAAGTCAATGGGGAAGAAAAGTCGGCAGTCAGTGGAGGACAGTAAACACTCCTACACTGCCCATTTCAATGCCAACGACATAAATTCTTATTACTTGAGCTTGTCAACCTTAATTTACTTTATAATAATAGTAACGCATTGAAAACTGGGGGTTATTTGGCTAAAGTTGTGAGGGGGGGCAGGGCTGGCTCCAGGTTTTTGTGGGCCCCGGGCCAAAGAGTCTCAATGGGCCCCTTTAACACATACCACAATTCATGATGCTCCGATATGGCACAGAAATATAGGTATAGTACAATGCCAAATACTTCACTTCTTACATTACATGAGTGTTATCTATTGTAAATTCTACAATAGCTCAAAAACCGGACACTATAGTCCTCCATACAGTATTATGGGCACCACATAGTGCACCATACAGAATAATGAGCCCCATATATTGCTCCATACATAATTGGTCCCATATAATGTTCCATACAGTATATGATGAGCTCCACATAATGCTCCAGTATATGATGGTCCCCATATAATGTGGCATACAGTATAGGATGGTCCCCATAGAGTATAATGAGCCCCACATATTGCTCTATACAGTATAATGAGTCGCATATAAAGCTCCATACAGTATATGATGGGCCCCATATATTGCTCCATACAGAATGGGCTCCATATAATGCTCCATACAGAATAGGCCCCATATGTGCTTCATATGATGCTCCATATATAAAGGGCCCTATATGATGCCCCATAAATAATGAACCCCATATGATGCTCTAGAATATGATGGGCCCAATATATGATGCTCCAGTGTATGATGAGCCCCATATAATGCTCCAAATATAATGGTCCCCATATATAATGCTCCATATATAATGGGCCCATATGATGCTCCAGTATATGATGGGACCCATGGATGATGCTCCAGAGTATGATGGGCCTATATTATGCTCCATATATAATGGGCCCCATATGATGCTCCAGTGTATAATGGGCCCCTTACATGATCCTCCAGTGTATGATGGGCCCTATGGATGATGCTCCAGTGTATGATGGGCCTATATAATGCTCCATATATAATGGGCCCCATATGATGATCCAGTGTTAATGGGCCCCGTATATGATGCTCCAGTGTATGATGGGCCTCATGGATGATGCTCCAGTGTATGATGGGCCTATATAATGCTCCATATATAAAGGGCCCCATATAATGCTCCAGTATATGCTGGGCCCCATGGATGATGCTCCAGTGTATGATGGGCCTATATAATGCTCCATATATAATGGGCCCCATATGATGCTCCAGTGTATAATGGGCCCCGTATATGATGCTCCAGTGTATGATGGGCCCTATTTATAATGCTCCAGTGTATGATGTGCCCCATATATAATGCTCCAGTGTATAATGGGCCCTATCTATGATGCTCAAGTGTATGATGGGCCTATATAATGATCCATATATAATGGGCCCCATATGATGCTCCAGTTTATAATGGGCCCCGTATATGATGCTCTAGTATATGATGGGCCCCATGGATGATGCTCCAGTGTATGATGGGCCTATATAATGCTCCATATATAATGGGTCCCATATGATGCTCCAGTGTATGATGGGCCCCATGGATGATGCTCCAGTTTATGATGGGCCTATATAATGCTCCATATATAACGGGCCCCATATGATGCTCCAGTGTATGATGGGCCTATATAATGCTCTATATATAATGGACCCCATATGATGCTCCAGTGTATGATGGGCCCCATATGTAATTCTCCAGTGTATAATGCTCTCCATATATTGCTCCAAACGTTAAAAAAATGAAATACCTCTCCTGGCTGGGCACTGCTCTACTCTGGACTCCTCAGCGTCGCCATCTCCCAGCTCTCTGCACTGTGACTGTTCAGGCAGAGGGCGCACAGGTGAGACATCATCGCACTCTCTGATCTGAATGTCACTGTCAGGAAACGAGGAAGACGTCACAGCGGTGGAGCAGTTCGAGGTAAGTATTGCAAGTGCTGGGGCCCTGAGCAAGGAGGGGGGCACACTCGTGAGTGCCGGCACTGGCACAGGGCCCCTCATAGTACGCCAGTGTCTCTGACGGCGAGTGGGCCCCCCACCTGCTCAGGGCCCCGGCACTTGCCCGGGTGCGCCAGGTGCTGACTCCGGCCCTGGAGGGGGGTACAGCCCAGTAAGGGAGGTGGAAAAACGGGCATATGTTGAGGTGTAGGCTGAACGTTCAGCAGCTGCAAATGGAGGAGTTGGAGAAGTCGGAGGAAGAGGAGGACAAAGCGAGCCATTTTGCTGGCAACCTATGTGTCATCAGGGGAAGGTGGTACAAAATCCTTTGAAACCCAGGCATGGTTCATTTTAATGAAGGTGAGATCAGCAACATTTTGGGTCGACAGCCGGGTCCTTCTTTCTGTCAGGATTGATCCAGCAGCACTGAAGATTCTTTCTGATAGCACACTACCAGCAGGGCAAGCGAGCTCCTCTAAGGCATATTGTGCCAATTCAGGCCAGGTATCCAGTTTACAGGCCCAGTAGTCAAAGGGAATGAACTGTGTGGGAGAACATCAATAGGGGAGGAGAAGTAATTTTGAACCATAGTTGACAACTGCTGTCTCCTGTCTGTTGCAATCGATTCAGTATTAACAGACGTGTGAGCGGTAATCGAGAAATCAGTCCACAACATGGTCATGAAACCCCTGTCTCCAACGCTACTTCGGCTGTGTGCACCACGAACACCTCTTCCATGTTGCCCAGTACTGCTCGTGGTAGAACCTGCACCGCTGCTGTGTGCTGGGAATGCCTCTAACAAACGGTTTACCAGAGTTGCTTGTTTGTTCGCCAATATTAGCTCTAGGTTCTACTGTGGCATGAAGTTCTGTAATTTGCCTTTATAGCGTGGATCGAGGATGCTGGCCAACCAGTAGTCGTCATCTTTCATAATTTTGGCAATGCGGGGTCCCTTTTAAGGATCCGCAAGACATAATCACACATATGGGCCAATGTTCCAGGTGTCAATGATGCACTTCCAGTGGTGGGTGGAGGAGCACTTTCTGCCAAATCAACATCCCTCCAGTCACGCATAAACCCTGTACCTGACCTTGGCAAGCCAACATTTTCTCTTGCCCCCTGAGAAGCATCCTCCTCCCCAAAATAATCATCCCCCTAATCCTCCTCCTCTTCCTCTTCTTCCTCCACCTCATCCAGGACAGATCCCTGAGCAGACAATGGCTGACTGTCATCAAGGCTTCCCTCCTCTCTTCCTCCTCCTCTGCAGACGCCTGATCCTTAATGTGCGACAAAGTTTGCATGAGCAGACGCATAAATGGGATGCTCATGCTTATGATGGCGTCGCCTGAGCTTACCAGCCGTGTGCATTCCTCAAAACACTGAAGGACTTTACAGAGGTCTTTCAGCTTTGACCACTGCACACCCGATAACTCGATGTCTGCCCTCAAACTGACTGCCCGAGTATCCTCCCACAAATGCATTACAGCCTGCCTCTGTTCGCACAGCCTCTCAACCATGTGCATGGTGGAGTTTCACCTTGTTGCAACGTCTATGATTAGGCGGTGCTTGCGGAGGTGGAGCGATCGCTGCAGCCTCTGCATACGACTGGAGTCTACAGGCGAGCGACAGATGTGCGAGCACAGTCTTCGCACCTTATGGAGCAGGGCTGGTAACTCCGGATAATTATTTATGAAGCACTGCACCACCAGGTTCAAGGTGTGAGCCAGGCAAGTTATGTGTCTGAGTTTTGCCAGGGCTATGGCCGCCACAAAATTACGGCCGTTATCACTGACTACCTTGCCTGGCGCAAGATGTAGACTGCCCAGCCATGACTCAGTTTCTCGCTGCAAGTAGTCGGCTAGTACCTCCGCGTTGTGTCTGTTGTCGCCCAAAGACATAATCTTTAAAACAGCCTGCTGACGCTTACCACTAGCTGTTCGATAGTGGGACACCTCATGTGCAACACTGGCAGCTGCGGATGGAGTGCTCGTGCGACTGCGCTCTGTTGACGAGCTTTCGCTTCTGGAGGAGGAGGGTCGAACGCCTACAGCCAACTGTTGCATATACCATGAGCTAGGCAGCACTGTCCCACTGCTGCTGTCCCCTGTGGACACTGCATCCACCACATTAACCCAGTGCGCAGTGATGGACAAGTAACGGCCCTGGCCATGCCTACTGGCCCATGCATCTGTTGTGAGGTGCACCTTTCCATTCACTGAGTGTTTGAGTGCATGGACAATGCGGTCTTTCACATGCAGGTGGAGGGCAGGGATGGCTTTTCTAGAAAAGAAGTGCAGACTGGGTAGGTCATAGCATGGGACAGCATAGGCCATGAGCTCTCGGAACGCTGCGCTTTCAACCAAACAGAAGGGCATCATCTCTAATGAGATCAGTTTGGCAATGTAGACGTTCAAAGCCAGTGTATGCAGATGAGAGGATGAGTACTTTCTTGTCCTACTCAGAGTGTCTGATAGGGTGAGCTGGACTTGAGAGCTGCATATGGGGAAACTAGCGGTGGACATGGCGGACTAAGAGGGGGTTAGTGATGGTGATGGTGGTGGTGGTGGTGATGGCCTAGATTCAGTCTTTCGTTGGAAAAACATTGTGATTCCCTGACTGCTTTGGCCTTTCGACGACACCTCAACATTTCTTGCTGGTGGTGTGCTAACCAGTGGGCTTACAGTCCCTGACAGAAGTTATGTCGCTTATCCATGTTATGTAAATAAAAGCTTATAACTTGACGTTAAATTCATCCATTGGTTTTATAAATTACTCTTTTGAAAGCTGAAACCCTCCCAAATTTGGTTTAGGTTAAGAAAATAAATTGGCATCAATGCTGAAATATTGATCATTTAATGAACATAGAATGGTCAGATTTTGGCAAGACAAAAGTTTTGTCGCCCACAGAAAGTAATGTGATATTCAAACAAATAATTATTTTAAAATACAAATATATGTTGCATAACATTGGTGAATTAAGTTGTGGTGCTATTAGAATCATATTCAATATTTTGTGTGACTTCCATGAGCTTGAAGGACTGCATCCATGCGGTTCAACAATGATTCATACAATTTATTAATGAAGTCATCAGGAATAGCAAAGAATGCAGTCTTACATGCCTCCCAGAGTTCATCTAGATTCCTTGGTTTTGTCTTCCAAGCTTCCTCTTTCATCTTACCCCAAACATGCTCAATGATGTTCATGTCTGGTGACTGGGCTGGCCAGTCAATGAGCACCTTGATCTTTTTTGCCTGGAGAAACTTTGTTCTAGAGATGGATGTATGAGATGGAGCACCATCCTGCTGCAAACTTTGACCCCTTTTATGATTTGGAATGTAAGAGGTAGCTAATATTTTTGATATTTTAGGCTCTTGATATTGCCTTCCACCTTGCAAATGTTTCACACACCCCATACTGAATTTAACCCCAGACCATGATCTTTCCACCACCAAATTTAACTGTTTTCTGGGTGTGTTTTGGATCCATATGGGCTCCAGTAGGTCTCCTGCAGTACTTGCGGCGGCTGTGGTGTAATTCTACTGAAGATTCATCAGAGAAATCCACCTTCTGCCACTTTTCCAGCGTCCATCTGTTTAGCAGGCTGTGGGACTTTGCAAATGCCACATGGTTTTTTATTTGCCTTTTGTTTAGTGCTGGCTTCTGGGCACTGAATCAACCATGGAGGCCATTTCAAGACAGAATCCTACAAACTGTTCTAGTTGACACAGGGACTTGAGGTGACCAGGCCTGTTGGAGCTCTGCTGCAGTGGAAGAGGGGCTTGCTTTGGATTTTCTAATAAACAAACGTTCCTCCTGAGCAGTTGTCTTGCGGGGTCTGCCGGACCTGGGCTTGTCAAACCCATCTCCAGTCTCTTCAAATCTTTTTTTAATTCTTTGTACTTGACGCTGAGACACACCAAAGGTGCCAGCCACCTCTGCAGTGGATCTGGTCTTCAGCCTCTTTATAATCAAGGATTTGGTCGCAGGGTGGATTTTTGGCATGTCAGAGCTCAAGTTGCAGTTCAAGTGAAGGTCTGGGGTGCTGGGTTTCTTTTTATACACACCCACTAATTAACCGATCATTTACTGAGCACTGGTGAGGATGTAAAGTAGGATTGGGTGCATTATATGACCAGGTGACAAAACTTTTGTCTTGCCAAAACCTGACCATTCTGTGTTCATTAAATGATCAATATTTCAGCATTGATGCCAATTTATTTTCTTAACCTAAACCAAATTTGGGGGGGTTTCAGCTTTCAAAAGAGTAATTTATAAAACCAATGGAGTGGGGATGGGGGGGTTATTTTATGTGTGGGGGATTTGGAGTGGGGATGGGGGTTATTTTATATGTGGGGGGATTTGGAGTGGGGATGGGGGTTATTTTATGTGTGGGGGGATTTGGAGTGGGGATGGAGGGTAATTTTATGTGTGAGGGGATTTGGAGTGGGGATGGGGGGTTATTTTATGTGTGGGGGGATTTGGAGCGGGGATGAGGGGTTATTTTATGTGTGTGGGGATTTGGAGTGGGGATGGGGGTTATTTTATATGTGTGGGATTTGGAGTGGGGATGGGGTTATTTTATATGTGGGGGATTTGGAGTGGTGATGGGGGTTATTTTATATGTGGGGGGATTTGGAGTGGGGATGGGGGTTATTTTATATGTGGGGGGATTTGGAGTGGGGATGGGGGGTTATTTTATATATGGGGGGATTTGGAGTGGGGATGGGGGTTATTTTATGTGTGGGGGGGTTTGGAGTGGAAATGGGGGGTTATTTTATATGTGGGGGATTTGGGGTGGGGATGGGGGGTTATTTTAAATGTGGGGGATTTGGAGTGGGGATGGGGGCTTATTTTATGTGTGGGAGTATTTGGAGTGGAGATGGGGGGTTATTTTATATGTGGGGGATTTGGAGTGGGGATGGGGGTTCTTTTATATGTGGGGGGATTTGGAGTGGGGATGGGGGTTCTTTTATGTGTGGGGGGTTTGGAGTGGGGATGGGGGTTATTTTATATGTGGGGGGATTTGGAGTGGGGATGGGGGTTCTTTTATGTGTTGGGGGATTTGGAGTGGGGATGGGGGGTTATTTTATATGTGGGGGGATTTGGAGTGGGGATGGGGGCTTATTTTATGTGTGTGGGGATTTGGAGTGGGGATGGGGTTATTTTATTTGTAGGGGGATTTGGAGGGATGGGGGTTATTTTATATGTGGGAGGATTTGGAGTGGGAATGTGGGGGGATTTGGAGTGGGGATGGGGGTTCTTTTATGTGTGGGGGGTTTGGAGTGTGGATGGGGGGGTTATTTTATATGTGGGGGGATTTGGAGTGGGGATGGGGGGTTATTTTATGTGTGGGGGATTTGGAGTGGGGATGGGGGTTATTTTATTTGTGGGGGGATTTGGAGTGGGGATGGGGGTTATTTTATGTGTGGGGGGATTTGGAGTGGGGATGGGGGGTTATTTTATGTGTGGCGGGATTTGGAGTGGGGATGGGGGTTATTTTATTTGTGGGGGTATTTGGAGTGGAGATGGGGGTTATTTTATGTGTGGGGGATTTGGAGTGGGGATGGAGGATACTTAATGTGTGTGTGGGGATTTGGAGTGGGGATGGGGGTACTTAATGTGTGTGGGGGGATTTCGAGTGGGGATGGGAGGTACTTAATGTGTGTGGGGGATTTGGAGTGGGGATGGGGGGTACTTAATGTGCGTGGGGGATTTAATGTGTGTGGTGATTTGGAGTGGGGATAGGGGATACTTAATATGTGTGCAGATTTGGAGTGGGGATGGGGGATTTAATGTGTGTGGGGGGGATTTGGAGTGGGGATTGGGGCATTTAATATGTGTGTGGGGATTTGAGGGTACTGAAAAGTATGTATGCATGAGGGCATGTATGAGGAAACAGTATGGGGGATGGTTGCAGACAGTATGGGGAGCGAACGGGTGAATGTATGTGGACACAGTATGGGAAGTGAGGGTGATGGGATGTGTGCAGACACTGTATGGGGAGTGAGGGGTATGTGTGAGCAGACAGAATAGAGAGCGAGGGGGTAAATATATGAGGAGACAGTATGGTGAACAGGGGGGATGTGATAGGAGACAGTATGAGGAGGGAGGGGAATAGTGTGAGGCGACAGTATATTGCAGATATTTTTATTTAGGAACATTATAATGACTCTTCTGTCTTCAAGGGCATCGTGTGGAGAGTTGGTGCAGAAGAGCGGAGAAGATGGAAGTCTGCATAGACTGCTGTGGATGAGAAAACTCATCATGTAGTCTGGACAAGAAGAAGAAAAGGAGAACGACTCCAGAGACAGCGTCATCTATAAGGTACCTGGATGTAAATATTATTTGTGAAATTGACTAATTCTCATGTTTTTATTTGTTAGGAGCATTAAAGGGGTTCTCCAGGTTTGTGCTGAGTCTGCAATTATTCACTTTCACTTAATTATTAATATCAATTTTTATTTATTTGTGAAAAAAAACCAATGTGAACATATGAGCATATTACCATCTGGTTATACCTATTAGCCTTTACAATTCAGTCTATTTGGCTATACATTCGAATTGTGAGTGTGCCATTGTCTATCTATATATTATTATTTGTGATTATTTGTATTAATCTGTATTTATTTATTATTATTATTTGTGGTATCTGTATTCAGCTATGTGTTAATAAAGGCCTATTTTTTATTCCAATTTTATGTGTATTTTCATATTTTAGACAATTTTATTGTTTTAATTCATTCAATTTTATTTCCTTGTATTCCACCAATTTTTTTGCCATCCCGCCATTTCCCAATATATTTTTTGTTTATATTTTCAGGTGGTTACCCACCGTTTTGTTTGGTGATATCAATAATATATAGATATATCTATTATTTTATTATATTAATTATATCATTTGTAATTTGTCATTTTATTATTATTTTACTATATATTCTTTTGGTATCGCATTGTGTATGTCTTATGGTCCTGTGTAGTGTTGAGCGATACTGCTCGATATCTAAAAATATCGGATCGGAATGGTATCGCACTAAATATCGTCGATATCCGATTCCGATACCGGAAGTCCAATGTAAGTCTATGGGAACCAAATATCGACATTAAAAAAAACCATTCTTGCCTTGTTGGTTAATTGTACATGAAGGAAAACAACAAAGACTAATGTAGAATGTATTGGGGGAGGTTGAGGAGACAATAAAGGCATACATGTTTAACCCAATGCATTGGAATAGCATTAATATATATTTTTTTGGAAATACGTTTGGATTGACTAACAAATTGACAATGTTGTTAACCTTTTTTCTATTTTGGCAAATATGTATGTTTCACAACTTCCATGCTCTTCACCTTTTTAACTTTTGCCAGTGCCACACTTTCTCCTTCATAATCTTCAGCAGCATCATCTTTCTCATCAAATTATTCTTCATCTTCACCTTCTTAATCTTCTTCTTAAACTTCTTGCTATTCATGTTTTTGTTTACATTACTCATATTGTTATTATTAAACTAATTAATCTTCTTCATATTCAAATTCTTCATCTTCTTCCTCTTCATCTTCTTCATCATATTCTTATTTGTGACAGAGATTCCTGTACTTGTAATCTGTAAAAGTATGAATTGTTCATCCTTCCGTTCTTGCTGTCACAAAAGATTTAAATTACAACAGTATTTGTCCGTGTTCAGTTTAGCCTGCAGCAGCAGGCATTTTCCAGGGGCACCACGAGGAGGAACGGACTCACCCCCATACACTGCTTAGTCTTCTTCTGCTTAGAATTTAGAGCATATATTTTGCTCTTCATTTTGGTCTTATACTTCATGTTCTTCTGCTTTTTGATCTTTTGCTTATTGTTCTTCTGTCTCTTGTTCTGTATCTTGTAGTTTGTCTTAACCTTCTTTGTCCTGTTGGTGATCTTCTTCTGGGTAATCTTTTATTTTTTCTTTGTGATGGTGTTCAGGCTGGTTGGCTTCATGCTCGTCGTCCTTGTTGTCGTCATCTTCTTCTGGGTGGTCTTTAAGGTCGTCTAATTTCCGAGAAACAGCTGACGTTACTGGAACCCTGACGGGTATCAGATGGAGCAAGAGACAATGGAAGTAACGAGGACCAGCTGACTGTGCTGGACCCCGGACGGGTAGCAGAAGGAAAAGAGGCAATGTCACAACCGAGTACCAGCTGACGTTACTGTGACACGGTTACTAAGCAGGAGGTAACTGTGGTCCAAAGCACTACCAAGGACCAGCAGACGTTGCTGGAACTCGGATACGGAGATGGAGGCACCTAGGCCAAAAGCACTGGGGAGAACCACTTGACGGTACTGGACCCCGGACGGGTAGAAACCCACCCATGAAAATGTAAGTTGACAGGACGCAAGCCGTCCGCAGTTACCGAATCACACAGTCCTACAGTGGGTGCTTATCCTATTGTCACAATGGAAACCGCCTTTATTTACATATCCCACAGCACACATAGGAATCACCTAAACTGCAGGCACCATAGAGTCGGCTAACCCGAATGCAACACGACAGCACAACTTATTGGAGGATAATTGACGTTCACACTGCCAGGAAACAGCTGTCGTGCTGTAACCAGGCTGGCCAGGAGTCAGTACCCCTGCCAATTACTTACGAGCAACAAATGGCGGTGTTGTAGCCCAGGGAGTAGAGTTCAGGTGGTAGAAAGATGAACATAACAGGAGACATGGAAAACGTTGCCAAACAGTTATTTAATCTGAAAACGGACAGGCAAATTAGGTGAGATCCATGCCTTGTTCATTTTCAGAAAAGTAAGCCGGTCTACATTCTCTGAGGATAGTCGCATGCGACGGTCTGTTACTACACCACCTGCAGCACTAAAGACACGCTCAGATAATACACTGGCAGCAGGGCAAGCCAGCACCTCCAATGCGTACTGGCTAAGCTCTGGCCATGTATCCAACTTAGAGACCCAAAATTTGAAAGGGGAAGAGGCATCTGGGAGTACACTTAGAGGGAAATCCAAGTAGTCTGTCACCATCTTACGGAAACGTTTCTTCCTGGTGACTGGAGCCGTCTCGGATGGTGTAGACCTTGCTGGCGCTGTCACAAAACTTTGCCACATTTGTAACATACAGTTCTTGCCCTGTGCAGAGGCGCTGCTTCTGCTCCCTCTTGTTGTAGAGGTGTCTACACTGCCTCGACGCACAGAGCTGCTTTGTAAAGCAGTAGCAGCAGCAGCAGCTCTCTCGGCTGGAATGTACAACAGTATGGATTGCACCAGTGTGTCTTGGTACTCCTGCATTTTACGGTCCTGGTTCACCGGTGTGATGAGGGTTTGTAAGTTGTCCCGGTAGCGAGGGTCTAGGAGGGTGTACACCCAATAATCTGACGTGCTGAGAATGTGGGCGATGCGGCGGTCGTTTCTCAGGCACTGAAGCATGAAATCAACCATGTGCTGCAGACTCCCAACTGGCCAACAAAGGCTGTCCTCTGGAAGAGGCGTCATCTCTGTCTCCTCTGCATCACCCCACCCTCGCTCTACATACTGACTACAGCGTTGTGTACCTCCCTCTGTAGGGATTTCTTCCTCCTCCATTGACTCCTCCTCCTCCTCATCCTCCTCACAAAGTGAGCCCTGCCCAGCCCTTTGTGAGGAACCACGTTGCGCTGACTGTCCTGAAGGTAATTGAATTTGTGACTCCTCATCCTCCACCTCTTCCAAAACCTCTTCCTTTAGTGCTTTCAGTGATTTCTGAAGCAGGCAGATAAGGGGGACAGTCATGCTGACTAGTGCATCATCTGCACTCGCCATCCGCGTTGAGACATCAAACGCACGCAAAACGTCGCAGATGTCCTTCATAGAGGCCCACTCAGTAGTGGTGAAGTGTGAACGGCGCAAATTGCGAGTTGATTGCGCCTGTTGCAGCTGATACTCCATTACTGCTGGCTGCTGCTCACACAACCGCTCCAACATATGTAACGTGGAATTCCACCTGGTGGGTACGTCACATATGATGCGATGTTCAAGAAGGCGAAATCTGACTTGCAGAGCTGCAATGCGCGATCTGGCCATGCTGGAACGTCGCAAGTGAGCGCACTCTAGGCGGACCTTGTGCAGCAGTGCATCAAGATCCGGATAGTCCCTCAAAAAACTCTGCACGACCAAGTTGAGCACGTGTGCCAGACATGGTATGTGAGTGAGGTTGCCAAGGGCCAGAGCTGCCACCAGATTTCGGCCATTGTCACACACTACCAAGCCTGGCTGGAGATTAGCTGACAAAAACCACACGTCGCTCTCCTGCTTGATGGCATCCCAGAGCTCCTGCGCTGTGTGGCTTCGATTCCCCATGGGAATTAATTTCAGGACGGCCTGTTGACGTTTGGCCACGGCTGTGCTCATATCGGTCGCAACAGGTAAGCGTTCACGGGTCCATGTGGAGGTATACCGTGACAGCTCGTGCAGCGATGATTCTGAGGAACTGGAGTAGGAGGAGGAATCAATGTGCACAGACTGGATTCCTGCAATCCTTGGAGTTGGCAGAACACGTACAGCGCCACTGGCAAGATCTGTACCCGGTTCCACAACATTGACCCAATGGGCAGTGAGGGAAAGGTATCGTCCCTGGCCATGGGTACTGGTCCACGCATCGGTCGTCAGGTGGACCCTGCTACTGACGGCGTTTAGTAGCGCATGTTTAATGTTTCCCTCGACATGTTTTTGCAGAGCAGGGACAGCTTGCCTGCTGAAATAAAATCGGCTTGGCACATTATATTGTGGGACTGCCAATGCCATAAAGTTCCTGAAACTGTCAGTCTCCACCAGCCTGAATGACAGCATTTCAAGGGACAGGAGTTTTGCAAGGCCAGCATTCAGAGCCTGTGCTCGTGGATGGTTTGCCGAGTATGGCCGTCTTTTATCCCATGCCTGTGTTACCGATGGCTGTTTTTTGTTCTGGGAGTGTGACGATGACTGTGAACTTGCTGCAGTGGGTGGAATAACAGTTTGTCTATGGACAACAGTGACCGAGGTTCTTCCATGGAGATCCTGTGAGGAAGCCGAACCAGGTGTGTGAGAGCTGGAGGTAGAGGCTCGAACATGACCTAAAGATGTAGGTGCTGCTGTAGGTTGGCCTACATCTCCAGTGTGTCTTTGGAACTCAGCTACGTGCTTTGTCCGTACATGTTTCCACATATTTGTGGTATTCAGGTTCCTGATATTTTTACCTCTTTTAACTTTTTGCTTACACAGCTTGCATTGAACATAGCAAATATCATCTACAAGTCTGTCAAAAAAGGACCACGCAGTGCAAGTCATGGGAGCGCCAATTTTGACAGTTCTAAGAGAACTGCTCCCAACAGGTGCCAAACTGGAGGCTACAGGCAAGCGAGTCTGCAGCCTACCTCTCCCTCCTCTTTGTACCGTTGGGACAATCTCTTCCTCAGAGCTGCTCCCACCACCTTCCTGTTGCTCACGCCATGTTGGGTCTCGGACTTCATCATCTCCACTACCCTCTTCCAACACCTGCTGCTGTTGGATGGTCTGGGCAGCACCATGCTCCACAAAACATGGCACCTGAGTCTCATCATCATCATAAGATGCGTTCTGCGGTGTGCTGTCCATCGGCACTGGCTCACCCGCCTCTTCAGATTGAGAGAGACACAGCTGTTGCGCATCACTGCATACTCCCTCTTCTTCAAATTGCAGAATGCTGCTTGCCTGTGCCCGTGTTTGCGAGCCAACAGATTCTGAGAACAGAAGCAGAGACTCAGCTGGCTCCTGTACAGAACTCTCTGACTGCCTGGGCAATTTGACAGGCGGTGAACAGACAGATGGTTGCTCAACAGTGTTGTGTTCCTGAGAGGAGGTGGAAGGAATTGAAGTTGATGCATTGGCTGCCATCCAACCAACAACGGCTTCAATTTGTTCTTCCAGCAGCAGGGGGGCACGCCGAGCTCCTACCAAAGTGCGCATAAAGGAACGCTCATGGGTAAAACTGGTGGATGCTGTGTCACTGAGGGCGGCAGCAGCCACAGAATCCCCACGTCCTCTCCTGCTGAAACTCCACGGCCACGACCACGTGCCTTACTCACTGACTTCTTCATCTTGGTAGATTGATAAAGAAAGTCAGAAAAGTTATAAGGCCTAAGTGTGGTTATTACGCAGAGACTGAAGTGAACACTGAAACACAACTGTTCACAATCTGTGAAAGGCTACTCCTTTGTCTACTTCTATAGTGTTTGCAACCAATGTATTGTATACGGATGGAAGCACGTC
This sequence comes from Oophaga sylvatica, assembly GCA_033576555.1. NCBI lineage: Eukaryota > Metazoa > Chordata > Amphibia > Anura > Dendrobatidae > Oophaga > Oophaga sylvatica. The sequence continues at coordinate 425,219,679 of JARQOD010000005.1, forward strand.
ACACTAATACATTATATTTTAAATGGAATGGAGCAGAACCAATTGGAGATAAATGAAAAGGATGAGCCACTGAGACACGCTCAGCAGAGTACAAGCAGCAGTGCTTGAACAAGTAACTGGAGCGTGATGTGCACTCAAAAAATAAAAAACACAGACTGAAGTGAACACTGAAACACAACTGTTCACAATCTGTGAAAGGCTACTCCTTTGTCTACTTCTATAGTGTTTGCAACCAATGTATTGTATACGGATGGAAGCGCGTCACACTAATAGATTATATTTTAAATGGAATGGAGCAGAACCAATTGGAGATAAATGAAAAGGATGAGCCACTGAGACACGCTCAGCAGAGTACAAGCAGCAGTGCTTGAACAAGTAACTGGAGCGTGATGTGCACTCAAAAAATAAAAAACACAGACTGAAGTGAACACTGAAACACAACTGTTCACAATCTGTGAAAGGCTACTCCTTTGTCTACTTCTATAGTGTTTGCAACCAATGTATTGGATACGGATGGAAGCGCGTCACACTAATAGTTAAATTGCATGGAGCTGCAAGAATTACACTGAAGGAAAAAAAAAAGAGTCTGTGAGTGACATGTGCAGATGCCTACAGACAGCATTGCATGCAGAGCAAACTGCAGCGTCACCTGCACTCACACACACCTTGCAGAGCTGTTAAAACAACACTGCAGGCAAAAGGAAGCTTTACACAGCGGTTGGTGCTAGCCTGCCTACAGCACAGTACACTAAATCGCAATCTCTAACTGTCCCTCAGAGTCAGCACAGCAGCGTTCTGTCCCTTACTGAATTCACAGCACAGTGACGCTAAAATGGCGGCGGCGCCTTTTATAGTGCATTCTGACATCATTTCAGCATCCAATCACAGCCATGCCATTAGTTAACATGACCGCAGCAGTACAGGATGTGCCCACACTTCTTAGGATTCCTCATTGGCTGACTAAAATCACATTGCCTCGCAAAGAATTATGGGAACTTCCGATTCCGGTATCCGATAAGACGAAAATATCGAAACGAATTATCGAAAGGCCGATAGAGCTAATATCGGCCGATACCCGATATTTGCAGTATCGTATCGCTCAACACTAGTCCTGTGACAACAGATCTTCTCTTCCTGCTTCTCTCAGTTTTTCACTGAACATTGAGAGCATTAGGGAGAACAGCTCGTCGGTACATGACTTAGTGTGCAAATCGCATGTGTGCTTGGGGGGGGGCACCGAACTGAATTCTTGCCCCGGGTGCCAGAAAGCCTAGATACACCTCTGCACACACCAGTCGGTGAGCCAGAAGCTGCAAGCGCTGCTGAAGCACAGCAAGGGCAGATGAAGCTGTAGCTGACTTTCTAAAATGGGTACACAGAGCGTCATACTTTTTCTAGCAGATCTGGCAGCTCCGTGTCGCTTTTCAGAAAACGTTGACCAATGAGGTAAAGCGCATTTGCCAGGCATGGCACATGTCTGAGCTCGCCACAACCATGCCTGGCTGTGGGTTCAGCGGTGTCAGCCACACATCTGCCTGCTCTTTCAGAGCTGTCCACAACTCTTCATCATTGTGCATTTTGTCACCTAAGCATATTAGCTTCAGCACAGCCTTTTGCCTCTTTGATGAGGCAGTGCTGCGGTGCTTCCAGCGTTTGACTGATGTGCTACTTTTACAGATGGAGGCTGAAGAGGAGGAGGAGGAAGAGGTGCAGGAGCTGTAGACTGTGGGGGCAACCCAGATTTACGTAGGGCCCCCAATACTAGGGGTTGGGAAGACGTGCACCATACCAAAGTCGGAGTGGGTCCTGGCTTCCACTATGTTAACCCAGTGTGCCCTCAGTGACATGTACCGTCCCTGACCACAAGCACTTGTCCACGTGTTTGTGGTTAGGTTGAGTTTCCAAGTAACAGCATTGTGGCGGGCACGGGTAATGTTGTGGAACACGTGCCTGTGTGAAACCGGGATGGCACACCGTGAAAAACAGTCCCACTTGTTTGTGGCCTTGGGGTGATCATTGACTCTGCCCTCTCTTTCAAGCTACACATCCAAGCCCTTGCCTCCTCCGGCCCACTACAACTCAAAAACATTTACTGGATCCGTACATTCCAAGAAACTTCAAAAATATTTGTGCATGATCTCCCGCCTCGATTAGTGCAACCTTATACTCTCTGGCCTCCCCTCTAGCACTCTTGCACCACTCAAATCTATCCTAAACTCTGCTGCCAGAGTAATCCAACTGTCCCTCAGTTATTCCCCAGCCTCTCCTCTTTGCCAGGCTCTTCACTGCCTTCCTATTACCCATAGGCTACAGTTCAAAAGCCTAACTATGACACACAAAGCCTCCAGAAACTGTCTCCTCCATACATCTGTGACATCGTCTCCCAATGTCCGTCTGGCTCATGACTTATTCAACGATAACCCAGTGTGCCGTCAGTGAGATGTACCGTCCCTGCCCACAAGCACTTGTCCACGTGTCCGTGGTTAGGTGCACTTTCCCTGTAACAGCATTGTTGAAGGCCCGGGTAATGTTGTAGGACACGCGCTTGCTTGTGTAATGTCGTTACGGCAGACCGGGAGAACTAGTGGTGGGTGGGGACCGAGAACCTTGTTACGGTCACCACCATCAGGTTGCGGAAAGCTTCCGTCTTCCATGAGCCTAAAATGCAACATTTCCATCACAAACAGATGAGAAATGTGTGAATTAAGTACTGTGGTATTGTCTGCGTATTTCCGCTTGCGTTCCAAGGACTGGGGTATGGACAACTGAATGCTGCATTGGGACAAGGACGTGGACGTTACTGTTAATGGTGCTAGTTGAGTTGGTGTGTAACTACAGATGCTGGGCAGAAGGCATCTTTGCATGCACCATGGACAGGGGACTGGCTTGCACGCACAACAGCAGAAGACGCAGTGGTATCACCCGCAGACACTGTTCATGGAGCCTGGTGTTCAACCAACAAAGTCGGGTGCATTGCTGCCATGTGTTTAATCATGCTGATGGTGGTAAGGCTGGTAGTTTTGCTACCCCTGCTGACGCGGGCATGGCCGGTGGTGCAAATGGCCTTTTTGGGGTTATCAGCAGAGTCTTTAAAAAACAAGACTGTTAAGGGGATATTCATTGTCTTCCTCTCCCACACCACCTCCTCCCCTCGACACCTGTCTTTCAGTGTTCCCCAATGCTCTGTTCTAGGACCTCTACTCTTCTCCATCTACACCTTTGGCCTGGGACAGCTGATGTAATGGCACGGTTTGCAATATCATCACTGCGCCAATGACACGCAGCTCTACCTATCTGTACCTGACATCACCTCCTTACTGACCAAAATCACACGTCTTCCTGCTATATCATCCTTCTTTTCTGCTCACTTTCAAAAAGTGGACATGGACAAATCAGAATACATCATCTTTCAAGCATCTCACGCTGAGTAGACATGAGAGCTGTGTATGCATCATTGGATACCACTTTAGTAGGAGGGTAACTTAGCACTAGAGAAAATGATTTTCCAGACATTCACGGCCTTTTTTGCACATTTTTTGCAGCTGTGATCTTCATCTTCTTGGTGGGGTTGTGGTAAATTTCAAAGTCATCATCAATACCATCATCGTCCATATCTTGTAAAGAGGAAATCTGGTGTTTCCAAGGGTCGTGGTTATGTACGTTTAGTGGCATTCCTTTAACAGTGTTCGTTACACTATGACAAATAATTTTCAACTGGGGCATTTGGATCTTATTGGTAATATGTATGGGTGAAGATGAAGAAGCTTGTGCCACGGGTGTGTTTATAGTTACGGACGGTGCACTCATCTTTAAACATAGTTTTTCACGAGCATCCATCAGTTTGTTTGGTTTTCCACTGACACTGATTTGCTTTCTGTAATTCATCATCTCATGAACATGTTGCACTTTGCCCTTTATACAGACACATACGTGTTTAGCAACATATTTTGGATGGGCATTTCTTAGGCCGAGTCTCATAGGTGCATCTGTTATACCGATCTTCTGACGGGCATGAAACCGATTCTGGTAATTGATGGTGGCTAAATGACGAATCATTGTAGGTGTTAGAACTCTCCTGTTAGGTTTTTTCTATCTTGCTGGTCACATGACTTTTTTTTGCCTATTTAATCCTGCTCCGCCCTTCTGGCTTTGAAGGACTTCATTGTAATTTCTACTCTTAAGCTAGCCAGGTGCTTTGTTACCTTACTCAATTAGTTTGCTTGGTCTTCGGACCTCTATGTTCTATGTTGTTTGTTTGTCTTTTACTGCTTCAACTTCTGTTAGGAGGTGTCCATCTTTTCTCCCAGTCCCTAGTTCTTGTAGGGATCCCTCCCTCGCATCTATAGGTCTTCGTACAGACGAGCTGAGGACTTTAGCGGGTCTGATCGCAGGATCAGGTTTCCCGTAACATCGTAGGGATCTAGCTTAGTTCTATCGTAGGGACAGATATCCCTTCCTTCCTTAGTGCTTGTAGCAGAACTTAACAGTAAGTCCAGCCCAAAAATACCTCTAAGAAAAGATTTCCAGTTTCCATCATGGTGTCGGTTCAGGATTTGGCTCAACGCCTGCAGGGACTCTCTCTGGAGGTGGCCGAGCTCCAGCAACACGTGAGTAGCTGTTCTGGAGCACATTTCGTGGAGCCAAAGGTACGTTTGCCTGATTTATTTTTTGGTGAACAAGATTTTTTTTCTTTTAAAAATGCTTGCTTGTTGTATTTTCGTTTGAGACCCAGATCCTCTGGTGATGAATCGCAGCACATAGGGTTCATAATGTCACTTTTGCGCAAAGAACCTCAGGAATGGGCCTTTTCTCTGCAACCTAGTGATCCATGCTTTAGATCAGTGGATAGTTTTTTTTCTGCTTTGGGGTTATTGTATGAT
>JARQOD010000005.1:425224658-425250567 GCA_033576555.1 Oophaga sylvatica
GATCCTGATTGTGTCTCATCAGCTGAGACAGTTTTGAGACGTTTGAGGCAGGGATCAGGTAATGTGGAAAAATATTGTACTCATTTCCGATGGTGATCTACTCAGGTGGGGTGGAACGATTCAGCTTTGAAAAGTTTGTTTCTTGCAGGGCTAGGTGAAAGGGTTAAAGATTTGCTGATTGCTTATCCCATACCTGGTAACTTGCAGGAGGCTATGCAATTAGCTATACGGGTGGATAGGAGACTGCGTGCAAGGGTTAATGAGAGTAAATCCTCTGCCATTTCAGCTCCAAGTCTTGAGAGGGTCTGTACTGACATTGGAGAGCTGATGGAGATTGGAGCGATGGCATCCCGCTCTCAGGAAAAAGACTGTAGGTTTTCGGAAGGTTTTTGCTTTTATTGCGGCAAATCTGACCATTTCATTAAGAACTGTGTGCTTCGTACGAACAAAGAAAAAAAAAAAAGAGGTCAGTTTCGCCCGTATAGCCTGTTTAAACACTAAGGGTGTCTTTCTTTCTGCCTCTACTGCTGCTCAGGAAGAATTAATGGAATTTCAGGTTTTTGTCGATTGTGGTTCTACTCTGAATGTGATTGTTGGGGATTCTTGGAAAAGCTTAAATTAAAACCCAAACCTTTGTCATCCCCTATTGCCGTGGTTTCTGTTGATGGCTCTCCCTTGAAGAATGTTACTCACAAGGTCTGTGAATTTCCCCTCACTATTAATGGTGTTCACCAAGAGAATTTGGATTTGGTAGTATTGAATAATTTTCCTTCTCCGGTGGTTTTGGGGTTACCCTGGTTAAAATTGCACAATCCTGTTCTGGATTGGTCTACCAATGAAATTAAGTCCTGGAGCCCTAAGTGTTATGACAAGTGTTGTAACGGGCGTATTGCTGCTGTGGATAAAGGGGAACTACCTGTACCTATTCAGGATTTTTGGAAAGTTTTTTCTGAGAAGGAATCGCAGATTTTACCTCCCCATAGAGACTATGATTGTACTATTGAATATGTCCCTGGAGCGACTCTTCCTAAAAGTCGTTTATTTAATCTTACTATTCCTGAGAGAAAGGCTTTGGAGGAATACATACAGACAAGCTTGGCCGCCGGTCACATTAGGCCTTCCAAGTCTCCAGTGGTTTCCCAATTTTTCCCCCCCAAAAAAAAAATTTAAAAATTTAAAAAAAAAACCCCTTTTTCCCCCCCAAACCCCCCCCCAAAAAGGGGGCCCCCAAAAAAGGGGGGTTTTTGGTTTTTTTAAAAAATTTTTTTTTTTTTTTTTTCCCCCCTTTTTAAAAATTGGGGGAAAAAATTTTTTTTTTTAAAAAAAATTTTTTTTTTTTTTTTTTAAAAAAAAATTTTGGGGGTTTTTAAAAATTTTTTAAAAAAAAAAAATTTTTTTTTCCCCTTTTTTTTAAAAATTTTCCCGGGGAAAAATTTTTTTTTTTGGGGGTTTTTTTTTTTTGGGGGTTTTTTTTTGGGGGAAAACCTTTAATGAAAAAAATTTTTTGGGGCCCCCAAAAAAATTTTTTTAAAATTTTTTTAAAAAAAAAATTCCCTTTTTTTTAAAAAAAAAATTTAACCAAAAAATTTTTAAATTAAAAAAAATTTTCTTTTTTTTTAAAAACTAATTTTGGAAAAATTTTTTAAAAGGGGAAAAAAAATTTTTAAAATTTAAAAATTTTAAAAATTTTTCCCCTTTTTTTTTTTTTCCCACAATAGCAAGAAGCCTGACTGATTTTCCCCGTCTCTTAGAATAACCATCAAAAAACCCCCGGGCCCCTTTTAACCTCTATGGAGTTTGGGACACACTGCAAATGACCCTATAAAATTTTGGGGACATCTTAGGGGAAAGATACAAAAAAACCCCCTTTTCTTACTTTATTTAAAAACCGCATTTCAAATTTTGTACAAAGGAATTAGGAGTATAGACGTAATAACTTTAGGGGTTGAAGTCCCAGGGTTGATACCTTTTTAAAGGTAAATTTAAAAGATGGTAAAAAAATTTCCCAAACTTTCGAGGGCACCAGGGCTCTTCATCGGGGGTGATGAAAAACCCAGTATCCGAAAGCTTGGGAATTGTTACCATCTTTTCCGTTAGCCCTTAAAAGGTATCCAACCCCTGAGGATTTTCCCAAATCTAAATAAAATTTTTTTTTTTACTGGCCAAAACGGGACGAAGATATACATCTTTTCTGACGTAATAAACTGACACTTTTAAAATGTCTCTTTATGTCTTTCCCTTTTTTGGGTAAGGGTTTATATGCCCTGATTTTGCCAAAAATTTTGGCGTATGTTGCTAAGAAAAGTCACAAAATTTGACATCTCCCCGGGGTTGCGCAAAAAATTTTTGTGACTGAGTTTTGACGGGGCGTGATCTTATGGGTCAAATTTAAATTTATTATAAGCTGTGGTGTTACTTAAACCGGGAAAAATTATACCCGTCAAAAACTTGGGTGGAGTAAGAATTTTTTTGGGAAGGCCAAAATTCCTGATTCATGGGAAAAGTGGGCTTAAAACAGCAGCGTTGACCCCCATCATTTCCCCCTCAACGATACTGGTGAAAAAATCGCCAAATCTTGATGAATTGGGGCCCTTTTCGTTTTCAGGGTTTCACAAGAAGCTACTTGAGGGGGGAAAAAAAATTGCTATTGTTCATAGGCCGGAAGACCGGGCTATCCTTTGCGTTAGTTGGACATGAAAGTAACAATTTAAAAAAGTTATGTGAGAAACAGAGGGGTACCTAAGTTTTAGCTCAGGGGAAACGAAACATCTAAGAGGGCCTTTTAACAGGAGGGGCATATCATTTGGGGCAACCCTTTTCCGCAAAAAATGGGGGCCCAAGAGGAAAGGGGGGTCATTTCTACCTCCAAAAAAAGGGGCAAATTTTTCAAATTTTAAAGGGGCTTTTTGGGGTGGGAAAGTGCCGTTTTATTGTTTTTGCCCCAGGGGGCCCCCCTTTTGTTGGTACACCCGTGGCCCCTAAACCCGGTAATCATGTTATATGGTTTGGGAAGGGGACCCTCAGGAATAAAACCCACTGTTTGAAAAATTTCATTTTCTATACAAACCAGCATGATATTAATGACAAATTTATGACAACTGTAGTGGGCCCGGTTCAACTTTTTGCAAAAAAAAACCCCGGGAAAAATTTTGGGGGTACGAAGGGGCCCCCTAGGAAACATGAAGAAAACATAGGGAACCCGGGGGGTCAAAGGTCCCATTAAAAAAAAAGCCGGACCCGCATTTCAAACCCACATTTTTTCCTAAGGGGGTGTTTGGGCCCTTTAAGCCAGGAAATTTTAAAAGGTTAAAGTTAATTTCCGGCCCCAAATAGGAAGCAATAATGCAAGGCAACCCATAATTCGGATAACCCGCCGAAATTTGACAGGCAATTAAAATTTTTGGACCAAATTGGTTGACACGGGGCCCGGAAAAACAAAAAGCTCTTTTCCCCCAAAAGGCTCCAAGGGAACACCCGGTGAAAACCCTTTCTGGGGGGCACCAAGGGCCCAGTATTACCCAGGATGAGATTAGAACCTGGGGCTTTTAGGACAAATTAGGGTTATTAAAATTGTGAAATTGGGGGTTTGTTGGACATGGCGGAAAGGGATTGCCACATTTTACCCCCCTTTTTTGGGGATCAGCTTGCGACTTTATGAATTTCCCAATAACACGGAGCAAGTTGTTGCCCCTTCAAAAACGGATTTCCGGAACAAAACTGTGATGGTTTTTTTGGGCCCCAGGCCGAGATTAGAAAAAATTTGGACAAGGACAAATTTGGACCCACCAAAACCCCCCTAAATTGGTGATTAAAACAAGGAAAAAAATTCCCCAGCAACCCCCAAGTGGGGTTCACCTGACCTTTTTTTATTGAAAATTACAAATGAACAAATGTTTACTGTGCAGACGGCACTTCCAAGCAGCAACTGGCAGTGTTGGAGCCCAGGGATGAGAGTAGAAACAGAGTGGAGGCAGAGGACAAATTGGACCAAGTGGAAAATCTGAACTTGGGTGAGTGTGGACAGAGCAGGAAAGATTGCCAGCTACACAGCTGGGGATCAGCTGACATTACTGAACCCCAATAACACAGGAGCAAGTGTTGACTGCAGACGGCACTTCCGAGCAGCAACTGGCGGTGTTGGAGCCCAGGTTCAGTCAGGGTGTAGGCTGAGGCCTAGTATAAGCAACTTTCTAATCTGGTGTAACTTGAAATTGGAGGCAGCAGGACTTCTTGCCGGACACACAGCAGGGGAACAGCTGGCATTACTGAACCCCAGTAACACAGGAGCGAGTGTTTTTATCTGTGCATACAGCACTTCCGAGCAGCAACTGGCGGTGTTGGAGCCCAGGTTCAGCCAGGGTGTAGGCTGAGGCCTAGAATGAGCAACTTTCTAATCTGTTGTAACTTGAAATTGGAGGCAGCAGGACTTCTTGCCGGACACACAGCAGGGGAACAGCTGGTATTACTGAACCCCAGTAACACAGGAGCGAGTGTTTTTATCTGTGCATACAGCACTTCCGAGCAGCAACTGGCGGTGTTGGAGCCAAGGGTCAGTCAGGGTGTAGGCTGAGGCCTAGTATGAGCAACTTTCTAATCTGGTGTAACTTGAAATTGGAGGCAGCAGGACTTCTTGCCGGACACACAGCAGGGGAACAGCTGACATTACTGAACCCCAGTAACACAGGAGCGAGTGTTTTTATCTGTGCATACAGCACTTCCGAGCAGCAACTGGCGGTGTTGGTGCCCAGGTTCAGTCAGGGTGTAGGCTGAGGCCTAGTATGAGCAACTTTCTAACCTGGTGTAACTTGAAATTGGAGGCAGCAGGAATTCTTGCCGGACACACAGCAGGGGAACAGCTGGCATTACTGAACCCCAGTAACACAGGAGCGAGTGTTTTTATCTGTGCATACAGCACTTCCGAGCAGCAACTGGCGGTGTTGGAGCCAGGTTCAGTCAGGGTGTAGGCTGAGGCCTAGTATGAGCAACTTTCTAATCTGGTGTAACTTGAAATTGGACGCAGCAGGACTTCTTGCCGGACACACAGCAGGGGAACAGCTGGCATTACTGAACCCCAGTAACACAGGAGCGAGTGTTTTTATCTGTGCATACAGCACTTTCGAGCAGCAACTGGCGGTGTTGGAGCCCAGGGTCAGTCAGGGTGTAGGCTGAGGCCTAGTATGAGCAACTTTCTAATCTGGTGTAACTTGAAATTGGAGGCAGCAGGACTTCTTGCCGGACACACAGCAGGGGAACAGCTGGCATTACTGAACCCCAGTAACACAGGAGCGAGTGTTTTTATCTGTGCATACAGCACTTCCGAGCATCAACTGGCGGTGTTGGAGCCCAGGGTCAGTCAGGGTGTATGCTGAGGCCTAGTATGAGCAACTTTCTAATCTGGTGTAACTTGAAATTGGAGGCAGCAGGACTTCTTGCCGGACACACAGCAGGGGAACAGCTGGCATTACTGAACCCCAGTAGGTCAAATCCATACTGAGTGAGTGTCTGTGTGTGACTCCGGAAATATATACAGAGATTTAAATTTTCTCCTACACCGTATACAGCTGTATGTTTCTGATACAGTACCGTTTTTCTGCTTTTTGTATTACGGTCAAATACATACTGAGTGAGCGTCTCTGTGTGACTCCGGAAATATATACGGAGATTTAAATTTTCCCCTACACCGTATACAGCTGTACGCTTCTGATACAGTACCGTTTTTCTGCTTTTTGAATTACGGTCAAATCCATACTGAGTGAGCGTCTGTGTGTGACTCTGGAAATACAGTACAGACCAAAAGTTTGGACACACCTTCTCATTTAAAGATTTTTCTGAATTTTCATGACTATGAAAATTGTACATTCACACTGAAGGCATCAAAAACTATGAATTAACACTTGTGGAATTATATACTTAACAAAAAAGTGTGAAACAACTGAAAATATGTCTTATATTCTAGGTTCTTCAAAGTAGCCACCTTTTGCTTTGATGACTGCTTTGCACACTCTTGGCATTCTCTTGATGAGCTTCAAGAGGTAGTCACCGGAAATGATTTTCACTTCACAGGTCCTGCCCTGTCAGGTTTAATAAGTGGGATTTCCAACAATCTTGAAGGAGTTCCCAGAGATGCTTAGCACTTGTTGGCCCTTTTGCCTTCACTCTGCGGTCCAGCTCACCCCAGCCCATCTCGATTGGGTTCAGGTTTGGTGACTATGGAGGCCAGGTCATCTGGCGTAGCACCCCATCACTCTCCTTCTTGGTCAAATAGCCCTTACACAGTCTGGAGGTGTGTTTGGGGAAATTGTCCCGTTGAAAAATAAATAATGGTCCAACTAAACGCAAACCGGATGGAATAGCATGCCGCTGCAAGATGCTGTGGTTGTCATGTTGGTTCAGTATGCCTTCAATTTTGAATAAATCCCCAACAGAGTCACCAGCAAAGCACCTCCACACATCACACCACCTCCTCTGTAGACTGTGAGCCCTTGCGGGCAGGGTCCTCTCTCCTTCTGTACTTGTGTGTGCCTTGTATTGCTCACGTTTACTGTACTTGTCTATATTCGCTCCTTTTCACATGTAAAGCGCCATGGAATAAATGGCGCTATAAAAATGTATAATAATAAAATGTATAATAATAAATAGCATGCCGCTGCAAGATGCTGTGGTAGCCATGCTGCTTCAGTATGCCTTCAATTTTGAATAAATCCCCAACAGTGTCACCAGCAAAGCACCCCCACACCATCACACCTCCTCCTCCATGCTTCACGGTGGGAACCAGGCATGTAGAGTCCATACGTTCACCTTTTCTGTGCAAGAAGCAGGGCGAAACGTGCACGTCGGGGCAGAGGGACAAGACTCCGCAACCACATCTTGCGATAGCTGCCAACATTCAGGTAAATTACACATGTTCATAGAGCATTAGTACTATGTGTCAGTAAGAATTTTTCAATGTATATCTACTAGCATTAGGGTTAATTGAGATTTCTAGCGCTTTGATCCTTATTGCATAAAGACTGGGGTATCTGTGCGCAGAGCCAGTAGTTATATATGTCTTATTTGAAGTTGTGCATTTACCAACATTAGGATTAGTTGAGATCTATAGTGCTTTAATTCCCATGGTATGGGGACTGGTAGCTAGATATGTTACATTGAAAGCTATTTAAATATCTCACTCAAAGTTATACTAAGGTAGTGGATCTGTTACAAGAGACACAAAAGAATCTAAAAACGGCTGTGAACATTGTATTTTTTGCCATGCAGCATTTTATTTACAAAAAGAGAGTCGCATGTCCCTCTTTTTCAATCTTGCATCTTTTTTCAGTGTATAAATTTGAATATGTTTTTTATATTAATAAAGTTGAATATTTTTTCAAAAAAACTTTTTTGTGAGTAAGTAATTGCTTGATTAATCCGGGTTGAAATTTTACAGGGATTAGAGTGTAATATTGAAAGTACAAGCATAATATAGATATTGGCACAAGTTAGTGGACATAAACAAAAGTGAAGGATGCGGCAGGCCACACTTCAGATTACTCCCTGGAGTTCTTTTCACATACCATGCCTAACTTATCAAGTCAGATCCTGAATTCCCTAGTCCAAGATGAATATGACATGGAGTGCACTGATGCACAGCCACTGCTATATGATTCTGCTGGTACATTCACCCAGAGCACTACATTGCCCTCGCAGTCTACTGAGCCAGAATCTGACCCTGATGAAACTCAGGTGCCACTTTCCGCATACTATACCACCTTACACGGTAACAAAGAGGAAGGTGCAGATGAAATTGAAGAGGAGGTGATGGATGACCCAGTTGTTGACCCGGATTGGCATCCATTGGGGGAAGAGGGTGCCGCTGGCAATAGCTCAGAAGAGAAGGAGGATCCGCAGCAGGCATCGACATTGCAGCTGCGGTTATCTGGCAGGCCCGTAGCAGTCCAAAAACGTGTTAAAAAAACAAAAAGGGTTGCAGGACAGCTGGCCAGATGGTCAAATTAGCACAGCGTGCAAGCCCTGAAAAGTTTTCCCATAGTAGGAAGAGAGCAGTGTGGCACTTTCTTAACCTTTGCCTCATCAATAGAATTTTGGTCATCTGTAAGAAGTGCGGAAGGACCTTTAGCCGAGGGAAAAATCTCCGAAATTTGAATACCAGTTGCATGCTTAATTTCAGGATGGCCTGTTGACGTTTTGCCACGGCTGTGCTCATATCGGTCGTAACAGGTAAGCGTTCACGGGTCCATGTGGAGGTAGACCGTGACGGCTCCTGCAGCGATGATTCTGAGGAACTGGAGTAGGAGGAGGAGTCAATGTGTACAGACTGGAATCCTGCAATCCTTGGAGTTGGCAGAACATGTACAGCGCCACTCGCAAGATCTGTACCCGGCTTCACAATATTGACCCAATGGGCAGTGAAGGAAAGGTATCGTCCCTGTCCATGGGTACTGGTCCATGCATCGGTGGTCAGGTGGACCTTGCTACTGACAGCGTTTAGTAGCGCATGTTTAATTTTTCCCTCCACATGCTTTTGCAGGGCAGGGACGGCTTGCCTGCTGAAATAAAAGCGGCTGGGCACGTTGTATTGTGGGACTGCCAATGCCATGAAGTTACGGAATGTGTCAGTCTCCACCAGCCTGAATGACAGCATTTCAAGGGACAGGAGTTTTGCAATGCCAGCATTCAGAGCCTGTGTTCGGGGATGGTTTGCCGAGTAGGGCCGCCTTTTCTCCCATGCCTGTGCTACCGATGGCTGTACAGTGGCCTGGGAGTGTGAGGATTACAGGGAACTTGGTGCTGTGGGTGGAATTACACTGGGTCTCTGTACAGCAGTGACAGAGGTTCTTCCATGGCGATCCTGTGAGGAAGCCGAAATAGCTGTGTGTGAGCTGGAGGAAGAGGCTCCAACACGAGCTGTAGATGTAGGTGGTGCTGAAGGTTGGCCTACGTCTCCAGTGTGTCTTTGTAACTCCACCACATGCTTGGTCCGCACATGTTTCCACATATTAGTGGTATTGAGGTTGCTGGCACTTTTACCTCTTTTGACTTTTTGATTACACAGCTTGCATTTGACATAGCAAATGTCATCTGCAACTGTGTCAAAAAAGGACCACGCACTGCAAGTCCTGGGAGCGCCCGTTTTGGCTTTTGGAAGAGAACTGCTCCAACGGGTGCCAAAGTGGAGGCTACAGGCAACCGAGTCTGCACCCTACCTCTCCCTCCTGTTTGGACCATTGGGGGAATGTCTACCTCAGAGCTGCTCCCACCACCTTCCTGTTCCTCACGCCATGATGGGTCAAGGACCTCATCATCTCCACTACCCTCTTCAAACACCTGCTGCTGTTGGGTCGTCTGGCCACAGCACCATGCGCAACAGAAACTGGCACCTGAGTCTCATCATCATCAGATGCGTTCTGCGGTGTGCTGACCATCGGCACTGGCTCACCCACCTCTTCAGATTCAGAGAGACAAAGCAGTTGCGCATCACTGCATACTCCCTCTTCTTCACATTCTAGAAGCTGCTTGGCTGGCCCCCTCTTTCCAAGCCAACAGATTCAGAGAACAGAAGTAGAGACTGAGCTGGCTCCTGTACTGAGCTCTCTGACTGCCTGGGCAATTGGGCAGGTGGTGAAGAGACAGATGGTTGCTCTTCAGTGCTCTGGTCCTGAGAGGAGGTGGAAGCAATTGAAGTCCATGCGTTAGCTGCCAGCCATCCGACAACGGCTTCAATTTGTTCTTCCCGCAGCAGGGGGGTACACCGAACTCCTACAAAACTGCGCATAAAGGACCGCTCACGGGGAAAACTGGTGGATGCTGTGTCACTGGTGGCCGCAGCAGGCACAGAATCCCCACGTCCTCTCCCTGCTGAAACTCCACGCCCACGACCACGTGCCTTACTCCCTGCCTTCTTCATCTTGGTAGATTGATAAAGATAGGCAGAAAAGTACTAAGGCCTTAGTGTGCTTATTCCTGAACAGCTGCTAACAGGTATAAGAAACACTAAGTTTATTAAGTGTGGACTACACTTTAATATCAGCTAATGTGGCCTAGCAAGTGTCAAGTGTAGAGTTTGGTGAACATTATTAACTTTTTTGTGTTTTTCAAAAAAACAAAGGTTGTGATTGAGACAAAAGATGTACAATCGATAGTATCACTCACAAACTTTTTGTAGCTATTACAATGCAGGAAACTAGAATGCAATAGATAAGGCTACAAAAAATAGAGTAATACTAATCTGTCTGGTCCTGCAGGCCACAAACCAGCCGAAAGACTCTGCTATGTACTTCTATAGTGTTTTCAACCAATGTATTGGATACGGATGGAAGCGCGTCACACTAATAGATGAGTTAATTGAAATTGAATGGAGCAGCACCAATTACAAAAAAAAAAAAGGATGAGGCAGTGACACACGCTTAGCAGACTACAACCAGCAGTGGATGCAGAACTAACTTTAGCGTGAGCTGCACTCACAGACACCTCACAGACAGCCGTGAACACTGCACACAACTGTTCACTAGCTCTGAAAGGCTCCGTATGTACTTCTATAGTGTTTGCAAGGCAAAAGGAAGCTTTACACAGCGGTTTGTAAAATAGCCTGCCTACAGAACAATTCACAAAATCGCAATCTCTAACTGTCCCTCAGAGTCAGAAGAGCAGCGTTCTGTCCCTAACTGAATTCACAGCAGAGTGAAACCAAAATGGCGTTGGCGCCTTTTATAGTGCATTCTGACATCATTTCAGCAGCCAATCACAGCCGTGCCATTAGTTAACATGGCCGCAGCATTACAGGATGTGCCCACACTTCTTAGGATTCCTCATTGGCTGAATAAAATGACACTGCCTCTCATAGCATTATGGGAACTTCCGATTCCGTTATACGATATGGCAAAAGTATCGGAACTCAGTATCGGAATTCCGATACCGCGAATATCGGCCGATACCCGATACTTGCGGTATCGGAATGCTCAACACTAGTGCTGACTGACTGTCTTAGTTTAACAACTAAGCCAGGTCCCTTCTCTGTCATAGCCAATCTTATGTTCTTTTTTGCCTTTTAATGTCAGCTATCATATCTGAATCTAAAATGAAGCCACTGTCAGTATGAGCTACTTTTGTTTCGCCATCTTCATTTATAAATTTGAAAATTTTGCCAACAGTTCTACAATCCCATCAAAACTCCTTATTTCCTAAATAAGTATGTTATCAGTCCTGTCATCACCATCTAAAGAGCATCTTCTGCATCTGTCCCTGCCTTACTATTGACATTTCTAAAACACTAATCCAGGATCTAATCATCTCTAACTGTAACTCATTACAATAAGTAATCCTTTAACCAAACTGGCTCTACTTTACTTGTGAATACAGCAGTTACACTGATTTTTGTGTCCACTGGTTATACCGATCATTAATTACATTAGTTGTCTGTTCCCTCTAAGTTAAGGTTTAGAAGTCACAAAAATTGTCTACAGAATTTTGGCCAAGACTTCTGTCGTAATGCATTTTTAGAAAGTCCCACATTCATTACATAGGAATAGGGATAATTATTGATCGCCTAGGGTCTGACCATTTACTTCAGTGGTTGCAGGAATGGGCATTTAGGCATGGGAATTGGGCTCTGTGAGCCTCGTCTTGAATTAAGTAGATATGCGCATGCCTGACCTCTGCCCTATTTATTGTCTGTGTGACTGTGGGAGAAAATACAACCTTCAACTATTTCCACTAGTCCCATAGTAAATGGTCATTACGAACACTATGATACCTGGTATATTGTCTTTTTTGGACTTTTTTCATTAATAATTTTTTTATTGCACAAATAATACACTGCACTACTTATGTGTAGAGGTGAGCGACTTTGCCTCCGGGAGGGTCGAGTCGGGTTTCGGACCACCCGACTTTATCAAAAGTCGAGTCAAACGAAATCGTCCGACTATCGGAAAAGTCGGAGTTCCGACCGAAACCCGACCCCAATGCAAGTCAATGGGAAATAAAAGTCTGCAGTGAGTGTAGGACAGTAAACACTCCTACAGTACCCATTTCAATGCCAACGACATCAATTCTTATTACTTAAGCTTGTCAACCTTAATTTACTTTATAATAATAGTAACGCATTGAAAACTGTGGGTTATTTGGCTAAAGTTGTGGGGAGGGGCAGGGCTGGCTCCAAGTTTTTGTGGGCCTCGGGCGAAAGAGTCTCAGTGGGCCCCTTTAACACATACCACAATTCATGATGCTCCGATATGGCAGAGAAATATAGGTATAGTACAATGAAAAATACTTCACTTCTTACATTACATGAGTGATATCTATTGTAAATTCTGCAATAGCTCAAAAACCGGACAGTATAGTCCTCCATACAGTATTATGGGCACCACATAGTGCGCCATACAGAATAATGAGCCCCATATATTGCTCTATACAGAATAATGAGCCCCATATATTGCTCCAAATAGAATAATGAGTCCCATATATGATGCTCTATACAGAATAATGGGCCCAATATAATGCTTCATACAGTATAATGAGCCACATATCTTGCTCCATACAGAATAATGAGCCCCATATATTGCTCCATACATAATTGGTCCCATATAATGTTCCATACAGTATAGGATGGTCCCCAGAGAGTATAATGAGCCCCACATATTGCTCCATACAGTATAATGAGTAACATATAAAGCTCCATACAGTATATGATGGGCCCCATATATTGCTCCATACAGAATGAGCTCCATATAATGCTCGATACAGAATAGGCCCCATATGTGCTCCATATCATGCTCCATATATAAAGAGCCGTATATGATGCCCCATAAATAATGAACCCCAAATGATGCTCTAGTGTATGATGGGCCCCATATATGATGCTCCAGTGTATGATGAGCCCCATATAATGCTCCAAATATAATGGTCCCCATATATAATGCTCCATATATAATGGGCTCCATGTGATGCTCCATATATAATGTGCCCCATATGATGCGCCATATATAATGGGCCCCATATGATGCTCTAGTCTATGATGTGCCCCATGGATGATGCTCCAGTGTATGATGGGCCTATATAATGCTCCATATATAATAGGCCCCATATGATGCTCCAGTGTATAATGGGCCCCATATATGATGCTCCAGTGTATGATGGGCCCCATTTATAATGCTCCAGTGTAAGATGGACCCTATATATAATGCTCCAGTGTATAATGGGCCCTATCTATGATGCTCAAGTGTATGATGGGCCCCATATATAATTCTCCAGTGTATAATGCTCCCCATATATTGCTCCAAACATTAAAAAAAATTAAATACCTCTCCTCTCTGGGCACTGCTCTACTCTGGACTCCTCAGCGTCGCCATCTTCCAGCTCTCTGCACTGTGACTGTTCAGGCAGAGGGCGCACAGACATGACGTCATCGCGTTCTCTGACCTGAATGTCACTGTCAGGAAATGCGGAAGACGTCACAGTGGTGGAGCAGTGAGAGGTAAGTATTGCAAGTGCTGGGGCCCTAAGCAAGCAGGGGGGGCATACTCGTGGGCGCCGGCACTGGCACAGGGCCCCTCATAGTACGCCGGTATCTCTGACTGCGAGTGGGCCCCCCCACCTGCTCAGGGCCCCCTGCACTTGCCCGGGTGTGCCAGGTGCTGACGCCGGCCCTGGGGAGGGTAAAGCCCAGTTAGGGAGGTGTAAAAACTGGCATATGTTGAGGTGTAGGCTGGACGTTCAGCAGCTGCAAATGGAGGAATTGGAGAAGTTGGAGGAAGAGGAGGACAAAGCGAGCCTTTTTGCTGGCAACCTATGTGTCATCAGGGGAAGGTGGTACAAAATCTTTTGAAACCCAGGCATGGTTCATTTTAATTAAGGTGAGATCACCTACATTTTGGGTCGACAGCCGGGTCCTTCTTTCTGTCAGGATTGATCCAGCAGCACTGAAGACTCTTTCTGATAGCACACTACCAGCAGGGCAAGCAAGCTCCTGTAAGGCATATTGTGCCAATTCAGGCCAGGTGTCCAGTTTACAGGCCCAGTAGTCAAAGGGGAATTAACTGTGAGGGAGAACATCGATAGGGGAGGAGAGGTAATTTTGAACCATAGTTGACAACTGCTGTCTCCTGTCTGTTGCAATTGATTCAGTATTACCAGTCGTGTGAGCGGTACTTGAGAAAACAGTCCACAACATGGTCACAAAACCCGTCTCCAACGCCACTTCGGCTGTGTGCACCACGAACACCTCTTCCATGTTGCCCAGTATGGCTCGTGGTAGAACCTGCACCACTGTTGTGTGCTGGGAATGCCTCTAACAAACGATTTACCAGAGTTGCTTGTTTGTTCGCCAATATTAGCTCTAGGTTCTCCTGTGGCATGATGTTCTGTAATTTGCCTTTATAGAGTGGATCGAGGATGCTGGCCAACCAGTCGTTGTCATCCTTCATAATTTTGGCAATGCTGGGGTCCCTTTTTAGGATCCGCAAAACATAACCACACATGTGGGCCAATGTTCCAGGTGTCAATGATGCACTGCCAGTGGTGGGTGGAGGGCACTTTCTGCCAAATCCACATCTCTCCAGTCACGCACAAACCCTGTACCTGACCTTGGCAAGCCAACATTATCTCTTGCCCCCTGAGAAGCATCCTCCTCTCCAAAATAATAATCCCCCACATCCTCCTCCTCCTCCTCCTCTTCTTCCTACACCTCGTCCAGGACAGTTCCCTGAGTAGACAATGGCTGACTGTCGTCAAGGCCTCCCTCCTCCTCCTCCTCCGCTGCAGGCGCCTGATCCTTAATGTGCGTCAAAGTTTGCATGAGCAGACGCATAAGTGGGATGCTCATGCTTATGATGGCATCGTCTGTGCTTACCAGCTGTGTGCATTCCTCAAAACACTGAAGGACTTTACAGAGGTCTTTCAGCTTTGACCACTGCACACCCAACAACTCGATGTCTGCCCTCAAACTGACTGCCCGTGTATCCTCCCACAAATGCATTACAGCCTGCCTCTGTTCGCACAGCCTCTAAACCATGTGCATGGTGGAGTTCCACCTTGTTGCAACGTCTATGATTAGGCGGTGCTTGGAGAGGTGGAGTGATCGCTGCAGCCTCTGCATACGACTGGAGTTTACGGGCGAGCGACGGATGTGCGAGCATAGTCTTCACACCTTATGAAGCAGGGCTGGTAACTCCGGATAATTATTTATGAAGCACTGCACCACCAGGTTCAAGGTGTGAGCCAGGCAAGGTATGTGTCTGAGTTTTGCCAGGCTATGGCCGCCACAAAATTACAGCCGTTATCATTGACAACATTGCCTGGCTCAAGATGTAGACTGCCCAGCCATGACTCAGTTTCTCACTGCAAGTAGTCGGCCAGTACCTCCGCGGTGTGTCTGTTGTCGCCTAAAGACATCATCTTTAAAACAGCCTGCTGACGCTTACCACTAGCTGTTCGATACTGTGACACCTCGTGTGCAACACTGGCAGCTGCGGATGGAGTGCTCGTGCGACTGCGCTCTGTCGACGAGCTTTTGTTTCTGGAGGAGGAGGAGGAGGGTCGAACACCTATAGCCAACTGTTGCCTATACCGTGGGATAGGCAGCACTGTCCCACTGCCGCTGTCCCCTGCGCACCCTGCATCCACCACATTAACCCAATGTGCAGTGATGGACACGTAACGGCCCTGGCCATGCCTACTGGCCCATGCATCTGTTGTTAGGTGCACCTTTCCACTCACTGATTGTTTGAGTGCATGGACAATGTGGTCTTTCACATGCTGGTGGAGGACAGGGATGGCTTTTCTAGCAAAGAAGTGCCGACTGGGTAGGTCATAGCGTGGGACAGCGTAGACCATGAGCTCTCGGAACGCTGAGCTTTCAATCAAACGGAAGGGTATCATCTCTAATGAGATCAGTTTGGCAATGTAGATGTTCAAACCCAGTGTACGGATGAGAGGATGAGCTGGACTTGAGAGCTGCATATGGTGGAACTAGTGGTGGACATGGCGGGGGGTTGGTTATGGTGATGGCGGTGGTGGTGGTGATGGCCTAGATGCAGTCTTTCATTGGAAAACCACTGGGATTCCCTGACTGCTTTGGCCTTGCGACGACACCACAATATTTCTTGCTGGTGGTGTGCTAACCAGTGGGCTTACAGTGGGGGAAGCGATGTAGCGTTGCTGGCTACCTTCAGTAGGAGCAGGTACACGTGTGCTACATATTTCAAAATAACTCTGCTGCCTCATTATTGTGAATATATTCCTCATGAGTTTCATCTGAATCACTTCATTTGAAGAGTTAGATGGAAACCCCAAAGTAAGTACTCAGTGTAGAGCACCGGATAAATGTGATCCCAAACGTTTTGTAAATGGTCCCATTTTACAGAACGCTCCCAGTTTATGTAAAAGCTTCAACTCAATCCACAAAAAAAGCAAGTCCCCACTCAGTTCTGTTATCTGTTAATGGAAATATAGAAGGCTTCCAAATTACTGATAGTACAAATGCTCTGGAAAAGCAAAATGACTACCCCCCAAAAAAGGAAAATAAATACAGTAAATTCTGTGCTCCTAAATCCAAATGCCCCCTCCCTTCTGAGCCTCTCAGTGTACCTAAACCACATTTAGAGTCCACATGTTTGCCAATACTATAGTGGAGGGAGCCCGCTTAATTTACGGGGTGCGTGTCTCCAGAAGTACAAGTGGACAATGTATGAACACTACAAAGGCAGATTTGCAATTTTCACATCTGTTGCGTGTTTGTTTCTGGAAAACACCCATGGAGTCGTCGCTACACCTATAGATAAATTCCCAGAGTGGTGTAATTTCCAAAATCGGGTCACTTGAAGGGGATTCTACAGTTCTGACACTGAGGGGTTCCATATATCGAGTCCGCAAACTATTTTAGGAAAATCTGTACTCCAAGAGTCAAATATCGCTCCTTCCCTCCTGAGTCTCGCTGTGTGGCCAAAGAGTACTGTATAGACAGCACATATGGGGTATTTCCACATTCAGCAGAAATTGTGTGAGAAATTTTGGTGCCATATTTATCTATTTTCTCACTTGAAAATGTAAAATCTGTGGCTAAAACACGATTTTGGTGTTAAAAATGTAATTATTTTTTCTTCATTGCCCAATGCTATAAACTTCTGTGAAACATCTGTGATGTCAGTATGATCACTGCACTCTTGAATTTATTGAGAGGTGAAGTTTGTAAAATGGGGTCACATATGGAGGGGTTCTGCTGTTCTGAACCTCAGTGGCTCTTCTAATGTTACATGGCACCCGCAAACCATAACAGCAAAATCTCCACTATAATACGCTGCTCCTTCCCTTCTGAGCTTTGTATTGTGCCTCAAAAATAGTTTTCGGCCACATATGGGGTCTTGCCGTACACAGGAGAACTTGTGTAACAAATTGTACTACTCCTTTTCTCCTATTAGCCCTTTTGAAAGTTAAAAACTTTGGGGCCAAAGCAACATTTTAGTGGAAAAAAATGATAAATTATCATTTACTCAGCCCAATGTTATACAGTACAATTCTGTGAATCATCTGAGGGTTAAAAATACTCAGTACACCCCAAGATGAATTCTTTGAGGAGTGTAGTTTTTTTGTGGAAAAAAAATAATTTTTATTTTCACAGCTCAAAGTAATACAATTCTATGAAGCACCTGCAGGTTCAAGGTGCTCACCACCCATCTAGATAAATTCCTTGAGGGGTGCAGTTTACAGTTGTGGGGGGTTTCCTATGTTTAGGCACATCAGGGGAACTACAAACGCGACATGGCATCTGCTACCTATTCCAGCTAATTCTGCGCTCTGAAAGTCAAATGGTGCTCCTTCCCTTCTGAGCCCTGCATGCGCTCAAACAGTAGTTTTCCCCCACATATGGGGTATTGGAGTACTCAGGAGAAATTGTATAACAAATTGTATGATCCATTTTCTCCTAGACCTTACACTTGTGAAAATTAAAAATTTGGGGCTAAAGGAACATTTTTTGGGGATTCAGCTTTTAAAATGGTGTCCCTTTTGGTTATTTCCTGTCATATACCGTATATACTCGTGTATAAGCCGAGATTTTCAGCACCTTTTTTTGTGCTGAAAATGCCCCCTCGGCTTATACATGAGTCATAGGGCAGAAACCAGTGGGGGAGGGGATGCGGCGGCAGGAGCCGGTGGCTGGGACATCATACTCACCCTCCCCGTGCCATCGCTGAATGTCCCTGCAATCCTGCATTCTCCCCGGCTTCCTGCAGCTCTCCCCGGCTTCCTGCAGCTCTCCAGCGCTGAGCGGTGACGTAATACCCGCTCATTAAGGTCATCTAATATGGACGCGACGCCACTCCCATGGGCGTGGCCTCCATATTCATGGCCTTAATGAGCGGTATTACGTCACCGCTCAGCGCTGGAGAGCTGCAGGAAGCCAGGGAGAGCTGCAGGAAGCCGGGGAGAACGCAGGATTGCCGGCCGGGACGTTCAGCGATGGCACGGGGAGGGTGAGTATGATGGAGGAGGATGGGGGGAGCATGGAGGAGGACAAGGAGCATGGAGCAGGACGGGGGGGAGGACGGAGAGCACGGAGCAGAACGGGGGGAGGATGGAGAGCACGGAGCAGAACGGGGAGGACGGAGAGCATGGAGCAGGACAGGGGGGAGGACGGAGAGCACGGGGGAGGACGGAGAGCATGGAGCAGGACGGAGATCACGGAGCAGGACGGGGGGAGGATGGAGAGCACGGAGCAGGATGGGGGTGGGCACAGAGGTGAATGGGTGAGTGCAGAGCTGGATGAGGGAGCACGGAGCAGGACGGGGGAGGATGGAAAGCACAGAGCAGGACAGGATAATGGAGCAGGAGGAGGGGAGCACAGAGGAGAATGGGGGCGCACAGAGCTGGATGGGGGAGCACAGAGCAGGACAGCAACTTATACACCCGGCTTATACGCGAGTCAATAAGTTTTCCAAGTTTTTTGTGGCAAAATTAGGGGGGTCGGCTTATACACGGGTCGGCTTATACATGAGTATATATGGTAGATCCCTCAAAGTCACTACAAATGTGATGTGGTCCATAAAAGGCATAAAAATTCAAAGTTTGTAAAATCTTCAAATTTTTTGTCAAATTTTCAATATTTTCATAAATAAATGCAAATCATTTATATCAAAGTTTACCACTAACATGAAGTACAATATGTCACAAAAAAACAGTCTCAGAATCTGTGGGATTTGTTCAAGCATTCCAGAGTTGTTACCTCATAAAGTGACAGTGGTCAGAATTGTAAAACTTAGCTTGGTCAGGAAGGTGAACACAGGCTTGGGGGAGAAGAGTGGTTAACAGGGGCTACCTGTCAGTTTTTTGCCTTTTAGGCCATGATGAAAAAAAATAATAAGGTAAACAATATTTATAGAATATAAACAAAGCGGATTACAACACTTTATTTTTTATTTTTTCACATTATTTTTACAGCAAGATAAGAGGCTTAGCATTATAATGCAAAAGACAATAGTTAAACAAAACGGTATCATAAAAGTGGTTCATCACTACTGGTGTCACGAAGTGACTGTCCTGGTGTGATGCGACCCGATGGTTGGTCGGTCACCAGACGGCAAAAACACACAAGGGTACACCAGGGACACAATTACAACGGGGGGCCCTGCGATAGGGAATGAGGGAAATGGACACCACCTGCATTCACCTGAGTCTGTGCTCTGATCTCCCTATCGTCCCTATATGGGTTCTTTTACCCCGTCGCCAAGCAGGATACCTTAAACCCTCACAAGCCCTGCGCTAATCCCTAGGTTGGGAGCAGGCCGGTGAGAGCACTAGTCACACCACTGCACTAATAATACAAAAGGAAAGAAAAGACAGACACCACAGGGAATGGGGAACAAAAATAACACTTAGCTTTCTCTGCTGCAATGCACCGCACAGCAGAGTAAGGTACCAGATCACAGGATTAGGCTGCAGCACCAGAAAGCTCCTGACTCCAGCTGGGTTGGTCTCCAAAGAGGATGTGTATCACCAACAGTCAGCTGATGCATCAGGTGACCTTTTAAAGGATGGTGGGAGTGGTCACCACCTGCATCAGCAAACTCTGCAGCAATGCAATTACACCCCCACCGGGGGGAAAAAACAGACATTAACTCCCGATGGCCTGACAGGAAAAAAGTTTTAATATGAAATGCAAAATCTGCCACAGATCCAGAAATGGATCGTGAGAGTACCCCCTTTCAATGAGGGGCCTCTGGATTCTCAACACCGCACCTCACCAGAAAACAACCTATGGTGACGATGCTTCGATCCACCAGAGTTCACCCGGCAGTCACCTGACTTTCAGGTTTATGGCAAACGTGGACTGATGGAAGTGACAGTAATGTATGCTCCGGAGGTGCCACAAATCTCCAGGGCGCCGACCTGGGGAATGAGTTGTGTACGGGCATTACTGGGTGAAACTCCAGCTGGTAAGTCCCCGGGCCGAGAATGGCCGACACCCGATATGGCCCAATCACCCGAGAACTCCAGGTCCCAGCAGCACACTTTCACCGGATGTTTTTGGTGGACACCCATATGTACTTATTCACACACAGGTCCAGACCTGAACTTTTATTACCACGCACAAGTTTGCCACAAGATGGAGAACTCTTTATAGAACTGACAACAGAGGCGTCCCCTGTATCGCCACACTCACACCCCCACAATGCTCCGAGGGAACCACCACCCTACCCTGACCCCTCCTCCTAAGAGGACTCCGAAACTCAGGGTTAGCTTGTGGTGAGGGTTGAGTCTTGCCCTACTCCCTGGCAGCACCTCTGCTTCCCCCAGCGGAGAAGAAGGGGTAGGATGAAGAAGGACGGCAGAGACAGTAGGCCCCGGGCAGCAGCCCTCACACGACTGATCCCAGCTGACTACTTCCCTGACTACTATGACCGGGTTGTGTTTTTTCAACCAAGGAAGGCCTAAGACAATGGGAGTTGGTATACCCTCCAAGATGTAGCATGACAGGGACTCTTCATGACGAGCCCCCATACACAGATGTATATCATCTACGACTTGGGTCTCCTTCCCCTGGCTGAGCGGGACAGAGTCAATGGCCTGGACACTTAGGGGTTTTTGTTGTGAACGAGTTGGAGACGACTTCGGAGCTGAAGCTCCCTCTGGTGGTTGCTGAGGGTATTGAACCTATGTTGAACAGCAAAAGTCCACCACCTGCAACTGATGATTGGTTATCAGGTGGGACGGACTGGCCTGATATAGGTGAGCTGGCCTCCCATGATCCTTGCCGGTGATCAATTGTTCTTCCTGGTCTAGGTTGGAATTCAGCTTGCTTTTCTGCTGTCTCCTGCAATTATTTAGATATGTTACTTTCTGTTTTTTTTTTCTGTGGTTTGATTTTCTTTGCTTTTTGCTGCCTTGCTTTTGAGTTCAGCCGGGTCCCCTTTGAGGGCTTGTGCTGGTCTCTTTTTGTATTTGTTCTTTTGCTCAGTTCTTGTGATATTTTATTGCTGGCTATAGGTGATATAGGTGGTCGAGACCGTGTGGTCTCAGTATTTTTGGATTCAGAAGTGTTGGAGTTTTTCCTAGGGTTTTTCTGGGTTGCAGACAGTATTCTCTCCTGTGCTGTTCTATCTAGACAGTTTTGGGCCCCAGCGTTTACTCAATCTATTTTCTGTCTGTGTTCGTATTTTCATCTTGTCTAACCGCCATTATATGTCTGGGAGCTTCCTATTCTTTTGGGGCTCTACTCCGGGGCAGTTAGCTTTCCTCTTTCCATCTTCAGGGATGGCTAATCTCTCCGGCTGTGACGAGGCGTCTAGGGCACCGTAGGAACGTCCCACGGCTGCTTCTAGTTGTGCGGTTAGTTTAGGGGTCTGCAACCTATTAGTTTCCAACCTGTTATGATTTGGTAGCTGAGGAGAGCAGGCAAAAAAGGAAATACACCAGAGCAGTTGGAAACTATGAGATTGCAGTACCCTGACTAACCACCACAACTAGATGCAGCCGTGGAGCTTCCTACGTTGGTCCTAGACGCCTCGTCACAGCCTGAGAAACTAACTACACCTAAAGCTAGAAAGAGGAAAGCTATCTGCCCCGGAGCAGATCCCCAAAGAACATAGAAAGCCCCCAAACATGTAATGGCGGTTAGACAAGAAGAAATACTGACACAGACAGAAAATAGTATGAGCAAACGTTGGGGCCCAAACTTACTAAATAGAAAAGGATAGGAAAGGCACTTACTGCAATCTCAAAAAACCCTGAAAAGCACCAACTCTACTAATTTCAAAAACACCTGAGATCACACGACCTCTACCACCTAAATTAGTTTGGAAAAAGCAAATGTACAAACATCAGTGGCTGAACTGAACTGAGAGGGCAAAAGCCCCCAGAGGGGACCCTGAAGGCCCCCACAGAAGTGCAGGACAAAATGCAAAAATCAAGCACAAAAACAAAAAGAAGAAAATGTCTTATCTGTTAGCAGGAGATTCAGACACGACACAGCAGGCTACCAAGGAAACAGGAATCAAGGATTGAGACCAGAACAATTGATCACCGGCAACCCTGATGGGAAGGCGACTCCCTTATATAAGACCAGTCAGTAACACCTGATTCCCAATCCTCACAATCTTCACTGGACAGTCCAGTACCGTTTGTAACCACCAGAGGGAGCTTCTGCTCAGAACTCATTTCCGGCCTATTCACAACACCAACCTCTCTGGTGTTTGGCTGCCTTTGCGGTTTTTTGCTACTGCCTCCTCAGCTACCAAAACATAACAGAATTACTGGCCAGACTGAAATTATATGGTACTCAACAGAAGGGAAAAAATAGCAAAAAAAAGTTGTCAGAGTTGTCAGAAATTTTTTTTTTTTGTTTGTTACATTTTTTCCCTCTTTTTTCTCTGGGGGCTGAGGAATTTTTTCCCCAATGGAGGTCAAGCATTTGTCCGATCGTGTGGAGCAGCTTGCTGCTGAAGTTCGGAGTATTGCTACCTATCTCGCTAGGTTGCTTGTTGTGGAACCTAGGATCCCTATGCCAGATTTATTTTTGGGGATTGGTCTAAATTTTTGAATTTTAAAAAAACTGTAAGTTGTTTTTTGCTTTGAGGCCTAAGTCCTCAGGGAACGCAGCGCAGCAGGTTCAAATTGTCATCTCCCTGTTGCGCGGCGACTCTCAAGATTGGGCCTTTTCCCTGACACCTGGGGATCCTGTTTTGAATGATGTTGATGTGTTTTTTCAGGCTCTGGGGTTGTTGTACTATGAACCTAATGTTACTGATCAAGTTGAAAAAACCTTGTTGGCATTGAATCAGGGTCAAGAAAGAAGCCGCTGAGCTGTATTGTCATAAATTCAGAAAGTGGGCAGTCCTTATTAAATGGAATGATGCTCTGGCAGCTCTTCTTCGGAAGGGTCTGGTAGAGACTGTAAAGATGTTATGGTGGGATTCCCTGTCCCCTCTGGTCTCAATGACTGTAGGTCATTAGCTATTCAAATTGACAGACATTTGCGTGAGCGTAGAAATATGCGTGAGATTGTGATGCCTTGCGGGCCAGCCCCTGAGCCCATTCAATGTGATGGAGTGACTTCTGGGGCACAGCGTCATGAGTTTCGAAAGCGTAATAAGTTGTGCTACTATTGTGATGACGCTTCTCATGCTATTTCCATCTGCCCCAAGCGGGGAAGACATTTTGTGCGCTCAGTTGTTTTGAGTAGTGTTCAGACTAAATTTCTGTTGACTGTTACCTTGATTTGCTCCATGTCCATATTTTCAGCTCAGGCTTTTGTTGATTCAGGAGCAGCTATAAACCTGATGGATTTTGATTTTGCCAAACATTGTGGTTTTCCTATGATACCCCTGCGGAAGTCTATTCCTTTGCTGGCCATTGATTATACCCCTTTGGCGGAGAATAAACTCCAGTTTTCTACCCAGGTGATAATGCGGGTTGACCCGGACCACCAAGAGAATTGCAAATTTTTGGTGTTACATAATTTGCATGACATTATTGTACTGGGTTTTCCTTGGTTACAGACTCATAATCCTGTTTTGGATTGGAAGTCTGTGTCTGTGGTCAGTTTGGGTTGTCAATGTGTTCGTAATGACACTCCTGGTATTTCTGCCTCTCCCCAGTCTCAAAATGTCCCTGACTATTTGACTGATTTTTCTGATGTGTTTAGTGAGAGTAAGTCTGCATTCTTACCTCCTCATAGGAGTTATGATTGCGCTATTGACTTAGTACCCGGTTGTAAATTTCCCAAGGGTCGGCTCTTTAATTTATCTGTACCTGAGCATGATGCTATGTGATCTTATATCATAGAGTCTTTAGAGAAGGGTCATATCAGACCGTCCTCTTCACCCTTGGGCGCCGGCTTTTTCTTTGTGGACAAGAAAGATGGCTCATTGAGGCCGTGTATTAACTATCGTCTCCTGAATAAGATCACTATTAAATATCAATATCCGTTACCCTTGATTTCTGACCAATTTTCCAGAGTGAAAGGTGCTAGTTGGTTTACCAAGCTTGACCTCAGGGGGCGTATAATCTTATTCACATCAAGCACGGCGATGAATGGAAGACGGCGTTTAATACCCCTGAGGGGCATTTTGAGTACCTAGTGATGCCTTTTGGGCTCACAAATGCCCCTTCCGTCTTCTAATCCTTTATGAACAATATTTTCCGGGATTTCGTGGATAAATTTTTGATCGTTTATTTGGACGATATCTTGATTTTTTCCAATGACTGGGATTCTCATGTGGAACATGTTCGGACTGTATTCCGGATTTTGAGAAAAAATGCCTTGTTTGTGAATGAATCAAAATGTCTTTTGGCGTACAGAAGGTTTCATTTCTGGGATTCATTTTGTCTCCGTCTGTTATTGAAATGGACCCGGTTCAAAGTTCAGGCCATTTGTGATTGGGTTCAACCCACTACATTGAAGGCTCTTCAGAGATTTTTGGGTTTTGCTAAATTTTATCGTAAATTTTTAGGTAACTTCTCTACTATTGTGAAACCACTGACTGATTTGACCAAAAAGGGTTCTGATGTAGTGAATTCGTCTCCTGAGGCAGTTTCTGCATTTCAGGAGCTTAAGCGGAGATTCACTTCTGCTCCTGTTCTACGGCAACCTGATGTTTCTCTACCATTTCAGGTGGAGGTTGATGCTTCTGAGATTGGTTCAGGACCCGTTTTGTCCCAAAGGGATCTGGAGACCTCTAACCCTTGTGCCTTTTTCTCTCGAAAATTTTCCCCAGCGGAACGTAATTACGATGTGGGAAATCGGGAGTTATTGGCTACGAAGTGGGCTTTTGATGAGTGGAGACTTTGGCTGGAAGGAGCCAAATATCAGGTGGTGGTCCTCAGGGATCACAAGAACCTGGTTTATCTTGAATCGGCCAAGCGACTTAATCCTAGACAGGCCAGGTGGGCCTTGTTTTTCACACGTTTTAATTTTGTGGTCTCTTTTCTCCCGGGCACTAAAAATATTAAGGCGGATGCCCTCTCGAGGAGTTTCTTTGCGGATTCTCCTGTGGTAACTGAGACTGCTGTTATTCTGAAGGAGGGTGTGGTTCTTTTCGCTATCTCGCCCGATTTGAGACTGGCCCTGGAGCAATTTCAGGAGGATAAACCTGAACGCTGCCCTGTTGGGAAATTGTTTGTCCCAGACCAGTGGAGGAAAAATGTGATGTCTGAGATTCATTGCACCACGTTGGCTGGCCATCCTGGTATTTTTGGTACCAGAGATTTGGTGAGTCGGTCCTTTTGGTGGCCCACTTTGTCTCTTGACGTCAGGGACTTTGTGCAGTCCTGTGGAATTTGTTCTTGGTCCAAACCTTGCTCTCGCTCTAGTGGTTTGTTAATGCCATTGCCTGTGCCCAAGAGGCCATGGACCCATATCTCTATGGATTTTATTTCCGACCTCCCTGTCTCTCAGAGAATGACCGTTATTTGGGTAATCTGTGAT
>JARQOD010000005.1:425250667-425263802 GCA_033576555.1 Oophaga sylvatica
GGTAATAACAGTGTTGTTAGTGTTGTGGTTTATATTCATGATCAATATTGTAGTATCCCTATGTGGTGGTAATTTGTGTTCTGATCACAGTGTAGCAGTATTTAACCCGCTTGTGGTATTATTTGCTCACTATGTGGTCGTAATTTGTGGTCTGGTCACTGTGTGGCTGCATTTATCCCCTGTATATTGTATTATTCGGTCACTATGTGGTGGAATATGTAGTCTAGTTAAGGTGTGGTGGTATTTCGTCTTGTATGTGGTATCATTTGGTCGCTATATGCTGGTAATATGTGGTATTATTTGGTCACTGGTCACTATGTGGTGGTAATTTGTGGGCTTGTCACAGTGTGGGGGTATTTGTCCCTTGTATGTGGTATTATTCGGTCACTATGAGGTGGAATATGTAGTCTAGTTATGGTGTAGTGGTATTTTTCCTTGTATGTGGTATTATTCGGTCACTATATGGTCTAGTCATGGTATGGTGGTATTTATTCCCTTTATGTGGTGGTATTGGTCTTGGTATAGTGGATTATATTGTTCTCATTTGTTCTCTCTGATATTAATTAGGAGAAGATTCTTTATTTCCATTAGATTAGATACTTGGTACACAGTGGTAGAGATACCCTTACAGGAGTTCTCCTGTGAAAAAAGTGATCACTTCTCCACAGGATAAATAATAATGTATTGATTGGTGGGGGTCTGACTGCTTGGACCCAGTCGGCAGAATGAGGAGCTTTTATGCCCATTAGACTGGAGTGGCATGTACGACTTGACCACTGATCCATTTATTCCCTAAGGGGCTGCACTTGCTTTTTTCTAGAAGCCCCAAAGAGAATGAATGAAGCTGTGGTCAGAAACCCCAACCGCTGCTGCATTTTAAAATGGGGATAAGTGTCCTATCAGGGATAAAACTTCCCCATTCTTCCGATCGGTGCAGTTTCTAAGGGTCGGGCCTAAGCGATCACCTATCCTGTAGAGGCCATGGATCGATAACTTGTTTTAACCAAAGATCCCCTTTAATGTAAACTACCGTAATTGTACATCCCAGTTATGGTGGCGCACAGTAGATATGCAGGAGCCACCTGTGTTTTACAGTCAATGCTCCACTATAACGGGGATAACGGCTTACAGATATTTGCATATAACTGTTGGGTGGGCCCCTAAGTTCAATTCCCCCTGTGGGCCCCCAGACACCCCAGTCCGACCCTGGTTATTATTCCCCTATTTGGTCAATGCTATCCCCCTTCCAACAGTCCCTAAAGTCACACTTTACCTCCTGGCTGAAGGGGAGTCATCCTATCAGACTCTGGACACAGCGTCTTGCTGGAACAACTGGAGTTGCCTTTAATGTGTCCAAGGATCTTCTTAGCAACCAATATTCGGCCCAACTACAGTTTTGAAAGGTCCCCTTGCCCAACATTAATTGTTATAAGGCAATACATTTCTAAAGTTCCTGCTAAGAGGGAAAGGTCAATCTCCTGTCTTGTGTTTATTGTGTAAGCTTTTCAGGGATATAGCTCTGAGATCGCCGTCCGGGTAGACGGAGTGGCACAGAAACAGTTCATTCAGACAGCAGTTCTGGTGAAAACTGTCCGCAACCAGCTTTATTAAAGTCCACAGCAAACAGATAAAAACAAATCATAAACATAAGACCTGGGCGTGTCCAGCCACTTACTACACTTAGATAGATTTCCCTATCTATCCGGGTCCCGACTCTAACAGCCTGGGCCAAAACAACACATATGTTCAGCATTTACCAGCATGGAGTTTCACAGAGTCTCCTCCTTGTGTCTGAAGGCACCTTCAACGTCCAGACTTGAGAGAGCTCCCCTCCTATTCAGCAGCTATCCGCATGGATTCTCACAGAGACTACTCCTGTGTCCGGGGTACATCGAGCACCCAGACTGAGACAGCTCATAATCCTGGAGACTCCTTCTTGTGCCTGGACTCCTTGTCCAGACTAAGCGAGCTCTCTGTCTGTGTTCGCAGACACCTACTTCTGGTCTCCTAATTAACACCTGAGTAGTTTCAGGCCTGAGCTGCAAGTGTGTAATGAATGTAAGGTGTAGTGACCTTTCTCTACCACTAGGTTTACAAAGCCATACATTTCCCTTATACCAGTCAGCAAAGTACCTAGGTAAAATGTACACCCCATTCATCACACATACCCTCACTGTCTCACAATTGGTTAAGACTCAGCTTTATCCCTGATTATAATTCCTTGTCTACCTCCTTTTGGCCCGTAATCTGCGTCAAAAATACTTTGCAAACCAAGACTGCTTACTTGTTAGCCATGTGAATTAACTTTGTCAGTCCTCTTCTTGTGCCTGTTGTGATCTTTATCAAAAATACATCACCAGAGGAAAACAGACATGTATTAAAATATATATGAGGTTACTAATGCTTATCTGAGGAATGTTCTGACATGCTGAACACACTTGGGCACAAAAATCATCAAGATCTACTGCTGGCAGCTCCCTTTGCAATACCAGACAAATGACCTCCCAGAAATGCTCAGTGAGACGAAAACCTTAGATGATGAAGGTCATAGTAGCATGATTAGGCCTCGCAAGCTCCTGACAGTAGCAAGATAGCATGAGCAACATCCGACCTGCCATTGTCATGTTGAAAAAGTGGCTCCTGGGACACTTTTAGAGAAATGGCCATACCACTGGTTTTATACTGTGTATTGACAATACATAATCCACATGGACAGTAAAATTGATGCTGGTCGTTCTATCAAATACCTGTAGTAGAGTCCATTCTCTGGGTGCTTGAAACTCCTTTGCCACTTTAATTTCTCCTTCAGTATATCTTTCAGATTCCTAATGCTTGTTCTCTTCAATCATTCACTTCACACCACAGCATTATAAATGTATCTTTAACAGGGATCTGACTGCTGAAAAACCCACCAATCCAGAGAATAGGGTTCCCCAAGTCCATTTCCCTAAGGGTAAGTTCACACTAGGCTTTTTTTTCACTGTTTTATTTCTGCAGCAAAACCTGCATTTTTTGCGCGTTTTTTGCATGTTAGATTTGTCTCTTGTTCAAGCTGATAAAGTTTAGGGTTGAAAAAAGATCCTACTCTATAGAATCAGGTTTTGGATAAAAAAAAAAGCAGCAAAACCAGATACCTGCGTCTTTGATGCGTTTTCTTCAGCGTTTTTTCTCCACCCATTCATTTAAGTGGGTGAAAAACACTGAAAGAAGTCACATGCTCCATTGTGTAAAAAAGCATGCACAAAATCCTGATGACAAAAAAACAAGCTGTGTGCATGAGATTTCTGAAATCTCATAGACTTTGCTGTTACTGAAAAACACAACTGAACGTTTGCATTAAAAAAATGCATAAAAAAGCTGCAAAAACGCCTAGTATGAACTTAGCCTAACAGAGATACATATAAATCACTTCATTATCAGTACCATAGAAGTACATAGAGTGGTGGTCATGAATGGTGGTCACACATTTCCAGGATTGGTGGGAGTCCCAGAAGTCAAACTCAGCCATTATATGTTTTTGATGGCTAGGTGATAAATATTTTTTATAGTAAAACCTCTCTAGAGCACAGCTTTGGAAATGTTATAATACATACATTTTATTCTGCTACATTTACGTCTCATTCAGAACTGTAATAGGGCATCATTTCCTTCTCACTCTCTTTTGCTATTTTTATATTGATAAACAGTAGAATGATGTGTTTTACCAAAAAGCTGTGTGTAGCGCTCCGTCTGGCGGGTCTCGTTTCCAAGGTGCAGGGGGACCTGGTCCCGCCTGCCCGCAGGCGTCCCCCTGCTCTCCAAAGTCCTGCTCACTCAGTCCATGCTCCCGTGATGCTCCCTCATGCTGCAGCATCTCGCTAGCTTCCTGGTTGCAGGAGAGCGAGCATAGGGCGCGCACGCACCGCTGTCAAAGCATATAAAGGGCTAGCACACCCTTTTTTCTGAAATGCCCTCTCAGCCAAACATGGTGAGTTCTGGGTGTATTTCAGGTTCTCATTTCCTTTGGGAGGTGCCTGGGCAATTTTGTGTCTTTATCTCAGTTGCCTAAATATGAAATGAACTCGGCACTCAACTTATAGGTATGAAATATAAGGTTTTTATTCACAGTAGTAGCGAAACGTTTCAGTTCTTAATCATGGACCTTCATCAGTCACAAAACTACTGCATAAAGGGTTAATACACAATGGGAAAAGGAGAAGCTGGACACAGCCAGTGATGGCAGATAAGAATGAAGCCAAATGTCTCTATTGAGCCGATATCCTGTGGGATAAAGTCCGGCGGTGAATGTGATCTCTGCATGGGACGCGGTGTCCACCGCAAGTCTGAGCAGAGATCACACAAAGTGCTTTGCTTGACACAAAGTTGTTTATCCTAAATTTTGGAAATGTACCAACAATTTTTGGGGTTTTTGTGAAAAGATGTCCAGTTTGCCATTTTTTCTTTTTTTTTTGTGTTTTTCCAATATACTCAAAGGAAATAAACGTGTACAACACAATATGCGTAATTCCATAATTTTCTGGGAGAAATACTTTATTTTCTGGAACATTTTAAAGGGTGCCAAAATATGAAATATGCAACAAAGTAAGGACATTTCGATCCCATTGGGGTCTTTATCACTATGTTGCTGCAAGAAAGAAGACAGTTTAAGTAAATAATATAATAGTCACAGGGCATCAATCAACAATATACATTAGATATCCCAAAAATTTGAAATGTACAGATGAGGTGCTGTACAATATGTACAAGCAAAAAATTACCAGACATGCAAAATAAAAACAAAAATCAGAATAAAATAAAAAGTAATTAGCCTGAGGGTTCACATGGAACAGGACAAATAGTGTCATAATGCAGTCATGTACATATACATAGCATATTGATATAGCAGTATTCAGGTATTTAAACCAATCTCAGCAGGTTAGGGGATTACACAACAGTGAAGGTAAATATATGAAGAAAGCTTACTGTGACAGATGAAATAGAAGGGGTATATCTGAAGGAGAAGGGTTACAGTTAATGCTGTAAAGGAATGAGATGTGTCAAGTTGGTGCTATAGAAGCTAACACTCAAGCAAACCTGCAGTGGTTACCTTTGTTCTCATGGCTCACTTGGTGCTGCCAATCGTGGCTGTCTGGCCTGGTTAAATAAATGCATACAACGTCGGACCAGAAATGGGTCACGGGGGAGACACACATCAAGTGACATCACCCGCGGTGACGTGGCATATGCGGCCTCACTGCATGTTTGCGTGTGTATGTTGCCATGGGGGCAGAGGCACTCCCCATGGCCGGAAAAGGCGTCACTAGATATGCAAATTTGATGCTTCTGCTCATGGCTGTTACTATGGGAGCCATGGCGCTGCTGTATGTGTAGAAAAACATATAAGTGTAATTGAGCCTGTAGTATAGAGTATAGCTGCTTGGAATTCAGGCATGTAGTAGATGTACATGGAATAGGTGGATACCATTGCTCGGGGCAAAATTTGGATTACATCTCCATGGAGGGGACCCAGTTAGATGGGGAAAGGAAAAGGGGTGGGATATTTAAAATTGAAAAAATTGTAAAATAGGAAAAGTCATAGTATGATGGTGGAGCATGTCATGTTATATACAATTATGCAGAGGGGTTTGGTGTATTCGGGCATCCCGTGGTCTTCTTGAGGGCCATGCTAGCTCCTTTGTCCAAATGTACTTACCAAGATAGTACCAATATCTCAGCGTGTCTGCAGGGAGAAAAAGATAATAGTGATTAAAGGAGACAATCAATTTCCCTATTGAGTCCTTTAGGGACCAGGGTTTGAAGGGTATGAATCCAATATGCTTCCCTGCACTTGGGTAGCTGTATATGGTTGCCGCCACATCGAGGTCTGT
Source organism: Oophaga sylvatica (assembly GCA_033576555.1). Lineage (NCBI taxonomy): Eukaryota > Metazoa > Chordata > Amphibia > Anura > Dendrobatidae > Oophaga > Oophaga sylvatica. Next base: position 425,256,535 of record JARQOD010000005.1, read on the forward strand.
GGACTTATTCAATGTTTTTGAAATCGCAATTGTGACATGGAGTGTCTGGTAGTGATGAGCGAACGTGCTCGCCACTACTCGTTACTTGCACGAGTATCACTGCACTTGGTGTACTCGGCGAGCACCGAGCATTTCGGGTATTATTCGGCGGGAGCTCGGGTCTCCACCCTGCAAATTTGGCGCTCTTTAGAGCGCTAATGAACATGCAGGGATTGTCAGCCACGCACTGTAATGCCGCAGACATCTTTGTTGTGGTATTGGCTGGGATCACACATGTGACTAAGTCGTCCGACACTCGCATGTGAAATCCCAGCTCTGGCGCCGGCACACGGGAGTGGAGTGCGCGGCTGCATGTAGTTCTATGCAGCCGTTCGCTCCACTCCCGAGTGCCGGTGCCAGAGCTGAGATTTCACATGCGAGTGTCAGACTACTTCGTCGCATGTGTGATCCCGGCCTTACAGGTGATTGGCTGGCCGCACAGCATTATCAGGTCTATCAGAGACCAGACGCTGCCCTGCTCGCACATTCAGCTCCAGATTCAGACAGTGTAGGGAGAGTTGCTGCTGAGATAGGGAGAGATTTGTGCTTTTATTAAGGTACTGCCACACTAAACAATCCCGCTAGCGATCACGATAACGACGCATACTAATGCGATCGCTAGCGGGATTGTTTCTATATCGCTAAGTGCGGCCACATTTAGCGATATAGTTAACGACGCTATCGCCGTTAGCGATCTTCTTAACGACTTTAGCGGTACAAAAGTACCGCTAAATCGCTAAGAAAAGGTGCCACACTAGCGATATATACTTACCCAGCGGGAGCGCCGACGAGAAAATAGGGTCCGGAACGATTCCAGCGACGAGCGAGATCACAGCAGGAAGCTCGTCGCTGGCAGATGCCGCACTGAACAACATCGCTAACGGGATCGCTAAATAGTGATGTTTTTTAGCGATCCCGTTAGCGATATTGTTCAGTGTGGCATACCCTTTAGTTAGTGTGGGTCTACCATTGTTCAATCCACAAATCCAGCTAAACCAACAGTCCTTTTAAGGGCTAATTAGGGGATATATAGATTGCAGTGCTAGGTAGGCTGTGGAGTCTATGTGCGCATATCCACATCAGTGCAAGGTATGCAGGCACTGTATGTGAGTGTATGGATCTGACTGAATACTTCAAAAGGGTCCATTACTGTCTGGTGCTGCCTATTATATATATACCTAGCTGCAGGTATCCGTGGCTAGGATTTTTTTTTTTGCACCTGAATCCGGCTAATTTTACTAACAAAGCAATCCAGAGACCCCATTTTTCATTTTTTTTGTACACTTATTTGCTTGGTCACACTGCAGACTACAACCAGGTCATTTTAATACAACAGCGTTAAAATCTGGCAATTTAAAACTGCTTTTTTTGTCCCAGGCAACAGATCTGAGTGCACAGAAAATTCTATATTTTTTTTTGTTACTGAAGTATTTTTTGGAGTGTCTTAGAACATTTTTGGCCACCATGTTGCTGACTAAAAAATCTTTAGGTGGCCAAAAAATATTTATCTACAGTTCTTATATTTATCACTGTGTTTTTAACGCCACTCGCATCACATATTATTGCGATAGTAACAGTGTACTATCTCCATCAGATGCCAGATCTATCTGTGGTCTACAAATTGAGGAATTTCTGGCCTATATTCAACTGTATTTGCTCTCTGTTACCCTAGTTCTGTACAATATTTTGGGGTATAACCTTAAAAAACACAGGCTACATAGAGTGACCAGTGTGGTATCTGTCAGACTCCTATTTCTCTGTGTGCCAAAAATTCTGGCATATCAGGGAAACATTACCCTTTTTTGCTGTGTCTTACCCTATTTCTAAACAGTCTTTTTGTGTAAAAAAAGTTTTAAAAAACTCCAGGGCACATATTGAACAGTCTGTTATCTCCATCAGACGTCAGTTGTATCTGTGCTCTACAAATAGTTGCTTTTCAGGCCTACCTTGCCCTTTTTTTCTGTCTGCTACCCTAGGTGTTGTATACACTATTTTGGCCTAAAAAATTAAAAAATATCGGCCTCATATTGAACAGTCTGGTATCTCAGTGGCACGCCTCATCTAATTGTGGGCTACAAAGTGTGCTTTTGAGCCTTCCCTTCACCTTTTTTTGCTGTGTGTTACCGTAGCTCAAAACAGGTTTTTTTTTAGTAAAAAAATACAAAAAGACCAGCGACATATTGAGCAATCCGGTATCTCTGTGACACGCCTCATGTATCTGAGGGCTACAAAGTGTACTTTGGAGGCTTCCATTCACCTTTATTTGCTGTGTGTTACCCTAGCTGTAAACAATATTGTTGGCTAAAAATTTTAAAAATACTGCCCACATATTGAACAGTGTGGTATCGCTGTCAGATGGCTGAGCTATTTGTGGCCTACAAATTGCGGCATTTCAGGCCTACATTCCATTGTATTTGCTGTCTGTTACCCTAGTTCTGTACAATATTTTGGGGTATAAACTAAAAAAATACAGGCTACATAGTGTGACCAGTGTGGTATCTGTGTAAGACTCCTATCTCTCTGTGTGCTAAAAATTGTGGCATTTCAGGGCTTAGACAGTTTTTTCTTCATCTTACCACAGTTATTGACAGTGACAGCAGTTTGTTAAACAAATAAAGTACATTCCAGATATTTGAAAGTGCGTTTTGCCCGGACACGGATTACATCTAATTTTGCTCCAAAGTGTGACTTTTTTATTGAACGTTGAAAATATTGTACTACATTTATAATGGGAAAGGCGCGTGGCAAGGGGCGGGGAATTGGACGTGATGATACAGAGGGCAAGCTGCAATTGTGCCACAACAAACACCCACATCTTATCGTAACAGATTCCTGTCAGAATTCATAGGGCACGGCAGAAGACCACTCTTGACACCAGAGCAGCGTGAAAAGGTAGTTGGTTGGATGGCAGATAATACTTCCAGTCAGTTTGGCACCACCACCAGCACCCTGTCTTCCACATGGTCAAGTCTGAGTAGCCGGGAGTCTGGACCGCATATTCCTCACCCTGATCCTCCTTCCACCTCCAATGCTGAGTGCCCGCAGACAACCGATCCCACACTTGGACACTCCGAAGAGCTGTTCAGTTGTGCATTTATAGATTCTGGCCTCTAACCCGGTCCACTTGAAGCAGGGCAAACTGAGATTGCATGTAGCGATGCCAAAATATTTGAGCAGCCACGTTCACACGAAGGCGGCAGTGGGAATGTGTCACAAGAGGTGGAGGATGATGATACACAATTGCCAGAAAGTCAGGAGGAGGACCAGGGTGCGGAAGTGGAAGAGGAGGTGGTGGATGATATAGTAACTAACCCAACCTGGCAGGAGGACATGCAGAGAAAGGACAGCAGCACACAGGGGGAGGGATGCGTAGCACCACAACAGGCAGGAAGAAGCACTGTGGTGGCCGCAGACAGAAGGTGGGCAACCGTTCCTCATAAAACCAACATGACGGAAGTTGTCATTACAACTGTTCGGTCTTCCTGAGTATGGTTGTTTTTCAAAGACTCTGCCGCTAACCCCAAACAGGCCATTTGCACCACCTGCCATGCCCGCATCAGCAGAGGTAGTAAAACTACCAGCCTGACCACCACTAGCTTGATCAGGCACATGGCAGTGAAGCACCCGACTTTGTGGGCTGAACCCCAGAGTCCAGGAACAGTGTTTGCAGGTGACACCACAGCTTCTTCCACTGCTGTGCGTGGAAGCCAATCCCCTGTCCATGGTGCCTGCGAAGATGCCTCCTGCCCTGCACCTGTCATTGCACACACTCAACTACCACCATCAGCAAGCACGTCCATGTCCTTGTCCCAGCGCAGCCTGCACTTGTCCATACCCCAGTCATTGGAACGAAAGCGGAAATACGCAACCAACTCCCCATAGGCCACAGTACTAAATTCACACATTTCTCATCTGCTTGTGCTCGAAATGTTGTCCTTTAGGCTCGTGGAGACTGAAGCTTTCTGCAACCTGATGGGGGCGGCTGTCCCAAGGTACTCTGTCCCCAGCCGACACTATTTTTCCCGGTATGCCGTCCCGGCATCACACAAGCACATGTCCCACAACATTACACTGAGCGCCGGAGAGGTAAGAATATGGCTGTTTTATTATTTTTTTTTATTACAGGAGAACAAAGGATTCGCAAGGATTACCAGTACAATAAAATATGGTCAAAAACTGAGTATTTATTTCATTAAAAAGATTTCTAATTAATGTGTGTGTGTTTTTTTTTTTCATTTCATACAATAGGATTAATAATTGATAGTTGTTTACTTGACAACTCTCAATTATTAAACTGGCTTAAAGTCACCTTCCAATAGCAAGATGTGCCTTTTCTGGGGTGGCTGGGGGCAGATGTTAGCAGCCGGGGGGCACAAAAAAATGCACCCTCCCTAGGCTATTATTATCTGCCCCCACTCACTGGCTTTCCCTGTCTGGTGGAGAAAATACAGCGGGAGCCCACGCATTTTTTTCAACAAATTTACACATTTAATTAACCCCTACATGTATGAAATTTTGCACACATACACTCATGTAACTGTTAGTGAAAAACATATATCACTGTATGTAAACCATGTGTCATTTCATGTTGGGTTCTGTAATAATTTACAGAAACCGGCAATTGAATTACACTATGGAGAAGTGTATGAACTATAAATATATGTATATATATGTCTCAATGACATATATATATATATATATATATATATAATATGTATTCTATGTGTATATATCTATTCTTTCTTTTGTGATTTAAAAATTATCATTTGGATCCATTATATGTTGGTTTTGCTAGCCACCGACAAAATCTCGCCAGACGGATGTCAAACGGATCTCAAACGTACGCTCAGATGCGACAAAATCGCATCCTCGCATTCCAATCGGATGACAGACAGATCAATGTTCAGGAAACATTTGTGCGATTATCGGTCGTCAAAAACGGTCCGATTTTTAGACGGTGTGTGTGACCCCAGCCTTACTGTGCAAAAGGTTTTGCATAGAGCGGGTCGAAGCACAGCTGTGGAGGAGGCGGAGAAACTAATTTCTCCATTTCCTCCATTGCCGACATGGCGTATATCGCGCAGCACTCGGGTGATATCCGAGTGATGTGCACTGCGTCACTCACACCCATAGGCTTATATGGGTGTGAGTAAGCCGAGACTCGGCCAAGTGTCGGTGACAATAGCAGCATGCTGCGATTTCACTCGCATGTAGAATACGGCCGAGAAAAAAAAAGGTGATGGGAGCTGCCCCATAGATTAATACTGGTCCGAGTGCTATGCGATGTTTTAACACCATGAGCCGGTGATACCATTTCATTTGCTAACAGAGTGATGTAGCTCCTATTCGAAGTATGCCAGGATTTACCAGGCTTATTTTTCAACAGCACAATGCAGTAGATTGGTCCTTTGGCAACATGAAAAAGAATTCACATATGAAAACACATATAACTTGCCACCACAGTGACCAGACCTTTTAAACATTGTTGAGCCTTTTCGTTTAACAGCACGTGTGGCATTATCTGTTCCGGAGCAGACCACATGAAAGACTGATTTAGTCCTAGAATATTCCATCATTGCATCCATGCTTCAGCTGACAGGTGCCTCCAGCTGATGATATCGCTGTCAGAGATTACATCATCTCGCTATGATTGAGATGAGGGATGGGACATATACTTAATTACGCCCTCTGCTTTCTCCCCTCTAATGCGCTTGCCAGCATTTGCAAAGAAGGTAACATGTGACTTGCACTTGCTACTATTACTGCCAAGACAGTTGCTGCCAGCACTTCTGGTTGTCTTAGAGTTGCTGCCAGAGGCAACCACATTTTTATACAAGATGTTATGGGTTTATTTATCGCCCTGCCACATCCATGTTTGAGTTTAGCATATATTTTGGACAATAGTATAAAGTTTATAAACTTTGTTAACCAACAACCTATTTTTGGTCTATAATTGGTTTATAATTCTCCCAACCTTGACAAAAAAAAAACGTAACTGTAAATAAAGAGGTCACTACGCATGGGAAGTAATTTGCAGCAACAGCAAGCAGTATTGTTAAATGCAACTAGTTTAACACAACAGCAATATTGTCATAGGGTGTACGGTATTTAGATTATGCAATTAATACAGGTATTCCAAAAATAAGAAAAGACCTTTTATACTAAAAGTGAAGAAAAAAAAGTCCATATGCCTTTACAAAGTAGGATGGGACCAGAAAATGTAGGTAAATCACTTTCCAGAAGCAAGCACGCCGCTGTATTCAGGTGGCATGTGAAAGCATCTAAATTAGGCTATTGGAGCAATGAAGAGGGCTAAAAAAATTATTTAAACAACACCCAACATTAGTACTTGAACAGTTGTGTTTAAAGCGAACCTGTCATCAGGTTTGGCCGTTACGAGTTACGGCCACCGCCTTTCAAGGCTTAACTACAGCAGTCTATAATGTTGTCGATAAGACCCCGATCCGACCTGCTAGAGAAGAAAAATAACTTTTATTATACTCACCTGCAGTATAATAAAATTGATAAAAATTAGCAATTTTCAAACTTTGAATGATTATCCCTTTCATCCAGATAGTCATACCACACAAAAACATTAATAAATAATATTTCCATCATGTCTGCTTTACATCAGCACCATTTGTAAAATGTTTTATTTTGTTCGCATTTTAGGTGTAAAAATGTAGCAGTAATTTTTCATTTTTTCAATGAAATTTACAAAACTTATTTTTTTAGGCACCTATTAAGTTTTGAAGTGACTTTAGGCATCCTATATATTTGAAACCCCCAAAAGTGATTAACAACAACGCCCCTCAACGTATTCAAAATTTCTTTCATGTAGTTTATTAACCCTTCAGGTGCTTTTCAGGAATTAATGTAACGTGGCATAACAGGAATGCAGAAGTATATTTTTACAATCAAAATGTTAATAACTTCTGAACAGGCAGGCCACTGTAGACGACAGTCTTTAAGGACATTATTTGGCCATGAATTGCCATGGCAAAAGTCAGGACCACACGATCAATATCTCAGGGTGCCGATGGGAATAAAGAGGAAGCCCCCACATGTTGTTAACCATCTAGATGCTGTAGTCATCATTGACAGCAGCATTTAAGAGGTTAAACGATTATGGTTGACACCATCACTGATCGTGGCTGATGCAGAAAGTTGTCAGCTATCGTGTGCAGCTAACAGCTACAAGATTATCACTCGCCGGGAGATGCTAGCCT
>JARQOD010000005.1:425263902-425356710 GCA_033576555.1 Oophaga sylvatica
AAATCACAAATTATTTTTATTAAGAAAGCTTTACAGTATGAGACTAAGTGCAGACAGTGACATGCAGAAGCATATATTCTCAATGATGGAAGTGATATCACAGCTAAGATCTATTGGTGAAGATATTAAAGAAAGTCATATAGCAGCTATATTGTTGTGCAGTTTACCAGATTCGTATACAGCCTTGATAAATGCTTTTGAGACAAGACCAGAAACTGACATTACATTAGAGTTTGTGAAAACAAGACTAATAGATGAATATCAGAGAAGAAAAGAACAAAGCAATGATTCTTCTACTGATAAGGACAGTGAAAACGCTCTTAAAGCTGCAGAATTTATAAAACCCTATAATAAAGAGACAAGAGAATGCTTCAGATGTAAGAAAAAAGGTCATTTAAAGAAAGACTGTACCATATGGAAAGCAGAACAACAAAAATTACAACATAAAAGGCATACACAGAAAGAAAAAAACACAATTTCTGATTCGTGTGAGAATAATTGGAATGGCACATTCAAAATAACAGACAAGAAATCACTGGGTTGGTGTTTTGATTCAGGAGCAACGAGTCATATGACAAGTGACAAGAATTTCTTTACTGATCTTGATTTAGATAAGAAAGAAGCCATTTATCTTGCAGATGGAAGCAAAATAACCACAGATGGTATCGGACAAGGTATGCTAAATTGTTCAAACAAGTTCGGACAAGATTCAAAGATACTTGTACAGGATGTGTTGTATGTTCCAAAATTGGAAGGCGGATTATTATCTGTGAAACGTTTAACAGCAAAAGGACTTACAGTAAAATTCAAAGACAATGAGTGTGCAATTATTGCAGGAAACAAGATGATAACCAAAGTCAGGGCAGATGAACAATTATATCATTTTGACAAACCAAAGGAACAGATGAAGGTATGTACACATGATCACAAAAACTGTATTCACATGTGGCATAAACGTCTAGGACATAGACACCAGGACAGTATAAGGAAACTACAGAGAAAAGAGTTGACAAAAGATTTAAAGATATCAGATTGCTCAACTACCATAAGATGTGAATGTTGTATAAAATCCAAAGCCACAAGGATATCTATTCCAAAAGAAAGTGAGATGAAAAGCGAAAGACCACTTGATTTTGTGCATACTGACGTATGTGGACCCATGAAAGTGACAACATCAGGAGGCAATAGATACATGTTGACTTTTATAGACGACTACTCAAGATACACAGTCACATACTTAATTAAGAACAAAAGTGAAGTTTTTGATAAACTTGTAGACTATGTAACAAGATCATGTAACAAATTTCAAAGGAAGCCAATAGTCATCAGAAGTGATAATGGAGGTGAATTTACAGGTCACAAAATAGAAGACTACTTAAGACAAAATGGAATAGAATATCAGAAAACTGTTCCATACACACCTGAACAAAATGGAGTAGCAGAAAGGAAAAACAGAACTCTAACAGAGATGATGAGATGTATGCTGACAGATTCTAAACTACCAGAGAAATATTGGGGTGAGGCAGCAATGACAGCTACATATCTACAGAACCGACTTTTTTCCAGAAAACTGAAGAAAACTCCATATGAACTGTGGCAAGGTATGAAACCAAGTGTCAATCATTTAAAAGTTTTTGGATGTAAAGTTTTTATATTCATTCAAACAGAAATACATTCCAAATTTCAAAACAGATCCATGGAAGGAATATTCATTGGATATAGTGAAAACTGCAAAGGATATAGAATCTTAGATCCCAAAACAGACAGAGTTACAGTGAGCAACAGTGTGACATTCATTGAAGATTTAAATGAAGACATTATGATTTCAGTTGAAACAAGAAATGAGAAAAACAATAGTGACATAACTGAAGAAATATCTGATGAGAAATAAGTAGAAATTAATGAAGAAGAAAATACTGAAAGTGAAGAATCACAACTACAAACAGATACAGAACCAAGACGTTCAATAAGAGAGAACAAAGGAAAACCACCAAAACGCCTCTCATACAAGGCAAGTACAAGTAAAATGTATGAATCTATCTCTTGGGAAGACATAGCTCGACTTCCAGAAGAAGAAGACTATGATGAAACATTTGCTCCAGTTGTCAAACACACTACAATAAGAACTTTACTTACAGTTGCAGCAATGGAACAGATGGAACTAAGACATCTGGATGTAAAGACAGCTTTTTTGAATGGAGATTTAACAGAAGACATTTTCATGGAACAACCTCCTGGATTCAAAGATGAAAGAAATCCAAACAAAGTTTGTAAACTACAGAAAAGCATATATGGTTTAAAGCAAGCAGCTAAAGCGTGGAATGACAAAATCACGGAAGTACTAACAAAAGAAAAATTTCAAAGAAGCAAAGCTGATCCATGCTTGTACACAAAAAGGCTGAGTAATAGATGGATTTATGTACTCATATACAGTACAGACCAAAAGTTTGAACACACCTTCTCATTCAAAGATTTTTCTGTATTTTCATGACTATGAAAATTGTAGAATCACTGAAGGCATCAAAACTATGAATTAACACATGTGGAATTATACATTACACTTTACAAAAAAGTGTGAAACAACTGAAAATATGTCTCATATTCTAGGTTCTTCAAAGTAGCCACAATTGGAAAAAACACTCAGAAAATTGTAACATTTAATTGAGGACAAACAACAACTTGTACATGCTCATTGCCATCTTGGGGCTGTTGTGGACCCTGAAGGACAATGTTGCATGCAGCAGGATATGAAGCAAGGAAAGAAGGAGCAGTATCAGGTGGTTATGAAAGGATGACTTATGGAGAAAATGATTACTTATGGAGGAGACAGATATTATAACATAGGATGTGTCTTTAGTTCCAGCATGATGGTAGCAGTCTCCACAGCTTCACCAGTAATGGTGCCTGTCTCTCCGTCCCTACTTCAGACTTGAAGTATAATTACAAGATCCCTGAAGGGATTCACCCAGCTCAGAATACCTCAGTATGTTGGGATCCAGTCCAAACTTGACATGGCAAATTTCTGGGAACTGTGCAACAGCTGCAATGAAGCAATGAAAAGATGGACAATGTGTTTCTTACCCTACACAACCCTCGCCGAATAAAATCAGAACCACAACTTCTCTGTGAGCTCATACTAGCTCTGCTGACAATACATTATCTTCATGCTCTGATACACGGAGTGGAGAATTCCCAGCAACAAGCCATTGTTATAATAACAGCTAGGGCAGCTATGACCGAGGAGGTCACTAGCTATCTAGAAGAAAGAGTTAGCTCCAGAGAAGGTACCACTTCCAGGAATAGCTGTAATCTCTCACTCTTCTGGTCATTGGTCAGGAATAGTGTTGAGCATTCCGATACCGCAAGTATCGGGTATCGGCCGATATTCGCTGTATCGGAATTCCGATACTTAGTTCCGATATTTTTCCTATATCGTATACCGGAATCGGAAGTTCCCATAATTCTTTGAGAGGCAATGTGATTTTAGTCAGCCAATGAGGAATCTTATGAAGTGTGGGCACATCCTGTAATGCTGCGGTCATCTTAACTAATGGCATGGCTGTGATTGGCTGCTGAAATGATGTCAGAATGCACTATAAAAGGCGCCGCCGCCATTTTAGCGTCACTGTGCTGTGAACTCAGTTAGGGACAGAACGCTGTTCTGCTGACTTTGAGGGACAGTTAGATATTGCGATTTTGTGTACTGGGCTTTAGGCAGGCTAGTTTACCAACCGCTGTGTAAAGCTTCCTTTTGCCAGTGTTGTTTTAACAGCTCTGTGCAAGGTGTGTGTGAGAGTGCAGGTGACGCTGCAGTTTGCTCTGCATGCAACGCTGTCTGTAGGCATCTGCACGTGTCACTCACAGACTCTTTTTTTTTTCTTCAGTGTAATTCTTGCTGCTCCATGCAATTTAACTATTAGTGTGACGCGCTTCCATCCGTATCCAATACATTGGTTGCAAACACTATAGAAGTAGACAAAGGAGTAGCCTTTCACAGATTGTGAACAGTTGTGTTTCAGTGTTCACTTCAGTCTGTGTTTTTTATTTTTTGAGTGCACATCACGCTCCAGTTACTTGTTCAAGCACTGCTGCTTGTACTCTGCTGAGCGTGTCTCAGTGCCTCATCCTTTTCATTTTTCTCCAATTGGTGCTGCTCCATTATATTTGAAAAAAATCTAATCTATTAGTGTGACGCGCTTCCATCCGTATCCAATACATTGGTTGCAAACACTATAGAAGTAGACAAAGGAGTAGCCTTTCACAGATTGTGAACAGTTGTGTTTCAGTGTTCACTTCAGTCTGTGTTTTTTATTTTTTGAGTGCACATCACGCTCCAGTTACTTGTTCAAGCACTGCTGCTTGTACTCTGCTGAGCGTGTCTCAGTGCCTCATCCTTTTCATTTTTCTCCAATTGGTGCTGCTCCATTATATTTGAAAAAAATCTAATCTATTAGTGTGACGCGCTTCCATCCGTATCCAATACATTGGTTGCAAACACTATAGAAGTAGACAAAGGAGTAGCCTTTCACAGATTGTGAACAGTTGTGTTTCAGTGTTCACTTCAGTCTGTGTTTTTTATTTTTTGAGTGCACATCACGCTCCAGTTACTTGTTCAAGCACTGCTGCTTGTACTCTGCTGAGCGTGTCTCAGTGCCTCATCCTTTTCATTTTTCTCCAATTGGTGCTGCTCCATTATATTTGAAAAAAATCTAATCTATTAGTGTGACGCGCTTCCATCCGTATCCAATACATTGGTTGCAAACACTATAGAAGTAGACAAAGGAGTAGCCTTTCATAGATTGTGAACAGTTGTGTTTCAGTGTTCACTTCAGTCTGTGTTTTTTATTTTTTGAGTGCACATCACGCTCCAGTTACTTGTTCAAGCACTGCTGCTTGTACTCTGCTGAGCGTGTCTCAGTGCCTCATCCTTTTCATTTTTCTCCAATTGGTGCTGCTCCATTATATTTGAAAAAAAATCTAATCTGTTAGTGTGAAGCGCTTCCATCCGTATCCAATACATTGGTTGCAAACACTATAGAAGTAGACAAAGGAGTAGCCTTTCACAGATTGTGAACAGTTGTGTTTCAGTGTTCACTTCAGTCTGTGTTTTTTATTTTTGAGTGCACATCACGCTCCAGTTACTTGTTCAAGCACTGCTGCTTGTACTCTGCTGAGCGTGTCTCAGTGCCTCATCCTTTTCATTTTTCTCCAATTGGTGCTGCTCCATTATATTTGAAAAAAATCTAATCTATTAGTGTGACGCGCTTCCATCCGTATACAATACATTGGTTGCAAACACTATAGAAGTACAGAAAGGAGCCTTTCACAGATAGTGAACAGTTGTCTGCAGTGTTCACTGCAGTCTCTGAGGAATAACCACACTTAGGCCTTATAACTTTTCTGACTTTCTTTATCAATCTACCAAGATGAAGAAGGCAGGGAGTAAGGCACGTGGTCGTGGCCGTGGAGTTTCAGCAGGGAGAGGACGTGGGGATTCTGTGGCGGCTGCCGCACCCAGTGACACAGCATCCACCAGTTTTCCCCGTGAGCGTTCCTTTATGCGCACTTTTGTAGGAGCTCAGCGTACCCCCCTGCTGCGGGAAGAACAAATTGAAGCCGTTGTTGGTTGGATGGCAGCCAATGCATCGACTTCAATTCCTTCCACCTCCTCTCAGGACCACAGCACTGTTGAACAACCATCTGTCTCTTCACCGCCTGCCAAATTGCCCAGGCAGTCAGAGAGTTCTGAACTGGAGCCAGCTGAGTCTCTGCTTCTGTTCTCAGAATCTGTTGGCTTGCAAACAGGGGCCCAGCCAAGCAGCATTCTGGAATGTGAAGAAGAGGCAGTATGCAGTGATGCGCAACAGCTGTGTCTCTCTGAATGTGAAGAGGCGGGTGAGCCAGTGCCGATGGTCAGCACACCGCAGAACGCATCTGATGATGATGAGACTCAGGTGCCATTTTCTGTTGAGCATGGTGCTGGCCAGACCACCCAACAGCAGCAGGTGTTGGAAGAGGGTAGTGGAGATGATGAGGTCCAAGACCCAACATGGCGTGAGGAACAGGAAGGTGGTGGTAGCAGCTCTGAGGAAGAGATTGCCCCAACGGTCCAAACAGTAGGGAGAGGTAGGCTGCAGACTCGGTTGCCTGTAGCCTCCAGTTTGGCACCCGTTTGTAGCAGTTCTCTTCCAACAGCCAAAACGGGCGCTCCCAGGACTTGCACTGCGTGGTCCTTTTTTGACACACTTGCAGATGATATTTGCTATGTCAAATGCAAGCTGTGTAATCAAAAAGTAAAAAGAGGTAAAAATGTCAGTAACCTTAATACCACAAATATGTGGAAACATGTGCGGTCAAAGCACGTGGTTGAGTTCCAAAGACACACTGGAGATGTAGGCCAACCTACAGCAGCACCTACATCTTCAGCTCGTGTTGGAGCCTCTTCCTCCAGCTCACACACAGCTGGTTCGGCTTCCTCACAGGATCGCCATGGAAGAACCTCTGTCACTGTTGTCCAGAGACCCAGTGTTATTCCACCCACAGCTGCAAGTTCCCTGTCATCCTCACACTCCCAGGCCACAAAACAGCCATCGGTAGCACAGGCATGGGATAAAAGACGGCCATACTCGGCAAACCATCCACGAGCACAGGCTCTGAATGCTGGCATTGCAAAACTCCTGTCCCTTGAAATGCTGTCATTCAGGCTGGTGGAGACTGACAGTTTCCGTAACTTAATGGCATTGGCAGTCCCACAATACAATGTGCCCAGCCGATTTTATTTCAGCAGGCAAGCCGTCCCTGCTCTGCAAAAGCATGTTGAGGGAAAAATTAAACATGCGCTACTAAACGCCGTCAGTAGCAAGGTCCACCTGACCACCGATGCGTGGACCAGTACCCATGGCCAGGGACGATACCTTTCCCTCACTGCCCATTGGGTCAATGTTGTGGAGCCGGGTACAGATCTTGCGAGTGGCGCTGTACGTGTTCTGCCAACTCCAAGGATTGCAGGAATCAAGTCTGTCCACATTGACTCCTCCTCCTACTCCAGTTCCTCAGAATCATCGCTGCAGGAGCCGTCACGGTCTACCTCCACATGGACCCGTGAACGCTTACCTGATGCGACCGATATGAGCACAGCCGTGGCCAAACGTCAACAGGCCGTCCTGAAATTAATTTCCATGGGGAATCGAAGCCACACAGCGCAGGAGCTCTGGAATGCCATCAAGCAGGAGAGCGACGTGTGGTTTTTGCCAGCGAATCTCCAGCCAGGCTTGGTAGTGTGTGACAATGGCCGAAATCTGGTGGCAGCTCTGGGCCTTGGCAACCTCACTCACATACCATGTCTGGCACATGTGCTCAACTTGGTCGTGCAGAGTTTTTTGAGGGACTATCCGGATCTTGATGCACTGCTGCACAAGGTCCGCCTAGAGTGCGCTCACTTGCGACGTTCCAGCATGGCCAGATCGCGCATTGCAGCTCTGCAACGCAGATTTCGCCTTCCTGAACATCGCATCATATGTGACGTACCCACCAGGTGGAATTCCACGTTACATATGTTGGAGCGGTTGTGTGAGCAGCAGCCAGCAGTAATGGAGTATCAGCTGCATCAGGCGCAATCAACTCGCAATTTGCGCCGTTCACACTTCACCACTACTGAGTGGGCCTCTATGAAGGACATCTGCCACGTTTTGCGTGCGTTTGATGAGTCAACGCAGATGGCGAGTGCAGATGATGCACTAGTCAGCCTGACTGTCCCCCTTATCTGCCTGCTTCAAAAAACACTGCAAGCACTAAGGGATGAGGTTTTGGAAGAGGTGGAGGATGAGGAGTCACAAATTCCATCACCTTCTGGACAGTCAGCGCAACGTGGTTCCTCACAAAGGGCTGGGCAGGGCTCACTTTGTGAGGAGGATGAGGAGGAGTCAATGGAGGAGGAAGACATCGCTCCAGAGGGAGGTACACAACGCTCTAGTCAGTATGTAGAGCGAGGGTGGGGTGATGCAGAGCAGGCAGAGATGACGCCTCTTGCAGGGGACAGCGTTTGTTGGCCAGTTGGGAGTCTGCAGCACATGGTTGATTTCATGCTGCAGTGCCTGAGAAACGACCGCCGCATCGCCCACATTCTCACCACGTCTGATTATTGGGTGTACACCCTCCTAGACCCTCGCTACCGGGACAACTTACAAAGCCTCATCACACCGTTGAACCGGGAGCGTAAAATGCGGGAGTACCAAGACACACTGGTGCAATCCATAATGTTCTCCATTCCAGCCGAGAGCACTGCTGCTGCTACTGCTTTACAAAGCAGCTCTGTGCGTCGAGGCAGTGGAGACAGCTCTGCAACAAGAGGGAGCACAAGCAGCGCCTCTGCACAGGGCAAGACCAGTATGTTCCAAATGTTGCGAAGTTTTGTGGCAGCGCCACAAATGTCTACACCATCCGAGACGGCTCCAGTCAGCAGGAGGCAACGTTTCCGTAAGATGGTGACAGACTACATGTCTTTCCCTCTCAGTGTACTCCCAGATGGCTCTTCCCCATTCAAGTTTTGGGTCTCTAAGCTGGATACATGGCCAGAGCTTAGCCAGTATGCATTGGAGGTGCTGGCTTGCCCTGCTGCCAGTGTATTATCGGAGCGCGTCTTTAGTGCTGCAGGTGGTGTACTAACAGACCGTCGCATGCGACTATCCTTCGATAATGTAGACCGGCTTACTTTTCTGAAAATGAACAAGGCATGGATCTCGCCAGAATTTGTCTGTCCGTTTTCAGATTAAATAACTGGTTCGCAACGTTATCCATGTCTCCTGTTATGTTCATCTTTCTACCACTTGAACTCTACTCCCTGGGCTACAACACTGGCAGTTGCTGCTCAGAAGTGTCGTGTCCACAGACCAATACACAAGCTATAGTGTTACTGGGGTTCAGTAATGTCAGCTGTTCCCCTGCTGTGTGAACGGCAAAAAGTCATGCTGCCTCCACCCTGTTGTCTTCTCATCCCTGGGCTTCAACACCGCCAGTTGTTGCTCGGAAGTGTCATTGGCACGGGTACTCACTCCTGCCCAGACTGGTTACAGCACGCCATCTGTTTCCTGTCAGTGTAAACGTCACTTAGCCTCCAATAAGTTGTCCTGTCGTGTTGCGGTCGGGTTAGCCGACTCTATGGTGCTTGGAGTTTAGGTGCTTCCTATGTGTGCTGTGGGATATGCAAATAAAGGCTGTTTCCGTTGTGACAATAGGACAATCACCCACTGTAGTACTGTGGGATTCGGTAACTGCGGCCGGCTCGCGGCCTGTCAACTTAAATTTCCATGGGTACCTTCTGCTACCCGTCCGGGTTCCAGTACCGTCAGCTGGTTCTCCGCAGTGCCTTTGGCCTAGGTGCCTCCATCTCGGTATCCGAGTTCCAGCAACGTCTGCTGGTCCTTGGTAGTGCTTTGGAGCACAGGTACCTCCTGCTTAGTAACCGTGTCCCAGTAACGTCAGCTGGTCCTCGGTTGTGCCATTGTCTCTTTTCCTTCTGCTGCCCCTCCGGGTTCCAGCACAGTCAGCTGGTCCTTGTTACTTGCATTGGCTCTTGTACCTTCTGCTACCCGTCCGGGTTCCAGTACCGTCAACTGGTTCTCCGCAGTGCCTTTGGCCTAGGTGCCTCCATCTCGGTATCCGAGTTCCTGCAACGTCTGCTGGTCCTTGGTAGTGCTTTGGAGCACAGGTACCTCCTGCTTAGTAACCGTGTCCCAGTAACATCAGCTGGTACAAGGTTGTGCTACAAATACAAGATACAGAACAAGAGACACAAGAACAATAAGCAGAAGATCTAAAAGCAGAAGAACATGAAGTATAAGACCAAAATGAAGAGCAAAATATATGCTCTAATTATAAGCAGAAGAAGACTAAGCAGTGTATGGGGATGAGTCCGTTCCTCCTCATGGTGCCCCTGGAAAATGCCTGCTGCTGCTGCAGGCTAAACTGAACACGGACAAATACTGTTGTAATTTAAATCTTTTGTGACAGCAAGAACGGAAGAATGAAAAATTCATACTTTGACAGATTACAAGTACAGGATTCTCTGTCACAAATAAGAATATGATGAAGAAGATGAAGTACAATATGAATAAGAATAATAGTTTAATAAGAAGAATATGAGTAATGTTAACAAAAAGATGAATAGCAAGAAGTTTAAGAAGAAGATAAAGAAGGTGAAGATGAAGAATAATTTGATGAAAAAGATGATGCTGCTGAAGATTATGAAGGAGAAAGTGTGTCAAAAGTTAAAAAGGTGAAGAGCATGGAAGTTGTGAAATATACATATTTGCCAAAATAGAAAAAACGTGAACAACATTGTCAATTTCTTCGTCAATCCGAACATCTTTAAAAAAAAAATATTTATATGCTATTCCATTTGATTGGGTTAAACATCTATGCCTTTAATGTCTCCTCAACCTTCCCCAATACATTCTACATTACTCTTTGTTGTTTTCCTTCATGTACAATTAACCAACAAGGCAAGAATGTTTTTTTTTTAATTCCGATATTTTGTTCCCATAGACTTACATTGGATTTCCGGTATCGGTATCGGGTATCGCCGATATTTTTTTGGTATCGGCGATACCATTCCGATTCCAATACTTTTGGATATCGGAAAGTATCGCTCAACTCTAGTCAGGAAAACCAAGGGCAAAAATATTTCTCTAAAGGGCATCCAGGACAGCATCTCACAGAATGACCTATGATAAACAATGATCACCTTATTCAACACAGTATAACAAAGTCCACTTTATGCTATACACGTCATTTACCAAGTCCATTGTGTTGCATGTCCCTCAGATATATTCAAGCATGGGGAGGCTAGCAACTGATAATTTTTAATATGCAAATCCAATGATAGGTAATGATAGACATAATTAGAATAGAGGGTAGGAGGCTAAGCTGCAGCAAGGAAGCTTAAGTCTTATATATAATTTATAGGGAATCTTGTCCTGAACCCACTGAGTTTATGATTATAACATAAGGTTCTACAGCGTTTACTGGGTTTTCCTATTCATTACATGATGTTCATTTAAAAAGATGAAATTATTCCGTTAATAATTACAAAATAAAAGTTATATTTTTATGTTTGGGTCTTTAGTAAGGAGACCTCTATTGCCTTTGACAATTTGTGACTATCAGATACAGTACAGACCAAAAGTTTGGACACACCTTTTCATGTAAAGATTTTTCTGTATTTTCATGACTATGAAAATTGTACATTCACACTGAAGGCATCAAAACTATGAATTAACACATGTGGAATTATATACTTAACAAAAAAGTGTGAAACAACTAAAAATATGTCTTATATTCTAGGTTCTTCAAAGTAGCCACCTTTTGCTTTGATGAATGCTTTGCACGCTCTTGGCATTTTCTTGATGAGCTTCAAGAGGTAGTCACCGGAAACGGTCTTCCAACAATCTTGATGGAGTTCCCAGAGATGCTTAGCACTTTTTGGCCCTTTTGCCTTCACTCTGCGGTCCAGCTCACCCCAAACCATCTCGATTGGGTTCAGGTCTGGTAACTGTGGAGGCCAGGTCATCTGGCGTAGCATGCCATCACTCTCCTTATTGGTCAAATATCCCTTACACAGCCTGGAGGTGTGTTTGGGGTCATTGTCCTGTTGAAAAATAAATGATGGTCCAACTAAACGCAAACCAGATGGAATAGCATGCCGCTGCAAGATGCTGTGGTAGCCATGCTGGTTCAGTATGCCTTCAATTTTGAATAAATCTCCAACAGTGTCACCAGCAAAGCACTCCCACACCATCACACCTCCTCCTCCATGCCTCACCGTGGGAACTAGGCATGTAGAGTCCATCCGTTCACTTTTTCTGCGTCACACAAACACGGTGGTTGGAATGAAAGATCTCAAATTTGGACTCATCAGACCAAAGCACAGATTTCCACTGCTCTAATGTCCATTCCTTGTGTTCTTTAGCCCAAAACAAGTCTCTTCTGCTTGTTGCCTGTCCTTAGCAGTGGTTTCCTAGCAGCTATTTTACCATGAAGGCCTGCTGCACAAAGCCTCCTCTTAACAGTTGTTGTAGAGATGTGTCTGCTGCTAAAACTCTGTGTGACCTGGTCTCTAATCTGAGCTGCTGTAAACCTGCGATTTCTGAGGATAAACTTATCCTCAGATGCAGAGGTGACTCTTGGTCTTCCTTTCCTGGGTCGGTCCTCATGTGAGCCAGTTTCTTTGTAGCGCTTGATGGGTTTTGCAACTGCACTTGGGGACACTTTCAAAGTTTTCCCAATTTTTCAGACTGACTGACCTTCATTTCTTAAAGTAATGATGGCCACTCGTTTTTCTTTACTTAGCTGCTTTTTTCTTGCCATAATACAAATTCTAACAGTCTATTCAGTAGGACTATCAGCTGTGTATCCACTAGACTTCTGCACAACACAACTGATGGTCCCAACCCCATTTATAAGGCCAGAAATCCCACTTATTAAACCTGACAGGGCACACCTGTGAAGTGAAAACCATTTCCGGTGACTACCTCTTGAAGCTCATCAAGAGAATGCCAAGAGTGTGCAAAGCAGTCATCAAAGCAAAAGGTGGCTACTTTGAAGAACCTAGAATATAAGACATATTTTCAGTTGTTACACACTTTTTTGTTAAGTATATAATTCCACATGTGTTAATTCATAGTTTTGATGCCTTCAGTGTGAATTTACAATTTTCATAGTCATAAAAATACAGAAAAATCTTTAAATGAGAAGGTGTGTCCAAACTTTTGGTCTGTACTGTATATCTAACAAACATGTTTTCCTTTTCAATATTCATTATTTCACTGCAAGGGAATTTACTCTCAAAAACACCACAATTAGCTAGGATCACACTATTCTGACCCTTTGCTTACAGTCTACGATTTTCTCAGGAAATATATCTTTCTTCTTATGTCGCCAATTCATCTGAGGCGGTGGAACATTAAAGAAGATACTTGAGCAGAACAATATTGAACTCTCATAATTAGAGATGGGCAGACATCTGGATGTTTGGGTTCAGGTACCATGCGAACCCGGACCCCATTCACTTGAATGGGGGTCCCGAACATCCAGTGTTTGCCACGCTGTCATGTGCATTATAGCGCGGCAAACACCGCTTTTGATTGATGGAAAATCATCACTGCCGGTCAGTCACGGTTCCCACGCTGTCAAAAGACAGCGTGAGCTAAGGTGGTAATTCCATGATACTGGAAGTCCTTAGACCTGCCTTCACTAGAGGAATAGTTTGGGGAGGTGGCTAGAGTTCACCGGATGGAATCCCTGATAGCCCATACACAAGATGCTGCTAACAAAGTGGCTGCAAAATGGTTTCAATGGGAATCCTTATCCTCACCAATGTAGCACAATATGCTAAGATAATTGCTACCTTATCCTTTTACGATGTTTGATATGCTGGTATCATAGTACATACTCCCGTCTGCCTTAGTGATTTGTCCTTGTGGTCCCTATAAATATTTCTTCCCTCTTCCCTTCTCCTTGTTTTTTAGTTTAACAGGTTGCCAATTGCCTTTTGCAAACCACTATTGATACCGTGTGGAGTTGTTTGTTTTGATGTAACTAAATAATTCTCTATTTCAGTAGCTAATATGCCATATTAGTGAATCTGGGTGGTCATTTGACCGCAGTATGTGATATACATTATCCTGGACACATTCCAACTAGACATGCAGGGCCTTGTCTCAATTCACTTGCACTGTGCCAGGCCGCACACGTCTAGTTGCAATATGGCCAGAAGTATGCACATCGCATATTTCCGGTCATATGACTGCTCGGCCTTGCCGCCATCACCAGAGAATCTTCACAGCACACGATGCTGCTCACATACAGTTACTGCTATCTTTTGTGAAAAGCCTGGACAACCCCTTTAACATTTCTGCATTAGATAACCTGTAGTGTCCCACGAAGTGCAGCAAACTTTGTCTGAATGTGAATTATCCCAGAGCTTTAAATAGGGATGACCTGTATCGCCACTACTATTTGCCGTCGCCATTGAACCTTTAGCCGCGGTGATAAGGAACTCTCTAAAAGTGGCGGGTTTAGACACGGGCGGATAGAGGAAAAAAATCACACTATATTGCAGACAATGTTTTTCTTTTTCTTGGAGACTGTGATGTCTCACTGTTTAATGTTATGGATATCCTTAAAAACTTTGGGAGAATATCCTGTCTTAATATCAATTGGGGAAAATCTGTGTTATGCCCACTAGATGGCCCAGTTGCCCATTCCAAAATACAACAAATGCAGGTGAAAATAGTTTCCCAATTCTAATATTTGGGAATTAAAGTTTCACCCACTCTTATAGATTTTGAAAAAAATAATTTACTTCACTTAATGGAAAAAATCAAAATGAAAATAGGAGCATGGTGTAAATTGCAACTCTTGGTGGTAGTAAGACTTAATCTTATTAAAATGGTACTGACGCCTCAGATTTTATATCTACGTCACAGTGCATGTGTCTTGTGACACCTGAATCGATTTCAGAAGTTAAATGCACTTTTTCGAGACCTGATCTTGAGTAAGGGACACTCCAGAATTACGTTAGAGACTCTGTAGTAACTCAAGGACAAAGGAGGCCTGGCATTACCTAATCTGTGGTTATATTTTTTAGCAGCCTTGTATCTACACCTAAGGGATTGGAAAGAGGCGTTACCAAAAGATTCAATAAGCAACATTATCCAAAATGTGGTAGGTGGGGAACCTCTGGTGAGTAGTCTGGAAGTCTGGAAATTAAGTAGCCTACCGAAATTCCCTACTTTGGGCCTTATTACTAAAGTTTGGTCTAAGGTTAAATCATTTAGAGAAATATAATTCTTCACGATATGTTCACCCATATGGAATAATGAATATGTCTCAGAATTTGCAGAGTTATCTGACATTTGAAATTGGAGGTTCATGAGACCTTTATAATTCAATCAGTTAATTAGTAATGATGCACTCAAAACCTTTGAATGTCTACAGGAATAATTTAATCTACATGAAAGCAGTTAATTTCAATTTTTCCAACTTAAACATGCATATAAAGCTCAATGTAAGTTAAATAATTTTGTGGTCCAGAAAGATATTACTTTAGACACTATATGTTCAGCAGGGGTTACTAAGGGAGTGATCTCCTGCATATATGACAATTTGCTATTTGTTTTTCTTAAAAAATGTACTTTGCTGGTTAAACAAAAGTGGGAATTGGAGCTGGGGGTCATTTCTGAGGACTGGTGGTCCTTGGTCCTGGAGATCTTTCCCAGTCTATCTCTGAGAAAACTTTGTAGACTCTCAAAATTGTATGTTATACATAGAGCATATGGATCACCAGTGGTATTGTTCAAAATGGAATCAGACCAAACTCTAATTGCCCGTGCTGGTCAAGGGAGGAAGCAGAAACATCTCAGATGTTATGGTCTTGCCCACAATTATATAAATTTTGGATTGCGATTCTCAACCTTCTAGAATAGCCATATGAATATATAGTACATAAAGATCCCCTCAAATGTATTCTGGGATATGTTGAAGAGTTGAGAGTGGATGAGGTGTGAAAATTGCTATTGCAAGTCTGCTGTTTGTTGAGTGAAGTCTCTTATTTTGGTTGAAAAAGGGTTTATTCCAAAAGGAAAAGTGCATATTTTGACAAACTTTGGTCTCATTGAGTGGTTCACAACTATTAATGATTGTTACTTAATAATTATACTAAAGAGCCTTTATATGTGTAGCGCCCGCGTCCCTGCCTGCTGCCAGACAGGGACGTCGCTCTCCTCACCTGCGCTCAGCGTCCTCAGTGCTCCCAGCCTCCTCTGCGCCTATGGCGTCCTCCTTCCGCCCTGCTGGTTCCGCGCGCTCCTTCCCTGCTACTGGCCTTAGGGCGCGCGCCCGCACCCTCCCCCGCTCTTAAAGGAGCCGCGCGCATTTTCCAAATCAGTCTCCAGCCAATGCTGGAGGACTCCACCCTATATTAAGGGCTTCCTCCTTAATGTAGGTGCCCGAGCAATGTTGTTCCTGTGCAGTCTAACTCTGTTTCAGCCATCAGCTCCTGATTCCAGTTACCTGCCTGTTACCTGTCGGCTTGCCTGTCTGCCATCCGTCTGCAGTTCCATCCAGAGGTTCGGACGTCAGCTGCAGAGATCCCGGCTCTTGCCTGCTCACCTAGGAGCGATCATCTGCCATCCGACTGCAGCTCCATCCGGAAAAAAAAAAAAAAAAAAAAAAAAAAAAAAAAAAAAAAAAAAAAAAAAAAAAAAAAAAAAAAAAAAAAAAAAAAAAAAAAAAAAAAAAAAAAAAAAAAAAAAAAAAAAAAAAAAAAAAAAAAAAAAAAAAAAAAAAAAAAAAAAAAAAAAAAAAAAAAAAAAAAAAAAAAAAAAAAAAAAAAAAAAAAAAAAAAAAAAAAAAAAAAAAAAAAAAAAAAAAAAAAAAAAAAAAAAAAAAAAAAAAAAAAAAAAAAAAAAAAAAAAAAAAAAAAAAAAAAAAAAAAAAAAAAAAAAAAAAAAAAAAAAAAAAAAAAAAAAAAAAAAAAAAAAAAAAAAAAAAAAAAAAAAAAAAAAAAAAAAAAAAAAAAAAAAAAAAAAAAAAAAAAAAAAAAAAAAAAAAAAAAAAAAAAAAAAAAAAAAAAAAAAAAAAAAAAAAAAAAAAAAAAAAAAAAAAAAAAAAAAAAAAAAAAAAAAAAAAAAAAAAAAAAAAAAAAAAAAAAAAAAAAAAAAAAAAAAAAAAAAAAAAAAAAAAAAAAAAAAAAAAAAAAAAAAAAAAAAAAAAAAAAAAAAAAAAAAAAAAAAAAAAAAAAAAAAAAAAAAAAAAAAAAAAAAAAAAAAAAAAAAAAAAAAAAAAAAAAAAAAAAAAAAAAAAAAAAAAAAAAAAAAAAAAAAAAAAAAAAAAAAAAAAAAAAAAAAAAAAAAAAAAAAAAAAAAAAAAAAAAAAAAAAAAAAAAAAAAAAAAAAAAAAAAAAAAAAAAAAAAAAAAAAAAAAAAAAAAAAAAAAAAAAAAAAAAAAAAAAAAAAAAAAAAAAAAAAAAAAAAAAAAAAAAAAAAAAAAAAAAAAAAAAAAAAAAAAAAAAAAAAAAAAAAAAAAAAAAAAAAAAAAAAAAAAAAAAAAAAAAAAAAAAAAAAAAAAAAAAAAAAAAAAAAAAAAAAAAAAAAAAAAAAAAAAAAAAAAAAAAAAAAAAAAAAAAAAAAAAAAAAAAAAAAAAAAAAAAAAAAAAAAAAAAAAAAAAAAAAAAAAAAAAAAAAAAAAAAAAAAAAAAAAAAAAAAAAAAAAAAAAAAAAAAAAAAAAAAAAAAAAAAAAAAAAAAAAAAAAAAAAAAAAAAAAAAAAAAAAAAAAAAAAAAAAAAAAAAAAAAAAAAAAAAAAAAAAAAAAAAAAAAAAAAAAAAAAAAAAAAAAAAAAAAAAAAAAAAAAAAAAAAAAAAAAAAAAAAAAAAAAAAAAAAAAAAAAAAAAAAAAAAAAAAAAAAAAAAAAAAAAAAAAAAAAAAAAAAAAAAAAAAAAAAAAAAAAAAAAAAAAAAAAAAAAAAAAAAAAAAAAAAAAAAAAAAAAAAAAAAAAAAAAAAAAAAAAAAAAAAAAAAAAAAAAAAAAAAAAAAAAAAAAAAAAAAAAAAAAAAAAAAAAAAAAAAAAAAAAAAAAAAAAAAAAAAAAAAAAAAAAAAAAAAAAAAAAAAAAAAAAAAAAAAAAAAAAAAAAAAAAAAAAAAAAAAAAAAAAAAAAAAAAAAAAAAAAAAAAAAAAAAAAAAAAAAAAAAAAAAAAAAAAAAAAAAAAAAAAAAAAAAAAAAAAAAAAAAAAAAAAAAAAAAAAAAAAAAAAAAAAAAAAAAAAAAAAAAAAAAAAAAAAAAAAAAAAAAAAAAAAAAAAAAAAAAAAAAAAAAAAAAAAAAAAAAAAAAAAAAAAAAAAAAAAAAAAAAAAAAAAAAAAAAAAAAAAAAAAAAAAAAAAAAAAAAAAAAAAAAAAAAAAATTTTTTTTTTTTTTTTTTTTTTTTTTTTTTTTTTTTTTTTTTTTTTTTTTTTTTTTTTTTTTTTTTTTTTTTTTTTTTTTTTTTTTTTTTTTTTTTTTTTTTTTTTTTTTTTTTTTTTTTTTTTTTTTTTTTTTTTTTTTTTTTTTTTTTTTTTTTTTTTTTTTTTTTTTTTTTTTTTTTTTTTTTTTTTTTTTTTTTTTTTTTTTTTTTTTTTTTTTTTTTTTTTTTTTTTTTTTTTTTTTTTTTTTTTTTTTTTTTTTTTTTTTTTTTTTTTTTTTTTTTTTTTTTTTTTTTTTTTTTTTTTTTTTTTTTTTTTTTTTTTTTTTTTTTTTTTTTTTTTTTTTTTTTTTTTTTTTTTTTTTTTTTTTTTTTTTTTTTTTTTTTTTTTTTTTTTTTTTTTTTTTTTTTTTTTTTTTTTTTTTTTTTTTTTTTTTTTTTTTTTTTTTTTTTTTTTTTTTTTTTTTTTTTTTTTTTTTTTTTTTTTTTTTTTTTTTTTTTTTTTTTTTTTTTTTTTTTTTTTTTTTTTTTTTTTTTTTTTTTTTTTTTTTTTTTTTTTTTTTTTTTTTTTTTTTTTTTTTTTTTTTTTTTTTTTTTTTTTTTTTTTTTTTTTTTTTTTTTTTTTTTTTTTTTTTTTTTTTTTTTTTTTTTTTTTTTTTTTTTTTTTTTTTTTTTTTTTTTTTTTTTTTTTTTTTTTTTTTTTTTTTTTTTTTTTTTTTTTTTTTTTTTTTTTTTTTTTTTTTTTTTTTTTTTTTTTTTTTTTTTTTTTTTTTTTTTTTTTTTTTTTTTTTTTTTTTTTTTTTTTTTTTTTTTTTTTTTTTTTTTTTTTTTTTTTTTTTTTTTTTTTTTTTTTTTTTTTTTTTTTTTTTTTTTTTTTTTTTTTTTTTTTTTTTTTTTTTTTTTTTTTTTTTTTTTTTTTTTTTTTTTTTTTTTTTTTTTTTTTTTTTTTTTTTTTTTTTTTTTTTTTTTTTTTTTTTTTTTTTTTTTTTTTTTTTTTTTTTTTTTTTTTTTTTTTTTTTTTTTTTTTTTTTTTTTTTTTTTTTTTTTTTTTTTTTTTTTTTTTTTTTTTTTTTTTTTTTTTTTTTTTTTTTTTTTTTTTTTTTTTTTTTTTTTTTTTTTTTTTTTTTTTTTTTTTTTTTTTTTTTTTTTTTTTTTTTTTTTTTTTTTTTTTTTTTTTTTTTTTTTTTTTTTTTTTTTTTTTTTTTTTTTTTTTTTTTTTTTTTTTTTTTTTTTTTTTTTTTTTTTTTTTTTTTTTTTTTTTTTTTTTTTTTTTTTTTTTTTTTTTTTTTTTTTTTTTTTTTTTTTTTTTTTTTTTTTTTTTTTTTTTTTTTTTTTTTTTTTTTTTTTTTTTTTTTTTTTTTTTTTTTTTTTTTTTTTTTTTTTTTTTTTTTTTTTTTTTTTTTTTTTTTTTTTTTTTTTTTTTTTTTTTTTTTTTTTTTTTTTTTTTTTTTTTTTTTTTTTTTTTTTTTTTTTTTTTTTTTTTTTTTTTTTTTTTTTTTTTTTTTTTTTTTTTTTTTTTTTTTTTTTTTTTTTTTTTTTTTTTTTTTTTTTTTTTTTTTTTTTTTTTTTTTTTTTTTTTTTTTTTTTTTTTTTTTTTTTTTTTTTTTTTTTTTTTTTTTTTTTTTTTTTTTTTTTTTTTTTTTTTTTTTTTTTTTTTTTTTTTTTTTTTTTTTTTTTTTTTTTTTTTTTTTTTTTTTTTTTTTTTTTTTTTTTTTTTTTTTTTTTTTTTTTTTTTTTTTTTTTTTTTTTTTTTTTTTTTTTTTTTTTTTTTTTTTTTTTTTTTTTTTTTTTTTTTTTTTTTTTTTTTTTTTTTTTTTTTTTTTTTTTTTTTTTTTTTTTTTTTTTTTTTTTTTTTTTTTTTTTTTTTTTTTTTTTTTTTTTTTTTTTTTTTTTTTTTTTTTTTTTTTTTTTTTTTTTTTTTTTTTTTTTTTTTTTTTTTTTTTTTTTTTTTTTTTTTTTTTTTTTTTTTTTTTTTTTTTTTTTTTTTTTTTTTTTTTTTTTTTTAAAAGGATAGGAAGGGCACTTACTGCAATCCCAAAAAACCCTGAAAAGCACCAACTCTACTAATTTCAAAATCACCTGAGATCACACGACCTCTACCACCTAAATTAGTTCTCTGGTGTAACAAAATCAAAACAGCAGCCACTGAAAAAACTGGAAAAAGCAAAAGTACAAACATCAGTGGCTGAACTAAACTGAGAGGGCAAAAGCCCCCGGAGGGGACCCTGAAGGCCCCCACAGAAGTGCAGGACAAAATGCAAAAATCAAGCACAAAAACAAAAAGAAGAAAATATCTTATCTGTTAGCAGGAGATGCAGACACGACACAGCAGGCTACAAAGGAAACAGGACTCAAGGATTGAGACCAGAACAATTGATCACCGGCAACCCTGATGGGAAGGCGACTCCCTTATATAAGACCAGTCAGTAACACCTGATTCCCAATCCTCACAATCTTCACTGGACAGTCCAGTACCGCTTGTAACCACCAGAGGGAGAATCTGCTCAGAACTCATTTCAAGTCCATTCACAACAGTACCCCCCCCTTGAGGAGGGGTCACCGAACCCTCACTTGAGCAACCAGGTCGGTCAGGATGAGTTCTATGATACGCACGGATGAGTCTCCTAGCATGGATGTCCGAAGCAAACACCCAAGAATTGTCTTCCTGACCATAACCTCTCCACTTAACCAAATACTGGAGTTTCCGTCTAGAAAAACGAGAATTCAATATTTTCTCAACCACAAACTCCATATTGCCCTCAACCAGAACAGGGTCAGGAGGCAAAGCAGTAGGAACCACTGGCTCAACAAACCTCTTCAACAAGGACTTGTGGAACACGTTATGGATCTTAAATGTCCCTGGAAGAAGCAAACGAAAAGAAACAGGATTAAGAATCTCCATGATCTTATAAGGTCCAATGAACCTAGGCTTAAATTTAGGAGATGCCACTCTCATAGGAATATTTCTTGAGGACAACCAAACCAAGTCCCCCACTTTAAACCGAGGACCATCAGTCCTATGCCGGTTAGCAAACCGCTGGGTCCTCTCCTGAGAGAGGGACAACCTCTCCACTACCTGGTCCCAAATCTGTTGCATACGCTCCACAACAGAGTCAACACCTGGACAGACAGAAGCCTCCGTCTGTCCTGAAGAAAATCGAGGGTGAAACCCAGAATTACAGAAAAATGGAGACATCAAAGTGGCAGAGCTAGCCCTATTATTAAGAGCAAACTCAGCCAAAGGCAAAAAAGAGACCCAGTCATCCTGATCAGCAGACACAAAGCATCTTAGATAAGTCTCCAATGTCTGGTTTGTTCTCTCAGTTTGACCATTGGTCTGAGGATGAAACGCCGAGGAGAAAGACAATTGAACACCAAGTTTAGAACAAAAGGTCATCCAAAATCTGGAAACAAACTGGACTCCTCTGTCAGACACAATGTTCTCAGGAATGCCGTGTAAACGAACCACGTGCTGAAGGAACAAAGGCACCAATTCAGAGGAGGAAGGCAACTTAGGTAATGGCACAAGATGTATCATCTTGGAAAACCTATCACAAATCACCCAGATGACGGTCATTCTCTGAGAAACAGGGGGGTCGGAAATGAAATCCATAGAGATATGGTCCATGGTCTCTTGGGCACAGGCAATGGCATCAACAAACCACTAGAGCGAGAGCAAGGCTTGGAGCGAGAGCAAGTCCCGCAGGACTGCACAAATTCCCTGACATCACGAGACAAGGTAGGCCACCAAAAGGACCGACTAACCAAGTCTCTGGTACCAAAAATTCCGGGATGCCCAGCCAATGCGGAACAATGAATCTCAGACATCACACTCTTTTTCCACTGGTCCGGGACAAACAATTTTCCAACAGGGCAGCGCTCGGGCCTATCCTCCTGACACCCCTCCAGAGCAAGTCTCAAATTGGGTGAGATGGCGGAAAGAACTACACCCTCTTTCAAAATAACAGAAGGATCAGATAACTCAGGAGAGTCCGCAAGGAAACTCCTCGAGAGGGCATCCGCCTTAACATTCTTAGTGCCAGGAAGAAAGGAAACCACAAAATTAAAACGTGTGAAAAACAAGGCCCACCTGGCCTGTCTAGGATTGAGTCGCTTGGCAGATTCCAGATAAACCAGATTCTTATGGTCCGTAAGGACCACCACCTGATGTTTGGCTCCCTCCAGCCAATGTCTCCACTCTTCAAAAGCCCACTTCATGGCCAGTAACTCCCGATTACCCACGTCATAATTACGTTCAGTAGGAGAAAATTTTCGAGAGAAAAAGGCACAAGGGTTACTTTTAGAGGCCTCTGGATCTTTTTGGGACAAAACGGCACCTGCCCCAATTTCAGAGGCATCAACCTCCACCTGAAATGGCAGAGAAACATCAGGCTGCCGTAGAACAGGAGCAGAAGTGAATCTCTGCTTAAGTTCCTGAAATGCAGAGACTGCCTCAGGAGGCCAATTCACCACATCAGAACCCTTTCTGGTCAAATCAGTCAATGGTTTAACAATAACCGAGAAATTACCAATAAATTTACAATAAAAATTGGCAAAACCCAAAAATCTTTGAAGAGCCTTTAATGAAGTAGGTTGGACCCAATCACAGATGGCCTGAACCTTGACCGGGTCCATTTCAATAACAGATGGGGACAAAATGAATCCCAGAAATGAGATCCTCTGTACGCCAAAAAGGCACTTTGATCCCTTCACATACAGAGCATTCTCTCTCAAAATCTGGAATACAGTTCGAACATGTTTCACATGAGAGTCCCAGTCATTAGAAAAAATCAAGATATCATCCAAATAAACAATCAGAAATGTATCCACAAAATCCCTGAAAATGTCATTCATGAAGGACTGGAAGACAGAAGGAGCATTAGTGAGCCCAAAGGGCATCACAAGGTACTCAAAATGCCCCTCAGGGGTATTGAATGCCGTCTTCCATTCATCCCCATGCTTAATGCGAATAAGGTTATATGCCCCCCTGAGGTCAAGCTTGGTAAACCAAGTAGCGTTTTTCACCCTGGAAAACAGGTCAGAAATCAAAGGTAACGGGTATTGATATTTTACAGTAATATTGTTCAAAAGACGATAATCAATACACGGCCTTAATGAACCATCCTTTTTGGCCACAAAGAAAAAACCGGCACCTAAGGGTGAAGAGGATGGTCTGATATGACCCTTCTCCAATGATTCCTTGATATAAGACCGCATAGCGTCATGTTCAGGTACAGACAAGTTAAAAAGGCGACCTTTAGGGAATTTACTACCAGGCACTAATTCAATAGCGCAGTCATAGCTCCTATGGGGAGGCAAGGATGCAGATTTACTTTCGCTAAACACATCAGAAAAATCAATCAAAAAGTCAGGAACATCCTGAGCCTGGGGGAAGGCAGAAAAAACAGGAGTGTTGGTATTAACACATTGGCAGCCCCAACTGGTTACAGACACAGATTTCCAATCCAAAACAGGATTATGAGACTGCAACCAAGGGAAGCCCAGTACAATAATATCATGCAGATTATACAGAACCAAAAATTTACAGCACTCCTGATGATCAGTTCAACCCTCATTATCACCTGAGTAGAGAACTGAGGTTTATTCTCAGCCAAAGGGGTAGAATCGATCCCCAGTAGGGGAATAGACTTCTGTAGGGTATCAAGGGAAACCCACAACGTTTAGCAAAATCATAATCCATCAGGTTAATAGCTGCTCCAGAATCAACGAAAGCCTGAGCAGAAAATGAGGACAGAGAGCATATCAGAGTGACAGTTAATAAAAACTTAGTCTGAACACTACCCAAGACAACTGAGCGTGCAAAACGTCTTCCCCGCTTAGGGCAGACTGAAATAGCATGAGAGGCATCACCACAGTAGAAACATAACCCATTGCGCTTTCGAAACTCATGACGCTGTGCCCCAGACACCACTCTATCACACTGCATGGGTTCAGAAGCTGGTTCACAAGGCAACACCATTCCACGCATACTTCTCCGCTCACTCAAACGTCTGTCAATTTGAATCGCTAATGACATAGAATCATTGAGACCAGAGGGACAGAGAATCCCACCATAACATCCTTTACATTATCTGACAGACCCTTCAGAAAAAGGGCCGCCAAAGCGTCGTCATTCCACTTGGTCAGGACTGCCCACCTACGGAATCTCTGACAGTATAACTCAGCGTCATCAAGACCCTGATTTAATGCCAACAAGGCTTTTTCAGCTTGATCAGTGACATTAGGCTCATCGTACAATAACCCCAAAGCCTGAAAAAATGCATCAACATCACTCAAAACAGGATCCCCAGGTGTCAGGGAAAAAGCCCAATCCTGAGGATAGCCGCGCAGGAGAGAGATGACAATTTGAACCTGCTGCGCTGCGTTCCCTGAGGACTTAGATTTTAAGGCAAAAAACAATTTACAATTATTTTTGAAATTCTGAAACTTAGCTCGATCCCCTAAAAACAAATCTGGCATGGGAATCCTAGGTTCCACAACAGGCAACCTAGCAAGATAGGCAGCAATACTCCGAACCTCAGTGGCAAGCTGATCCACACGGCCAGACAACTGTGCAAACTCCATTGAGAGAAAAAAAAATCCTCCCCAGCACCCAGAGATACAGAGGGAAAAAAAAATGCAACAAACAGAAAAATATCTCTGACAACTCTGACAACCTTTTTTCTTTCACAATATTTTTTCCCTTCTGTGAGTACCATACAATTTTCAATTTTTTGGGCCGGTGATACTGTTATGTTTCGGTAGCTGAGGAGCGCAGGTAAAAAAGGCAATACACCAGAGAAGTTGGAATCTATGAGATTGCAGTACCCTGACTAACCACCACAACTAGAGGCAGCCGTGGAGCGTTCCTACGTTGGTCCTAGACGCCTCGTCAAAGCCTGAGAAACTAACTACACCTAAAGATAGATATAGGAAAGCTATCTGCCCCGGAGCAGATCCCCAAAGAACATAGAAAGCCCCCAAACATGTAATGGCGGTTAGACAAGATGAAATACAGACACAGACAGAAAATAGTATGAGCAAACGTTGGGGCCCAAACTACCTAAATAGAAAAGGATAGGAAGGGCACTTACTGCAATCCCAAAAAACCCTGAAAAGCACCAACTCTACTAATTTCAAAATCACCTGAGATCACACGACCTCTACCACCTAAATTAGTTCTCTGGTGTAACAAAATCAAAACAGCAGCCACTGAAAAAACTGGAAAAAGCAAAAGTACAAACATCAGTGGCTGAACTAAACTGAGAGGGCAAAATCCCCCGGAGGGGACCCTGAAGGCCCCCACAGAAGTGCAGGACAAAATGCAAAAATCAAGCACAAAAAAAAAAAGAAAATGTCTTATCTGTTAGCAGGAGATGCAGACACGACACAGCAGGCTACAAAGGAAACAGGACTCAAGGATTGAGACCAGAACAATTGATCACCGGCAACCCTGATGGGAAGGCGACTCCCTTATATAAGACCAGTCAGTAACACCTGATTCCCACTCCTCACAATCTTCACTGGACAGTCCAGTACCGCTTGTAACCACCAGAGGGAGCCTCTGCTCAGAACTCATTTCAAGTCCATTCACAACAAGGCACTATATTTAGTGTGCTACCAAAGTTTGACGGCAATAATATGCCACTGTCCGACTGGGTGTCCCGGCTGCAAAGCACCCTGAAGATTTATAACATCAGTCCAGACCTTGAAGTGGACACTTTAACTGCCCTAGAGGGAGAAGCCCGTACAGTAGAAACGTTTGCCTACAATCAGAACTCACCCGTAGTACCCTGAAGGAGTTAGTGAAGTTCCTGGAAGAGATCTATGGCGA
The DNA here is from genome assembly GCA_033576555.1 of Oophaga sylvatica. Taxonomy (NCBI): domain Eukaryota; kingdom Metazoa; phylum Chordata; class Amphibia; order Anura; family Dendrobatidae; genus Oophaga; species Oophaga sylvatica. The sequence continues at coordinate 425,289,691 of JARQOD010000005.1, forward strand.
GACTGCTTGCGCCGGACACCTCTGCGCCACATTTTTCTCGAGGCTGCAGCGGGAAGAAGAAGGAATTTCTCAATATGCGACAGCACTGCAAGAAGTGTTAGCAGAGGTTCAGAGAAAAGAGTCAGATGGACTTGGCAGCATGGGCTCTAAAGACCGGATACTCCGGGAACAATTCATTCTGGGACAGCGCAGCACATCCTTGAGGCGAGCACTGTCAGAACGGGTCCAGGCAGATCCGGCACTTACATTTTGTCAAATCCTGGCAGAAACAGTGGCCCAAGCAAGGAAGAAAGCTACACGTCTGGGGTGATGCATGTCCAGGGCGCCAATATCAGAGGGGACCCAAACCATCAGAAGCTGCTGGTCCAGGTGGTGTAAGACTTGCAGCGGTCCCTTGGCAACGTGCAAGAGATACTTACCCAGATGGAGCGAAGAATGGGAGATCTGTCCACTGAATGTCCCTACTCGGCTGTGCCAGCCCGCTGTCGGCACTGCCCGTTGCCTGCCATGTGAGAACTACAAGGGGCACGAGGATAGGCTCGAGATGCCCCCCGGCGAGGAGGAGGCATCCAATGCAGGGAATGTGGAGGATGTGGGCACCTTGCCAGGGACTGTCGGAATTACGCTCAAGGCCAGCGGAAGCCACCGTTAAACTACCAACCCCCACAGTAGTGCGGCACTCTGCGGGGGAGGCGAGGAGAGAGGCCGCTCCCTATCATAACAAACACTTGATTGCTGGGTGTCCCATCCTACATGCTGAATTCGAGGGTGTTCCAGTGGACTGCTTGATAGATACCGGGTCACAAGTGACGACGATGCCCGAAACGTATTTCAAGCAGCATTTCCAGGCCCTGGCCAAGCCAGGAAAAGAGACTTTGATCAGGTTGTTTGCTGCCAACCAACAACCGATCCCGGTCACAGGGGTCATGTGGATGAAGATTCGAATCTGTGGGCAAGAAGTGGGGAGAAAAGGGATCCTACTAGTCCCTGAGCCCATCAAAGAAGATGTGCCTGAGTACTGGGAATGAATATCCTACGTGAACTCGATCAGATTATGTTTACCAAACGGGGACCTGGTTATAGGAAGCCTACTCAAGAAGCCCTTCAGTGACAGATCCGCGTCTGTGGGACGCCGAAGAGTGTGCCATCTTATCAGACTGTAGGGTCATCAGGGCTCCTGGGAAAGAGCCTGTAATCCTGCCTCCTGAGCGAGAAAGTGTACTACACCTTTCAGTGGGGACTCATCGCAACCTCGATGGGTTGGAAGTGATTGTTTAGCCTGTGGTAGGCAGAGGAGTGGAACAAGAAGTCATGATAGCTCATATGATAGCTGTGGTCCAGCGATGACACGTCCCCATAAGAGCTTTGAATGTGGGCCCCGGAGAGGTCACCTTGCCATGAGGGACAGATCTGTCCCTACATAACGGTGAAGTAGTGAGTCAGAAGGAGATGTCTTTATCACTGATAGAAGGTGCGGGGTGGACCCTAGCAATTGCTGCGGGGCCGAAGAGAAGCCATCCCCAAAGTGAAGTGGACGGGTCATCCTTGATCAAATGGAAGTGGATGTGAAGGCTCTTGGCCCTGAGCATGTGCAAGCGATAGAACCTATGCTGTGTGAAAATCAGGCCGCATTCGCCCGTCACACCGAAGATTTCGGCTGTACTGAAGCCATCACGCACGAGATATTGACTGGGAAAGCTCGTCCAATTAGAGAATGATAAAGGCAGATCCCACCCAAGATTTACTAAGAAGGGAAGACATTACTGAGGCAGATGCTGGATTCAGGAGTTATGCAGAGTAGTCAGAGCCCTTGGGTGGCTCCGGTGGTGCTCGTCAAGAAAAAGGATGGGACCATCCGGTTCTGTGTAGATTACAGGAAACTCAATGCCTGCACTGTTTGAGACTTGTATCCGTTACCCCGCATCAAGGAATCCTTGACAGCGTTGGGGAAAGCCAAGTACTTCTCCACCTTGGATCAAGCAAGTGGATACTGGCAAGTAGCCGTGGCAGAGAAAGACAAAGCAAAAACCGCCTTCATCCTCCCTATGGGTTTGTTTGAGTTTAACCGGATGCCCTTCGGGCTCTCCAATGCTCCGGGCACGTTTCAACGGCTGATGGAAAAGTGTTTGGGAGACTTAAATTTTGAAGCTACCTGATCTATCTGGATGACATCATTGTGTTTTCTGCCTCGTTCGAAGAACACCTTGCCCGGATTGTACAGGTCCTCGGAAGACTGCGGGCTCATAACCTGAAGGTGAAGCCAAAGAAGTGCCACCTCTTCAAGAAAGAGATCGAGTACCTGGGCCACATAGTGTCACAAGATGGAGTTCTACCCTCCCCAGAAAAAGCGGCTGCTATCCATCCTGAAGTGGCTAGGCCCTCGAATAGCGAGAGAACTCCAGGCCTTTCTTGGGCTCACCGGGTACTACCGCCGGTTTGTCAAAGACTTTGGAAAGGTGGGGGGACCTCAGAATGAGCTTCTGAGGGGACTGCCAGAGTGCCGAAGAACCAGTGCATCCCTTGGGCCCAGAGACAGGATGAGGCCTTCCAGGCCATAAAGAATGACCTTACTTCAGCCCCGATTTTGGCCTGCGCAGATTTCGATCAACCGTTCCTGTTGTACACAGACGTAGCCTCCATGGACTCGGTGCAGTATTTTCTCAGATACAGGATGGACATGAGAGGGTCATCGGGTATACCAGTAGGTCCCTGCGGGACAGCTAAAGAAACCCCCACAATTACAGCTCCTTCCGGTTAGAGCTCCTGGCACTAGTGTGGGCCATGACAGAGAAGTTTGCGGGTTTCCTGACAGGGACCAAGATTCAAGTTCGAACAGACAATAATCCCCTGGCCCACCTCGAGAATGCTAAATTGGGGGCCTTAGAACAACGGTGGGTGGCTCGCCTAGCCAAGTTTGACTTTACCATCCTTTATCACTCTGCTACCAAAAAAGCAAATGCTGATGGGCTGTCAAGAGTGACTGTGGAGACTCCAGTGGGGGATCTCGATGAACAACTCGAAGAGGAAGAAACCCCAGACTTTCGTAAGTTTAAGCCCCCAGTCATGTTGGGAGGCCTGGGCATTACCCCGGTCCCTGGGGAGAACCAATGAGGAATGGGGATATGTTCAGGATGAATATGAAGGGCTGAGACAGATGAAATGGTGGGTAACTCAGAAGCGGAAGCCTGGCAATCAAGAAAGAGATGATCTGGATGCTGAGATGAACAGAGATGTCACCAGACAATGTGAACAGACAACGGTGCAATAGTTTACAAAGAAATAATATAGTGCAGTATTATATATCTTAGGAGGTCAGAAGTGTTTCCTAATACCCTTTTTACATCACTCAGCTATAGATAAAGTGTTATATTCTGGCTGATTTTGGAGAAAGATTACTGCATATGGATATTTAAAGTTCCTTCAGAAGCCAATCCAAACTCTACAATGCACATGTAGCCAGTTCCCACTAGTTGTGACTGCGAACAGAGTGCGGCCCCACATCCCAAGTAAACACTTGTGGTGTGCATTACCCCATTTGTATGGCAATCAAACAATGGGATTCTAAGCGCTGATATGTAACGGGTCTAATCCTCAGTCTGCTGTTGACCACAGCTTTGGTATCAAGAGCTAAGTTCCGTATGGTCGGGATGCGAGTATGCCAAGGTGTGGGTGATCCTTACTCCCAGCCGGATCCAATCATCCTGTATGTCTGTACACGTTATTTCTGATACCTGGTTGTCGTAGGATTGCTATACGGTTTATAGAAATAGTGGTGGAAGAATTGTGCTCTGAGAATCAAGGTGCAGATGTAGCAGCATGCCCAGCAGCACAAGCTTTACAACCATTCTCTAATCTCTAGCTAAAGATCTAATGGTGTAATAATCAGTTCCACCATAGACTGAGGGCAGCATGTCCTTCTGTTACCAGCACATTGAATATATGAAGGAGAATATTCCAATTCCAATTTAAATACTGCGCCCATGCAGGTTGCACAAGCCCTGAATCAAGGACACGCGCTTGACAGATGTGTAAACGAGTAGCAGGTTGAGGGGAAGAGCTATTGTTTTGTGAAAGGGGCCCTCAAACAGTTTGATACACACTTTACAATTCAGTGCTGAGAGAAGACTCAATAATCAGTGCAGCCCTCCCCAGTCGCCTTTCATCTTAGTTTACCTCCCTCCACATCAAATTCAGCATGCCTCACTTCCTCCCCCGCCTCCTAGTAGCAGGTCCTGGGTTCACACTACACTTAATCTGTGACCTGTCCCTTTAAAAGGATTTTGCTGAATTAAAGAATATAAAGTATTAACAATACCGGATTTAATAAATCTTTAAACTTCACATTGATATTTTAATAAATATAAATTACATTTAATTAAATAATTCTATATATAAATATAATATCATAAATATCATATAACTTCCTCTCTCCTCCTGTAACAGGCGGTGACCCATTTTGTTCAAGATTATTGTACTTGCTTTTGTTATGTACACCCCTTTTCACATGTAAAGCGGAATAAATGGTACTATTTTAATAAATAATAATAATATAAATCCATATATAAATGAACAAACACTATTCCCTGCTCATATTTGCATATAAGAATAACCCTAAATGTATGCAGACATCTATAGAGCCACGACTATGTGACAAATATCGCTGTGCAGCTTCATCTATAGATGTGGAAATCTGTCTGGGTCTGGGGAATTAAGCAGTAACAAAAAAAAGCAAACAAAAACAAAAATAACAAAAACAGACAGTTAATAAAATAGAATTTCACAGTGGGTGTTATGCTATAATAGCAGCATCCTGCACATACACTGCTGCATTAGGCGCGCGGTTATGAGAAAGAGTGGACACGACATTTTGATATATGAGAAGCAGTTATCCTGGGAACTCCTGTTCCTCTATGCTCAAGCTATAATAAATAGTTGCCATATGCTGTGCACAGATGCTGCCTTGAAAAGCGGGTCCTGTGCAGCGGCCCAGGGTTTCTCAGAGTCAGGTCCTTTATTAAATGATTGGCTCACTGCAATCTGAGCCACAGCCTCGGGTTAGGTAGACTGCTGTCACTCTTCTGAAAAGGACCTCACAATACTGAATGCATTTGAAAGAATGGGCTTACTATTTACTTTGTTTCTCCTTCTTTTTAGTACTAGTATTTTTTTACTGTTTGAAATGGTAAACCACATTATGTGCTTGGGTACAGTTAAGAAGATGTTATACGCCATGGTTTTTGTAAGATAGAGAATTTTACAAGGCTGAGCAGAAATAATCTGAACATTACATAGCGGATGAGGTCTCCATGGTATAGAAGTCCACATTATTAAAGATTACATTGAATTATACTGTTCTGTGTCATGGTGATCGCAAAAGTGCTACCATATTCGCAGCCACTATGTGCTACTCTGAGATTATTATATGGATTTTCAGCTCCCATTGCAAGCTTTTAAGGACATTTAGCTTTCTGTAGATATTAAAGGAGTTGTCCAAGGTTAGAAAACATGGCTGCTTTCTTTCAGAAACAGCATTGCACCTCACCATGGGTTGTGTGTGACATTGCAGCTCATCCCTGTATGCTTCAAAGGAGCTGAGTTCCAATACAAGACAAAACCCATAGTCCGGGGTGGCTCTGTTTCTATAAGAAAGCAGCCATGGGTTTCACATCCTGGGCAACCCCGTTGAATCCAAAATTGAAATCATTGACATATTCAAGTCTAATCTTTTCACTGAACGATGACTTAAATTTCTGTCTTACACAAGGTGAAACTCTTCTTTATAATGTTCATAACATCTTTCAGAAGACGGGCTTCTCCGAAAGACATAGGAAATAAATGTTATCTGACAAGTTAATGGTAAGACATAGGTCTCCAAGAATTAGCATTACCCTAATAAGCTAAAATAATTTAAAAAAAAACAATTTTTCACATGACTCATTGACAGTAAGTCAAGAATATGTAATGACCCCTGCCTGGAGACAGGAGGCTTCCTATTTTTTATGGGAAAGTTCAAAATGTGAGCCTCCACGACAGAGGCCTGTCAGCTTATTGACAAGTATGCACATTAATCTTAATAGACTTTTCGGCAGTCTTCCACCCAATTGTATGTCTTTGGTTAGACACCTCCTAAATTGAATTGCCACCCACAGCAGCAGATAACTGTTTCAGAACTACATTAAAAGCATATCACTGGAAATTCACTTGCCATAATCTTGCCATTTTTATTTATTTATTGATCTTTAAGTTGTTCTACAGTACAGACCAAAAGTTTGGACACACCTTCTCATTTAAAGATTTTTCTGTATTTTCATGACTATGAAAATTGTAAATTCACACTGAAGGCATCAAAACTATGAATTAACACATGTGGAATTATATACTTAACAAAAAAGTATGTAACAACTGAAATTATGTCTTATATTCTAGGTTCTTCAAAGTAGCCACCTGTCACGGGTGTGTCGCTACGAAGATCGTCGCGATTGCACACCCTGACTTCTCACAGCTGAGTTTCTGGTGCTGGGTGTTTTTTCGGCAGTGAGGGAGTTAATTCTCCCTCTCTCTGTGCTAGACAAAGCCAGCCTCGCCCAGCTGCAATTAATGTTGCTGTAATTGGATTCCTTCAAATACCTGCCAGTCTGCTAGGGAAATGTCGGTGAAAGCATTCATGCAGACCAGCAGAGCGGATCGTGGTGTTGTGAAGTCTGAATTGAAGAGTACCTGGTGTGGTCTTTTCTCCCCTCCTCGCTTTATCATTTATCTCCGTACCCGTTGGTGTTCCCTCTGTTTTTTGTGGTGAGAGTTTGGTATGCAAGGTGGATTTTAGTTTACCCCTTGTACTGTCTTGTTCGTCTATTACTGTGTCTAGGCATATACCTTCCAGTCCCCGGTGTTGTGATCAGGGTCCTTCTCAGGACTAGATCACTGAGGTTCAGGGATCCTCAGGAGGTAGGGATTACGCTGGCGGCCTGGACCTCTGTACCATCAACAGTACCTCCAGGTAGAGGGATTAGTCAGGACCCCAGCTTAGGGTCAGCATAGACCCCGGACCTCATGTATGCAGTAACAGCGTGACATTTTCACCGACCATAAAAAAAAAAATTTCTCCAGCTACCATGGATCCAGTAGCCAGTCTTGCTCGGCAGTTGCAGAGTTTGTCCATGTAGCTGGCGGACGTTAAGTCCAAGGTTTTGTACCCCCCGGAGGAAGCCGGACCAGAACCTAAAGTAGCTCTCCCTGACAGGTTCACTGGGGGCGAGACAAGTTTTTTGTTTTCCGGGAGGCATGTAAATTGTACTTTCGGCTGCGGCCACTGTCATCGGGGAGTGATGAGCAAAGGGTGGGAATTGTCATCTCGCTCCTACAAGGGGACCCACAATCATGGGCGTTCTCCCTTCCCCCGGGCTCCCCGGCTCTCCAGTCAGTGGATAGGTTTTTTGCAGCTCTGGGTCTTGTATATGATGACCTGGATCGGATCTCCCTTGCTGAATCTAAGTTATGTAGGATCCAGCAGGGAGATCGTCCGGCGGAGGAATTCTGTTCGGAGTTCCGTAGGTGGGCCACGGACACCCAGTGGAATGACCCGGCTCTTAGGAGCCAGTTTTGTCAAGGTTTATCTGACAAATTAAAGGATGTATTGGCACAGTATGACCCTCCCGCGTCATTGGAAGCCGCTATGGCCCTTGCTATTCGTATTGACAGACGGCTTCGGGAGAGGTGCGGGGTAATTCCGCTCCCTGTGATGACTCCACCTTCCTCAAGGGTCCCTTATATGGAGGTTCCCCTGGTCAGTCCCGAGGAGCCTATGCAATTAGGAGGGACATCATTTCGGGGGAGGGACCGGCGGGGCGCCACAAGACTAGAAGTTGTTTCTTCTGTGGGAAAAAGGGACATTTTATTGGGGGTGTCCATCCCGTCCTTTGCAGAGTAAAGGGTCGTCGGAAAACTATTGATCCCAGGTTGTATGGTGGACGGCAATCTGGGAGTAAGTATTTTGTCCCTAAGTTCGTCTCAGTTTCTCGTACCGGCGGAGGTGGTGGTGGGTACGAGAACTGAGAGGATATCTGTTCTTCTGGATAGTGGGGCCGGGGCTAATCTGGTGGACGCTCAGTTTGCCCGGGTTCAAGGTATGCAATTGAGTGTGTTGGCTAAACCCATCCCCATATTCTCGATCGACGCCAGACCTCTCGGTCAGGGAAGTTTTTTGCAAGCGGTGCATAATGTAAAACTTCAAGTGGGGGCGATACATAAAGAACTGTTGTCTTGTTACGTGTTGGAGGGTCTTCCCACTCCTATAGTGTTGGGCCTTCCTTGGTTAACTAAGCATAACCCAGTTATTGATTGGCAATCCAGAGAGATAAGCCAATGGAGTGAATTCTGTAATAAAAACTGCATGAATACGGTTATCGGTGCGGTCACTCCTAGGGTTTTACCTCCATTTCTGGCGGACTTTGAGGATGTATTCTCGGAGAAAGGGTGTCAGGAACTACCTCCTCATCGCGTGTACGACTGTTCTGTAAAACTGCTCCCTGAGGCCAAGTTACCTAAATCTAGGTTGTATAACCTATCTGGTCCTGAGAGGCAGGCCATGAAGGATTATAATTGCTGAAAGTCTGGCAAAAGGGCATATTAGACCTTCATCTTCCCCGGTGGCCGCGGGGTTCTTCTTTGTGAAGAAGAAAGATGGAGGCCTACGCCCTTGCCTGGATTTCCGTGAACTTAATCGGATTACGGTCCGAGATCCGTATCCGCTCCCACTTATTCCCGATCTCTTCAATCAGATCGTGGGCGCCAAATGGTTCTCTAAGTTGGATCTCAGGGGGGCGTACAATCTGATTAGGATGAAGGAGGGGGACGAGTGGAAGACGGCGTTTAACACTCCAGAGGGGCATTATGAGAACCTTGTCATGCCATTCGGTTTGACTAATGCCCCGGCGGTGTTCCAACACTTTGTAAATGACATTTTTCGCCACCTGGTGGGACAGTTTGTGGTCATATATCTGGATGATATCTTAATTTACTCGCCGGATCTTGTGTCTCATCAGGAGCATGTTAGGCAGGTGTTGCAGATCTTGCGGGATAATAAACTGTACGCCAAATGGGAAAAGTGTGTATTCGCCGTACAGGAACTCCAGTTTTTAGGCTTTCTGGTTTCAACGTCCGGTTTTCGTATGGACCCTGGGAAAGTGCGGGCAGTTCTTGAGTGGGATCTGCCAGAGAATCTTAAGGCTCTACAACGTTTCCTGGGGTTTGCTAATTATTACCGGAAATTTATTCGTAATTTCTCGTCCATGGTTAAACCTCTCACAGACATGACAAAAAAGGGGACAGATTTTTCTAGGTGGTCTGACAAGGCTTGTCAAGCATTCTCCTCCTTGAAAAAATGCTTTGCCTCGGCACCCATACTTATTCAACCTGATGCGTCACAGCCGTTCATTGTAGAGGTAGACGCTTCCGAGGTAGGGGTGGGAGCAGTATTGTCACAAGGTTCGTCCCCTGGTAAATGGCATCCGTGCGCATTTTTCTCTAAAAAACTGTCGTCCGCTGAGAGGAATTACGATGTAGGCAATAGGGAACTATTGGCCATTAAGTTGGCTTTTGAGGAGTGGCGCCATTTTTTGGAGGGGGCAGTCCATCCGGTCACTGTCATCACCGATCTCAAGAACCTGCTATATCTGGAGTCTGCAAAACGTCTGAATCCCAGACAAGCTAGGTGGTCATAATTTTTTACCAGGTTTAATTTTGTCGTCACATATCGTCCTGGGTCAAAAAATGTAAAGGCGGATGCCTTATCTCGTAGTTTCCCTGGGGCCGGGAATACGGAGGACCCGGTTCCTATCCTTCAGGAGGGGGTGGTGGTGTCGGCAGTATGCTCTGAGCTTGAGGAGGAGGTATTGGAGGCTCAGGGGGACGCCCCTGTAGGACCTCCAGGGAGACTGTTTGTTCCAAATCAGTTGCGACAAAAGGTGATCGAGGCACACCATAATTCAGCTTTAGCAGGACACCCAGGGAGTAAAGCAACTGAGGATCTCCTCTCGCGTCGGTTTTGGTGGCCTAACTTACATAGGGAGGTGGTAACTTTTGTTGCGTCCTGCGAGGTTTGTGCGTGCTCTAAGACCCCACATACCCATCCGTCTGGGGCCCTCTTACCTTTGAAGATCCCGGAGCGTCCGTGGACTCATCTGTCTATGGACTTCATTACGGACCTCCCGCCATCTTCGGGTAAAACAGTCATACTCATTGTGGTGGACAGGTTCAGCAAGATGGCACATTTTATCGCTCTTCCCGCTCTTCCTAATGCTAAAACTCTTGCGCAGGTGTTCATTGGGGAGATTGAAAGGCTTCACGGGGTACCCTCCGATGTGGTGTCGGATCGGGGGTCTCAGTTTGTGTCCAAATTCTGGAAGGCATTTTGTACACGGCGGGGGATGCAGTTGTCATTTTCATCGGCTTTTCATCCGCAGACCAATGGTCAGACAGAGCGTCTGAACCAGAGCTTGGAGACATATCTCCGGTGTTTTGTGTCAGAGAACCAGGAGGACTGGGCTTCTTTCTTGCCTCTGGCGGAGTTTGCTCTAAATAATAGGCGGAGCGAGTCCACTGGTAAGTCCCCGTTTTTTGGGGCATATGGTTTTCACCCCCAGTTTTGTACTTTCAATAGGGGGGGCTCTTCTGGGGTTCCTGAGGAGGAACGATTTTCGTCGTCACTTGCTTCAGTGTGGAGAGGAGTGCTTAATAATCTGAGTACTATGGGGAACCAATACAAACGTATGGCTGATAGGAGGAGAGTGTCTGGTCCGGACCTAAGTGTGAACGATCTGGTATGGTTGTCTACCAAGAATATAAAACTTAAGGTTCCCTCCTGGAAACTGGGTCCCAGGTTCATCGGGCCATACAAGATCAGTTCTATAATTAATCCGGTGGCATTCCGTCTTGACCTCCCTCCTACATTTAAAATTCATAATGTGTTCCACAGATCGTTGCTTAAGAGGTATGTGGCGCCGGTGATACCTTCACCTTTACCTCCTCCTCCTGTGGTGGTCAATGGTAACTTGGAGTTCCAGGTGTCGAGAATCATCGATTCACGTCTGAATCGCCGGTCCCTTCAGTACCTTGTTCATTGGAGGGGGTATGGTCCTGAGGAGAGGACGTGGGTTTCTGGTTCGGATATTAACGCAGACCGATTAGTTTGGGCCTTCCACACTACTCACCCAGATAGACCCGGCCCTGAAGGTCCGGAGGCCCCTCGTAGAAGGGGGGGTACTGTCACGGGTGTGTCGCTACGAAGATCGTCGCGATTGCACACCCTGACTTCTCACAGCTGAGTTTCTGGTGCTGGGTGTTTTTCGGCAGTGAGGGAGTTAATTCTCCCTCTCTCTGTGCTAGACAAAGCCAGCCTCGCCCAGCTGCAATTAATGTTGCTGTAATTGGATTCCTTCAAATACCTGCCAGTCTGCTAGGGAAATGTCGGTGAAAGCATTCATGCAGACCAGCAGAGCGGATCGTGGTGTTGTGAAGTCTGAATTGAAGAGTACCTGGTGTGGTCTTTTCTCCCCTCCTCGCTTTATCATTTATCTCCGTACCCGTTGGTGTTCCCTCTGTTTTTTGTGGTGAGAGTTTGGTATGCAAGGTGGATTTTAGTTTACCCCTTGTACTGTCTTGTTCGTCTATTACTGTGTCTAGGCATATACCTTCCAGTCCCCGGTGTTGTGATCAGGGTCCTTCTCAGGACTAGATCACTGAGGTTCAGGGATCCTCAGGAGGTAGGGATTACGCTGGCGGCCTGGACCTCTGTACCATCAACAGTACCTCCAGGTAGAGGGATTAGTCAGGACCCCAGCTTAGGGTCAGCATAGACCCCGGACCTCATGTATGCAGTAACAGCGTGACACCACCTTTTGCTTTGATGACTGCTTTGCACACTCTTGGCATTCTCTTGATGAGCTTTAAGAGGTAGTCAATGGGAATGGTTTTCACTTCACAGGTGTGCCCTGTCAGGTTTAATAAGTGAGATTTCTGGCTTTATAAATGGGGTTGGGACCATCAGTTGTGTTGTGCAGAAGTCTGGTGGATACACAGCTGATAGTCCTACTGAATAGACTGTTAGAATTTGTATTATGGCAAGAAAAAAGCAGCTAGGTAAAGAAAAACGAGTGGCCATCATTACTTTAAGAAATTAAGGTCAGTCAGTCTGAAAAATTGGGAAAACTTTTAAAGTGTCCCCAAGTGCAGTTGCAAAAACCATCAAGCGCTTCAAATAAACTGGCTCACATGAGGACCGCCCCAGGAAAGGAAGACCAAGAGTCACCCCTGCTTCTGAGGATAGGTTTATCCAAGCCACTAGCCTCAGAAATCGCAGATTTACAGCAGCTCAGATTAGAGACCAGGTCAATGCCACACAGAGTTCTAGCAGCAGACACATCTCTACAACAACTGCTAAGAGGAGACTTTGTGCAGCAGGCCTTCATGGTAAAATAGCTGCTAGGAAACCACAGCAAAGGACAGGCAACAAGCAGAAGAGACTTGTTTGGGCTAAAGAACACAAGGAATGGACATTAGACCAGTGGAAATCTGTGCTTTGGTCTGATGAGTCCAAATTTGAGATCTTTGGTTCCAACCACCGTGTCTTTGTGCGACGCAGAAAAGGTGAACGGATGGACTTTACATGCCTGGTTCCCACAGTGAAGCATGGAGGAGGACGTGTGATGGTGTAGGGGTGCTTTGCTGGTGACACTGTTGGGGATTTATTAAAAATTGAAGGCATACTGAACCAGTATGGCTACCACAGCATCTTGCAGCGGCATGCTATTCCATGCGGTTTGTGTTTAGTTGGACCATCATTTATTTTTCAACAGGACAATGACCCCAAACTCCTCCAGGGTGTGTAAGGGCTATTTGACCAAGAAGGAGAGTCATGGGGTGCTACGCCAGATGACCTGGCCTCCACAGTCACCAGACCTGAACCCAATCGAGATGGTTTGGGGTGAGCTGGACCGCAGAGTGAAGGCAAAAGGGCCAACAAGTGCTAAGCATCTCTGGGAACTCCTTCAAGATTGTTGGAAGACCATTTCCGGTGACTACCTCTTGAAGCTCATTAAGAGAATGCCAAGAGTGTGCAAAGCAGTCATCAAAGTAAAAGGTGGCTACTTTGAAGAACCTAGAATATAAGACATAATTTCAGTTGTTACACACTTTTTTGTTAAGTATATAATTCCACATATGTTAATTCATAGTTTTGATGCCTTCAGTGTGAATGTACAATTTTCATAGTCATGAAAATACAGAAAAATCTTTAAATGAGAAGGTGTGTCCAAACTTTTGGTTTGTACTGTATGTCTGGATGTTACTGCACACAGAATGATGCACCTATTGCACCCAACACACAGTATGATGGCCCCAAAGCCACACAGTACATTCCTTGACAGCTTTCCACACAGTATGATGCCTCCACAGCTCCCCCACATAGTATATTGCTCCAATAGCCCCTCCACACATTCTGATGCCCCCATAGCTCCTTACAAACAGTAAAATTCCCCTATAATAACACACAGTATGATGTCCACATGGTCCCACATATTGCATGATGTTTCCACAGCCTTCCACACAGTATGATAACCCATTAGGATGATGCCTACACATATGAATTTCATTTAACTGTGTCCATCTTCTCTGCTGAACTTCACTCAGCTGCCAGTCATGTGATCTGAGAATGTCACGTTACATGAAGGTCCTTGCAGGTCCTTTGGTCTCTATCCAAACTGAGCAATAAAGTATGGCTCTCTCGGCATCCATCTCTTCCATGTTATTCAGCCGTATCTGTGTCCCATGCAGTATTCTGTCAAAGGAAGCATATTCAGATGCACAATACATTTTTGCAATAATTTGCAACTTCTTAATGATTTTCGGCACAAAAAGTGGCACAATTTAGCAAAAGGAACGGGACCTCCTGGCACATACCTGCTCATAACTAGTATAGATTTACTGGCGCAGGAACAGCCAAATATGACAAATTTATCAAGAGGCTTGTGCCTCCTTATATGTTAGGCATATGTGTAAGGAGGTGGCGGAGACCCTCAGTGCTCCCTCTCTCCTTTATGCTGGGCATGAGTGCCCTGTGCGGTGCCCTGATGGTGTGCCCATGGTTTACTGTTTTATTAACGCTATGTGTATTGTGTGATGCCCTTGTATTGTATATACTGTGTTGTAACATGTTAACATTAGGGATAGCAAGAGGTTAACTAAGAGGGCTGGATCAGCAGCCTCAAAGGAACAGGATGTTCCTGTCTCCTGGCAGAGCCTGAGCAGGACTGCCTGAGGGAGGACGTGTGTCCCCTTCCGGGACAGAGGGGACCCCTTGGCTGGAGGATATGGATCGCCCGCCAGGGCAGTGGGATACTCGGTACTGGGCCGGTGTATTGAAGGGATGTGTCACAGCGGCAGTGACCCGGTCCATGGCCCTGGGCGTCCAATAAAAGGGGAATATTTACAGGGGATGATAGAGTTTGTAGTAAGGTATTCGTGACACCACTTGTGTCTGGTCAGAGGTGACCAGCGCTGCAGTGCAGATCCTCTGAGACTGATGGTGTGATGCAGCAGAGTTGGAATAGCTTCCCACAAGTGAAGCTGGTCTCAGGGCAGAGAGATGGTATAGGAAGGTAATGGTGCTGGTAGATGTAGCAGAGTGGAGTTTGTGACGCAGGAAGAAACTGAGGAGACAGTCAATTGCAGTTTCCAAGGCTTTACTTACAGTTCTGTCTGCAGCACAGATGCCCGCTTGGTACAGTGTCCTTCAGGTGAGGAGCTCAGCAAACTCCCAGATACATTGGGATACACCTTCCAGGACTCCTTTCTATATGTGTTCCTTTTACTGGCCGTCTCACTGTGCTGATATTCCCGCCTTCTACCTTTCCAGCACCTTCACATACAGTGTCCCAGATCAGCGGCTGCGAATCCTGTTGGATATTGTCTTATCTTTGCGTTTCCTTGATTCTATATAGCTGCTTCTCCGGCGAAGATAATTGTGGTTATTGACTGTGATCCCTAAAGTTACCACAGCAGTCGGCTTGCTAGCTGAGTCCTAAAGTTCTCCACTAGGCTAAGGGGTCGAGTCCTCTCTGCGACCTGGTCCCTCTGCAAACAGATCGGGAACCCACGGATGGTTCTTGCTCTCTCCGTGTCCCTAGGACCCCTTCCTCTCTCCTCCAGAAGCTTCTATCTCTTTCTGCTTCTTTCTCCTTCACTCTCCACTTCCCGGACCGAGCTCTTCCCAGCTCCAGGTCCCCTCTGAGTCTGTCTCTATACTCCTTTCCTCTGCAGCCTTCCCTGACAGGGATCTGCTTCACCACACCTCCGTCTCCTTCCACTTCCTCCTCATGTCTCTCTAGACTCTGTCCTTGTTTCCTAAAGCTTCACTCCTCCCTTGCTACTTACTAGCTCCACCCACCCATACACTCTTTACAAACCAGCCTGGGATGAGACCATCCTCCAGCAAGGTATGTCCAGGGTGCCCAGCTGCTATAGTCTGTGTTGGGTGCAGGTTTTAGAGTCCTGTGTGGTGTTCCCTCCTTACCTGATAGTAAAGTATCACACCGCTGGTTGAGGTGCAATATCTCTGTGGCGACTGAACCCTCAGGGGTGCCACAGATACAGGTTGCCAGGGGCTGCTGGGCAGCAGGAACGGGCACAAGGACTGTGCGAGTGCCCACCAAGAGACTGTTAGTTTCTAGGAGCCAATTGGGAGCTGATGGTTCTGCTGCTGCAGCTGTTGATGACGAAGCAACATTATTGCCTATGGACAGCTCAGGAATTATTATCTCTTCCTTTTCAGTTAAAGATTTGCCAGTGTTAGAACTGAAGTGTGATGTTTGCTGCTTCCAGAGGACACCGTTTCAGTATGGCGGACAGCTAGGTGTCAGAGGTAACCAACTGTGCCATGGTGCTGGGAACTGAACTGTCTTTTCATGTGCAAGGGGCCGGGGTGCTCACTGACTGTGACCTAGTGGAGTCACCCATGACTACCACCCCGTGCCACCTTGTTACATATGTTGCTCCAGTTTTCTCTATATTAATACTCTTGTATGAAATGCCAATGTCTTCAATGCTTCCCATAGTGAAAGTGAGATGATGTGAGGTAGCAACATGCTATTGCCACACTGCTATGCACATGAAATTAATGAAGGGGAAGTTTAAAAGCATAAAGGAAAACTTGCAGTTTGTAATATTCTGTTACTCCATAGAAGCTTGCAGTATTTTAGATGTTACAGTTAGGTCCATATATATTTGGACAGAGACAACGTTTATTTAATTTTAGTTCTAGACATTACCACAATGAATTGTAAACAAAACAATCCAGATGCAGTTGAAGTTCAGACTTTCAGCTTCATTTGAGGGTATACACATTAAAATTGGATGAAGAGTTTAGGAGTTTCAGCTCCATAATATGTGCCACCCTGTTTTTAAAGGGACCAAAAGTAATTGGACAATTGACTCCAAGGCATTTCATGGACAGGTTTGGGCAATCCCTTCGTTATGTCATTCTCAATTAAGCAGATAAAAGGGCTGGAGTTGATTTGAGGTGTGGTGTTTGCATTTGGAAGGTTTTGCTGTGAAGGAAACATGCGGTCAAAGGAGCTCTCCATGCAGGTGAAACAAGCCATCCTTAAGCTGCAAAAACAGAAAAAAACCATTCGAGAAATTGCTACAACATTAGGAGTGGCAAAATCTACAGTTTGGTACATCCTGAGAAAGAAAGAAAGCACTGGTGAACTCATCAATGCAAAAAGACCTGGGCGCCCATGGAAGACAACAGTGGTGGCTGATCGCAGAATACTCTCCATGGTGAAGAGAAACCTCTTCACAACAGCCAACCAAGTGAACAACACTCTCCAGGAGGCTGGCTTATCAATATCCAAATCTACCATAAAGAGAAGACTGCATGAAAGTAAATACAGAGGGTTCACTGCATGGTGCAAGCCACGGTGTTGTTTCTGTCCAAATATATATGGACCTAACTGTAAGTGGAAAATCTCAGCAAGAAAATATTTCTGTTTAATCTAATGCAGCTGTAGACTGTTGACAAATCAGAAATTGTTCGTATAAGGCCACGGTCACAGGTTCAGCATATGATCAGCATTTTACATCAGTATTTGTAACCAAAAATCAGACAGAGAGAGGATTAAAAAAGATCCAAACTGGAACTTTGGGCAGCGACTAACAGAATGGTTTTTAACAGGGAGAAATGCAAAGCCCTACCTCTGGGCAATGCAAATGTAAAAAGCATATACAGAATGGGAAGAATGGGGCTAAGCAACTGCACATGCGAAAAGACTTTGGTATACTAATAGATCACAGACTAAACATGAGTCTATAGTGTGATGCAGCAGCAAAAAAGGCAAACACAGGTCTGAGATGTATTAAGAGAAGCATAGAATCAAGATCAGGTGAAGTAATTATCCCCCTCTACTCCTCCTTAGTTAGGCCTCATCTGGAATCCTGTGTCCAGTTCTGGACTCCACATTTTAAAAAAGACATAAACAAACTGCAGCAAGTACAGAGAAGAGCTACCAGGATGGTGAGTGGACTGCAAACTATGTTCTACGAGGAACAATTAAAGGATCTGGGAATGTTTAGTTTGCAATAAAGAAGGTTAAGAGGAGACTTAATAGCTGTCTACGTATATCTGAAGGGCAGTCACAGTGTAGAGGGGTTAACCTTATGAGTGGAACAATCAGAGGAAAAATATAATAGAAACCCATCACAACTTTTGCATTTTTCACCCACTCCTGGTTTTGGCTTACAAATAATGTAAAATACTGACCAAATACTGAATGTATGAATGGGGCTTTAGGGGTATTAGGTGTTATGTTTTGGTAGCTGAGGAGGCAGGAGTAGATAACCGCATAGGCAGCCAAACACCAGAGAGGTTGGAAACTAATAGGTTGCAGACCCCTAAACTAACCGCACAACTAGAAGCAGCCGTGGAACGTTCCTACGGTGCCCTAGATGCCTTGTCACAGCCGGAGAGATAGCTATCCCTGAAGATGGAAAGAGGAAAGCTAACTGCCCCGGAGGAGAGCCCCAAAAGAATAGGAAGCCCCCAAACATATTATGGCGGTTAGACAAGATGAAAACACGAACACAGACAGAAAATAGATTGAGCAAACGCTGGGGCCCAAAACTGTCAAGATAGGACAGCACAGGAGAAAATTCTGTCTGCAACCCAGAAAAATTGTAAGAAAAACTCCAACACTTCTGAATCCAAAAATACTGAGACCACACAGTCTCGACCACCTATATCAGATCTCTGGTGTGGACACGTAGCTACCCAGCAGTAAAATATCACAAGAACTGAGAAAATGAACAAATACAAAAAGCGAAAGGAGACTAGCCCAAGCCCCCCCAAAGGGGACCCAGCTGAAGTAAAAAAGCAATGCAGCAAAAAGGAAGGAAAATCTAACCACAGTAAAAAAAAACTGAAAGTGACTTATCTGAATGCAAGCAGGAGACAGCAGAAAAGCAAGCTGAATTCCAACCTAGACCAGAAAGAACAATTGATCACTGGCAAGGACCATGGGAGGTCAGCTCACTTATATCAGGCCAGTCCGTCCCACCTGATAACCAATCGTCAGTTGCAGGTGGTGGATTTTTGCTGTTCAACATAGGCTCAATACCCTCAGCAACCACCAGAGGGAGCTTCAGCTCCGAAGTCATCTCCAACATGTTCACAACAGTTAGGCCTTGTTCACATCTGTGCTATTTAGGTCTGCTGTCATGGTTCACCAACTGGCGGAGGGCCTGATCCTTCATATGACTTAAAATGGGGTACAATTTATTTATTATGGTGTCCATTTGTTTTGGATCTATGGAACATGTGACTGAGGCTTTAACCCCTTTCTGCCATTGGTTGTACTATCCCGTCCATGGTACCTGGGCCGTATGACCATGGACGGGATAGTACGTCACATGCGATCGGACGCGCTCCCAGGGGGAGCGAGTCCAATCGCGGCCGGGTGTCAGCTGATTATCACAGCTGATACCTGGCACTATGTGCCAGAAGCGGTCACGACCACTCCCGGCACATAACCCTAGCACACTGTGATCAAACATGATAAAGTTAGTTAGGGAAAAATAATAAAATTAAATTTTATTATTCCATTTCCCAATGTGGTTAGGTAGGTTGGGGGCTAAAGTTAGAGTTAGGGTTGGGGCTAAAGTTAGGGTTAGGGTTGGGGCTAAAGTTAGAATTAGGGTTAGGTTGGATTAGTTAGGGTGTGTTAGGTTAGGTTTGTGTTAGGTTATGTGTCATGGTGTATCGCCACAAGGATCGTCGCGATTACACACTCTGACTTCTCACAGCTGAGTTGCTGTTTCTTTGTGTTTGGGTTGGGGCTAAAGTTAGAATTAGGGTTAGGGTTGGGATTAGTTAGGGGTGTGTTAGGGTTAGGTTGTGGTTAGGGTTATGGTGTCATGGGTGTATCGCCACAAGGATCGTCGCGATTACACACTCTGACTTCTCACAGCTGAGTTGCTGTTTCTTTGTGTTTGGTAATGAGGGAGTTAATTTTACCTAGCTCTTTGCTAAGACTAGGTCCAGCCTCGCCCGGCTGCTTTTGATTATGTTCTAATTAGATTCCTTCATATACCTGCCAGTCTGCTTGTTAGATGCCGGTGAAAGCATTCATGTAGTCTAGCAGACTGGATCGGTTCTGAGAATACTTAAGCTAAGAGCTCCTTAGTTGTTTTTACTCTTACAGCTTATAGTTTATCTCTGAGACCTTAGGTGTTCCTACTGTGTGTGAGTGTTGTATGTAAGACTTTATTTACGTTATTTCTTGTCTTTCTTGTATGTCTTTCTGTTCATTAACCGTTACCTGTTCATTCCCTTTGGTGGTAATCAGGGTCCTTCTTAGGACTAGATTACAGTTGGCAGGGATTGATAGGAGACAGGGTTTACGCTGGTGGCCTGGACCTCTGTACCTTTAACAGTACCTCCAGGTAGAGGGATTAGTTAGGACCCCAGTTTAGGGTCAGCATAGACCCCGGTCACCCTCTAGCCGGAGACAGCGTATAACGGATTCCGTATTGACCCACTGGACTTTCTGTCAGGTAATTCTATGTTATCATATATCTATGCGCATGTTATATTGTATGTTGCCCTTTTGATATAGATTACTGACATCACATATATATATATCTGCTATACAGCGTGACATATGGTTAGGGTTGGGACTAGGGTTAGGGGTGTGTTGGTGTTAGGGTTGGAGTTAGAATTGGGGGGTTTCCCCTGTTTAGGCACATCAGGGGCTATCCAAATGTGACGTGGCGTCTGATCTCAATTCCAGCCAATTCTGCGTTGAAAAAGTCAAACGGTGCTCCTTCCCTTCTGAGCTCTGCCATGCGCTCAAACAGTAGTTTACCCCCACATATGGGGTATCAGCGTACTCAGGACAAATTGCAAAAATTCTCTTGAGGTCCAATTTCTTCTGTTACCCTTGGGAAAATAAAAAATTGGGGGCGAAAATATCATTTTTGTGGAAAAAAATGATTTTTTATTTTTATGGCTCAACGTTATAATCTTCTGTGAAGCACTTTGGGGTTCAAAGTTCTCCTCACACATCTAGATAAGTTCCTTGGGTGGTCTAGTTTCCAAAATGAGGTCACTTGTGTGGGGGTTTCCACTGTTTAGGCACATCAGGGGCTCTCCAAACGCGACATGGCGTCCGATCTCAATTCCAGCCAATTCTGCATTGAAAAAGTCAAACAGCGCTCTGTTATGTTTTGGTAGCTGAGGAGGACAGGAGCAAAAAACCGCAAAGGCAACAAAACACCAGAGAGGTTGGAACTAATAGGTTGCAGACCCCTAAACTAACCGCACAACTAGAAGCAGCCGTGGGACGTTCCTACGGTGCCCTAGACGCCTCGTCACAGTCGGAGAGATTAGCTACCCCTGAAGATGGAAAGAGGAAAGCTAACTGCCCCGGAGTAGAGCCCCAAAAGAATAGGAAGCCCACAAACATATAATGGTGGTTAGACAAGATGAAAACACGAACACAGACAGAAAATAGATTGAGCAAACGCTGGGGCCCAAAACTGTCTAGATAGGACAGCACAGGAGAGAATACTGTCTGCAACCCAGAAAAACCCTAGGAAAAACTCCAACACTTCTGAATTCAAAAAAGCTGAGACCACACGGTCTCGACCACCTATATCAGACCTCTGGTGTGAACAAGTCTCTACCTGGCAGTAAAAAATCACAAGTACTGAGCAAATGAGCAAATACAAAAAGAGAACAGAAACCAGCACAAGCCCCCAAAGGGGACCCGGCTGATCTCAAAAAGCAAGGCAGCAAATACAAGGAAAAATCAAACAACAGAAAAAAAAACAGAAAGTAACTTATCTGAGTGATAGCAGGAGACAGCAGAAAAGCAAGTTGATTTTCCAACCTAGACCAGGAAGTAACAATTGATCACCGGCCATGATCATGGGAGGTCAGCTCACTTATATCAGGCCAGTCCGTCCCACCTGTAACCATTCATCCATTGCAGGTGGTGGACTTCTGCTGTTCAGCATAGGTTCAATACCCTCAGCAACCACCAGAGGGAGCCTCAGATCCGAGGTCGTCTCCAACACGTTCACAACAGCACTCCTTCCCTTCTGAGCTCTGTCATGTGCCCAAACCGTGGTTTACCACTACATATGGAGTGTCGGCGTATTCAGGAGAAATTGCACAACAAATTTTGTGGTTCATTTTCTCTTTTTACACTT
Source organism: Oophaga sylvatica (assembly GCA_033576555.1). Classification (NCBI taxonomy): domain Eukaryota; kingdom Metazoa; phylum Chordata; class Amphibia; order Anura; family Dendrobatidae; genus Oophaga; species Oophaga sylvatica. The sequence continues at coordinate 425,311,450 of JARQOD010000005.1, forward strand.
GTGAAAATAAAAAAAATTGGTCCTGAGTTAAAATGTTTGTGAAAAAAGTTAAATGTTCATTTTTTCCTTCCACATTGCTTCAGTTCCTGTGCAGTATATAAAGGGTTAATTAACTTCTTGAACTTCTTAACACATCTAAGATAAGTTCCTTAGGGGTCTAGTTTCCAAAATGGGGCCACTTGTGGGGGGTTTCCACTGTTTAGGCACATCTGGGCTCTCCAAATGCAACTTGGCGTCCAATCTCAATTCCAGCCAATTTTGGTTGGAAAAAGTCAAATGGCGCTCCTTCCATTCCGAGCTTTGCCGTGCACCCAAACAGTGGTTCCCCCCCACATATGGGTTATCAGCGTACTCAGGACAAATTGGACAACAACTTTTGTGGTCCAATTTCTCCTGTTACCCTTGGGAAAATAAAAAATTGGTGACTAAAAGATCATTTTTGTGGGAAAAAAATAGGATTTTTTATTTTAATTCCCGGGCATTATAAACTTGTGTGAAGCACTTGGGGGTTCAAAGTGCTCACCACAGATCTAGATAAGTTTCTTAGGGGGTCACTTGTGTGGGGTTTCCACTGTTTAGGCACATCTGGGGCTCTGCTATCGGAATGTGATACCCATCAACGTCTGCATAAACGTTATTACTTCCTTTCCAAGCCCTGCCGTGCACCCAAACAGTTCCCCCCCACTTATGGGGTATCAGCATACTTAGGACAAATTGGACAACTTTGGGGGTCCAATTTCCTTGGGAAAAATCAAAAATTGGGGACTAAAAATCATTTTTGTGGATTTTTTTTTTCACACCCAGGCATTTTAAACTTTTGTGAAACACCTGGGGGTTCGAAGTGCTCACAACAGATCTAGATAAGTTCCATAGGGGGTCTAGTTTCCAAAATGGTATCATTTGTGGTGGGTTTCCACTGTTTAGGCACATCAGGGGCTCTCCAAACGCGACATGGCGTCCAATCTCAATTCCAGCCAATTTTGGTTTGAAAAAGTCAAACGGCGCTCCTTCCCTTACGAGCTCTGCCGTGCACCCAAACAGTGGTTTTCCCTCACATATGGGGTATTAACTTACTTTTTCAGTTCAGATCTAGTTTTCTATGTAGTTCATAGTGCATTCCGTGCATATAAGGGTGTGACCGCCCTGTTTTCTGAGTTGAGAAAATCCATCCTGTCTGGCCAGAGCTTCAACTGGTGGGTTCAGTCCCTCTGCCCTTGTTCACATTTAAGTCACTTGACAAGTGGAAAGGTTTTCAATATTAGAGTAGGACTGTCCCACAGAGGGTTGCCTTGACGTGGCGGGATGGCTTGTACATTATTTTGATCAAAATTATGTTTACTAAATACCCTTATGATTATTACTACCTTCATGCATTTTTGCAAAAAGATTTTTTATTTCATTTTTGGATGTTTGTTTTTTTGTGCCTGTTTTTCTGTGTAATGGTCATGTGTTAATATGCATTTACATTTTGCATACACATTAACTTACTTTTTCAGTTCAGATCTAGTTTTCTATGTAGTTCATAGTGCATTCCGTGCATATAAGGGTGTGACCGCCCTGTTTTCTGAGTTGAGAAAATCCATCCTGTCTGGCCAGAGCTTCAACTGGTGGGTTCAGTCCCTCTGCCCTTGTTCACATTTAAGTCACTTGACAAGTGGAAAGGTTTTCAATATTAGAGTAGGACTGTCCCACAGAGGGTTGCCTTGACGTGGCGGGATGGCTTGTACATTATTTTGATCAAAATTATGTTTACTAAATACCCTTATGATTATTACTACCTTCATGCATTTTTGCAAAAAGATTTTTTATTTCATTTTTGGATGTTTGTTTTTTGTGCCTGTTTTTTTGTTTATATGGGGTATTGTGTATTGGCGTACTCAGGAGAAATTGCACAACAATTTTTTCTGTCCATTTTATCCTTTTACCCTTGTGAAAATAAAAAAATGTTTGTAAAAGATAATTTTTGTGACTAAAAAGTTAAATTTTCATCTTTTCCTTCCATGTTGCTTCAGCTCCTGTGAAGCACCTGAAGGGTTAATAAACTTCTTGAATGTGATTTTGAGTACCTTAAGGGGTGCAGTTTTAAGATTGGTGTCACTTTTGGGTATTTTCTGCCATATAGACCCCTCAAAGTGACTTCAAATGTCAGGTGGTCCCTAAAAAAATGGCTTTGTAAATTTTGTTGTAAAAATGAGAAATCGCTGGTCAACTTTTAACCCTTTATAATTTCCTAACAAAAAAAAATGTTGGTTCCAAAATTGTGCTGATGTATAATTTACATGTGGGAAATGTTATTTATTAACTATTTTGTGTGACATATTTCTCTGTTTTAAGGGAATAAAAATTCAAATTTTGTAAATTGCAAAATTTTCAAAATTTTCACCATATTTCCGTTTTTTTCAAAAATAAACGCAAGTTATATCGAAGAAATTTTACCAGTAATGTGAAGTACAATATGTCACGAGAAAACATTCTCATAATCGCGAAGATCCGTTGAAGCATTCCAGAGTTATAACCTCATAAAGAGACAGTGGTCAGAATTGTAAAAATTGGCCCGGTCATTAACGTGCAAACCACCCTTGGGGGTAAAGGGGTTAAATGCAGATGTGAACACAGCCTACAAGGAATATATATTTATATGCTATGTAACATACAATAATTTCAGATAAGAATGTACATATGCATTATAGCCTCTTGTGGCTGCTTCAATATATGCATTTATCACTTCCCTACTAGTCTCTATTGTATCCTAACGTGAAACATGAAAGCATAAAGGTGACATATGTCTAACAGGCTGAAAGGTAATATTGGCTAGGCACAGCGCAGAGCGCTCTTCTCTTGTGAAGTCAAGTAGTGCAGCTGCTAGAGTGTTAAATCAGATAACAGCTGTGCTATTAGAAGCCTGTTCTTGTGCTGCCACTGCTGCTGCTGTGTGCTGCTGCTATCACTGCTGTTGTGCCTCACAATGCATTTCAATGCTCTCTGGTCAGTGGCACTGCTATTGTGCATCTATGAAGCGTGCTCAGGGCTGTCACTTCAAAGGCAGCACAAGCCTCTGTGGAGGGCAGGCAGATCAGATGGCAGGATTACATTAAATTCATCCTCTATTTTCCTGTGGGGTGTAGGGTGGATTTTAACCTCTGAACTGCCACATCAAATTAGCTGGTAACATTTGTGTAAAAAATGAGATGATTTTAAAATCTAAAAAATATGTGATGCACTTTCCTTGCCCAATATACAGTGAAGCTCTGCTTAGTCACCGGATTTGTTCCAAACAATTGTTCTAGTATAAAGATTTCTATGTGTAGGAGCGCAGAACGTCACATTTGTCCAGAGTCGTTACATTGTAGGTCTGCACAGCAGCCACTTTGGATTTAAGGGCTCATACTCACATGCGAGAAACTCGTACGAGTCAATACCAGGCACTGCCGCCGGCACTCAGACCGGAGCATTTAGCTGCATAGAAATACATCTGAACGCTCCGATCCGAGTGATGGCGGCAGTGCCGGGTGTTATGATTTGGTAGCTGAGGAGGACAGGAGCAAAAAACAGCCAAGGCCGCCGAACACACAGAGAGGATGGGAACTAATGGGTTGCAGATCCCTAAACTAACCGCACAACTAGAAGCAGCCGTGGGACGTACCTACGGTGACCTAGACGCCTCGGCACAGCCGGAGAGCTAGCTACACCTAAAGATAGAAACAGGAAAGCTAACTGCCCCGGAGTAGAGCCCCAAAGGAATAAGTAGCCCCCATACATATAATGGCGGTTAGACAAGACGAAATACAAACGCAGGCAGAAAACAGAGTGAGCAAAATATGGGGCCAAACACTGCCTAGATAGGACAGGACAGAATACTATCTGCAACCCAGCAAAACCCTAAAAAAACTTCCAACACTTCTGATTTCAAAAATGCTGAGATCACACGATCTCGCCACCCGCTAAATCAGATCTCTGGTGTGAACAAGCGGCTAACCCGCAGCCACTCAAATAGCAGGGACAGAGCAATTGAACAAATAAACAGTGGCTACTGAAAAACAGAGAGTAGCACAGGCCCCTGGAGGGGAACCTGGCTAACCACCCACAAAAGTGCAGACAAAAAATGGAAATAGCAAACATGATAGAAACAAGCAGCAAATAACTTATCTGAAAGTAGCAGACGAAGGCAAGACACCAGCTGACTTCCAAATGAACCAGGAAACAACAATTGATCACCGGCTAGGATCATGGGAAGGCAGTTCACTTATATCATCCCAGTCTGTCTCTCCTGATTGCCAGTCATCGCTCGCAGGTGATGGACTTCTACTATTCAACACTGGCTCAATACCCTCAGCAACCACCAAAGGGAGCCCCAACTCAGAAGTCATTTCCAAAATGTTCACAACAGCCGGGTATTGATGTGCGAGACTCTTCCCACTTTCTCGCAGGTGAGTATGAGCCCTTAAAGTTAATATACAGATAGAGTACATCAAATTAAAATCATCTGATAGTTGTTATAGATACCACAACAAAGCTGTTATGTGTTAACCCCTTAGTGATCAAGCCATTTTTTTGCTAAAAATCTTACATGTCACCATATTTGCTAATGACTCTGGAATGTGTCAACATAGCCCAGTGATTTTGAAATCGTTTTGTGACACTTTCTACTTTGTTAATGGTACATATATGTTTTGGATTTATTTATAAAAATATCTGACAATAGGCAAAAACTTCAAAAAAAGATCAATTCTTTGATCCAGATATCCATACCCCCCAAAAATAGTTAACAAATATAATTTTCCTTATGTCTTTACTACATCAGCACCATTTGTCAAATGTCCTTTTATTTTGCTAGGTTTAAAATTGTAGCAGTATTTTTTCTCTTTTTTCAAGGAAATTCACGAAACTTATTTTACTAGGGACCTATTCTGTTTTGAAGTGACTGTGGGGTGCCAATACACTGGAAACCCCACAAAATTATTATCATTTTAAAATCACTTAACAGTCAAAACTGCTGTTGGGATGTTTTATTAACTTTTTAGGAATAAACACAAAGTGGAATGAAAAACTATATTTGTATCCCTAAAATGTCTGAGTAGACCGCTATAGCTAGCAAACTGTTGGGACATAACTTGTCATTGGATTGCATTGCAGCTGTCAGATCCCCAAAATCATGATCTCAGAGTGACAAAGGGTTAAAGAGGGAGCACCCCGACCCCCAAGCTTTGTAAGTTATCTAGATGCCATTTTCTCTATTGACAGCAGCATCTAATGAGTTTAATGGCCACAGTTGGTGCCAACACCGATCTTGGCTGATGCAGCAGGGTGATGCTATTCACTTATATCTCAGGTCAGTAAAAAGACGTATTAATGGTTGACTCACTAGGAGGTTAAAGGTTTTTTTTGTTATCATGGTGCACTTTTTATTTTTCTTACAAAATGGAGTGTCAGATTAGATGTCTGACTGTCAGTCCATTCATTCTATATGGAGCTGCCAGAAAAAGCAGAGTGCCGATGAGTGAATATTATACTGATCAAATCTGCACGTGAAGAAAATCGCAGTTTCTTCCATGTCAGATGAGACTCACCCATTCAAGTCTATAAATGCACAATCAGACGCCAAGGCAGCCTCTGTATAGCATCCGCTTTTTACAGCTACATTGCAATGCTTTAACATAAGAAACTGTAAATTATTAACTACTGCCATAAGAAATCATATTGCAGACAGATGGCACGCGGATAAGAAGTGAGAAAAAAAATCATCTTAGTTTTTAGATGAAATTCTGACTATTTTTTTAGTCGCTCATGTGAACCTGGTCTCAAAGAGACAGCACTTTAAGTACCTACTCCTGCACCTGTGCAAATTCCAACATGTTATCAGGCCAGTTGTTTTGGCCAGCTGTGGGTATCATGTCTCATCAGACCAACGGTGCACTTGTGTGCTCCATCTGTGCACATCCTTCCTTCATAGCACCTTAATGGTGGCAAGGCTCAAGGGAATCCATCATGTCATCAGACAGGATGTTATTTCTGTGCAGCAGTTAGTGCACCATTTCTTGCCTGCTGCTACCATGCGTCCATTCCTGTCTAACTGCACACAACGCAGTCTGTGAACAGCACTGGTCATGGTTTTCTTGCTCATATGCGCCTCTCTGCCAACAGTATATATCACTGCTCTTTATCCCCATACATAAAATGACTAGAACTCACACACATGTGCAGCGCCTCTGGCTCCGTCCACACGACACAACAATGATTTATCAATAGGATCTGCAGCAATTATAAGATTATTTATGTGCAATGCAAAAACTGCCAGTAATGCTGAGGATATGCAGTCTATTACAAGAAAATAATGAATATTGTTTTTTCGCCATGTAAATTGTATGGCCACTGGAACAAACACCTTCTGCACCTAAGACTTTCTGTTAGATCTTAGTCCTATTGCAGGGCACTGCCCTTTTTGCTCCCCAGCAATACGGACGCTAAAGGGATTTCCATGACACTATAGGTGGCCATGCAGGGAGAGCTAGATCGATATTACTCAGTGGCAGCTGGAAAATTATCTTTTACAATGCTCCCCAATCCCAAATTCAAAGGCAATGTCTGCTACCCTTGTGTCTTCTAAACCTTTCACCTTTTAAGCACTGCTGAAGCAAGCCACACTCAAATAACAGACACCCGCTCCAGAAGCCATCGGTTTCCTAATCTGCTTGTTCAATCATTTGGTTAAAATGGCAACATTGCTGTGTTATAAATCTAATGCCGGAGCGCATGGCGGCAAACATGGAGCAGCGTTCTGGTGAAAACAAGTATGCAAGCATCATATAAGGCTATTTTTCCATGATGAGTTTTTGATGTTGCAATTTTTCTTCTCCATTTCTGCACATAGCAGGCAAATTGTTACTTTCATTTTTACATTGTTTTTTGCATGCGTTTTTGATGTGTTTTTTTTATGTCTCCTTTAGCTATGTCATGTTCAAATAAAGCTGTTTTGTTGTTGATACTTCCTTGTATTTGGCTTTTTTAAACATATTTACCCACTAAACACCCGATGCATGATTAAATTGCATTATTACATGCCTCTTCTGCAAACTTGGGTTCAACGATCAGGGTAGTCCCTTTGGGCCTTGGGGAAAGATTTTAAAACCATGGGTATAGTAGGAGTATCAGAAACGGGTATTTACGGGGTAAGAACACCTTGAGAAGTGATCCTCTTACTTACCTCTAAGAACAAAAAATCTGGTGATACCGCTATACGATATACCGGTATCTCAACATACAACCACCAATGGGCTACCATGTGCAAGATTCTCAATAGACATTGGTCAGTACTTAAGACTGAGCCCATATTACCAAAATGTATTTCTAAACAACACTTATGACGGCTAGAAAAAGCAAAAACCTCAAGGATATTCTGGTAAATAGCCACTATGTGACAAAGTCTCCAGATATTTTTCAGGCGGGTATACAAAAATGAGTTGGCTAGTGCTACCCATGTGGTGGTTGCTTAGCGTGTAGGAATTTGGTTCGTGCCACATCATTCACATCAGCGAACAGCCTTAGGGAATTTTAAATTACAGATTACATCTCCTGTAATACAACTCATGTTATGCTATATGTCCATGCAAACTTATTTATATTGGCCTAACATCCCATGAACTGCCTGTAAGAACACGTGAACATGTAAGAGACATTATGGCCGCACGTGATGAGGATGATGTGAATGCAAAAAAACAGCAGAAGAAAGGCAGAGATGTTTACCTGCCCAGGCCTCCAAACAACTGCAGGGTGCAGTATGGCCCATTTGGCTCTGTAAACTGTCGTGTCTGTTCACACGGATACATTTTGGATAGCACTGGGCAGCCCGCCTGATCTAATAGTATGGGCGTCACCAATAGGCTGTAAGCCAGATGCTCTGCATATCCTGTATGTGAAGAGCGCCGCATACAGACCTTTTTGTGCATTAATATGCCAAGCAACTACCCCCTCCATGGATTGGCAGGCTGTGAGTGGTTGCTTCATCGGCATTCTTGCACCTATGTTAAGTGGGTCCACTGCATCCTGTTAGTGCATTTGTTTGGAGGCCTGGGCAGGTAAACATCTCTGCCTTTTTTCTGCTGTTGTTTTGAATTTTTGGAGGATTTTTCAGTCCTCTTTTTTTTGCTGTTTGATGATGTGAGCATGCTAAAATGATGCATTTTAATGCATGCCATAATTGTAACACTAATGAGTTTAAAATCTGGGGTATTAATAGGATACGCATTGGCATAAGGGGAGGAGACATGACTACTAGCACAGAGAGAATAAAGATGGATCACGGTTCGAGGCACTGCGGTACCAGATGGCCTGAACAAACAATTAAGTTTTGTTCCTTTTTTGTAAATAATGAACCTCTGGATTTGGTGTTAACCTGTGTGTCTTTCTGTTTTCTAGTTGTTTTTATTCATTGATGATATTCCCCTTCACTAGTATGAGCGACCATATATGAATCTGATCCTTGCCCAATATTGGATCCTCCATATCTTCTTAGAAGGGCATTGGATAGGTAATGCTGTGACTTTTCACCTTTGATTGGTATCCTGCATATTATATGTTTTTATTGGCTTTATTTATCACATGTTTATGAATTTGTATGTTATATATACTTTGATAAAAGTGGGTTCATCCATACATCAAGTTATCCTATTATTTCTAAACATTGTTTTCAGTGATTACTTTGTATCTCCGTTCATACTGCACTCACACACAAATGATACACCATTTGAAAGCTAAACTTGCCCCTACAGCAGGAAAATAGCCAAACAAACCACACATCCACGATTTGTTCACAAAATACAGTTTAAACATTAATTTTCATAAACCTGCAATAAGGAAAAATTACCTGCAGGTCGCAACACAGTACCCCAAAGCACACTACCACAAAGCTGCTTACAGACATCACAAACAAATCCAAACATTTGTCTTGGGGGCTTTCCAGCTTGCCGAATTGCTTGCCCAGCCTATTTTAGCCAAATTGGAGGATTGCACATTTCACTGCAGGTGAGGCACATATGCAAACACATTTGTAAACATGCACTGCCTATTGAATTGCACACTTGCTCCATTCATACTCCAACCATACAAACAAATGATACACCATTTGAAAGGTCAAATTACCTGCAGGTGGCAGCACACTACCCCAAAGCACACTACCACAAAGCTGCTTACAGACATCACAAACAAATCCAAACATTTGCCTTGGGGTCTTTCCAGCTTGATCAAGTGCTTGCCCGGCCTATTTCAGGCACATTGGAGGATTGCACACTTCACTGCAGATGAGTCACATATGCAAACACATTTGTATACATCCACTGCTTTTTCGCTGATCACTTCGTCCCACACACACAAATGATACACCATTTGAAAGGTAAACTTGCTTTAGCAGGAAAAGAGCCAAACAAACCACATATTCACGATTTTAATACTAAAGACAGTTTAAACATATATTTTCATAAAACTACAGAAAGACACAATGACCTGCAGGAGGCACCTCAACCGGAAGACATTTTTTGGCCTCTACTTATCAAACCAATTTATTATATTACCAAGCTACATATATAAATACCTGTCTGTGTTCATCATCTCATGAAATACATTTGCATTTCACCAGCTTGCTTTTTCTGAAATTGCCTGCACCCCCGATGACCAATGTGCGAAAATTTCACACGGGCAAAGCTAGTAGGTAAGAATTGATATTTACTTATTGCACTTAGCACTTTATTTTAACTTTTTTCTGGTTTGTTTATATGTGATGATATAAATGTGAGATACAAATGTTGCATTTATCTCTTTAGTTATAACACATTTACATTTGTTGCCAGTAATAGATTAATTTACGCATTTAATCACTCACCATTGTAATTTGGTTCTATGTTTAGACTAGAATCCCATTATCTCACAGTCACCACAAACGACCGACCTTCACTTTGGCCATATTTAAGATGGAGTACAGTCAGTGAGCATGCCTGTGATGTGATGCATACTGAAACATTGCCGATGGCGCCTTTTACTGATGCATGCGGGTCAGTGACATCACCGAGGATTTAACCTTGACCCGCCGTGTAACTTAGGCCATCAGATCTGATATAATCACAGGCACACACAACACCACACATCCGCCGTAAATCATGCCAGAAAGATGTACACCTGCAGTGTTATTGTCACGGAGTGTGACACGACCCAACGGGTGGTCAGTCAGCGGATGGCACAACGCACTCACAATGGGATGGAAAAGGCGAGAGGAAGGCCCTAACAATAGCGAATGAGGGATGGTCATCACCTGAGCTCAAACTTGAGCCTGTCCGCATTCCCCTAATGCCCTATGCAGGTCCTTCCCCCTGCTGCCGTCAGGTGCCTCATCCCTAATTGTCACCTACTACTGCCCTGGCTAGTGCACTAGCCGGCATGGAGCACTAGCCTCACCTCTGCAGATAATACACACAGGGGAAGTGACAAACACCAAAGGGACAAGGTAACAAAAAACACTTAGCTTATGAAACACCGCTGCTAAGCTCCACACAGCAGACAACTGGACTCCAAACACCAGACATGGCTGACACCAGAGAGCTGCTCCTGCTAGGCTGGTTTCTGAAAGGAAAGGACCTGTATCACCAACAGTCAGCTGCATCAGGTGACCTTTTAAAAGATGGTGGGAGTGGTCATCACCTGCATCAGCTGACCCAGCAGAAATGCAGTAACACCAGATTGCCAGCAAGGGAAAGACTGACTTTAACCTCCGATGATCCAAAAGGAAAACAGTTTTAATTGAGATGAACCAGAGCTGCCACAAATCCAAAAATGGAATTGTGATAGGTATCTATCTATAAGGTTAGTCCTGACACACAGTATGTCACAGCCTCCTGAGGAAGCGCACACAAAATATAAAGGTCGGGGCTGCTGGTATTCTTTCACACATTGGATGGAGACACTCCCAGTATTCCAGGTGTGAAGGGTGGGAATTTTGTACAGGCTATTACAGATTACTGTGACCGGCGCACCGGCCAGTGCGTACGGTTTTCAGAAAGTGGTAGACCTTGAGCATCACCGTGCTCAGTGCAATTGGTGAGTTATCAGTTACCTGTCATGTATAGTGTACAGTTCCTATAGCGTCTTGTGCTTGGGTGCGAGGAAAACACAGGAGACATAGGTTGAAATGAAATGACTTGTATTACTTCATACAAGCATGCTGAAAAGTTCACACAGTTTGCAGGAACAGCGACAGGAGACACAGCAGGCCAGAGTAACTTCAAGCACTACAGTAAATCTCCAAAGCAGGTTCAGGATCTCTTCTCTGTACCGTAATTCCTCTGCAAACATGGATTCACCAAACAGCAGGTTTCCAGAGTCCAAAAGTGTTCCAAGGTTCCTCAGTAGGGAATAGCTGGAGTACAAGTCCAAGGCTTCCAGGAGTCAGGTCACAGACTGACTGAGGCTTGATTCAGGAGCACTGATTGTTCAGCTGAGGCTGCTTAAGAAGCAAGAGGGAAGAATCAGGGCGGGAACATGAAAACTGGAAACTCCATATTAACTGAGGGCAAGAGCTGCAGAAAGACAGAAAGCAAAATGGCCGACGGAAAACTGAGTTTCAAGGAACATGTCAACAGAGACAAAGAACCTTACATTACTCCCCCTTAGGGACAACCTCCGGATGACCTCAGACCAGGCTTGTCAGGGTACCTCTGATGAAACTGGCGGAGCAGGCGAGGAGCATTTACATTATTGACTGGTTCCCATGAGTTGTCCTCCACTGGGTAGCCCTGCCATTTAATCAAATATTGCAACTGATTTCTGTACAACCTGGAATCTAGAATCCTTTCCACCATAAATTCTTCCTGACCATCGACCAGCACTGGGTCAGGGCAAGGAAAAGAACGTCCAGGAAACGTATTGGGTGTTGCAGCCTTTAGTAGGGATACATGAAAGACAGGGTGGATTCTCATAGTTCTGGGCAGTTGAAGACGACAAGCAACAGCACTTATAATCTTATTGATCTTATAAGGTCCAATGTACTTATGTCCCAATTTAGACGATGGAATCTTTAATTTAAGATTTCTGGTTGACAGCCAGACCAAATCTCCTACCTTGAAAGCTGGTGCAGGTTTACGAAATTTATCTGCTGCTTTCTTGTACCTTTCCTGAGCCAATTCTAGATTTTCCTTTAGAAGATCCATATTCTTTTGCAAAGAAGTGATTCTTTCAGCCACTGCCGGCAAGGGCGTATCTATGGGAAATCGAGGAAGAATGTTAGGATGATAACCTAGATTGGAGTAAAAAGGAGACTGCTTAGTGGAGGCGCTCTGAGAGTTGTTATAAGAGAACTCAGCCAGTGGAAGTAGATCCACCCAATCATCCTGTAGGTGGCAGATAAAACAGCGGAGATACTGCTCCAGGGTCTGATTGGTTCGTTCTGTCTGTCCATTAGTCTGGGGATGAAAAGCAGAAGAAAGGTTTACTTTAATGTCCAATGCTGCACAGAAATTTTGCCAAAACCTTGAAGTGAATTGCACCCCTCGATCCGAAATGACCTCATCCGGTACTCCATGTAAGCGAAACACATTCTTAATCATCAAGTCTGATGTCTGTTTTGCAGTGGGTAAGCCGACACAAGGGATAAAATGAGCTGCCTTTGTTAGACGGTCAACCACCACTAGAATGGTGTTCTTCCCTTGAGAGGTTGGTAACTCCACAATGAAGTCCATAGAAATGGATCCCCACGGGCGGGACGGGGTGGGAAGAGGTTGCAACAGACCAGTTGGTGTCATGTGTGCATTGCCACGAAGATCGTCGCGGTTGCACATTTTGACTTCTCACAGCTGAGTTGCTGTTTCTTTGTGTTTGGCAGCTAGGGAGTTAATTCTGTCTGTGCTCGGTGCTGGGACTGGGTGCAGTTTCTCCCGGCTGCAATTGATTATTTGTTGATTGGTTTCCTTTAAATTCCTGGTTGTCTGCTTTGGGAGTTGCCAGTGAAATCCTTCATTCAGTCCACAGATAGGAATGAATCTGTATTGACTTAAGTTGAGAGCTCCTTAGTTGTTTTAAGCTCAACTTGCTTAGAGTTTATTTCCCAGACCATTTATGTTCCTTCGGTGTTTGAGTGTGTATGCAAGTGAGTGCTATCCTGTCTGTCTTATATGTCTTATCTGTGTATTTAGCTGAGATCAGCCCATATCCCTTTGGTGGTAATCAGGATCCTTCTTAGGACTGATTACAGGGTTCAGGGTCTGATAGGAGACAAGGTTAGGCTGGAGACTTGGACCTCTGAACCATTATCAGTACCTCCAAGGTAAGGGATTAGTTAGGACCCCAGTGTAGGGTCAGGTTAGACCCCAGTCCTCCTCTTTCCTGTTACAGCTCTTCAAGTCCTCAAGATTAACCCTGAAGTAAAAAGAAATCGTTTCTGCACATCTAGTCCTCAAGATTTACCCTAAGTTCTGCAGATATCGTGTCAGGTAAATCTATTTTATACTTACATTCTGATGTTGCTAAACTATATGTTGTATAGAGTGTGGTTCCTGTATAAATAGTTTACTGACATTGTATTCATATCATTAGACAGCGTGACATTTTCACTGGCCTTAAAAATTATCTCTAGCTACCATGGATCCAGTAGCCCAGCTGGCTCTGCAGTTGCAGGGATTGTCCATGGAGCTGATGGACATTAAGTCCAAAGTTTTGTCTCCCCTGGAGCAAACCAGAGTTGAACCTAAAGTAGCTCTCCCAGATAGGCGAGATAAATTTTTTACCTTCCGGGAGGCATGTAAATTGTATTTTCGGCTTCGGCCGCGATCATCAGGGAGTGATGAGCACAGAGTGGGAATTGTTATCTCACTTCTTCAAGGGGACCCTCAATCCTGGGCATTTTCCCTTCCTCCGGGATCCCCGGCTCTACAGTCTGTAGATCAATTTTTTACTGCCCTGGGATTGGTATATGATGACCCAGATCGGGTCTCTCTTGCTGAGACCAAATTACATAAGATACAGCAGGGAGATCGTCCGGCGGAGGAATTTGCTTCTGAGTTTCGTAGATGGGCCACGGATACTCAGTGGAATGACCCAGCTCTTAGGAGCCAGTTTTGTCATGGGCTTTCTGACAAATTAAAAGACGTTTTGGTTCCGTATGAGTCTCCTCCTTCTCTGGAGGCTGCTATGGCCCTAGCTATCCGTACTGATAGACGGCTTCGGGAGAGGGGTGAGGTAACTCCACTCCCTGTTGTTACTCCACCTACTACTAAAGTCCCTTATGTTGAGGTTCCCCTTGTCTGTTCGGATGAACCTATGCAGTTGGGAGGGACATCTTTTCGTAGTAGGGGATTGGCGGCACGCCGCAGGACTAGAAGGTGTTTTTTTTGCGGGAAAGAGGGACATTTTGTTGGAGAATGTCCATCCCGTGTCTTGTTAAGTAAAAAGTCGCCGGAAAACTGCTAATCCCAGGTTGTGTGGTGGACGACAACCTGGGAGTATGTATTTCATCCGCCGGTTCTTCTCAGTTCCTTGTACCAGTGGAGGTGGTGGTTGGTACTAGAGTGAAGAGATTGTCTGTTCTTCTGGATAGTGGTTCCGGGGCTAATCTGGTTGACGCTCAGTTTGCTCAGGCTCAAGGTATGCATCTGAGTGTATTGGTCAAACCGATCCCTATTTTCTCCATTGACGCCAGGCCTCTCGGCCAAGGTAGCTTTGTTCATGAGGTTCATAACATTGACCTTCGGGTAGGGGCAATACATAGGGAACAATTATCTTGTTATGTGTTGGAGGGTCTACCTACTCCCATTGTGTTGGGACTTCCTTGGCTGGTTAAACATAACCCTGTGATTAATTGGCAGTCCAGAGAGATAAGCCAATGGGGTGAGTTTTGCAAAAGCAACTGCATGAACACAGTCATCAGTGCGGTCGTGCCTAGTACATTGCCTCCTTTTTTGGAGGATTTTGGGATGTTTTCTCTGAGGAGGGGTGTCGGGAGTTGCCTCCTCATCGCGTGTATGACTGCTCTATTAATCTACTTCCTAATGCTAAGTTGCCTAAAGCTAGGTTGTATAATCTTTCTGGTCCTGAAAGGCAGGCTATGAAAGATTATATTTCTGAAAGTCTGGCCAAAGGGCATATTAGACCTTCATCTTCCCTGTGGCCACGGGGTTCTTCTTTGTGAAGAAAAAAGATGGAGGCCTACGCCCTTGCTTGGATTTCCGCGAACTTAATCGGATTACTGTTCGAGATCCGTATCCACTCCCTCTTATTCCTGATCTCTTCAATCAAATTGTTGGCGCCAAATGGTTCTCTAAATTGGATCTCAGGGGGGCGTATAATCTGATTAGGATAAAAGAGGGGGATGAGTGGAAAACGGCGTTTAACACGCCGGAGGGACATTATGAAAACCTGGTCATGCCTTTTGGTCTGACTACTGCACCAGCAGTATTCCAACATTTTGTTAATGACATTTTTCGTCACCTTGTGGGGCTGTTTGTGGTCGTATATTTGGATGACATTTTAATTTACTCGCCAGATCTTGTGTCTCACCAGGAGCATGTGAGACAGGTGTTGCAGATCTTGCGAGACAATAAACTATACGCCAAACTGGAGAAGTGTGTTTTTGCCGTACAGGAACTTCAGTTTTTGGGTTTTTTGGTGTCAGCCTCCGGTTTCCGTATGGACCCTGAAAAGGTGAGAGCAGTGCTTGAATGGGATCAGCCAGGGGATCTTAAGGCTCTGCAGCGTTTTTTGGGGTTTGCTAATTACTACCGGAAATTTATTTGTAATTTCTCGTCTGTCGTCAAACCTCTCACTGACATGACGAGAAAAGGGACGGATTTATCTAGGTGGTCGGACAAGGCTTGCCAAGCCTTTTCCTCTTTGAAGAGATGTTTTGCTTCGGCACCCGTTCTCATCCAACCAGATGTATCTCAGCCGTTCATTGTTGAGGTGGACGCGTCTGACGTAGGGGTGGGTGCTATATTGTCCCAGGGTCCGTCCCCTGGTAAATGGCATCCGTGCGCTTTCTTTTCTAAGAAATTGTCGTCCGCCGAAAGGAATTATGATATCGGCAATAGGGAACTTTTGGCCATTAAATTGGCTTTTGAAGAATGGCGTCACTTTTTGGAGGGGGCAGTCCACCCGGTCACCGTTATTACTGATCACAAGAACCTGCTGTATTTAGAATCCGCAAAGCGTCTGAATTCCAGACAAGCTCGATGGTCGTTGTTTTTTACCAGGTTTAATTTTGTCGTCACTTATCGCCCGGGGTCTAAGAATGTAAAGGCTGATGCCTTGTCTCGCAGTTTCCCAGGGGCCGGGAAAACGGATGACCCGATTCCTATCCTTCAGGAGGGGGTGGTAGTGTCGGCTGTATGTTCTGAGCTTGAGGAGGAGGTGTTAGAGGCTCAGGGGGACGCCCCTGCAGGACCTCCAGGGAGACTGTTTGTCCCGAATCAGTTGAGACAAAAGGTTATTGAGGCACATCATAATTCTGCTTTAGCAGGACATCCAGGGAGTAAGGCTACTTTAGATCTCCTTTCTCGCCGATTTTGGTGGCCTAACGCTAATAAAGATGTTATAACTTTTGTCGCGTCCTGTGGGGTTTGTGCTCGCTCTAAAACCCCTCATACCCGTCCGTCTGGGACCCTTTTACCCTTGAAACTTCCGGAGCGTCCATGGACTCATTTATCTATGGACTTCATTACGGACCTTCCTCCGTCGTCAGGGAATACTGTCATACTGGTGGTTGTTGACAGGTTCAGTAAGATGGCACATTTCGTTGCTCTTCCTGCACTCCCTAATGCTAAAACTCTGGCGCAGGTGTTCATTAGGGAGATCGTGAGACTTCATGGGTTGCCTTCTGATGTGGTGTCAGATAGGGGGTCTCAGTTTGTGTCCAAATTTTGGAAGGCATTTTGTTTACGTCGGGGGATGCAATTGTCGTTTTCCTCGGCTTTTCATCCGCAGACCAATGGTCAGACAGAGCGTCTGAATCAGAGCTTAGAGACATATCTCCGGTGTTTTGTCTCGGAGAACCAGGAGGACTGGTCTTCTTTCTTGCCTCTGGCAGAGTTCGCTCTTAACATCAGGCGGAGCGAGTCCACTGGTAAGTCCCCGTTTTTTGGGGCATATGGTTTTCATCCCCAGTTTTGTACTTTCAATGGGGGGGGGTCCTTCTGGGGTTCCTGAGGAGGAGCGTTTCTCGTCGTCACTTGCTTCTGTGTGGAGAGGTGTATTGAATAATCTGAGTGCGATGGGGAACCGTTACAAACGTATGGCTGATAGGAGGAGAGTTTCTGGTCCAGATCTGAATGTGAACGATCTGGTATGGTTGTCTACCAGGAATATAAAACTTAAAGTGCCCTCCTGGAAACTGGGTCCCAGATTCATCGGGCCGTACAGGATCAGTTCCATAATTAATCCTGTGGCATTTCGTCTGGAACTCCCTCCTACGTTTAAAATTCATAATGTGTTCCACAAGTCATTACTTAAAAGGTATGTGGCACCAGTCATATCGTCACCTCTACCTCCTCCTCCAGTGTTGGTCAATGGCAACTTGGAATTTCAAGTATCAAAAATCATTGACTCACGTCTGAATCGCCGGTCCCTTCAGTACTTGGTGCATTGGAAGGGGTATGGTCCGGAGGAGAGGACGTGGGTCCCTGCGTCTGATGTTAACGCAGATCGTTTGGTTCGGACCTTCCACAGAATTCACCCGGGCAGGCCTGGCCCTGAGGGTCCGGAGGCCCCTCGTAGAAGGGGGGGTACTGTCATGTGTGCATTGCCACGAAGATCGTCGCGGTTGCACATTTTGACTTCTCACAGCTGAGTTGCTGTTTCTTTGTGTTTGGCAGCTAGGGAGTTAATTCTGTCTGTGCTCGGTGCTGGGACTGGGTGCAGTTTCTCCCGGCTGCAATTGATTATTTGTTGATTGGTTTCCTTTAAATTCCTGGTTGCCTGGTTTGGGAGTTGCCAGTGAAATCCTTCATTCAGTCCACAGATAGGAATGAATCTGTATTGACTTAAGTTGAGAGCTCCTTAGTTGTTTTAAGCTCAACTTGCTTAGAGTTTATTTCTCAGACCATTTATGTTCCTTCGGTGTTTGAGTGTGTATGCAAGTGAGTGCTATCCTGTCTGTCTTATATGTCTTATCTGTGTATTTAGCTGAGATCAGCCCATATCCCTTTGGTGGTAATCAGGATCCTTCTTAGGACTGATTACAGGGTTCAGGGTCTGATAGGAGACAGGGTTAGGCTGGAGACTTGGACCTCTGAACCATTATCAGTACCTCCAAGGTAAGGGATTAGTTAGGACCCCAGTGTAGGGTCAGGTTAGACCCCGGTCCTCCTCTTTCCTGTTACAGCTCTTTAAGTCCTCAAGATTAACCCTGAAGTAAACAGAAATCGTTTCTGCACATCTAGTCCTCAAGATTTACCCTAAGTTCTGCAGATATCGTGTCAGGTAAATCTATTTTATACTTACATTCTGATGTTGCTAAACTATATGTTGTATAGAGTGTGGTTCCTGTATAAATAGTTTACTGACATTGTATTCATATCATTAGACAGCGTGACAGTTGGTGAGGAGCGAGGTGTTTTGCATCTTGCACAGACTTCACATGAAGTGACATAGTTTAAGACATCTTTCCTGTAAGTGGGCCACCAAAAGAAACGAGAAAGAAATTCTTGTGTCTTTAGAATTCCCCTATGCCCGGCTATCTTGGAATCGTGGATGAGTTGCAATACTCTCAATCTGACTGTTTCAGGTATATACAGACGTTGTCCCTGAATCCACACACCATTCTTAAAGACAAGACTTACGTCCCTTGGGGGTTGAGCCAACAAAGAATCCGCATGGTATGCTTCCTTGATGTCCTTAAGTAGGTCTTGATTATGAATCACTCCCAGGAATCTAGAGTCAGGAAGAATAGTCTTAGGAGGAGTAAGTGGACGTGTCTCTGCTGAATGAATCCTAGAGAGTGCATCAGCCTTTCCATTGCGCGATCCGGTTTTTTAAGAAATGACAAAATTAAATTGGTTTAGGAAAAGATTCCAGCGAGCCTGGCGAGGAGTCAGGCACTTAGCCGACCTGATAAATTCAAGGTTACGATGGTCTGTCAGGACGACTATTTGCTGTGCAGCTCCCTGAAGAAGGTGTCTCCATTCCTTGAAGGCGGCAATAATGGCCAACAATTCTCTATTGCCCACATCGTAGTTTCTCTCAGCCGAAGACAACTGCTGGGAAAAGAAGGCACAGGGATGCAAGACATTCTTCTCACCTGTTCTCTGAGAGAGTATAGCTCCAACGGCACAGTCTGAAGCATCCACCTCTATTATGAAGGCAAGCTCGGGGTTGGGATGTACTAAGATAGGTGCGGTGGTAAATTTATCCTTTAAACAGGAAAATGTTTCCTGAGCTTGCGGGGTCCAGGAGAACCTAGACTGTTTCCGGTAAGTTGGGTGATAGGTGACACTACCTCAGAAAAATTCTTAATGAAACGTCTATAGAAGTTGGCAAACCCGATGAAACGCTGCACCTCCTTCACATTTCTAGGAATTGGCCAATCCTTGATGGCTTGGGTCTTGCTTCCATCCATACTAATCCCTTGCGTAGATAGTACATACCCCAGAAATTGAATTTCGGTCCTATGGAATTCACATTTTTCAAGTTTGATGTAGAGATGGTTTTGTCTTAGGCGTTCTAAGACCATTCTCACA
The DNA here is from genome assembly GCA_033576555.1 of Oophaga sylvatica. Classification (NCBI taxonomy): domain Eukaryota; kingdom Metazoa; phylum Chordata; class Amphibia; order Anura; family Dendrobatidae; genus Oophaga; species Oophaga sylvatica. The sequence goes on from JARQOD010000005.1 coordinate 425,331,150, forward strand.
TGTCCATGATGTTCCTCTGTGGAGTTAGAAAAAATTAGAATATCATCCAGATAAATCACCACAAATGTATCTAGGAGATCCCTGAAGATATCATTCACGAAGTGTTGGAAAGTGGCTGGGGCGGTACTCAGACCAAAAGGCATAACTAGATATTCAAAGTGTCCATAGCGTGACCTGAAAGCAGTCTTCCATTCATCCCCAGGTCTAATACGGACCAAGTTATAGGCCCCACGGAGATCCAGTTTAGAGAAAATTTTGGCATGCCGCACTCTCTCCAACAACTCAGGGATTAAAGGCAATGGATAACGGTTTCTAATAGTAACCTTATTGAGTTCCCTATAGTCTATGCAGGGTCTCAGAGATCCATCTTTCTTCTTCACAAAGAAGATGGGTGCACCTGCGGGAGATGAAGAGGGGCGTATGAAGCCCTTGGCTAAATTTTCGTCTATATAATCCTTCAAAGCTTTTAGCTCGGGCCCCGCTAGGGGGTAGATCTTACCAAAAGGTATCTCGGCTCCGGGCAATAATTCAATTGGACAATCATATGGACGGTGAGGAGGAAGCTGATCAGCGTTCTTCTTGTCACCTAAATCCACATAGTCCTGGTATACAGCTGGTAGTTCAGGGACTGACATGGTTCCTTTAGGAACAGAGCAAGCTGAAACTCCTTGACTCATCTGTTTCTCCGGAAAGTGTAATTCCTTGGTCTCCCAGTTAATCGTAGGATTCTGCGCCTGCAGCCATGGTAGCCCTAGAATGATGGGAAAGTGGGGAGAAGAGATAAGCAAAAAAGACATTTTCTCCTGATGATCTTTACCCATAAGGATCCTCAAAGGCTCTGTTTCTTGATCCACTGGTCCAGAAGTCAGTAGAGAGCCATCCACAGTCTCCATCTGTACTGGAGTAGCCTTCTTCACTGAACGTATCCCCTGTTTCAGAGCAAAGGAGATATCCATAAAATTTCCACTTGCTCCTGAGTCGATCATAGCAGAGCTAGACACCCAGACTGAGTCAACCCAGAGTTTGATGGAAAGGAAGCAATGAGAATTGTTTCTTTTACAACTCAGCTGGGACACCGCTGAGGAAACTTGAAAAATTGTAGCGTTTATACCGTCATCGTCCCCAGAACTAACAGAGTTTAAGTCAGAGAAATCAAGATCTCTTGCAGCAGATCTCTCTGGAGCCTGAGGCTCGGACATGACAGAGCTCCTCTCGCAACACTCACAGTGAATGACTGCTGCAGTAGTCTTACGAGAACGGCTGGGGCAGTTTATAATTAAGTGCCCTGACTTACCACAGTAGAAACATAGATTTTCCTTTATACGATGTTCTTTGCGTGCATCACTAACCCGTCTTTGCAAAGAGTCCACCTGCATGGGTTCAGGTTCTGGTTCCCTTGTGATCCTACTCAAAGGTTCCTTAGCTGAGGAGGGAGGTAGTAAAAGGTTAGTGCGATTATTTTCGAACCATCTCTCTTGTCTGCGTTCAGTCAGACGAGCATCAATACGGATACAATAGTTGATAAAGTCACCTAACGCAGTGGGAGGGTCGGCACGAGCAAGTTCATCCTTAATCAGTGGAGACAACCCTTTCCGAAAAATAGATTTTTTAGCGGAAGTGTCCCAAGTGGTATCAAGAGCCCATCTCCTGAAATCCAGGGCATATTCGGCTACTGAACGCTTACCTTGGCGCAAAGTTAACATGGCTGCTTCAGCTGTTGCACCTCGATTGGGGTCATCAAACACCTGCCCCATGGCTGAAATCAAGGTGATTCAAACAATCATCCTCAGTCTCAATCAGAGGGTTTGCCCACATCAAAGCCTTATTGGTAAGCAACATGATTATAGTAAGCACTTTGGATCGTTCAGTGGGAAATTGTGAAGCATGTGCAGAGAAAAATAAATTGCATTGATTAATAAATCCTCTGAATTTCTCACGTTCACCGCCAAAACGAAAAGGAGGTAATTTGGGGATCCCAGAACTTGGGGTTATGGCAGAAGCCTGGGCTCGTTCCTCTAGAGCCTCAATCCTGGCTCGTAATTCCTGGGTAGTCTGTCCAAACACTTGCAAATTATGATTAGTGAGGTCCTGTAGGCTTGCAAAACGGGTTTTTAAAGTCTGTACATCTGAAAGGATTGTATCAGTCACTCCGCAAAGTTCCTTTATGCGGGCCTCCATCTTCCAGATCTTTTAAGGCAGAGGTGCTGGAAGGAGAAGAGGAAAGGAAAAAAAACAAAAAAAAAACAATAGTGTTTACCTGTGGTAACACTCCAGAGTAAAATTTTAAGGGAATGCGCTCACCTGGAATGGTTGTGAGAAGTCACAACCACTGTCATCACATAAGGTATTAAACGGACATCTGATATCCACAGTCACAGCAGACACGGCTTTCCCAGACCCAGCAGACACTAAACATTGGCTCCTGAATCTTGTCATGTATAGTGTACAGTTCCTATAGCGTCTTGTGCTTGGGTGCAAGGAAAACACAGGAGACATAGGTTGAAATGAAATGACTTGTATTACTTCATACAAGCGTGCTGAAAAGTTCACACAGTTTGCAGGAACAGCGACAGGAGACACAGCAGGCCAGAGTAACTTCAAGCACTACAGTAAATCTCCAAAGCAGGTTCAGGATCTCTTCTCTGTACCGTAATTCCTCTGCAAACATGGATTCACCAAACAGCAGGTTTCCAGAGTCCAAAAGTGTTCCAAGGTTCCTCAGTAGGGAATAGCTGGAGTACAAGTCCAAGGCTTCCAGGAGTCAGGTCACAGACTGACTGAGGCTTGATTCAGGAGCACTGATTGTTCAGCTGAGGCTGCTTAAGAAGCAAGAGGGAAGAATCAGGGCGGGAACATGAAAACTGGAAACTCCATATTAACTGAGGGCAAGAGCTGCAGAAAGACAGAAAGCAAAATGGCCGACGGAAAACTGAGTTTCAAGGAACATGTCAACAGAGACAAAGAACCTTACATTACCAGAGCAGCTTGTATGTGTCACAGATCATCAAAAGAGGGATTCGTATTCTCCCGGGTGTCTGTCTCATTGTACGTGTCACTGTCTGTATCAGGTACTGTCGCTTTAAATCTCATTCAGAGCAGCGTGCGCTCTGTCAGTATCTACATTCACTGCTGGCTGCAGCAGCGAGAAACCCCTTTGACCCCCCTCCTCTGCTAATCACGTTGTCACATCTGTTTTCCTGGTTTTGATCTTTTTAAGCTAGTTTTTGGCCACAGGCTGTAGCGTGAAAATTCTTAGGCATTCAGACTGAACTGTATTCATTTTTTGCTATTCTGAGGGATAATTTATTTTTTTTTTTTTGATACGTGATTTCAGTGCCTGTAGAGACAGCAAGCAGAGATATAAGGGAGGGGGGAAGTGCTGGCAGCAGCGAGATGACATTTCAGAGGGCGGTAGGAAAAAGCCTACGCTACCAGACAAAAGTTTTAAAGTATTTTTCTTTTTGTTTTTATCATTTTACATCAGTTTTTCCACCTCTTTTCTGTTTTTAATTAGCTGTTTTAGTAACAAGGGTTGTTTTTTTCAGAGTTTTATGATTAATACGTTTTTTTTCCCTCCCCTTTTTGGTCAATCTTTTTTTTCCTAGAGTTCTTTACTAAATCTAACTTTTGTTTTTAAAGTTTTTCTTTTAAGTACATTTTTAAATAATTTTGGAGAGGTTTTTCTAAGCAATTTATTTTAGAGTTTTATTCTCCAACCATTTTTTTTTCTACTAGCTTGCTTTAGACCAAGGTCAGAAGCACAGATAAGGAAACTGCAATCTGAGGGAGAATAACAGCTGCGCAGCGGTTTGACTTACCCCTCCCATCAGGCATTTAGCGAAGACACACAGAACCAGAATGCAGCAGTTTTCAGATTTTAATCACCTTTGTTGAATAGGTTTTTGGAATAGACACAGTACGTGAGAATCGAAGGGCTAGGTATGTGAATAGAAGGTCAGAGTACGTGAGAAGCAAATGGACAGGCAGCCTTTACGCTGCATAATGAAAAGTTTTTTCTTGTTTTTTGTTTGAAAGGTAACGGGAAAGTTTGTTAATAGCTTACCGTCTGCTATAAAAGAGCAGTGGTGCATCGTGTAGAAGGTACAGCAAGTTAATTTGAACGGACCAGGAAGTGATTTTTTTATGTGAATAAGATTGAAAAGGTGTTAAATCGTCCGTGGAAAATGATCACTGACATGTCACAAGAGCAGAATTCAGAATCACACACATCACATGTCCATCATGTGGAGACACGGGACAGGTGTAGGCTGCTCTCATTGAATAAGGAGCCTTGTACAGGGAAAAACGCTCCCCGCCTCTCTCCACAGGGAGAAGGCATTTTTGTTTCAACGATCCCCTCTCAAGAGCCACAGGGGGGACACCCTCTCCTTTTTCTTTTCTCAGTCCCTTTCTCTTTCTTCTTCAGACTTTTCTCCTCTTTCCTCGCTGCCATCCCTCTCTATCCTTCTTTCTCCTCCCTCACATCTCTGACACATCCATTTTCTTCCTCTTCCTCTTCTTCTATCTCTTCCTCTCCAACTCTCAAATCTTCTTCTTCATCTTCTTCTACTTCTCCCCCTCCATCTTTCTCCTCTCTCTCTCCTCCATCTTTCTCTCATTTTCCCCTTCCACTCTTCTCTCCCTCCCCTCCTTCATTCTCTTCCTCTTCTTCACCCTCCCCTCCACCTCTCTCCCCTCCATCTCTCTCCCCTCCTCTTTCTCTCGCTCCTCCCTCACACCTCCCTTCTCTTCCTCTTTTTTCTACTTCGTTATCAACTGGGTCAACGCCCAATCAAAGCAATGTGATGTCCCTGTATTCAGTGCCTCCAGCACAGGGCACCCTGTCTATCCCAAGCACAGTACAAACATTGCCAGTCATTATATCAGGAGAAGAAAATGCAAATCTCCCTACACAAAACGCTGCATGTATCCCCCAGACACAACAACTAGCAGAGCCCACAGCCATGGCTTCACAGGGGGGAAGTATAGCTACAGACACAAATGAGGAACCTCAGTGCCGAGCAGGGCTGCCAGCATGGAACCATGACACTGATCCACCGCAGCCTCAGCAAGGAAGTGGGAAATCCCCATGCAGCAAGACAACTTTTAAGCCCAAATCTCACCCAGTGTATGCACCAAGTACACCATGTCACTTCTTATCTGATGAAGATGAAGATGCAACGTTGTGGTGTTGTTGTGCAGATGAAGGGAACTCCAGAAGGCCACACAGAGATGCTGGATGGTAGCCGGTTTAAACAGCCATACTTTATTTTCATTCCTCTCTCCTGCTCCCCTTACCCAGGACTTCCTGCTCCTGCCTTGTCTCCTCCTCCCCATTACATCATTGTTACTAGGCAGAAACTGAAACAAGAATAACAGCAAGCCAATCACAGATATAGTAACAACATCACATCTCTCCTCTTCTCACCAAACAAAACAACATTAGAACTGGATAACGGTCCAAAAGTTCACATTAGTACGAAGGATTTTTTTTTTTTCTTTTTACTGCAGAACATAGTCCAAGAGGTGGGCTGGCGGTCTACGATTTGCCCTCGCTGGATAGCGGTGAGACATCACAGTCCCAGATGAACTTTCTGAGTCCCCTGAGGTATCCTCCCTTGGAACTGCTGAGCTCTGGGGATCCGGCAGGACGTCATCGCTATCTGCCTCGTCTGTTTCTGGGACATAGTCGCAAAGTTTTTTAAAATGGGACACGTTCCTTGTGACCTGGCGACCGTGATCTTGAGCAGTAACCATGGTGCCTTTGACTTGTGTGACCTGAAAGGGTTCAGGATAGTATTGTGATGCAAACTTGTCTCTAGGTCTTAGCCTTTTTACCAGGACCCAATCTCCCACCAATACTTCCGGTGGCTTGCAACGATGACTGCTCTTATCTGCATACCTCTTCATCTTCTGTTTGGATATGGCATCCTTAGTAGCAATTGGGGTTTGAACAGGGCTCTGCGGAACGCTCGGGAGTTTGACACACATAGGCCTGTTGAACAGCGCAGTGGCAGGTGGTATCCCAGTAGTAGAATGGGGTGTAGCTCTGTATTGTCTAAGAAATCTGTGTAACTCTTGCTGTAAGTCCTTGTGCTCCATGGTAGTGATCCTCAAAGTTTTGTTGATTGATTGCATGAACCGTTCCACTTCACCATTGGCCTGAGGCCAGTAAGGAGTTATTTTCCTGTGAGTGAAACCAAGATAGGTTGCGAATGATCGAAAGTCTGTGCTATTAAAAGGTGGTCCATTGTCGGACTTCACTGTTTCCGGTATGCCATATGCCGAGAAGATCTTGTCTAATTTTGGTATAACAGCCCTGGCAGAGGTTGTCGAAACATGTTCAATGACTGGGAACCTCGAATAGTCATCCATGACAACCAGCAGATAGGAGTGATCCGGTAAAACACAGAAATCAACACTAACAGCAGACCACGGGCCCTCTGGCAGGGGTGTCATTTGTAAGGGTGCGCGTCTATGGTCAATTGTAGTTGCTTGGCAAGGTATGCAATTTTCAATGAGTGCCTCTACTTTTTTGTCTAGTCCTGGAAACCAGACTTTCTCTCTCAGTAATTGCTTTGTTTTCACCACCCCTTGATGAGCCTCGTGGGCCAGATCCAGTACTCTGCTTTGAAGTTTCTGGGGTATCACCAACCGATTGTTACGCGACAGTAGATTTGAATCAGACACGGAGAGATCATGTCGTGCATTAAAGAAGGCTGTCAAGTAGGTTGTTTGATCCGGTGTTTGGAGGCGGGCTTCAGCAAGAAAATTGCTCCAATTTTTAGATCGAACAGTCTCTATAACTAACTGAAGTTGGTGATCGGAATCCACCGTTTGTTGTATTTCCTCCATAGTCATAGCTTTTGGCACAGAATGTGCAACAATAAAATTGATATGTTCCTCTGCAAGGATAGTTGCTGGGATGTCGTCCTTGGTAGTTTGTGGTGTTGGGTGTCTCGAAAAGTAGTCAGCCGGATTACCAGCTCCTGCCTCGTATCTCAACCGAAACTGGTAGTTCTGTAGGCGGAGCAACCAGCGTTCAAGTCGTGGGGGAGGCTTTGAAGAATGTTTGTTGAAAAGCGGAATGAGCGGTTTGTGGTCGCTTATCACTGTGAATTTATGTCCCATAAGGTACAGATGAAAATGAAGGCATCCCCACACAACCGCAAGAGCTTCCCTTTCAGTTTGTGAATAGCGTTGTTCTGTCTATGTTAAGGCTTTGCTTGCATAGGAAATGGTAGAAACGTTGCCTTCTTTGGACACTTGTGTGAGAATTGCACCCAGGCCCACCGGACTAGCGTCCACGATCAGCTCTGTGGACTTTAGAGGGTCAAAATAGGCCATGACGGTGTCGCCCGTCAGACCGGACTTCATGGAATCGAATGCTGCTTGGTGTTCAGTAGTCCATGTCCAAGGAGTGTTTTTTTTCGTGAGTAGTCGCAGGGTTTCGGAGATCGTGGCCAGATCAGGCATAAATCGCCCACAGTACGTGACTAGTCCTAGAAAACTGCGAACCTCTGACACATTTTGAGGTTGGCTAGCTGACTTTATGGCAGCAACTTTCTGAGGATCTGCTGAAACTCCTTGCTCCGAAAAGATATATCCAAAGAAGCTTAATGACTTTTGGTTAAACTCACATTTTGACGGATTGACAGTTAGATTGCAGGCTTGCAGTCTCTGAAACATTTGCTCTAAGTGACTGTCATGCTCCTCTTGGGTTGTACCATATATAAGAATGTCATCACTGACGTTTAGAACTCCTGCTATTCCAGATAGAACCTGACTGATAACGTTCTGAAATATTTCTGCCGCAGATGAGATACCAAAGTTCAACCTCTTGAATCGTCGTAAGCCCACATGGGTACTAAAAGTTGTAATGTACCTGGAATCTGGATGCAACTCAAGTTGATGATAACCTGATTTTAAAACAATTTTAGAAAATACTTTTGCACCATTCAGGTCTGTGATAATGTCATCAATAGTGGGCGTGATGTGCCTTTCTCTTTGAATAGCCAAATTGGCATGCCGCATATCCACACATAGCCGGATTTTACCAGGCTGCTTTGGTTTTGGTGCAACAACAATGGGCGATACCCAAGGAGTCGGGCCTTCAACTCGTTCAACAACATCAGACGCTTCCAGATCCTGCAGTTCTTGCTCCACAAGTTTGCGGACATGAAATGGGATGCGCCTGTGAGGTTGAACAGACGGCTGTATTGACTGGTCAATATGCAATTTTATCTGAACGTCTTTTAGCTTACCGAGACCTTTAAAGAGATTGGGGTATCTCTGCATGATGTGTTGGGCCGAAGGACCTGTGACGCTATTGACCAGGTTGACCAGACCCAGAGATATAGCACTCCTGCAGCTGAGAAGCGTGTCTGCGGAGCACTCTACTACATATACAAAACAAACAAAGGAAACGCACTGCAGTCAATAGGTCAATGAAAAATTACAAATTTATTATACAAAATATTAAAATAGACAAGATGAAATGGAAACACATGGGACAAATGGCATCACAATGTGCGCATGATGAATGGGCTATCAAGACAGCAAGGCACCGCACATATATATATATGATATTAAAATAGAGAAACACCTAAACAAAGGATAATACCTTTGTCATATGTCCATACTCTGAATAGTTAATATATCGACTAATATAACTAGCACGTGCTGCAATATATAAAGACAAATGTCACATTAACACCAGAGCAAGAAATAACCATAGGTGGAATATAGTTACCAGCGATAGTACAATCAGTGCAGATGCCTGTCGCCCGACAGCCCTCCCCGACGCGCGTTTCGCAGTGGCGACGCACTCCTTCCTCAGGGGGCGTGTTAGCTGAGCCACAAAGGGGCTCTATTTATGTTACCTTAATCACCCGCTGCGCAGGTGTCACCGGTATCAGTATCAGCGGTATCGGGACACACGGGCGCCGCCATGACCGGAAGCACGTGGGGCCCCACGTGCTCCGGCGTCTGACGTCACCGGAAGTGACACGGACCGAGCCGGGACGCCTGCGCAGTAGTGAGGGTCCGGGAAATGAGCAGAAGCAATATATAAAGCCCATAATAATGCGCATATGCAAATGAGAGCCACAGATAACACAATATACAAGCGAAAATACAGAGGACATCATAATAGATATATGTGTAAATAAACTGAAATAGTGCATAAGATCAAAAAACATACAAAATACCACAAACAATAGTAATACATACAAAAACTGAAACATAAAAGAGTGAACATAAACAAATGAAAAATTGTAAAACAAATACGGTAACAGGGAAAATAAAGAAAAGCACCAAATAAAAAAACAAAATCAACACATAGATACTATGGTACATCTGTATATAAATCATGAAATTAGATAACTCAAAATAATCAAATAATCAGAACAAATATATATAAATATATAGACAAAGCAGATGACATATCGGATATAGATGAACTTGAATGATGTCACAGCACTCGCAGACAAACGGAAAGGCAACAAGAATCTATAATGAAAAGACACAAAGTTAAAATCGGATAAAAAACAATATCATGCGGATAATGTGATACAAAATAATGTCAGAGCCAGGAGATCACAAAAAGGGTACATATGAGATATTCTCATTTAAGCGTGAGGGTGTAAGGTTTTTAAGAGCCAAATCCACTTAGTTTCAGCCTGTGCCAGGTGTCTCGACAGATCACCACCCCTAATATTAATCCGTAGGGCGTCAATGCCTTTCACCCTCAGAAGGGAACCATCACATTGATGGAATTGATGGAAATGGCGTGGCAAGGTTTTGAGCGTAGAGGTATCAGTGCAAGTAGAGGCCGCCCCAATGCCGAGAACATGCTCCCTAATTCTGACTTTAAGTTGTCTGGTGGTGAGACCAATATAAAGTAAGCCACAGGGGCAACTAGCACAATAAACAACATATCTGGTCGTACAAGTGACACGCTGTCTAATGGCATATTTTTTAGTACCATCAGAATTAGTGAAGGAGGAGCTGCGCTCAACATTGGGGCACGCCACACAAGTTCCACAGGGAGAGCAGCCAACAATCGGAGGAAAACTGTCGAGAAACGTGGCAACCCGCGAATCAGGATAATGGCTGGCAACCAATTGGTCACGAAGATTTTTGGCCCTCCGAAAAGTAAATGCCGGTTTTTCTGGTAGAAGTTTGCCAAGCACAGGATCCACTCGGAGAATAGGCCAGGCTTTTTGTATAGCCCTAGCATTTTATAATGTTGAGGGTGATATGTAGTAATAAAGCGTATGTTGTTCAGATTAGTACGAGATGGTTTGGTACCATAGAGTAAGTCATCACGCATAGAATGCTTCGCTCTATGATACGCTCTCTTAATCATACGGCCACTATATCCTCTAGCAACAAAGCGTTGTTTCAATTCTTTAGCCCTCCTCTCAAAATCAGAGTCAGTGGAGCAGAGACGCCGCAACCGAAGAAATTGTCCCCACCGGGATAGCCCTCACAACATGGGGAGGATGGCATGAGGTGGCATATAGAACTGAGTTAGTTGAGGTCTCTTTGCGGAAAATATCCGTTTGTAAACAACCAGAACAGTCCTTTTTGATGGTTACATCAAGAAAATTGATAGTAGTCCGGTCCCAAGTTAGCGTAAGATGTATGTTAAGGTCGTTGCTATTCAAAGAGGTCACAAATTGCGCAAGGTCGATGGGTGTGCCCTGCCAGATGAAAAAGATGTCGTCGATGTAGCGTGTCCAAAACGGGACACGCTCCATCGACCCCTCCCCATCTGACAGGAAGAGGTCCCTCTCCCAAAACCCCAGGAAGAGATTGGCATAGGCCGGTGCGAAAGCAGCGCCCATTGCCGTCCCCTGGAGCTGTAGGTAGAAGGACCCCTTAAAGACAAAAAAATTGTGGGTGAGGGTGAACTCCAATAGCTCCAGGAGTAGGTCCCTTAGCTCAATAGGGAGCATAGTTGTACTAAGGAAGAATCGTACCGCTGTAATCCCATCCGAATGCCTAATATTGGTATACAGGGACTCTACATCCAACGAAGCCATTAGAGTATCACCCTCAAAACACAGTACATCGACCTTGCGCAATAGGTCACCCGTATCCTTAAGAAAAGAAGGGAGACAGGAGACCAGAGACTGTAAATGGAAATCGATCCACTTATTGATATTTTCCAAGAGATTCCCCCTTCCAGACACAATGGGTCTGCCGGGTGGTGACGTCAGACTCTTATGAATTTTAGGTAATAAGTATAGTGTGGCGACTGTTGGTTCTTTCACCTTAAGTGCCGAAGCCAGCCCACACGTGATAACGCCGGAGTCAACCGCTCTTTTCAGAATGTCATCTAATTTAGCAGTGAAAGCAGAAAGAGGGTTATAAGTTAATTTTCTATAACAGATAGAATTGCCAAGTTGGGAAAAGGCCTCTCTTTCATACATTGATTTAGGCCAGACAATGACGTTACCACCCTTGTCGGCTGGCTTCAGCACCACATCAGACAAATTTTGTAAGTATTTAAGACGAGCTCTCTCATCACTAGTCAGATTGTCCACACCTCCTCTCAAAGGGATTTTAGAAAAATCCTCCGTCACCACCCGGACAAACAAATCAATGCTGGGACATGTAAAAAATGGTGGGAATCTCTTGGAATGAGGACGAATAGAGGGAGGAATCTTACCTCCATCGTCAATATTTTCCGAGGATAATTCCTCCAGGGTCCTCAGTGCCTCCTGTTCCTCCTCTGTAGGAAAAAGACGGGAAATGTCATCATTGTGAAAATATCTTTTGAAGAGCAACGACCTAGCGAAAATATTCAGATCCTTAACACCGTGAATGGATCATAACTGGATGTGGGTTTTCCTACAGAGGAGGAACAGGAGGCACTGAGGACCCTGGAGGAATTATCCTCGGAAAATATTGACGATGGAGGTAAGATTCCTCCCTCTATTCGTCCTCATTCCAAGAGATTCCCACCATTTTTTACATGTCCCAGCATTGATTTGTTTGTCCGGGTGGTGACGGAGGATTTTTCTAAAATCCCTTTGAGAGGAGGTGTGGACAATCTGACTAGTGATGAGAGAGCTCGTCTTAAATACTTACAAAATTTGTCTGATGTGGTGCTGAAGCCAGCCGACAAGGGTGGTAACGTCGTTGTCTGGCCTAAATCAATGTATGAAAGAGAGGCCTTTTCCCAACTTGGCAATTCTATCTGTTATAGAAAATTAACTTATAACCCTCTTTCTGCTTTCACTGCTAAATTAGATGACATTCTGAAAAGAGCGGTTGACTCCGGCGTTATCACGTGTGGGCTGGCTTCGGCACTTAAGGTGAAAGAACCAACAGTCGCCACACTATACTTATTACCTAAAATTCATAAGAGTCTGACGTCACCACCCGGCAGACCCATTGTGTCTGGAAGGGGGAATCTCTTGGAAAATATCAATAAGTGGATCGATTTCCATTTACAGCCTCTGGTCTCCTGTCTCCCTTCTTTTCTTAAGGATACGGGTGACCCATTGCGCAAGGTCGATGGACTGTGTTTTGAGGGTGATACTCTAATGGCTTCGTTGGATGTAGAGTCCCTGTATACCAATATTAGGCATTCGGATGGGATTACAGCGGTACGATTCTTCCTTAGTACAACTATGCTCCCTATTGAGCTAAGGGACCTACTCCTGGAGCTATTGGAGTTCACCCTCACCCACAATTTTTTTGTCTTTAAGGGGTCCTTCTACCTACAGCTCCAGGGGACGGCAATGGGCGCTGCTTTCGCACCGGCCTATGCCAATCTCTTCCTGGGGTTTTGGGAGAGGGACCTCTTCCTGTCAGATTGGGAGGGGTCGATGGAGCGTGTCCCGTTTTCGACGCGCTACATCGACGACATCTTTTTCATCTGGCAGGGCACACCCATCGACCTTGCGCAATTTGTGACCTCTTTGAATAGCAACGACCTTAACATACATCTTACGCTAACTTGGGACCGGACTACTATCAATTTTCTTGATGTAACCATCAAAAAGGACTGTTCTGGTTGTTTACAAACGGATATTTTCCGCAAAGAGACCTCAACTAACTCAGTTCTATATGCCACCTCATGCCATCCTCCCCATGTTGTGAGGGCTATCCCGGTGGGGCAATTTCTTCGGTTGCGGCGTCTCTGCTCCACTGCTCTGATTTTGAGAGGAGGGCTAAAGAATTGAAACAACGCTTTGTTGCTAGAGGATATAGTGGCCGTATGATTAAGAGAGCGTATCATAGAGCGAAGCATTCTATGCGTGATGACTTACTCTATGGTACCAAACCATCTCGTACTAATCTGAACAACATACGCTTTATTACTACATATCACCCTCAACATTATAAAATGCGTAGGGCTATACAAAAAGCCTGGCCTATTCTCCGAGTGGATCCTGTGCTTGGCAAACTTCTACCAGAAAAACCGGCATTTACTTTTCGGAGGGCCAAAAATCTTCGTGACCAATTGGTTGCCAGCCATTATCCTGATTCGCGGGTTGCCACGTTTCTCGACAGTTTTCCTCCGATTGTTGGCTGCTCTCCCTGTGGAACTTGTGTGGCGTGCCCCAATGTTGAGCGCAGCTCCTCCTTCACTAATTCTGATGGTACTAAAAAATATGCCATTAGACAGCGTATCACTTGTACGACCAGATATGTTGTTTATTGTGCTAGTTGCCCCTGTGGCTTACTTTATATTGGTCTCACCACCAGACAACTTAAAGTCAGAATTAGGGAGCATGTTCTCGGCATTGGGGCGGCCTCTACTTGCACTGATACCTCTACGCTCAAAACCTTGCCACTCCATTTCCATCAATTCCATCAATGTGATGGTTCCCTTCTGAGGGTGAAAGGCATTGACGCCCTACGGATTAATATTAGGGGTGGTGATCTGTCGAGACGCCTGGCACAGGCTGAAACTAAGTGGATTTGGCTCTTAAAAACCTTACACCCTCACGGCTTAAATGAGAATATCTCATATGTACCCTTTTTGTGATCTCCTGGCTCTGACATTATTTTGTATCACATTATCCGCATGATATTGTTTTTTATCCGATTTTAACTTTGTGTCTTTTCATTATAGATTCTTGTTGCCTTTCCGTTTGTCTGCGAGTGCTGTGACATCATTCAAGTTCATCTATATCCGATATGTCATCTGCTTGGTCTATATATTTATATATATTTGTTCTGATTATTTGATTATTTTGAGTTATCTAATTTCATGATTTATATACAGATGTACCATAGTATCTATGTGTTGATTTTGTTTTTTTATTGGTGCTTTTCTTTATTTTCCCTGTTACCGTATTTGTTTTACAATTTTTCATTTGTTTATGTTCACTCTTTTATGTTTCAGTTTTTGTATGTATTACTATTGTTTGTGGTATTTTGTATGTTTTTTTGATCTTATGCACTATTTCAGTTTATTTACACATATATCTATTATGATGTCCTCTGTATTTTCGCTTGTATATTGTGTTATCTGTGGCTCTCATTTGCATATGCGCATTATTATGAGCTTTATATATTGCTTCTGCTCATTTCCCGGACCCTCACTACTGCGCAGGCGTCCCGGCTCGGTCAGTGTCACTTCCGGTGACGTCAGACGCCGGAGCACGTGGGGCCCCACGTGCTTCCGGTCATGGCGGCGCCCGTGTGTCCCGATACCGCTGATACTGATACCGGTGACACCTGCGCAGCGGGTGATTAAGGTAACATAAATAGAGCCCCTTTGTGGCTCAGCTAACACGCCCCCTGAGGAAGGAGTGCGTCGCCACTGCGAAACGCGCGTCGGGGAGGGCTGTCGGGCGACAGGCATCTGCACTGATTGTACTATCGCTGGTAACTATATTCCACCTATGGATATTTCTTGCTCTGGTGTTAATGTGACATTTGTCTTTATATATTGCAGCACGTGCTAGTTATATTAGTCGATATATTAACTATTCAGAGTATGGACATATGACAAAGGTATTATCCTTTGTTTAGGTGTTTCTCTATTTTAATATCATATATATATATGTGCGGTGCCTTGCTGTCTTGATAGCCCATTCATCATGCGCACATTGTGATGCCATTTGTCCCATGTGTTTCCATTTCATCTTGTCTATTTTAATATTTTGTATAATAAATTTGTAATTTTTCATTGACCTATTGACTGCAGTGCGTTTCCTTTGTTTGTTTTGTATATTCTATGTAGCAGTTGGTCTCTTATAGTCCATTAGGCATTCATGTATTGGCATCTAAATACTGGTCATTCTTAGATTTTTAGTATTCCATCTGCCATTTATGTATTTTGCCAGTGTCACTACTGTTTTACTACATATACAGTGTCGGTGATGGACTTCCCGTCAGCTGCAAGTTCTGACTGAAATTTGCCACACAGGGTAGTGCAGATGCTGAACCATAAGGAAAAATCTTTAGGCTAGTGCTTTGTAGAGCAGGTCTGTTCGGGAGTTGGCTATAGACTGCACGGCTGATGACGTTTACTGATGCCCCCGTGTCTACTAGGGCTTCCACCGGACTACCATTTATCAGGATAAGTCGCCTTGGACTGGTAAGTGCGTGCAGTGTTTGAGATCCCTCTGCAGTCACTGAGAATAGATAAGTACTGTGAGGCTCGTCAGTAAGCTGCAGCGTTTGGATTTTCTGTGACCTGGGTTGTACTGTGGAATGAGGGGATTGTGGTTTGGATCTACACACTTTTGCAAAATGGTTTTGTTTTCCACAATTATGGCAGGTCCCCCTTTTGCTGGGCAGACATTCTGGTGAGGATACGACCCTCTGCAGTTGTAGCAAGTTGCCCGAGGCATACGAGGCACAGGCGGTCTCTGTGTCAGCTTTGCTATACAAGATGGTGCTTCCGCCTCGCACTCAATGTTCTCTATGAGTTTAGCTTGTTTTTCGGCGTTATCATTTACACGTGCTGTTTCAAGCAGTTTTGCTAAAGTCATGGTGGGATCTCTGAGTGCTTGTCTCCGTAACTTAGAGGAGATGCAGCCTTGTCTAAACTTGAAGATTTCAAATGCTGCATTTCTGTGTGGGGAGAAATACTTGCTTAATGCTGCCTTACTGAGCTCATAGTCTTTATCTTCTCCTGTATTAGGCAGAGTAGTAAAGATATCATAGACTTGTTCCCTGCATAATGTAATAGCATGGCTTTCTTCCTGGTATCATCTGATATTTTCATGGCTTGTAGGAATATATCAAAACGCTTCAGCCATTTCTCCCAACATGCTGCTAGGTTAGCTGGGGACTGATGCACATCAAAAGCAGGGAAGGCAGGTAAACAGGCCATTGTTGTAGAGCTGAAATACCTTTAGCTGATGATGAACGCTTCCTCGTCGCCAGTTGTGGTGTTGTTGTGCAGATGAAGGGACCTCCAGAAGGCCACACAGAGATGCTGGATGGTAGCCGGTTTAAACAGCCATACTTTATTTTCGTTCCTCTCTCCTGCTCCCCTTACCCAGGACTTCCTGCTCCTGCCTTGTCTCCTCCTCCCCATTACATCATTGTTACTAGGCAGAAACTGAAACAAGAATAACAGCAAGCCAATCACAGATTTAGTAACAACATCACAAACGTCACACATGCTTCCCAATACTAGGGAAGAAAACCCACAAACACGAAGAGAGCAGGGACAGGTAGAGGCACCATGCTATGAGCCCTTCATCCCAAGCCAGGTGATCAGTATGCTGCCAGACCCAGGGATACACCCCATGCCATTTTGCCAAAAAATGCAGCAGATCCAGCGAACGTATGCAGCAGCCTGGATTGATCTCTGGACCGTAATGGAAATAAAAGCAGGTGATGCATTCTGGCCAATTATGAGAGAACACTTCAAGCTTCCAACAGAGTTAGATGCGTATGCCTGGGAGACAGGACCAAAGCTAATTGAGCAACTCAGAGAATGGGCCAAAAGCAGACTGACAGGACAAACTCTCAGCCTACATGACATGAGTCAAGACAAGACAGAGTCTGTGGAGAAGTTCCATGACAGAGTGATGCAAGTGTTTCAAGATTTTGGCCTCATTACCCATGATCAGACACACAGACGGATGTTGGCACAGGCTTTTGTGCATGGACTGAGAGAACCAATCAGGAAACCACTGGTAGTAGCCAGGCCTGAGTACACGTCAATAGCAATGGATACCCTGCTCGCAGTAGCAAAAAGGATTGAGTCCCGCTGGGACAGAAGGGATGTCCAGTGTTACAACTGTGGCGAGTTTGGTCATTTCCGGAACCGGTGCAGAACACCGACTTCGCAAAGAAGAAGAAGAAACACAGAAAGCAGTGAAGAACCCCGTCCATAGGACAGGAGCACACCAAGTCCACAGGGAACCCCACAAGTGGGACCAATATCCTGAGAGTGGATGGCGTAGTCAGATCTTTTCTTGTGGAACTCCGCAACCTCACCTATCTATCAGAATCTTCTGCGTCCTGCATGGGAATTGATGGTCAAGTCAGACATTTCCAGATTATGAAGCCCCTGAGCGTGTGGACTCAGCCAGAACACTCCATCATGTCCCAGTTTTTTGTGTCAAAGACCTGCACCCTCAACCTATTGGGAGTGGACTTACTGCAAAAGCTGAAAGCGACCAGAGTGTTCCAGGAAGATGGGACCATGACACTTTCTTCACCCCTGACCCAAGAAGAAACAGGAACAACCACACTGAAGACCTATCACAGGAGGTGCTGGACATAGTACCAGAAAAGTCACTCTATCACCCAGAGTCAAGATGTCTCTGACCAACTGAAGGTCTAAGTGAACTCGCCTAAGAAGACGGCCTGAGAACTTTGACATTGGCCAGGATATTCAACTCAAGAAGGACCCTACTCGCTTCATGGAATGGCAACACCTCATCCAGCTCCAACACCAGAGGTTCATCTTTTGCAAGCACCAGGAGGTGCCCCCTGCAATCAACCAGTTCACCCAGGCCCTAGACCGGCAAAAATCCACTCAGCTCTTCAAACTTGTGCACAAATACTGACCTGAGACCGAGCTGGAGAAAAACAAACAACTGATGACCCGTGCTGAGAAAAAAGCAGCCGGTTAAGGAGACGTCCCAACAAGAAGACCCCTGTGACCAGAGCAGGTGTTAACCCCTTCACCCCAAGGGTGGTTTGCACGTTAATGACCGGGCCAATTTTTACAATTCTGACCACTGTCTCTTTATGAGGTATAACTCTGGAACGCTTCAACGGATCTTCGCGATTCTGAGATTGTTTTCTCGTGACATATTGTACTTCACATTAGTGGTAAAATTTCTTCGATATACCTTGCGTTTATTTTTGAAAAAAACGCAAATATGGCGAAAATTTAGAAAATTTTGCAATTTTCAAACTTTGAATTTTTTTTCCCTTAAAACAGAGAGATATGTCACACAAAATAGTTAATAAATCACATTTCCCACATGTCTACTTTACATCAGCACAATTTTGGAACCAAAATTTTTTTTTGTTAGGAAATTATAAGGATTAAAAGTTGACCAGTGATTTCTCATTTTTACAACAAAATTTACAAAGCCATTTTTTTAGAGACCACCTCACATTTGAAGTCACTTTGGGTCTATATGGCAGAAAATACCCAAAAGTGACACCATTCTAAAAACTGCACCCCTCAAGGTACTCAAAACCACATTCAAGAAGTTTAATAACCCTTCAGGTACTTCACAGGAGCTGAAGCAATGTGGAAGGAAAAAATTAATATTTAACTTTTTAGCCACAAAAATGATCTTTTACAAACGTTTTTTTATTTTCACAAGGATAAAAGGAGAAAATGGGCAGATAAAGTTGTTGTGCAATTTCTCCTGAGTACGCCAATACCCCATATGTGGGGGAAAACCACTGTTTGGGCACACGGCAGAGCTCGTAAGGGAAGGAGCGCCGTTTGACTTTTTCAAACTAAAATTGGCTGGAATTGAGATTAGACGCCATGTCGCGTTTGGAGAGCCCCTGATATGCCTAAACAGTGGAAACCCCCCACAAGTGACACCATTTTGGAAACTAGACCCCCTAAGGAACTTATCTAGATCTGTTGTGAGCACTTTGAACCCAAAGTGTTTCACAAAAGTTTATAATGCCTGGGTGTGAAAAAAAAAAAAAACAATTTTCCACAAAAATGATTTTTTAGTCCCAAATTTTTGATTTTTCCCAAGGAAATTGGACCCCAAAAGTTGTTTTCCAATTTGTTCTGAGTACGCTGATACCCCATATGTTGGGGGGGGAAACTGTTTGGGCGCACGGCAGGGCTTGGAAAGGAAGCAGTAACGTTTTGGAATGCAAACATTGATGGGGGTCATGTTCCATTTGTAGTGCCCCAGATGAGCCTAAACAGTGGAAACCCCCCACAAGTGACCCCATTTTGGAAGCTAGACCCCCTAAGGAACTTATCTAGATCTTTGGTGAGCACTTTGAACCCCCAAGTGCTTCACACAAGTTTATAATGCCCGAGCATGAAAATAAAAAATCCTATTTTTTTCCCACAAAAATTATCTCTTAGTCACTAATTTTTTATTTTCCCAAGGGTAACAGGAGAAATTGGACCACAAAATTTGTTGTCCAATTTGTCCTGAGTACGCTGATACCCCATATGTGGGGGGGAACCACTGTTTGGGCGCATGGCAGAGCTCGGAATGGAAGGACCACCATTTGACTTTTTCCAACCACAATTGGCTGGAATTGAGATTGGACGCCATGTTGCATTTGGAGAGCCCCTGCTGTGCCTAAACAGTGGAAACCCCCCACAAGTGCCCCATTTGGGAAACTAGACCCCCTAAGGAACTTATCTAGATCTTTGGTGAGCAATTTGAACCCCCAAGTGCTTCACACAAGTTTATAACGTAGAGCCGTAAAATTAAAAAATCATATTTTTTCCACAAAATTGATTTTTTCACCCAATTTTTTTTCCCAAGGGTAACAAGACTCCAAAAGTTATTGTGCAATTTGTCCTGAGTGCGCTGATACCCCATATGTGGGAGTAAACCACTGTTTGGGTGCATGGCAGAGTTTGGAAGGGAAGGAGCGCCGTTTGACTTTTTCAACGCAGAATTGGCTGGATGCCATGTCGTGTTTGGAGAGCTCCTGATATGCCTAAACAGTGGAAACTCCCCCACAAATGACACCATTTTGGAAACTAGACCCCTCAAGGAACTTATCTAGATGTGTGGTGAGCACTTTGAACCCCAAAGTGCTTCACAGAAGTTTATAACGTACAGCCGTAAAATAAAAAATCCTTTTTTTTTTTTACAAAAATGATTTTTTCGCCCTCAATATTTTATTTTCACAAGGGTAACAGGAGAAATTGGACCCCAAAAGTTGTTGTCCAATTTGTCCTGAGTACGCTGATACCCAATATGTGGGAGTAAACTACTATATGGGTGCACGTCGGGCTCGGAAGGGAAGTAGTGACGTTTTGGATTGCAGACTTTGATGGAATGGTCTGGGGAGTCATGTCGCATTTGGAGAGCCCCTGATGCGTCTAAACAGTGGAAACCCCCCACAAGTGACCCCATTTTGGAAAATAGACCCCACAAGGAACTTATCTAGATGTGTGGTGAGCACTTTGAACCCCGAAGTGCTTCACAGAAGTTTATAACGTACAGCCGTAAAAATAAAAAATCCTTTTTTTTTTTTTACAAAAATGATTTTTTCGCCCCCAATATTTTATTTTCACAATGGTAACAGGAGAAATTGGACCCCAAAAGTTGTTGTCCAATTTGTCCTGAGTATGCTGATACCCAATATGTGAGAGTAAACTACTGTATGGGCGCACGTCGGGGCTCGGAAGGGAAGTAGTGACGTTTTGGATTGCAGACTTTGATGGAATGGTCTGGGGAGTCATGTCGCATTTGGAGAGCCCCTGATGAATCTAAACAGTGGAAACCCCCCACAAGTGACCCCATTTTGGAAAATAGACCCCACAAGGAACTTATCTAGATGTGTGGTGAGCACTTTGAACCCCAAAGTGCTTCACAGAAGTTTATAACGTACAGCCGTAAAATAAAAAATCCTTTTTTTTTTTTACAAAAATGATTTTTTTCGCCCTCAATATTTTATTTTCACAAGGGTAACAGGAGAAATTGGACCCCAAAAGTTGTTGTCCAATTTGTCCTGAGTACGCTGATACCCAATATGTGGGAGTAAACTACTATATGGGCGCACGTCGGGCTCGGAAGGGAAGTAGTGACGTTTTGGATTGCAGACTTTGATGGAATGGTCTGGGGGAGTCATGTCGCATTTGGAGAGCCCCTGATGCGTCTAAACAGTGGAAACCCCCCACAAGTGACCCCATTTTGGAAAATAGACCCCACAAGGAACTTATCTAGATGTGTGGTGAGCACTTTGAACCCCGAAGTGCTTCACAGAAGTTTATAACGTACAGCCGTAAAAATAAAAATCCTTTTTTTTTTTTACAAAAATGATTTTTTCGCCCCCAATATTTTATTTTCACAATGGTAACAGGAGAAATTGGACCCCAAAAGTTGTTGTCCAATTTGTCCTGAGTATGCTGATACCCAATATGTGAGAGTAAACTACTGTATGGGCGCACGTCGGGGCTCGGAAGGGAAGTAGTGACGTTTTGGATTGCAGACTTTGATGGAATGGTCTGGGGGAGTCATGTCGCATTTGGAGAGCCCCTGATGAATCTAAACAGTGGAAACCCCCCACAAGTGACCCCATTTTGGAAAATAGACCCCCCAAGGAACTTATCTAGATGTGTGGTGAGCACTTTGAACCCCAAAGTGCTTCACAGAAGTTTATAACGTACAGCCGTAAAATAAAAAATCCTTTTTTTTTTTTACAAAAATGATTTTTTCGCCCCCAATATTTTATTTTCACAATGGTAACAGGAGAAATTGGACCCCAAAAGTTGTTGTCCAATTTGTCCTGAGTATTCTGATACCCAATATGTGAGAGTAAACTACTGTATGGGCGCACGTCGGGGCTCGGAAGGGAAGTAGTGACGTTTTGGATTGCAGACTTTGATGGAATGGTCTGGGGGAGTCATGTCGCATTTGGAGAGCCCCTGATGAATTTAAACAGTGGAAACCCCCCACAAGTGACCCCATTTTGGAAAATAGACCCCACAAGGAACTTATCTAGATGTGTGGTGAGCACTTTGAACCCCAAAGTGCTTCACAGAAGTTTATAACGTACAGCCGTAAAATAAAAAATCCTTTTTTTTTTTACAAAAATGATTTTTTTCGCCCTCAATATTTTATTTTCACAAGGGTAACAGGAGAAATTGGACCCCAAAAGTTGTTGTCCAATTTGTCCTGAGTACGTTGATACCCAATATGTGGGAGTAAACTACTATATGGGCGCACGTCGGGGCTCGGAAGGGAAGTAGTGACGTTTTGGATTGCAGACTTTGATGGAATGGTCTGGGGGAGTCATGTCGCATTTGGAGAGCCCCTGATGCGTCTAAATAGTGGAAACCCCCCAAGTGACCCCATTTTGGAAAATAGACCCCACAAGGAACTTATCTAGATGTGTGGTGAGCACTTTGAACCCCGAAGTGCTTCACAGAAGTTTATAACGTACAGCCGTAAAAATAAAAAATCCTTTTTTTTTTTACAAAATGATTTTTTCGCCCCCAATATTTTATTTTCACAAGGGTAACAGGAGAAATTGGACCCCAAAAGTTGTTGTCCAATTTGTCCTGAGTATGCTGATACCCAATATGTGGGAGTAAACTACTGTATGGGTACACGTCGGGGCTCGGAAGGGAAGTAGTGACGTTTTGGATTGCAGACTTTGATGGAATGGTCTGGGGGCGTCATGTCGCATTTGGAGAGCCCCTGATGCGCCTAAACAGTGGAAACCCCCACAAGTGACCCCATTTTGGAAAATAGACCCCACAAGGAACTTATCTAGAAGTGTGGTGAGCGCTATGAAGCTCCAAGTGCTTCACAGAAGTTTTATAACATACAGCCGTAAAAACAAAAAAATCATTTTTTTTTTACAAAAATGATTTTGTCGCCCCCAGTTTTTTATTTTCCCAAGGGTAACAGTAGAAATAGGACAAATTGCACAATAACTCTTGTGGTCCAGAGTACGCTGATACCCCATATGCGGGAGTAAACTACTGTTTGGGCGCATGGCAGAGCTCAGAAGTGAAGGAGCACCGTTTGACTTTTTCAACGCAGAATTGGCTGGAATTGAGATCAGACGCCATGTCACATTTGGAGAGCCCCTGATGTGCCTAAACAGCGGAAACCCCCAATTCTAACTCCAACCCTAACCCAACACACCCTAACCCTAGTCCCAACCCTAACCACAAACCTAACCCTAACACACCCTAATCCCAACCCTAACCCTAATCCTAACTTTAGCGCCAACCCTAACCCTAACTTTAGCCGCAACCCTAACCCTAACCCTAATGGGAAAATGGAAATAAATACTTTTTTTTAATTTTATTATTTTTCCCTTACTAAGGGGTTGATAAAGGGGGGTTTGATTTACTATTTATAGCGGGTTTTTGTGAATGGCAGCTGTCACGCTAAAAGACGCTTTTTATTGCAAAAAATAGTTTTTTTGCATCACCACATTTTGAGAGCTATAATTTTTGCATATTTTGGCCCACAGAGTCATGTGAGGTCTTTTTTTTTGCGGACGAGGTGACGTTTTTATTGGTACCATTTTTGAGCACGTGACATTTTTTGATCGCTTTTTATTTCGATTTTTGGGAGGTTAGAATGAACAAAAATCAGCAATTCATGAATTTCTTTTGGGGGAGGCGTTTGTACCGTTCCGCGTGTGGTAAAATTGATAAAGCAGTTTTATTCTTCGGGTCAGTATGATTACGGCGATACCTTATTTATATCATTTTTTTATGTTTTGGCGCTTTTATAGAATGAAAACAATTTTATATAAAAAATTATTATTTTTGCATCGCTTTATTCTGCGAGCTATAACTTTTTTATTTTTTTGCTGATGATGCTGTATGACGGCTCGTTTTTTGCGGGACAAGATGACGTTTTCAGCGGTACCATGATTATTTATATCCGTCTTTTTGATCGCGTGTTATTCCACTTTTTGTTTAGCGGTATGATGATAAAGCATTGATTTTTTGCTTCGTTCTCTTTTTTTTTTTTTTAAGGGGTTCATTAAAGGGGTTAACTAGTGGGACAGTTTTATAGGGGGGGTCGTTACGGACGCGGCGATACCAAATATGTGTACTTTTCTTGTTTTGGTTTTTTTATTTACAGGAAAGAATGAATTTATTGGGGAATATTTTTTTTTTTTTATGATTTTTTTTTACCACTTTTTATTTTTATTTTTTTTACTTTTATACTTTGTCCCAGGGTGGGACATCACTGTATTTTATCAGATCGCTGGTGTGACAGTGTGCACAGCACTCTGTCACACCAGCGATCGCTCTGGCACTGCTGCAGGCTTCCCCAGCGCCTGCTCTCAGCAGGCACTGAGGAAGCCGCCTCCCTGCAGGACCCCGGGCCATCTTGGATCCGGGAACCTGGAGGGAGGACGGACCCTCGGAACAGCGCGACACATCGCGCTGCTCTGAGGGTCTCAGGGGAGCGCGCAGGGAGCCCCCTGCCTGCGCGATCCTCCCCTGTGCCCCGGGTACACCGCGATCATGTTTGATCGCGGTGTGCCAGGGGTTAATGTGCCGGGAGCGGTCCGTGACCGCTCCTGACACACAGTCACGGGTGTCAGCTGTGATAATCAGCTGACACCCAGCGGCGATCAGCTGCGCTCCCCCCGGGAGCGCAGCTGATCGCCCATGACGTACTATTCCATCCATGGGAATAAGGTCCAGGGTCACATGGACGGAATAGTACGTCTGATGGCAGAGAGGGGTTAACACAGTGACTGTCTTGGTGGAGAACAAGAAAGCCAGCTTGTCGTCATCTCTCATGATGTGGATCCTAGTAGACGGCTTGTTTTCCGCCAGCTCTGCGCCGGCAGATGGGAGTCCCCTGTCGCATACTGAAGGACAAGGTCAAACTGGGCTGCCTCGCCCATCGGAATCAATACCAGCTTTCCACAGTAAAGAAAAAGACTGTAAACCCCACTGAGTTCAGAATGGTGCAAGGCCTGGAGGCCTGAAAGAGGCTACGGTATTTGAAACCCCAACAGTGCTGAACCCGCACACTCTGCTCTCAAAAGTCCCAGTCACCGCAACGGTATTCACGGTGATCAACCTGGCCAGTCTCTCCTACTCTACCTGGAAGAACAGCAATGCAAGGTCTGGAAGAACAAAGTCCAGTGATGTCAGAAGCAAGTTACATTCCTGGGACACTGTATTGCCCACCAGACGAAACACATGTCAAAAGACTGGAAGACCACTGTGGAGAAGATGGCTCCCCCAACAACTCCAAGAATGCTGCAGGCCTTCCCTGGTCTAGTGTCGTATTGCAGAACCTGGATCCCTGATGCCTCAGTCCTAATGCAGGCTCTGTGCGCTTGCATCAACGCAACCCTGCTCCTTCTATCAGACGCAGCCTTCAACCCATTCAGGAGATTGGAAGAACTCCACAGTCTCAGCGCCAATACCAGGCCTACCTGACTACGAGAAGTCTTT
>JARQOD010000005.1:425356810-425484206 GCA_033576555.1 Oophaga sylvatica
CAGGGTACTGCAATCTCATAGATTCCAACTGCTCTGGTGTATTGTCTTTTTTACCTGCACTCCTCAGCTACCGAAACATAACAGTATCACCGGCCCAAAAATTGAAAATTGTATGGTACTCACAGAAGGGAAAAAATATTGTGAAAGAAAAAGGTTGTCAGAGTTGTCAGAGATATTTTTCTGTTTGTTGCATTTTTTTCCCTCTGTATCTCTGGGTGCTGGGGAGGATCTTTTCTCTCAATGGAGTTTGCACGGTTGTCTGGCCATGTGGATCAGCTTGCCACTGAGGTTCAGAGTATTGCTGCATATCTTGCTAGGTTGCCTGTTGTGGAACCTAGGATCCCCATGCCAGATTTGTTTTTGGGGGATAGAGCTAAGTTTCAGAATTTCAAAAATAATTGTAAATTGTTTTTTGCCTTAAAATCTAAGTCCTCAGGGAACGCAGCGCAGCAGGTTCAAATTATCATCTCTCTCCTGCGCGGTGATCCTCAGGATTGGGCTTTTTCCCTGACACCTGGGGATCCTGTTTTGAGTGATGTTGATGCATTTTTTCAGGCTTTGGGGTTATTGTACGATGAGCCTAATGTCACTGATCAAGCTGAAAAAGCCTTGTTGGCATTAAATCAGGGGCCTTATGACGCTGAGTTATACTGTCAGAGATTCCGTAGGTGGGCAGTCCTGACCAAATGGAATGACGACGCTTTGGCAGCCCTTTTCCGGAAGGGTCTGTCAGATATTGTAAAGGATGTTATGGTGGGATTCCCTGTCCCCTCTGGTCTCAATGATTCTATGTCATTAGCGATTCAAATTGACAGACGTTTGCGTGAGCGGAGAAGTATGCGTGGAATGGTGTTGCCTTGTGAACCAGCTTCTGAACCCATGCAGTGTGATAGAGTGGTGTCTGGGGCACAGCGTCATGAGTTTTGAAAGCGCAATGGGTTATGTTTCTACTGTGGTGATGCCTCTCATGCTATTTCAGTCTGCCCTAAGCGGGGAAGACGTTTTGCACGCTCAGTTGTCTTGGGTAGTGTTCAGACTAAGTTTTTATTAACTGTCACTCTGATATGCTCTCTGTCCTCATTTTCTGCTCAGGCTTTCGTTGATTCTGGAGCAGCTATTAACCTGATGGATTATGATTTTGCTAAACGTTGTGGGTTTCCCTTGATACCCTACAGAAGTCTATTCCCCTACTGGGGATCGATTCTACCCCTTTGGCTGAGAATAAACCCCAGTTTTCTACTCAGGTGATAATGAGGGTTGAACCTGATCACCAGGAGTGCTGCAAATTTTTGGTTCTGTATAATCTGCATGACATTATCGTGCTGGGTTTCCCTTGGTTACAGTCTCATAATCCTGTTTTGGATTGGAAATCTGTGTCTGTAACCAGTTGGGCTGCCAATGTGTTAATACCAACAATCCTGTTTTTTCTGCCTCCCCCCAGGCTCAGGATGTTCCTGACTTTTGATTGATTTTTCTGATGTGTTTAGCGAAAGTAAATCTGCATCCTTGCCTCCCCAATAGGAGCTATGACTGCGCTATTGAATTAGTGCCGGGTAGTAAATTCCCTAAAGGTCACCTTTTTAACTTGTCTGTACCTGAACATGACGCTATGCGGTCTTATATCAAGGAATCATTGGAGAAGGGTCATATCAGACCATCCTCTTCACCCTTAGGTGCCGGTTTTTTCTTTGTGGCCAAAAAAGATGGTTCATTAAGGCCGTGTATTGATTATCGTCTCTTGAACAATATTACTGTGAAATATCAATACCCATTACCCTTGATTTCTGACCTGTTTTCCAGGGTGAAAAACGCTACTTGGTTTACCAAGCTTGACCTCAGGGGGGCGTATAACCTTATTCGCATTAAGTACGGGGATGAATGGAAGACGGCATTCAATTCCCCTGAAGGGCATTTTGAGTACCTAGTGATGCCCTTTGGGCTCACTAATGCTCCTTCCGTCTTCCAGTCCTTCATGAATGACATTTTCAGGGATTTTGTGGACAAATTTCTGATTGTTTATTTGGATGATATCTTGATTTTTTCTAATGACTGGGACTCTCATGTGAAACATGTTCGAACTGTGTTCCAGATTTTGAGAGAGAATGCTCTGTATGTGAAGGGATCAAAGTGTCTTTTTGGCGTACAGAGGATCTCATTTCTGGGATTCATTTTGTCCCCATCTGTTATTGAAATGGACCCGGTCAAGGTTCAGGCCATCTGTGATTGGGTCCAACCTACTTCATTAAAGGCTCTTCAGAGATTTTTGGGTTTTGCCAATTTTTATCGTAAATTTATTGGTAATTTCTCGGTTATTGTTAAACCATTAACTGATTTGACCAGAAAGGGTTCTGATGTGGTGAATTGGCCTCCTGAGGCAGTCTCTGCGTTTCAGGAACTTAAGCAGAGATTCACTTCTGCTCCTGTTCTACGGCAGCCTGATGTTTCTCTGCCATTTCAGGTGGAGGTTGATGCCTCTGAAATTGGGGCAGGTGCCGTTTTGTCCCAAAAAGATCCAGAGACCTCTAAAAGTAACCCTTGTGCCTTTTTCTCTCGAAAATTTTCTCCTACTGAACGTAATTATGACGTGGGTAATCGGGAGTTATTGGCCATGAAGTGGGCTTTTGAAGAGTGGAGACATTGGCTGGAGGGAGCCAAACATCAGGTGGTGGTCCTTACGGACCATAAGAATCTGGTCTATCTGGAATCTGCCAAGCGACTCAATCCTAGACAGGCCAGGTGGGCCTTGTTTTTCACACGTTTTAATTTTGTGGTTTCCTTTCTTCCTGGCACTAAGAATGTTAAGGCGGATGCCCTCTCGAGGAGTTTCCTTTCGGACTCTCCTGAGTTATCTGATCCTTCTGTTATTTTGAAAGAGGGTGTAGTTCTTTCCGCCATCTCGCCCAATTTGAGACTTGCTCTGGAGGGGTGTCAGGAGGATAGGCCCGAGTGCTGCCCTGTTGGAAAATTGTTTGTCCCGGACCAGTGGAAAAAGAGTGTGATGTCTGAGATTCATTGTTCCGCATTGGCTGGGCATCCCGGAATTTTTGGTACCAGAGACTTGGTTAGTCGGTCCTTTTGGTGGCCTACCTTGTCTCGTGATGTCAGGGAATTTGTGCAGTCCTGCGGGACTTGCTCTCGCTCCAAGCCTTGCTCTCGCTCTAGTGGTTTGTTGATGCCATTGCCTGTGCCCAAGAGACCATGGACCCATATCTCTATGGATTTAATTTCCGACCTTCCTGTTTCTCAGAGAATGACCACCATCTGGGTAATTTGTGATAGGTTTTCCAAAATGATACATCTTGTGCCATTACCTAAGTTGCCTTCCTCCTCTGAATTGGTGCCGTTGTTCCTTCAGCACGTGGTTCGTTTACACGGCATTCCTGAGAACATTGTGTCTGACAGAGGAGTCCAGTTTGTTTCCAGATTTTGGAGGACTTTTTGTTCTAAACTGGGTGTTCAATTGTCTTTCTCCTCGGCATTTCATCCTCAGACCAATGGTCAAACTGAGAGCACAAACCAGACATTGGAGACTTATCTTAGATGCTTTGTGTCTGCTGATCAGGATGACTGGGTCTCTTTTTTGCCTTTGGCTGAGTTTGCTCTTAATAATAGGGCTAGCTCTGCCACTTTGATGTCTCCGTTTTTCTGTAATTCTGGGTTTCACCCTCGATTTTCTTCAGGACAGACGGAGGCTTCTGTCTGTCCAGGTGTTGACTCTGTTGTGGAGCGTATGCAACAGATTTGGGACCAGGTAGTGGAGAGGTTGTCCCTCTCTCAGGAGAAGGCCCAGCGGTTTGCTAACCGGCATAGGACTGATGGTCCTCGGTTTAAAGTGGGGGACTTGGTCTGGTTGTCCTCAAAGAATATTCCTATGAGAGTAGCATCTCCTAAATTTAAGCCTAGGTTCATTGGACCTTATAAGATCATTGAGATTCTTAATCCTGTTTCTTTTCGTTTGCTTCTTCCAGGGACATTTAAGATCCATAACGTGTTCCACAAGTCCTTGTTGAAGAGGTTTGTTGAGCCAGTGGTTCCTGCTGCTGTGCCTCCTGACCCTGTTTTGGTTGAGGGCAATCTGGAGTATGTGGTTGAGAAAATATTAGATTCTCGTTTTTCTAGACGGAAACTCCAGTATTTGGTTAAGTGGAGAGGTTATGGTCATGACAGTGAGGTATTCGTGATACCTTCAAACTCATTTACCCCACCAAAAACCCCTTCTTCTTTTTTAAACCAACTTATCCACATTCTCACCCTCCAACGCCGAATAAACCACTCCATTCCATTTTTTGGATAAATTGGCCACAGCAGCCTTTTATTAACAATTTAACAATAAATTAACATTTTAAACATTTTCCAAGGAGGGGGTGGTCCTCGAAGCCCTCAAAATTTATCAAATCACCTTTTTCCACTCTGATCCTATGCGAAGTCTTGCCTCCAGCCGCTAAAACACCAGCTCGAAGACATGATATCCGACTCGCATGGCCAGTATCCGCCACAAACCACAAGTTCCATCCCAAATTCCAACACTCCACGTAACCTTCATCTCCGACCATTTAATCCACCTAAGGGGGAGTCCAGGAGCTGTTAAGATCCCCCCCCCCTCCGATCCACCATTTTATTATCACCAACTTCGAGGACCTTTCCCCCCCATGCCATGCTGCCGCTACAAAACAAAAACAATAATAGTCAAACAAATGTAAATGCATAACATTGCAATTCTTAACTGTTAAGACCCTATCACCATTTAAATAAGGGACGGGTGGGTGGGAGCTTAAATCTATCTGTCTGGGGCACCTAAAATGGTTACCCCCTCATCGTTACCTCAGGCCTTTATACCCCCTCATACTCTTGCTCCTCCTCCCCCCCACTCCTCACTTGCCCCGAGCAACCAATAATCTGACCCCAAACCCACTGAATACTTTAACCCCTTATGATCCCCATCCCTACTAATTCTCGGTCCTCTCAACCCCTGTCATGGTGGCCTCCCTTTTAATGACCCAGGTCATAGTCCGGCCCTGCTTGACAGTGAGGTATTCGTGATACCTTCAAACTCATTTACCCCACCAAAAACCCCTTCTTCTTTTTTAAACCAACTTATCCACATTCTCACCCTCCAACGCCGAATAAACCACTCCATTCCATTTTTTGGATAAATTGGCCACAGCAGCCTTTTATTAACAATTTAACAATAAATTAACATTTTAAACATTTTCCAAGGAGGGGTGGTCCTCGAAGCCCTCAAAATTTATCAAATCACCTTTTTCCACTCTGATCCTATGCGAAGTCTTGCCTCCAGCCGCTAAAACACCAGCTCGAAGACATGATATCCGACTCGCATGGCCAGTATCCGCCACAAACCACAAGTTCCATCCCAAATTCCAACACTCCACGTAACCTTCATCTCCGACCATTTAATCCACCTAAGGGGAGTCCAGGAGCTGTTAAGATCCCCCCCCCCTCCGATCCACCATTTTATTATCACCAACTTCGAGGACCTTTCCCCCCCCATGCCACCAACATAAATGTTCTAAACCCCTTAAACATTTATGTCCCTCCATACCTTCAAGCCCTTCTCGATGCCCTCCTGAATAGCCAAACACCACATGTCTAATCCAATAGCATTTAGATGAACCCCATCCTTCCTCCAAAATTCACCTTCCCCTGACTCCAAGTCCCAGTGTCTTACCACAATCGCCCCATTCCGTACCATAAAACGAGAAATTGCTCTATTTAATTTAATCCGAGCCTTGTTAATACCTTTCACCGATCTTGCCCCTCGCCATACTTTTCTGGAATAATATCCGACCACACCAACAATAATTTTGGAAACATGGCCCATAATCGTAACGCGTCAAATTTAATATCCCTAATCAAAGCTCTACAAGGGCGTTTACCCAAGTCATTCCCTCCCAGGTGAATAACTAAAATCTCTGGAGCTCTATCTAACCTAACAAATTTATTAAACTCGGGCCAGAAACTATTCCATGACATTCCCCGTTTACCGATCCAGTGAAGCACAGATGTATTTCTTGAAATACCCAATTGCCGCCCGTCTGGACGAATCGCTGCCCTAAGCGCTGCCCAAAGACAAACGAGTGCCCCATTATCCATGTAAGAAGAGTCTTTGGTTCTGGAAAGAAAAACAAACATAAGAAAAACCACAAAGTCGAAACAAAAGTCATCTTCTAATCCTAAACAAACTTATAACAAAGACGGGCGTACATACGATCGAAACCTTGTCGACTCCCAACGCCCAATCCTCTTTACCAAGTCATCTCCCATACCACTTCTAGCAGCCTCCGTGGCTGCACCAATTCGAAAAGAATGTCCACTATAATTATTAGACACTATGCCCGCTTTACCCAGACACTGTTTAAAAATGACATAAACTGAAAGTGCGATAAAAATGACCCATCCTCATGTCTTAACAAAGGGTCAACTTCAGGCCCCCCGAGTTCCATAAAATTCTTTACGCAATATACAGGGCATACAGGCGAGCCGTTTACTTCGAATAGCACCACCGAGCAGCCCTTCCCTTCCACATCTGTTTTTGATGACTGGATAAATAACTCTAACCTATCTTCAAATAATAACACATCTCGTCTCAAGAGACCCCCTTTCTTATACCTCGAAGGGCTTACTAATTCCCCAAGCCTAAAAGCCCCGAAGAATGCCAATGAAAAAGCCGCCCTAAAAAGTATTAACTCCCATCGAGAAGAACAACTCCCCTTAGTTCCCTTCCTAGTACTAGTAGCACATCATAAGATACTGGCCGTCTCCCATCTAAGACCTTCCAACCTTTTTTCCACCCTTTCACTGCTTGTTGAATTAAAAATGATTTGGTCACATCCTGTCTACCCCTGAATTTAAGACCAAACGATATCCCTGACAAAAAACTTATTGAGCTTCGGAACCGACCATCCTGCTTCCCAATGATGACCCAAAAACAGCAATAAACTAATCTCATCCCCTAATTCCTTGTCCAATGTTGAAGCCCAATCTAACCACAACTCCCATGCCCTAGTATAACTTTTCCATGTGCCTGAAGCCAATGACCTATTTAACAAGTTCCTCACTGCCCCCCTGGCAAGGTCCATAGATTCACTGGGAATACCATCTGACCAGATTCCGCTTGAAACGACATTTCCCGTACTCGCTCCAGCTGTAAACACAAAAGAACGTCCATGTTAGTTTCAATAACTGACTTCTTCAATGACGCCGTGACCCAAACATTCAAACTCAAACCCAGCCATACCAAATGCTGCATTACCCTTAAAACCAACTGATCCGGAGACGATAAAGAATTGATAGCTTTCACCGATCCTTCAAACTGACAACCAAAACAAATCTTTTTATCCCGTACAACTTCTGGCCATAAAGACAATGCCACAACGATTTGAAAAACTTCACGCAGCACCTGATTAGCCGCCCAGCTTCTCTCCTTCCACAACTGGGGCCATATTCAACTAACCAGCGACCTTGGAAAAACAGACCAAAACCCTCCTCACCTACTGCGTCTATCAAAATGCCCAAAAATTCTGCTGCCACGACCGCGCAATCCACAGCGACCTACCATTGTACGTTTCCAAGAAAAGTGCCCATGTTTTAAGATCCTCCTTCAATCCTTTCTAAGTCTGATAAAATGAGTAGGGGCCTTCACCCCTACCGTGCCAAGGACAAACGACGACAAAAAGCTCTACCCATCGGAATTATGCGACAAGCAAAGTTTAATTTTCCTAGCAAAGACTGCACCTCTTTCAATGTTATTTTCTTAGAAACTAAAGCTCGGTTCACCTCTGTTCTCAGATCCACTACCTTTTCAATGGGCAACCTGCACTCCATCGCCAATGAATCAATTTCAATGCCCAGAAAGCTCAAACAGGTGACCGGACCCACCGTTTTTTCCGCTGCCAATGGCACCCCAAATGAAGGGCAATCTGCTCCATGGAGTGTAACAATACCGAACAATCCACTGAATGTGATGCCCCAACGAACAAAAAATCGTCTAGGTAATGAATGCAAGAACTCAATCCAGATACCTGCTTAACCGTCCACTCCAAAAACGTGCTAAAAGTTTCAAAATAAGCGCACGATAATGAACAGCCCATAGGTAGACAACGGTCAATGAAAAAACCCCCTTCCCAAAAACATCCCAACAAATGCATGCTGTTGGGGTGAACAGGTAACAGCCGAAAGGCCGCTTCTATGTCTGTTTTTGCTAGCAACGCACCCTTTCCACATTCACGAACCAATACCATAGCCGAATCAAACGATGCATACAAAACTGAACAAACCAGGGGATCTATACCGTCGTTCACCGACGAACCCTTAGGAAATGATAAATGATGAATCAGCCTAAATTTGTTAGGCTCCTTCTTAGGTACAACCCCCAATGGAGAAACCCTCAAATTAGTAATGGGAGGAACATCAAATGGACCTGCCATCCTACCTAACGCTACTTCCTTAGCCAATTTCTCAGAAACAATTTGAGGGAATTCCCGCGCGATTTCAAATTTTTGGTTGATAGCCTAACTGCGACATCTAAAAATGGTATTTTAAACCCATTTTTGAAACCCTCCCAAAGTAAAACTGCCGCTTCCCTATTCGGGTATTATTTAGAAATGTTCCATCTTTTCCAGGCGTACCGGAGTCACCCCTTTTTCCAGTGGAGTCCAAAACTCTTTGGCTCCCTCCCCTAAAACATCTTGCCGAACCGTGATTTCCCCACAGGATGCACATTCATGTTTAAATTTACATTTTGACCCAAACTTACAGACTCCCTCATTGAAAGCGAAACACAGCCCTTTTTGCATTGCCACCGAGTGCCCTGACTGATTCTGGCCCCCGGTGCCCCCTTGAAACGATTGACTCCCTAGAATTGTTCTACTTGGCGCCGTTAACCTCATCCATAATGCTATGTCCTTATGATCCCACCTTACACTAGGCCGTGCAGCTTTGCGCTGCCGGAATTGCTCATCATATCTCAGCCAACCCTGACCTCCATACACTCTGTACGCCTCACCAATCGTATCCATATAACAAAAAAGCGCCGAACAATTTTCGGGCGCTTTTTCCCCAATGATGCATGCTAAAATTGCGAACGCCTGTAGCCAAATGTTAAATGTCCGCGGAATTAGCCGATATCTTCTCTTATCCTCATCCTCTTTTCTAGTCTCATCCCTTCTTACCCTGTCCAAATTGAAACGTTCAAGGGGGAGAAGGGAGAATATATCAATATATTCACCCCTCCATATCTTCTCTTTCACTTCCTGTTTCAAATGCATCCCTAAAGGCCCTTCAAAACAAACATACACTTCACCTTTCGCCGAATCGTCTAAATGTGGTGACTCTTCTACCATGTCCCCAGATTGACCAAGCTGTTCCGTCAATTCATCACTGCGAGCAGCCGAGGCCATTGCCGTTGATGTAGACCCCACACCTTGGCCGCCAGCTGCTCCGACACGCTCCCTACCACCACTCCCTATATTGCCTAACCCTGTATTACCTAACCAAGCTTGTAATGGTGAAGTCCCCCCGGGAGTCATTCTAGATTCCCACATCTTCCACAATTCATTCAAACCTTGCAATATTACACCCATACCAGCACCAGTGCCCCCTGCAGACACACCCCCGCTCAAACCTAAATCAAACCCAGGCACCGGTTGTTCGGAAATCGCCACCCCCCCCTCACCTGACTGCCTGGGCGCTGTGTACCCAGCAGCCGTGCGTCCAGAGTCCCGACGTAGCAGGTCCTCATCCGAAACGACGATAGCCTGTGATGATGCTGATGATGCTGATGCCGGAACGTGTAGCCGAACCATACTGTTCGCCACGTTGCTCATAGCTCTTGTGTCGTCCTGATGCATGTATGACGCTGCGCCCGTGCTTTGACCAGATACGTACTGATCATTAATCCTGGGACTAACCCCTACCCCCTGTGGCCCCCCACCCCTTGCCACAGTAAAAGGCATTGCTGGCATCATGTCGGCTGTTCCCCCACCCCCCCAGACAGCTGTACCCAATGTCATGTCTGTGATGTTAGTACCAGCGGCAGCAGCCGGTGTTAGCACAAGGCTCGACGGCCTGTACTCACCAGCTGCTCCGCGTCCCATCCGCTGCTGTGCCGCACCGCTCCTGCGTCCTCCACTCGCACCGTCAGACGACTGCTCCTGCATTCCCTCCTGCGATCTTTCAATGGCCGGGTTTGAATTTCCCGCTGCCGCCGAGGGGGCGGGGCCATCGTGCCGCGTCGTCTGAGGCTGCGACCGGCGTGTAGGCCCCAGAGCGACGCTGATCCTCCGCTGCTGCTCCACCGCTGCTCCCTGCCGAGCCCCCACCGCACTGTGGCTCGTTTCCACGCTCTCCCCCGCTGCCGTCGTTGAGGAGGAGGCCGACACCTCCTCCTGATGCAGGTCCCGCCGCATGACAGGATTCCTCCCGGCTCTAGAGCGGGGCCCTCTCGGTCTATTGCCCGCGCTCCTAGCCGGAGGTTCCCCGGAGGGGCTCCTTACCCGGCGCCGAACCCGAGGGGTAACTTCAGGGCTAAGGCGCTCAGGAGGCCTGGTTCTCCTAGGCCGGCGCCCCGTCGTAACGTCCTGCCGAGTTCCCCCGTCATGAAGCAGGCCATTGATAGAAGCCTGCAGCCAATCGGGCCCCCTTAGGACTGCAGCATCCCGTAGTTGCTGAAGGATGGAATCAACATCCATCTTAAGGTAAGTACTGCTACACCCTACACAGCTTAAATCTATCTGTCTGGGGCACCTAAAATGGTTACCCCCTCATCGTTACCTCAGGCCTTTATACCCCCTCATACTCTTGCTCCTCCTCCCCCCCACTCCTCACTTGCCCCGAGCAACCAATAATCTGACCCCAAACCCACTGAATACTTTAACCCCTTATGATCCCCATCCCTACTAATTCTCGGTCCTCTCAACCCCTGTCATGGTGGCCTCCCTTTTAATGACCCAGGTCATAGTCCGGCCCTGCTGGAAGACAATTCTTGGTGTTTGCTTCGGACATCCATGCTAGGAGACTCATCCGTGCGTATCATAGAACTCATCCTGACTCACCTGGTTGCTCAAATGAGGGTTCGGTGACCCCTCCTCAAGGGGGGGGTACTGTTGTGAATGGGTTTGAGATGAGTTCTGAGCAGAGACTCCCTCTGGTGGTTACAAGCGGTACTGGTCTGTTCAGTGAAGATTGTGAGGACTGGGAATCAGGTGTTACTGACTGGTCTTATATAAGGGAGTCACCTTCCCATCAGGGTTGCCGGTGATCAATTGTTCTGGTCTGAATCCTTCATTCCTGTTTCCCTTGTAGCCTGCTGTGTCGTGTCTGCATCTCCTGCTAACAGATAAGACATTTTCTTCTTTTTGTTTTTGTGCTATATTTTTGCATTTTGTCCTGCACTTCTGTGGGGGCCTTCTGGGTCCCCTCCGGGGCTTTTGCCCTCTCAGTTTGGTTCAGCCACTGATGTTTGTACTTTTGCTTTTTCCAGTTTTTTCAGTGGCTGCTGTTTTGATTTTGTTACACCAGAGAGCTAGTTTGGGTGGTGGAGGTCGTGTGATCTCGGGTGATTTTGAGATTGGTGGAGTTGGTGCTTTTCAGGGTTTTCTGGGATTGCGGTGGGTGCCCTTCCTATCCTTTTCTATTTAGTTAGTTTGGGCCCCAGCGTTTGCTCATACTATTTTCTTTCTGTGTCAGTGTTTCTTCTTGTCTAACCGCCATTACTTGTTTGGGGCTTTCTATTATCTTTGGGGTTCTGCTCCGGGGCAGATAGCTTTCCTGTTTCTATCTTTAGGTGTAGTTAGTTTCTCAGGCTGTGACGAGGCGTCTAGGACCAACGTAGGAACGCTCCACGGCTGCCTCTAGTTGTGGTGGTTAGTCAGGGTACTGCAATCTCATAGATTCCAACTGCTCTGGTGTATTGCCTTTTTTACCTGCACTCCTCAGCTACCGAAACATAACAGCGTACATTATGTAACTGGGATGTACAATTACGGTAGTTTGCATTAAAGGGCTTCTTTGGTTAAAAGCAGGTATCTGTGAGATAATTGTTTGTTCCAGAACCTTCTAGCAGGAAGACCTGTGCTGTGCTGCTGTGTGGACTACAAGTTGCAGACACTATAAGCGAAGGCTGCTGAGCAGATAGAGGGCAGTCATTAAGTCTAAAGCTGCAGATAAGTCCATAGTTAAATGCAATATTATAGTTTAAAGGCTATGCCACACTTAGCGATCGCACCAGCGATCACGAGAACGACGCAAGCTAACGAGATCGTTGGTGTGATCGCTATAAGGTCGCTAGTAGCTTCCAAACAGGAAGATCTCATCAACGACGCATCAGCGATCAGCGATCTGTATAACGACTTCGGCGGTCGTTAGGACGTGTCACACAGCATGTATTGTTAAAGATCACGACCTTGGTAGGCGTGATTGAGCGCAACTTTTTCCACGCCCCTCAGCACAGATTGGTGGTCACTATATGTCATGACTGTTTATGTCACAGCTCTCTCGCTTTGTGATTGGATGACTGCGTCATAAAAGACAACGTATCAGCTCTCCTTTCCATTGCTCTCGAGCGGAAGCGGTTCATTCAAATCTCCAGGATCGTTCCAGTGCATCCTGCTAGCCTTCTTTGCAGCTACTGCGATCCAGTCTGTGCCACTATTGCGTTTGCTGCAATCCAGTCTGTGCCGTTATTGATCTTTTTTTTTCTGCGATCCAGTCTGTGCCTCTATTGCATTTGCTGCGATCCAGTCTGTGCCGTTATTTATATATTTTTTCTGCGATCCAGTTTGTGGTGGTATTGCGTTTCCCGCGTTTTTTTTTTATTCAGGATCACAAACAAGTCTTGTAAGGTAGGTATTTTTTTTTGTCACATTTAATTTTACATTTTTTTAATTTAATTTTACAGATCCATTTTAAGATCCCAGCTGTTGTTAATCGTTGTCATCCATCAATTGTTTTTTTTCTGTTTGCCATTGCTTTGTTCTGGCGCGCCCACCACCACCATTTTATGATCCCGGCTGTTTTTACCGTAGTTGTCCATCTATGACTTTTATTTAGGTCTGCCATTGTTTTCTCTTGCTGCGCCCACCACCACCATTTTATGTTCCCTGCTGTGTTCTATGTTGTAGGCTATGTAAGCATTTTATTTAACCATTCTGCCGTTCTCACATAATCCTTTTTTTATTATAGATGGCCGATAAGCATGATTTTCTGCGGGAATTCATCGAGATGTACCGCTCGATGCCTTGCCTGTGGAAAATAAAGTCGGCTGATTACAGCAACAGGCTAAAAAAGAAGGAGGCGTACCAAAAACTGGTGGAGCTGTGCAAAAACCCCCGTCGTACATGTAAGTACCTTTGTATTAAAACACATTTTAATGTACATGCCAAAGTGGACTTGAAATTAAAAATATAATTGTGAAATGTAGATAAAATGGCTGAATTTATCACTTCATGTACTGATAATTTATCTAGCTCAACGGTTGAGGCCTATCCATTTACAAGTGTCGTTTTCACATTTTTGCTGTATTTGGGTGTTATAGTGTGAAGATAAATTTCTTTTTCTTAGTGATTTAACATTCGTTTTTTGTTCATGCAGGACACAGAAGAGGCTGTCTCCACACCTCCGACTGAAGAAGACAGCATGGCGTTCGTCCAAGAGGACGAAGCAGTTGAGCCACCATCCTCATCTGTGCGGAGCTGACTTACATTTTCAGGCAGAAAAAGGAAGGCTCCCACCTCGGCTACTCCAGAATTGATTGAAATTGCCAAAAAAGTCCTTACGGCGGAAAAAGAACAACCAAAAATCACAGGGTTTGCATACTATGCTAATGAGAAGCTCCCAACACTGGATCCTATACAGCGGGTTCATGCAGAGAGACTCATGTTTGAGGTCCTGAGTCAAGCATCATTAGGAAACCTTTATAACAGTTATGTTGTCACGGCCAGACCGCAGTACCCGGAGTACTTATGGCCGCACAATCCTGTGCCGAACCCAATTGGGATAAATCCACCAAACCCAAACGTTGTTACACCATCTTATTTTTATACACCGCCGA
The DNA here is from genome assembly GCA_033576555.1 of Oophaga sylvatica. Lineage (NCBI taxonomy): Eukaryota > Metazoa > Chordata > Amphibia > Anura > Dendrobatidae > Oophaga > Oophaga sylvatica. The sequence goes on from JARQOD010000005.1 coordinate 425,370,876, forward strand.
GGCAACGTGGTAATGGCAATGATCCATGTTACCAGCAGTTGTAGTTTTTAACCCCTTCACCCCCAAGGGTGGTTTGCACGTTAATGACCGGGCCAATTTTTACAATTCTGACCACTGTCTCTTTATGAGGTTATAACTCTGGAACGCTTCAACGGATCTTCGCGATTCTGAGATTGTTTTCTCGTGACATATTGTACTTCACGTTAGAAGTATAATTTCTTCGATATAACTTGCGTTTATTTTTGAAAAAAACACAAATATGGCGAAAATTTTGAAAATTTTGCAATTTTCAAACTTTGAATTTTTTTTCCCTTAAAACAGAGAAATATGTCACACAAAATAGTTAAGAAATAACATTGCCCACATGTCTACTTTACATCAGCACAATTTTGGAACCAAAATTTTTTTTGTTCGGAAATTATAAGGGTTAAAAGTTGACCAGTGATTTCTCATTTTTACAACAAAATTTACAAAGCCATTTGTTTAGGGACCACCTCACATTTGAAGTCACTTTGACGGGTCTATATAGCAGAAAATACCCAAAAGTGACACCATTCTAAAAACTGCACCCCTCAAGGTACTCAAAACCACATTCAAGAAGTTTATTAACCCTTCAGGTGCTTCACAGGAGCTGAAGCAACGTGGAAGGAAAAAATTAATATTTAACTTTTTAGCCACAAAAATGATCTTTTACAAACTTTTTTTTATTTTGACAAGGGTAAAAGGAGAAAATGGGCAGATAAAGTTGTTGTGCAATTTCTCCTGAGTATGCCAATACCCTATATGTGGGGGAAAACCACTGTTTGGGCGCACGGCAGAGCTCGTAAGGGAAGGAGCGCCGTTTGACTTTTTCAAACTAAAATTGGCTGGAGTTGAGATTGGACGCCATGTCGTGTTTGGAGAGCCACTGATGCGCCTAAACAGTGGAAACCCCCCACAAGTGACACCATTTTGGAAACTAGACCCCCTAAGGAACTTATCTAGATCTGTTGTGAGCACTTTGAGCCCCAAAGTGTTTTCACAAAAGTTTATAATGCCTGGGTGTGAAAAAAAAAAAAAAACAATTTTCCACAAAAATGATTTTTTAGTCCCAAATTTTTGATTTTTCCCAAGGAAATTGGACCCCAAAAGTTGTTGTCCAATTTGTCCTGAGTATGCTGATACCCCATATGTGGGGGGGAAACTGTTTGGGCGCACGGCAGGGCTTGGAAAGGAAGCAGTAACGTTTTGGAATGCAAACATTGATGGGGGTCATGTTCCGTTTGTAGTGCCCCAGATGAGCCTAAACAGTGGAAACCCCCCACAAGTGACCCCATTTTGGAAGCTAGACCCCCTAAGGAACTTATCTAGATCTTTGGTGAGCACTTTGAACCCCCAAGTGCTTCACACAAGTTTATAATGCCCGGGCATGAAAATAAAAAATCCTATTTTTTTCCCACAAAAATTATCTTAGTCACTAATTTTTTATTTTCCCATAGGTAACAGGAGAAATTGGACCTCAAAAGTTGTTGTCCAATTTGTCCTGAGTACGTTGATACCCCATATGTGGGGGGGAACCACTGTTTGGGCGCATGGCAGAGCTCGGAATGGAAGTAGCACCATTTGACTGTTTCCAACCAAAATTGGCTGGAATTGAGATTGGACGCCATGTTGCATTTGGAGAGTCCCTGATGTGCCTAAACAGTGGAAACCCCCCACAAGTGACCCCATTTGGGAAACTAGACCCCCTAAGGAACTTATCTAGATCTTTGGTGAGCAATTTGAACCCCCAAGTGCTTCACACAAGTTTATAACGTAGAGCCGTAAAATTAAAAAATCATATTTTTTCCACAAAATTGATCTTTTCACCCCAATTTTTATTTTCCCAAGGGAAACAAGACTCCAAAAGTTATTGTGCAATTTGTCCTGAGTACGCTGATACCCCATATGTGGGGGTAAACCACTGTTTGGGTTCATGGCAGAGTTTGGAAGGGAAGGAGCGCCGTTTGACTTTTTCAACGCAGAATTGGCTGGATGCCATGTCGTGTTTGGAGAGCTCCTGATCTGCCTAAACAGTGGAAACCCCCCACAAATGACACCATTTTGGAAACTAGACCCCTCAAGGAACTTATCTAGATGTGTGGTGAGCACTTTGAACCCCAAAGTGCTTCACAGAAGTTTATAACGTACAGCCGTAAAATAAAAAATCTTTTTTTTTTTTACAAAAATGATTTTTTTCGCCCCCAATATTTTATTTTCACAAGGGTAACAGGAGAAATTGGACCCCAAAAGTTGTTGTCCAATTTGTCCTGAGTACGCTAATACCCAATATGTGGGATTAATCTACTGTATGGGCGCACGTCGGGGCTCGGAAGGGAAGTAGTGACTTTTTGGATTGCAGACTTTGATGGAATGGTCTGGGGGCGTCATGTCGCATTTGGAGAGCCCCTGATGTGCCTAAACAGTGGAAACCCCCCACAAGTGACCCCATTTTGGAAAATAGACCCCACAAGGAACTTATCTAGAATTATGTTGAGCACTTTGAACCCCTAAGTGCTTCACAGAAGTTTATAACGTACAGCTGTAAAAATAAAAAATCCTTTTTTTTTTTACAAAAATGATTTTTTCGCCCCCAATATTTTATTTTCACAAGGGTAACAGGAGAAATTGGACCCCAAAAGTTGTTGTCCAATTTGTCCTGAGTACGCTGATACCCAACATGTGTGAGAAAACGACTGTATGGGTGCTCGTCTGGGCTCGGAAGGGAAGTAGTGACGTTTTGGATTGCAGACTTTGATGGAATGGTCTGGGGGCGTCATGTCGCATTTGGAGAGCCCCTGATGCGCCTAAACAGTGGAAACCCCCCACAAGTGACCCCATTTTGGAAAATAGACCCCACAAGGAACTTATCTAGAAGTGTGGTGAGCGCTATGAAGCCCCAAGTGCTTCACAGAAAATTTATAACATACAGCCGTAAAAACAAAAAATCATTTTTTTTTTACAAAAATGATTTTGTCGCCCCCAGTTTTTTATTTTCCCAAGGGTAACAGAAGAAATAGGACAAATTGCACAATAACTCTTGGGTACAGAGTACGCTGATACCCCATATGCGGGGTAAACTACTGTTTGGGCGCATGGCAGAGCTCAGAAGTGAAGGAGCACCGTTTGACTTTTTCAACGCAGAATTGGCGGGAATTGAGATCAGACGCCATGTCACATTTGGAGAGCCCCTGATGTGCCTAAACAGCAGAAACCCCCCAATTCTAACTCCAACCCTAACCCCAACATACCCCTAACCCTAGTCCCAACCCTAACCACAAACCTAACCCTAACACACCCCTAACCCTAATCCCAACCATAACCCTAATACTAACTTTAGCGCCAATCCTAACCCTAACTTTAGCCGCAACACTAACCCTAATGGGAAAATGGAAATAAATACATTTTTTTAATTTTATTATTTTTCCCTAACTAAGGGGGTGATAAAGGGGGTTTGATTTACTATTTATAGCGGGTTTTTGTGATTGGCAGCTGTCACGCTAAAAGACGCTTTTTATTGCAAAAAGTAGTTTTTTGCATCACCACATTTTGAGAGCTATAATTTTTGCATATTTTGGCCCACAGAGTCATGTGAGGTCTTATTTTTTGCGGGACGAGGTGACGTTTTTATTGGTACCATTTTTGAGCACGTGACATTTTTTGATCGCTTTTTATTTCGATTTTTGGGAGGTTAGAATGAACAAAAATCAGCAATTAATGAATTTCTTTTGGGGGAGGCGTTTATACCGTTCCGTGTGTGGTAAAATTGATAAAGCAGTTTTATTCTTCGGGTCAGTACGATTATGGCGATACCTCATTTATATCATTTTTTTATGTTTTGGCGCTTTTATAGAATAAAAACAATTTTATATAAAAAATCATTATTTTTGCATCGCTTCATTCTGCGAGCTATAACTTTTTTTTTTTTTCGCTGATGATGCTGTATGGCTCGTTTTTTGCGGGACAAGATGACGTTTTCAGCGGTACCATGTTTATTTATATCTGTCTTTTTGATCGCGTGTTATTCCACTTTTTGTTCGGCGGTATGATGATAAAGCATTGATTTTTTGCTTAGTTTTTTTTTTTTTTTTAAGGGGTTCACTAAAGGGGTTAACTAGTGGGACAGTTTTATAGGGGGGGTCGTTACGGACGCGGCGATACCAAATATGTGTACTTTTATTGTTTTTTTTTTTTATTTACAGGAAGAAATGAATTTATTGGGGAATATTTTTTTTTTTTTTTGATGATTTTTTTTACCACTTTTTATTTCTATTTTTTTTACTTTTTTACTTTGTCCCAGGGTGGGACATCACAGTATTTTAGCAGATCGCTGGTGTGACAGTGTGCACAGCACTCTGTCACACCAGCGATCGCTCTGGCATCGCTGCAGGCTTCCTCTGCGCCTGCTCTCAGCAGGCACTGAGGAAGCCGCCTCCCTGCAGGACCCCGGCGCCATCTTGGATCCGGGGACCTGGAGGGAGGACGGACCCTCGGAACAGCGCGACACATCGCGCTGCTCTGAGGGTCTCAGGGGGGCGCGCAGGGAGCCCCCTGCCTGCGCGATCCTCCCCTGTGCCCCGGGCACACCGCGATCATGTTTGATCGCGGTGTGCTAGGGGTTAATGTGCCGGGAGCGGTCCGTGACCGCTCCTGACACATAGTGCTGGGTGTCAGCTGTGATATACAGCTGACACCCGGCGGCGATCAGCTACGCTCCCCCCGGGAGCGTAGCTGATCGCCTATGACGTACTATTCCGTCCATGGGAATTAGGTCCAGGGTCACATGGACGGAATAGTACATCTGATGGCAGAGAGGGGTTAAAATATTTTCAAAATTTTTTTGTTGTCTATATTTTTTTTACATTGTTACATTTTTTTAATAAAAATCTTATTTATCTAGTGAATTGTGGTCTTTTATTCTTATTAATGTCAACAATATTGTTGACAACTATTAAAATGTTGTATTTTTATTCCATCTACTTGTTTCTACTTGTCACACACGGGGTCATGGGAGTACCAGCAGTCATAGGAGTTCCAGCATTGGTAAAAAAATGAAATGAAAAAAATTTCAAAAATTAACATTTCTTTTAAAGGCCCTGGTCACACTAGCGCTAAAACCTTATAATAAAAGATAATACACCACAGCTGTGTAGATAAACTTAAAATATATAATATATATTTTTGTCATATATATTTTTGTTGTAAAAAATAAACCAAAAGAAAAAAAAAACAATACAATAATACAAATAAAAATAAAAAAACAAAAAATTATGACTGCCCCCCCGTTTGGAGGCCAGCCACCAAAAAATAAAAAAAAAACAATACAATAATACAAATAATAATAAAAAAACAAAAAATTAATGAGTGCCCCGGAGTCCAGCCACAACCCTCTCCAGCATCACCCCGTGGTCATGCAGAGCTGCCATTGCGTTGTTCATTGCTGACATCAGCCGACGGTGTGACACCAACAGGTCCTGGGCAATGGGGATTTCTGTGGAGGTAATGGTAACAGTTAACCAGGGAATTCTGTTGCAACATCAACATGTACATGTTACATGTTTGTTAACACTTACGGTTTTCGTCCGACTGCGGTTCACCTGAGGACCCGCTGACTGCCCACCCAGAACCTGTTTCACCGCCGGCTAGGGAAACACAGAAAAATATATATATCACAACAGCCATTAGACATAAGACCTAACAAAGTTCTCAAACTTGTCTGAAGCTTATATTATGTGCGTAAATTACCTGAAGGCGAGCCTGCAAACGTAACGGGGTGACACTGGAGAGAAGCCATATGCTGGTAACGGGCTGGATGACCCCAAATCTGGAGGGGGGGGTGCTGCTGGTGAAGAGGTAGCAGGGTAAGGTGATGCAGGTGGAGGGGTAGCTGGGAAGGTGATGCAGCTGGAGCTGGTGAAGGTGGTCCTGTAAATAAAAAATACAATTCAGTCAAATAATCCTTCTACTAACCCCGTCACTGCCGGTACTCCCGTCACTGCTGGTACTCCCGTCACTGCCAGTACTTCCATCAATGCCGGTACTCCCGTCACTGCCAGTACTTCCATCAATGCCTGTAACCCCCTCACTACTGGTACTCCCATCACTGCCTGTAACCCCATCACTGCCGGTACTCCCATGACTGCCGGTACTCCCGTCACTGGTGGTACTCCCGTCACTGCGGGTGCATTGATATAGGTAGATAACCCACAAAATATAACCTCTCCAGATACCCTCATCAATACTCACTCAGATGCCTGCGGAACTGGGCCCGGATGCTGCGCCCCTCTCGCTGGAGCAGTATTGTAGGGCCGCGAGCTTTTTTCGGATCTGGGTAGGGGTCCTCTCCACCCCAAAGTGTCTCATTGGTCCCCTCTTTATTTTTCACAGGACCAATTTCTTGTGGCTCATAGGATGCGTCACAGGTAGCCTGCACTTGTAATCCCACCGGTCGCTTTTATGGATGAGATAGTGCACCTTGGCGTCACCCCACGGGGCACAACGTTGTCTAGCTATCGCCGCCATTGTCTCAAACAACGTCGCATGAAGGACGCCTGCGTCATGACGTCACAGCATACGTGCGGTCGCACTTGCGACGCGAGTCGCTATTTCGATCGCAAAGTGACCGCAGCAGCCATGCGCCCCAGCCACGCACAGATATGAGACGCTGTTGTGATCGCTTGATGATGGTTCCCAGCTTGGCGCCCCTGCCTATCAAGGCATGAGCAAGGACGATGCGATTAACTGGCCTACTTGGCACATCAGATCTAGTGGGCTACTGACCGCTTACTTTTTTACCATGTTTACAAAAGTTTACATTCATTGTAATTACTTCTGTAATAATGTAATTTTATGAACCGTCACTTTGCGATCGCAATAGCGACTCATGTCTGTGCGTAGCTGGGGCACCATGCTGAGAATCGTCACTTCGCGATCGCAGTGGCGCCTCATGTCTGTGCGTGGGAGGAGCACCATGCTGATAACCGTCACTTTGCGATCGCAATGGCGTCTCATGTCTGTGCGTGGGAGGAGCACCATGCTGATAACCGTCACTTTGCGATCGCAGTGGCGTCTCATGTCTGTGCGTTTGAGGAGCACCATGCTGATAACCGTCACTTTGCGATCGCAGTGGCGTCTCATGTCTGTGCGTAGCTGGGGCACCATGCTGTGAGAATCGTCACTTCGCAATCGCAGTGGCGTTTCATGTCTGTGCGTGGGATTAGCACCATGCTGATAACCGTCACTTTGCGATCGCAATGGCGTCTCATGTCTGTGCGTGGGAGGAGCACCATGCTGATAACCGTCACTTTGCGATCGCAGTGGCGTCTCATGTCTGTGCGTGGGAGGAGCACCATGCTGATAACCGTCACTTTGCGATCACAATGGCGTCTCATGTCTGTGCGTGGGAGGAGCACCATGCTGATAACCGTCACTTTGCGATCGCAATGGCATCTCATGTCTGTGCGTGGGAGGAGCACCATGCTGATAACCGTCACTTTGCGATCGTAATGGCGTCTCATGTCTGTGCGTAGCTGGGGCACCATGCTGAGAATCGTCACTTTGCGATCGCAATGGCGTCTCATGTCTGTGTGTGGGAGGAGCACCATGCAGATAACCAAGTGCGACACAAAGGGTTCCCTGGTTAATTTAGACCTTTACCTCTAACAAATTATTTATATTGTTATCACTATTTTAAATATTTTATAGTTTTTTTAATAATTTTATGCTAAAAAAAATTAAATATATATGACTAAAAAATTCTAACATATAGTTTAAAGTTTATATACGCAGCTGTGGTGTATTATTTGATATTATTTTTCATTATAAGGTTTTAGCGCTAGTGTGACCATGGGATTTTAAAATAAATGTTGTTAATTTTTGAAATTTTTTTCTTTATTTTTTTTCTAATGCTGGAACTCCTATGACTGCTGGTGCTCCCATGACCCCGTGTGTGACAAGTAGATACAAGTAGATGGAATAAAAATACAACATTTTAGTTGTCAACAATATTGTATACATCAATAACAAACATAAGAATAAAAGACCACAATTCAGTAGATAATTAAGATTTTTATAAAAAAAATTTTAATGTAAAAAAAATAAAAACAAAAAACATTTGAAAATATTTTAAAAACTACAGCTGCTGGTATCATGTCTCGTTGCCATCCCCATTACTCCCCTCCCCACATCTCACCCATCATTAGCCCTTCTCCCATATTGGTATAATAATTGAAAGAACACAAAGGCATTTTTAAAATAAACAATTTTTATTATTAAAAGAAAGTTAAAAAAAGGAAAAACTAAAACATTCTCAAAAGCAAACTATATTTGCTGCTGCCAACTCACTGCACCAGGCCCGTTAAAGTATTGGCAGTACTTGTCTCGGCAGGCCTTCGCATCGTCCTTGCTCCTGACTTGATTGACAGGTTGAAGGCCTGCAATAGCGGGATCATTGTCACGCCATTCTCCAAGCACCACGTCACCATTGCTGTCCGAGCCCATGAAGCCTGGCGGACTGTAAGTAACAGCATCGCGTTTTCGTAGAAAATTGTGCAGCACACAACAGGCCAACACCACAGAGTCTATCGATTCCAGCTTCATGTTGATTGGAGTGTGGAAAACCCTGAAGCGGTTGGCCATTATGCCGAAGGCATTCTCAACGCGCCGTGCCCTAGACAGTCTGTAATTAAAAATACGCCTTTCCCCTGTCAAACTCTTTTGTGGGTACGGCTTCACAAGATGCGCATGAAGGGGGAAGGCTTCATCGCCCACAAAAAACAAAGTTTAGGTTGGCAGTGCTGTCCATGATGGTTGGCAAGTGAAGTTTATTACTAATTAACCGTTCACCAAAAGTAGTGTGCTCCAAAACGGCACCGTCAGAAACCCTTCCATTAATGCCAACATCAACGTTAATAAATTCATAATTGGCATTAACAAGGGCCACGAGGATCATGCTGAAGTAGCCCTTGTAGTTATAAAAATAGGATCCGCTGTTGGCTGGTTGCGTGATCCGCACATGCTTGCCATCCAAGGCACCACCACAGTTTGGGAACTGCCAAATCCGTTCAAAATCAGAGGCAATTATTTGCCATTCCGCCACTGATTTTGGAAATGGCATGTAGCTCCGTAAACTGCGGACGATGGCGTTGCATGTCTCTGGAATTAATACGCCAAGCAGCGATCGAGAAACTGCAGCAGAAAATTGCAAGTCTTTCATTGAACGTCCGGTTGCCAGAAATCGCAGCGTTACTGCCAAACGTTCCTCTGCTGAAACAGCTGCATGCATCCGTGTATCCTGCCGTTCAATGAGTGGCCTCACACATTCCAGTAGGAGCTTGAATGAATCCTCCGACATCCGTAGATAATTTCGGAAATCCTGCGGATTCTTCTCCTGCAACTCCCTCACTAGATGCATGTGGGTGAATTTGGACCTCTGCTCCAGCCATTCTCTGGTCCACATGCGACGCTTTTGTTTGGAGCGCCTCTCTTCCACCCGCACCTCTTCTTGTCGATCTGCCTCCATCACTAATGCAACTGCGACAATCACACGCTCCGCGGTGGTCAAGTTCATTATGTGCAACCTGTACGGTAAAGAAGAGAAAAGTTAATTACTATTACTAAAGTGTTTTAAAAAAAAATAAAAAAAATAATTAAAAAAAAAAAAAAAAGTAATTGTTTATTGTTAACATTTGAGTTAACATTTAAAAAACAGTTAACAAAAGCCTAAAATGGTGGAGGGTGGGTGCGTCTGTCAAAAGATAGTTATCCAATGTAATGGAGGATCAAATCTAACAAAAAAAAATATTACCTCAAAAAGCAACAAAGTTCTTAAAATTGCAGTGGTGGAAAAAAAAAATTATCACGGCAACATGTCTGTATAAATATTGGAGGTAAAAGCAGACAAAAATAAAAGTTGTAACAAAAAAAAACGCATCACGCAACATCACAAACAATATGTACCTTGCAAGTGTAATCCAAATATCCAGAAGATCCAAATGGCAAAGATGAAGCGCTGTAGCGACTCAGACAGGATCGCAAAACCCACACACACTATCCTCGCAACAATGCACAAAGGACACTGTAGCGACTCGGACAGGATCGCAAAACACCGACACTCGATACTATCCTCGCAACAACGCACAAAGGACACTGTAGCGACTCGGACAGGATCGCAAAACACCGACACTCGATACTATCCTCGCAACAACGCACAACGGACAGAACATTGGAGTCATCCACAAAGCGCTCTGGAACAATAGATTGGGGCGCAGTTATTATTGCTGAGGTGGCGCAGTTATTATTGCTGAGGTGACGTTGTGGCCACCAATCGGAGCTGAAGGGCGTTACTAAAGAAAACTCAGTCCCGCCTGCGCCGCTGACATATGAGTCGTCAACGAGGTTGCACATCGTTCACAAAAGCTGCCAAACAGTGATTCAGGCTCACCAGCGGGATGCCAACGATCAAAATACGGCCTAAACCGTTCGTGCACGATCAGCGACATCGCAGCGGGGGCCACATCGCTGCTACATGTCACACACAGTGACTTCGCTAACGATGTCGCTGCTGCATCATAAAATCTATGTCGCTTGCGAGATCTTGCTAGCGATCTCGCTTAGTGTGGCATACCCTTAACACGAGCATAGTTTGGTGTTTTCCTTACTAACTTCCATTGTTTTGTTTCTGCTTTTATCTGTACGGTTATCCCCATTGAATAAGTTCTCCATGGATAGTGCTACCAGGTGTGCATCTTGTGAGATGTATGCATGCCTTAAAAACAGCCATTTGAGGGTGGTTATGTCTGCACTCGATGCCAGCGAGTTACATGTTTGGAAACCCAGGTAATGGATCTAAAGGTGCAGATTGCAGAACTCAGAAGCATTGCAAACCTGGTAAGGAGTTTAGAGCTCACTGAGAGCACGCTGCCTGGGGCCAGTAACAGGGCTGCTATCAGGGCACTGCCCTGACTGGCATATGGGGCCCGATGAGCAGAGAGGGCCTGCATCTCCCCATCTCATGTGGACCATGTGTCTCCATCCTGCCCGGGGCAGAATGGAGACATGGGGCAAAATGGAAACATGAGGCAGAATAGAGACACGGGGGCAGTTTGGAGACATAGGGCAGAATGGAAACAAGGGGTAGAATGGAGACACGGTGTAGGATGGAGACCAGGGCAGAATGGAGACATGGGGCTGAATAGAGACATGGGGCAGAATGGAGACATGGTGCAGGATGGAGACACGGGGCAGGATGGAGACATGGTGCAGGTTGGAGATATGGTGCAGGATGGAGACACAGGGCAGGATGGAATCAAGGGGCAGGATGGGGACACGGTGCAGAATGGAGACACAGGGAAGAATGGTGACACGGTGCAAGATGGAGACACAGGGGGCGTGGTAGAGACACAGGGGACAGGATGGAGACACAGAGGACAGGATGGAGACAGATGGGTCAAGAATATGGGGCAGGATGGAGACAGATGGTGCAGGATCATGGAGCAGGATGGAGACAGATGGCGCAGGATGGAGACTTATGGGGCAGGATCATAGGACAGATGGGGCAGATAGGGAGATCATATGGGCAGGATGGGACATCACATGGGCAGAATGGATACTCATGAGGGCAGCATGGGAGAACATATGGGGCCAGGATGGGAGAACATAAGGCTAGAGCCAAGAATGAGACACACGGGGGAAAGGATGGGGGATATTATTATAATGGGGGCTAATTAAGAGATATTATTACTGCAGCAATGTATTTGTTTTATTTTTTGAGGATACTGTTTTAAATGGGGGAGGCGGTCCTGTTACTGTGCAGAGCGACACTATGTTGCCTTTTTTTCTTCATTTGATGTAGTCTAGAAGTTGGGAAAAAAATAAGTGATTTCTTCTGCAAGCAGTGCTCTAGATAACTGTTATGTTTCGGTAACTGAGGAGAAATAGCAAAAAATATCAAAAGCGGTAATACACCAGAGAGGCTGGAACCTATTGGATTGCAGTAATCTAAACTAATCACAACAACTAGAGGTAGCCGTGGAGCGTTCCTACGTTGATCCTAGACGCCTCGTCACAGCCTGAGAGATAACTACACCTAAAGGCAGAGAGATGAAAGCTATCTGCCCCGGAGCAGATCCCCAAAGAAAATAGGAAGCCCCCAAACATGTAATGGCGGTTAGACAAGAAGAAAGCACGGACACAGACAGAAAATAGAATGAGCCAACGCTGGGGCCCAATCTGTCTAGACAGAAAAGTACAGGAAAGAATTCTGACTGCAATCCAACAAAACCCTAACAAAAATACCAACACTTCTGATTGCCAAAAAACCTGAGATCACACGATCTCATCCACCTAAATCAGATCTCTGGTGTAACAAAACGCTATTCAGCAAATAAAAAGTAACAAAAGAGCAAAGCAAAAGTGCAGACACAAACGGAGCACAATTGCAGCACCAGACCCTCAAAAGGGAAAGGCTGCAGTCCACTGCAGGCAGCAAACCAGCAGAGAAAATCAGAAAAAAAAAGAACAGCAAACACTTATCTGAAGGAGAGCAGGAAACTAGCAGTGCTTCAAGCAAGACCAGAAGGAACAATTGATAACCGGCAAGGCTGCTGGGAACTCAGGCCACTTATATCCTACCACTCAGCGCCAGCTGAAGGCCATTCATTAATCAGTTCATTACCCTCAGCAACCACCGGAGGGAGCCCCAGCTCAGAAGCCGCCTCCAGCATATTCACAACAGTACCCCCCCTTGAGGAGGGGTCACCGAACCCTCACCTGCGCAACCAGGCAGATCAGGATGGGCTCGATGATAGGCACGGATAAGTCTCCCAGTATGAATGTCTGAAGCAAACACCCAAGAATTGTCCTCCTGACCTTAACCTCTCCACTTATCCAAATACTGGAGTTTCCGTCTAGTAAAACGAGAATCCAATATCTTCTCAACCACATACTCCAAATTGCCCTCAACCAAAACAGGGTCGGGAGGTGCAGCCATAGGAACCACTGGTTCGACAAACCTCTTCAATAAGGATTTGTGGAACACATTATGGATCTTAAATGCCCCTGGAAGAAGCAAATGGAAGGAAACTGGATTAATAATTTCCATGATCTTATAAGGTCCAATGAACCTTGGCTTAAATTTTGGAGATGCAACCTTCATAGGGATATTCCTTGAGGACAACCAAACCAAGTCCCCCACTTTAAAACGAGGACCATCAGTCCTGTGCCAGTTGGCATACCGCTGGGCCTTCTCCTGAGAGAGAGACAACCTCTCCACCACCTGGTCCCAAATCTGCTGCTGCATACGCTGCACAATAGAGTCAACCCCCGGACAGACAGAAGCCTCCGCCTGTCCTGAAGAAAATCGAGGGTGAAACCCGGAATTGCAGAAAAATGGAGACATCAAGGTGGCAGAGCTAGCTCTATTATTAAGAGCAAACTCAGCCAAAGGCAAAAAAAGAGACCCAGTCATCTTGATCAGCAGACACAAAACATCTCAAATAAGTCTCCAAGGTCTGGTTTGTTCTCTCGGTTTGTCCATTGGTCTGAGGGTGAAATGCAGAGGAGAAAGACAACTGAACACCAAGTTTAAAACAAAATGTCCTCCAAAATCTGGAAACAAACTGGACTCCTCTGTCAGACACAATGTTCTCAGGAATGCCATGTAACCAAACCACATGCTGAAAGAACAAAGGCACCAACTCGGAGGAGGAAGGCAACTTAGGTAATGGCACAAGATGTATCATCTTGGAAAACCTATCACAGATTACCCAGATAACGGTCATTCTCTGAGAGACAGGAAGGTCAGAAATAAAATCCATAGAAATATGGGTCCATGGCTTCTTGGTACAGGTAATGGCATTAACAAACCACTAGAACGAGAGCAAGGCTTGGAACAAGAGCAAGTCCCACAGGACTGCACAAATTCCCTGACGTCACGAGACAAAGTAGGCCACCAAAAGGAGCGACTCACCAAGTCTCTGGTACCAAAAATCCCGGGATGACCAGCCAACGCGGAACAATGAATCTCAGACATCACACTCTTTTTCCACTGGTCTGGAACAAACAACTTCCCAACAGGGCAGCGCTCAGGCTTATCCTCCTGACACCCTTCCAGAACCAGTCTCAAATTGGGCGAAATGGCAGAAAGAACCACACCCTCTTTCAAAATAACAGCAGGATCAGTTACCTCAGGAGAATCAGCAAAGAAACTCCTCGAGAGGGCATCCGCCTTGACATTCTTAGTGCCAGGAAAAAAAGAAACCACAAAATTAAAACGTGTGAAAAACAAGGCCCACCTGGCCTGTCTAGGATTAAGTCGCTTGGCTGATTCAAGATAAACCAGGTTCTTATGGTCCGTGAGGACCACCACCTAATGTTTGGCTCCTTCCAGCCAATGTCTCCACTCTTCAAAGGCCTACTTCATGACCAATAACTCCCGATTACCCACGTCATAATTACGTTCAGTTGGAGAAAATTTTCGGGAGAAAAAGGCACAAGGGTTACTCTTAGAGGTCTCTGGATCCCTTTGGGACAAAACGGCACCTGCCCCAATCTCAGAGGCATCAACCTCCACCTGAAATGGCAGAAAAACATCAGGCTGCCGTAGAACAGGAGCAGAAATTAATCTCTGCTTAAGTTCCTGAAATGTAGAAACTGCCTCAGGAGGCCAATTCACCACATCGGAACCCTTTTTGGTCAGATCAGTCAATGGTTTAACAATACCAGAGAAATTACCAATAAATTTACGATAAAAATTGGCAATACCCAAAAATCTCTGAAGAGCCTTTAATGAAGTAGGTTGAACCCAATCACAGATGGCCTGAACCTTGACCGGGTCCATTTCAATAACAGATGGAGACAAAATGAATCCCAGAAATGAGATCTTCTGTACGCCAAAAAGACAATTTGATCCCTTCACATACAGAGCATTCTCTCTTAAAATCTGGAACACAGTCCGAACAGGTTTCACATGAGAGTCCCAGTCATTGGAAAGAATCAAGATATTATCCAAATAAACAATCAGAAATTTATCCACAAAATCCCTGAAAATATAATTCATGAAGGATTGGAAGACGGAAGGGGCATTAGTAAGCCCAAAAGACATCACTAGGTACTCAAAATGCCCCTCTGGGGTATTAAACGCCGTCTTCCATTCATCCCCGTGCTTAATGAGAATAAAGTTATACGCCCATCTGAGGTCAAGCTTGGTAAACCAACTAGCACTTTTCACTCTGGAAAATAGGTCATAAATCAAGGGTAACGGATATTTATATTTAACAGTGATCTTATTCAGGAAGCGATAATCAATACACGGCCTCAATGAACTATCCTTTTTGGCCACAAAGAAAAAAACGGTGCCCAAGGGTGAAGAGGATGGTTTGATATGACCCTTCTCCAATGACTCCTTGATATAAGATCGCATAGCATCGTGTTCAGGTACAGATAAATTAAAAAGGCGACCTTTAGGAAATTTACCGCCGGGCACTAATTCAATAGCGCAATCGTAGCTCCTGTGAGGGGGCAGGGATGCAGATTTACTTTCACTAAACACATCAGAAAAATCAGTCAAAAAGTCAGGGACATCCTGAGACTGGGGAGAGGCAGAAAAAACAGGAGTATCAGTATTAACACATTGGCAGCCCAAACTGGTCACAGACACAGATTTCCAATCCAAAACAGGATTATGAGTCTGCAACCAAGGGAAACCCAGTACAATAATGTCATGCAGATTATGCAACACCAGAAATTTGCAACTCTCCTGATGATCTGGTTCACCCCTCATTATCACCTGAGTAGAAAACTGGGGTTTATTCTCCGCCAAAGGGGTAGAATCAATGCCCAGCAAAGGAATAGACTTCCGCAGGGGTATCATGGGAAACCCACAACGTTTGGCAAAGTCAAAATCCATCAGGTTAATAGCTGCTCCAGAATCAACAAAAGCCTGAGCAGAAAATGTGGACAGGGAGCAAATCAGGGTAACAGTCAACAGAAATTTAGTCTGAACACTACCCAAGACAACTGAGCGTGCAAAACGTCTTCCCCGCTTAGAGCAGACAGAAATAGCATGGGAAGCGTCACCACAGTAGAAACATAACCCATTGCGCTTACGAAACTCATGATGCTGAGCTCCAGAAGTCACTCCATCACACTGCATGGGCTCAGGAGCTGGCTCACAAGGCAACACTATCTCACGCATACCTCTGCGCTCACGCAAACATCTGTCAATTTGAATAGCCAAAGACATAGAATCATTGAGACCAGAGGGAACAGGGAATCCCACTATAATGTCCTTTACTTTTTCTGACAGACCCTTCCGAAAAAGGGCTGCCAAAGCATGATCATTCCATTTGGTCAGGACTGCCCACTTTCGAAATTTCTGACAGTACAACTCAGCGTCTTCAAGACCCTGATTTAATGCCAACAAGATCTTTTCAGCTTGATCAGTGACATTAGGTTCATCGTACAATAACCCCAGAGCCTGAAAAAATACATCAATATCATTCAAAACAGGATCCCCAGGTGTCAGGGAAAAAGCCCAATCCTGAGGGTCGCCGTGCAGCAGGGAGATGACAATTTAAACCTGATGTGCCACGTTCCCTGAGGGCTTAGGCCTTAAGGCAAAAAACAACTTACAGTTATTTTTGAAACTCAGAAATTTAGCCCGATCCCCCAAAAACAAATCTGGCATGGGAATCCTAGGTTCCACAACCGGCAACCCAGCAAAATAGGTAGCAATATTCCGAACCTCAGTGGCAAGCTGATCTACATAGCCATAACTGTGAAAACTCCATTGAGAGATAAAAAAAAAAATTCCTCCTCAGCACCCAGAGAAAAGAGGGGAAAAAGAAAAAAAAATGCAACAAACAGATTTTCCTTATTACTATTTTCCTCTTCTGTGTGTACCATACAATTTTCATTTTTTTGGGACGGTTATACTGTTATGTTACGGTAACTGAGGAGAAATAGCAAAAAATATCAAAAGCAGTAATACACCAGAGAGGCTGGAACCTATTGGATTGCAGTAACCTGAACTAATCACAACAACTAGAGGTAGCCGTGGAGCGTTCCTACGTTGATCCTAGACACCTCGTCACAGCCTGAGTGATAACTACACCTAAAGGCAGAGAGATGAAAGCTATCTGCCCGGAGCAGATCCCCAAAGAAAATAGGAAGCCCCCAAACATGTAATGGCGGTTAGACAAGAAGAAAGCACGGACACAGACAGAAAATAGAATGAGCAAACGCTGGGGCCCAATCTGTCTAGACAGAAAAGTATAGGAAAGAATTCTGACTGCAATCCAACAAAACCCTGACAAAAATACCAACACTTCTGATTGCCAAAAAAACCTGAGATCACACGATCTCATCCACCTAAATCAGATCTCTGGTGTAACAAAACGCTATTCAGCAAATAAAAGTAACAAAAGAGCAAAGCAAAAGTGCAGACACAAACGGAGCACAATTGCAGCACCAGACCCCCAAAAGGGGAAAGGCTGCAGTCCACTGCAGGCAGCAAACCAGCAGAGAAAATCAAACAGAGAAAAAAGAACAGCAAACACTTATCTGAAGGAGAGCAGGAAACTAGCAGTGCTTCAAGCAAGACCAGAAGGAACAATTGATAACCGGCAAGGCTGCTGGGAACTCAGGCCACTTATATCCTACCACTCAGCACCAGCTGAAGGCCATTTATTAATCAGTTCATTACCCTCAGCAACCACCGGAGAGAGCCCCAGCTCAAAAGCCGCCTCCAGCATATTCACAACAGATAACTGTGTTATTTCTTGCTGAGATGAGCCCTGGCTGGAAGAAGTGATGGCAGTCTGTGCTGGATGAAGATAAAAAGCGAAGATGAAGGACTTCACCTAAAGACGTCATGGGTGACTCAGTGTGTTACTTGTAGACTGACACTATATACTGTATACTATATGCAGCGGTCCTGTGTACAATGCCACCTGTGATCACTGTATTACCTTAACACTGACACTATATACAGAGCTCCTGTGTATAATGTCATTGATCATTGTATAACCTGTACAATATATACAGCGCTCCTGTGTATAATGTAATCGGTAATCACTGTATTACCTGTACACAGACACTGTGTTAGGGTCTGCGGAACGCACCTAATAGATAATGTAGAGAGGTGCGTTCACAGCCCGGGGTCCACCGTGCAGGCAGAGCCCGCTGCTAGTAAGATGGCGTAAGTAGCAAACTCTGTTATTCCGCAGAGTCGCTAAAATAAACGCCTTAGCGCGCTGTGGCAGTTAGTGCAAACTCTGTTAATCCCCAGAACCGCTAGCGGGAATGCCACAGTGCTATATGGCGATAAGTGCGAACTCACTTAGCTTCAGTGAGCCGCAAAGTAAAACTCAAGGGCGCTGACCAGCGTTATAAAGCGAACCCTGTTGCGTCACAGAGCCGCTGAGAAAAAGACTGTGTCCTGTTAGACTCACAGGGAATACAGATGACTGCTAAGTGGATTGCAGTCTGTGATCATGCAGTCAGAACAGAAGCAATAATCTCACCGGAGTAGCCTGTATTCTAATGGCGTTTTCAGCCGAGCCCTGAACATGTGCATACAATCTCCTCACCGGAGGTGCCGGTATTCTAGGGGCTTATTTCAGCCAGACCTAACCACATGCATACATAACCACACTGGCGCAAGCACGTAACAGATTTGATACTAGCGCATGGCGGCCCGGCCATGCCACCCTTTTATAGTAGCAACTGCAGGACCTACCAGAAAAGGACCAATGCGAAACCATTCCAGAACACATGTAGTTTCAGGACCTTCCTGGCAGACCAATGGGAGTCGCTGCTGTAATCATGCTCAGATGGAGAAAGCAGGGACTTAGTTCCCGAACTGCCTGCTCCAGCACTGGTTATAATAGAGGAACCAGGAAAGACCACAACAAGCCTCTGCACAGTGTTAAACTGGGCGAGACGCTGAGACGACGCCTCTGCTGAGTAGGCTCCACTGTGGCTGGAGACGGATGGGGGACCGCAGCGGGACTGGCTCGAGATTCCCCTTGTGCAGCAGTGGGAACTCAATCCCTAACACACTGCATACTAAGTACAGATCTCCTGTGTATAATGGCACTTATGGTGATATTAGTATTGTTTTTTTTTTATTAATGATCAGTATTGTATTATTCAGTTACTATGTGGTGGTAATGTTGTCCGGCCATGGTGTGGCGGTATTTGTTCCTTGTACAGTACAGACCAAAAGTTTGGACACACCTTCTCATTCAGTGATTTTTCTGTATTTTCATGACTATGAAAATTGTAGAATCACACTGAAGGCATCAAAACTATGAATTAACACATGTGGAATTATACATTACACTTAACAAAAAAGTGTGAAACAACTGAAAATATGTCTTATATTCTAGGTTCTTCAAAGTAGCCACCTTTTGCTTTGATTACTGCTTTGCACACAGAAAAGGTGAACGGATGGACTCTACATGCCTGGTTCCCACCGTGAAGCATGGAGGAGGTGGTGTGATGATGTGGGAGTGCTTTGCTGGTGACACTGTTGGGGATTTATTCAAAATTGAAGGCATACTGAACCATCATGGCTACCACAGCATCTTGCAGCGGCATGCTATTCCATCCGGTTTGCGTTTAGTTGGACCATAATTTATTTTTCAACAGGACAATGACCCCAAACACACCTCCAGGCTGTGTAAGGGCTATTTGACCAAGAAGAAGAGTGTTGGGGTGCAACGCGAGATGACCTGGCCTCCACAGTCATCAGACCTGAACCCAATCGAGATGGTTTGGGGTGAGCTGGACCGCTCACCGCTTCAATTTTGAATAAATCCCCAACAGTGTCACCAGCAAAGCACCCCCACACCATCACATCACCTCCTCCATGCTTCACGGTGGGAACTAAGCATGTAGCGTCCATCCGTTCACATTTTCTGCTTGCAAAGCAGTAATCAAAGCAAAAGGTGGCTACTTTGAAGAACCTAGAATGTAAGACATATTTTCAGTTGTTTCACACTTTTTTGTAAAGTGTAATGTATAATTCCAC
Source organism: Oophaga sylvatica (assembly GCA_033576555.1). Classification (NCBI taxonomy): domain Eukaryota; kingdom Metazoa; phylum Chordata; class Amphibia; order Anura; family Dendrobatidae; genus Oophaga; species Oophaga sylvatica. Next base: position 425,390,926 of record JARQOD010000005.1, read on the forward strand.
ATGTGTTAATTCATAGTTTTGATGCCTTCAGTGTGATTCTACAATTTTCATAGTCATGAAAATACAGAAAAATCTTTGAATGAGAAGGTGTGTCCAAACTTTTGGTCTGTACTGTATGTGCTATTATTTGGTACTATGTGGTGGTAATATGTGGTCTGGTCATGGTGTGGTGGTATTTGCTCCTTGAATGTGGTATTATTGGTCACCATGTGGTGGCAATATGTGATCTGGACATGGTGTAGTGGTATTTGTCCCTTGTATATGATATTATTCGGTCACTGTGGTGGTAATACGTACAGTCAGGGCCAGAAATATTTGGACAGTGACACAATTTTCGCGAGTTGGGCTCTGCATGCCACCACATTGGATTTGAAATGAAACCTCTACAACAGAATTCAAGTGCAGATTGTAACGTTTAATTTGAAGGGTTGAACAAAAATATGTGTTAGAAAATGTAGGAATTGTACACATTTCTTTACAAACATTCCACATTTTAGGAGGTCAAAAGTAATTGGACAAATAAACATAACCCAAACAAAATATTTTTATTTTCAATATTTTGTGGCGAATCCTTTGGAGGCAATCACTGCCTTAAGTCTGGAACCCATGGACATCACCAAACGCTGGGTTTCCTCCTTCTTAATGCTTTGCCAGGCCTTTACAGCCGCAGCCTTCAGGTCTTGCTTGTTTGTGGGTCTTTCCCTCTTAAGTCTGGATTTGAGCAAGTGAAATGCATGCTCAATTGGGTTAAGATCTGGTGATTGACTTGGCCATTGAAGAATGTTCCACTTTTTTGCACTCATGAACTCCTGTGTAGCTTTGGCTGTATGCTTGGGGTCATTATCCATCTGTACTATGAAGCGCCGTCCAATCAAGTTTGCAGCATTTGGCTGAATCTGGGCTGAAAGTATATCCCGGTACACTTCAGAATTCATCCGGCTACTCTTGTCTGCTGTTATGTCATCAATAAACACAAGTGACCCAGTGCCATTGAAAGCCATGCATGCCCATGCCATCACGTTGCCTCTACCATGTTTTACAGAGGATGTGGTGTGCCTTGGATCATGTGCCGTTCCCTTTCTTCTCCAAACTTTTGGCTTCCCATCATTCTGGTACAGGTTGATCTTTGTCTCATCTGTCCATAGAATACTTTTCCAGAACTGAGCTGGCTTCTGGAGGTGTTTTTCAGCAAATTTAACTCTGGCCTGTCTATTTTTGGAATTGATGAATGGTTTGCATCTAGATGTGAACCCTTTGTATTTACTTTCATGGAGTCTTCTCTTTACTGTTGACTTAGAGACAGATACACCTACTTCACTGAGAGTGTTCTGGACTTCAGTTGATGTTGTGAACGGGTTCTTCTTCACCAAAGAAAGTATGCGGTGATCATCCACCACTGTTGTCTTCCATGGGCTCCCAGGTCTTTTTGGATTGATGAGTTCACCAGTGCTTTCTTTCTTTCTCAGGATGTACCAAATTGTAGATTTTGCCACTTCTAATGTAGCAATTTCTTGGATGGTTTTTTTTCTGTTCTTGCAGCTTAAGGATGGCTTGTTTCACCTGCATGGAGAGCTCCTGTGACCACATGTTTCCTTCACAGCAAAACGTTCCAAATGCAAACACCACACCTCAAATCAACTCCGGCCCTTTCATCTGCTTAATTGAGAATGACATAACAAAGGGATTGCCCACACCTGTCCATGAAATAGCCTTGGAGTCATTTGTCCAATTACTTTTGGTCCCTTTAAAAACAGGGTGGCACATGTTAAGGAGCTGAAACTCCTAAACCCTTCATCCAATTTTAATGTGGATACCCTCAAATGAAAGCTGAAAGTCTGAACTTCAACTGCATCTGATTTGTTTTGTTTCAAATTCATTGTGGTAATGTCTAGAACCAAAATTAAATAAATGTTGTCTCTGTCCAAATATTTATGCACCTAACTGTAGTCTGGACATGGTGCCGTGGTATTTGTTCCTTGTATGTGGTATTATAGGTCACTATGTGGTGTTAATATAGTGTCTAGTCATGGTGCGGTGGTATTTGTCCCTTGTATGTGATATTATTGGTCATTTTAAAAATTGAAAAATAAATAAAAATATACCTAAATTGTATTGGATATTTTAACAAATGTTTAATAGGTTAGAGTAGAGTGGGGCCTGGCCAAAGAGTCTACCTTGTCATGGTGGCAGCTTAAAAAAATCTATGTATGTGATCTGGTGATGGGAACTGTTAATGTATGATTGGTGAGAAGTGGAGTTTTTCCAAGAGAGAGTGGTGGGGCTGTGGACAGTTTGAGGAGTGGAGGCGGGACTGGGGTGGAGCCTGGGCAAAGTCTCAAGGGGGCCCCAAAAATGTTGCTGATATGGGGCCCAGAAATTCCTTGTGGCAGCCCTGGCCAGTGATATGAAGGAGCGTGGAGGTGGGTAGATCAGGACAGAGAAGTAAGCAGTTGGGTAAATGTTATAAGATGGGGCAGGGGGAAAAGTGCCAGAGAGCCAAGGCCTGATCTGGCACAACCTAGTAATTATGCCTCTTTGGCTGATATTAACAATGCAGGCCCAGGTCTGAGATCACTACAGCAGGGTGTTGCTCCTAGGAACCAGGAAAACGACTGCTGTAGGAAGGAGGGAAATAGGAGTGCAGCAAAGGCCAGACAGATGTTGGTGGTAGGGGATTCTATAATTAGGCAGACAGGGTAATCTGCCACCGAGACCATGAATGCCAAACAGTGTGTTGTCTGCTCGGATTCAACATATTGCGGATTGGATAGACAGATTGCTGGGTGGGGCTGGGGAAAACCCAGTGGTCATGGTACACATCAGTACCAATGGCAAAGTTAGAGGGAGGTGGAAGGTCCTTAAGAATGATTACAGGGAACTTGTAGAAAAGCTGAAGGCCAGGATCTCCAAGGTGGTGTTTTCAGAAATACTGCCAGTGCCACAAGTGTCACTAAATAGGAAGCGAGAGCCTATCTAGTAAGCGGAAGCAGCAGGAGCCCATATAGTAAACCAATCTAGACGCTAAGGAGCCTATCTAGTAAACTCAGCAGCAGTACTCAATGTCAAGCAGCAGCCGCAAAAGCAAACAAGATTTTAGGATGTATAAAAAGAGATAAAATCCTGCGATCCCAACGTATTGTCACCACTCTATAAATCACTGGTGAGGCCAGATCTAGAATATGGGATACAGTTTTGGGCTCCACATTTTAAAAAGGATGTTCAGAAGTTAGAATTAGTTCAAAGATGGGCAACTAGATTATTACAAGCCTCTCATATGTTGAGAGATTGGAAAAGTTGGGCTTGTTTAGCTCAGAAAAAAGACGCCTCAGAGGAGATCTCATTTACATGTCTATATGTGTGGTCAGTACGAAACACTGGCACATGACTTATTCCTTCCAAAGACCATACTGAGGACCAGGGGGCACTCATTACAGGTGGAAGAAAGGCAATTCCAGCAGCTATGCAGGTAAGGGTTCTTCACAATTAGAGCAGTCAGACTGTGGAATGCTCTACCACAAGAGGTAGTAATGGCAGACACTATGCTTTTAAAAAAGGGCTGGATGATTTCCTTGATACACACAACTTTGCTCGTTAAAGTTAAATTAGTGATGAAATGTATAATTGGTGAAGAAAGGTTGAACTTGATGGACCTACTTACCTAGATCTTTTTTCACATAGTGACCAAATTATACCACATACTGGGACAAATTCCGCCAGACCGTGACCAAACCACATATTACTACCACATAGTGACTGAATAATACCACATACAAGGGAGAAACATCACCACACCGTGACCACACCACATATTACCACCATATAGTGACCAAATAATACTACATACAAGGACAAATACCGCCACACTGTGACCAGACCACATATTACCACCACAGTGATCAAATAATACCACGTACAAGGGAGAAATATCACCACACCATGACCAGACCACATATTGCCACCACATAATGACCAAATACTACAATACTGATCATTAATAAAAACCACAATACGAACAGCACTGTTATTACCAAAAGTGACATTATACACAGGAGTGTATAGTGCACAGCATAGTGTCAGTGTGCAGCTAATACAGTGATCACCAGTGAAATTACAGGAGCTCTGTACTGTATATAGTGTAAGTGTACAGGTAATAGAGTGATCACTAGTGAGTCGTGACATTATACACATGAACCCTTTATATAGCATACAGTGTACAGGTAATAGTGATCACCAGTCACATTATACACAGAATTCTCTGTATATAGTTTCAGTGTAGTGGTAATACAGTGATCACCAGTGACATTATACACATGAACTCTGTATATAGTGTCAGTGTACAGGTAATACAGTGATCATCAGTGACTAGTGTTGAGCGATACTGCTCGATATCTAAAAATATCGGATCGGAATGGTATCGCCGATATCACTAAATATCGTCGATATCCGATTCCGATACCGGAAGTCCAATGTAAGTCTATGGGAACCAAATATCGACATTAAAAAAACCCATTCTTGCCTTGTTGGTTAATTGTACATGAAGGAAAACAACAAAGACTAATGTAGAATGTATTGGGGGAGGTTGAGGAGACAATAAAGGCATACATGTTTAACCCAATGCATTGGAATAGCATTAATATATATATTTTTTGGAAATACGTTTGGATTGACTAACAAATTGACAATGTTGTTAACCTTTTTTCTATTTTGGCAAATATGTATGTTTCACAACTTCCATGCTCTTCACCTTTTTAACTTTTGCCAGTGCCACACTTTCTCCTTCATAATCTTCAGCAGCATCATCTTTCTCATCAAATTATTCTTCATCTTCACCTTCTTAATCTTCTTCTTAAACTTCTTGCTATTCATGTTTTTGTTTACATTACTCATATTGTTATTATTAAACTAATTAATCTTCTTCATATTCAAATTCTTCATCTTCTTCCTCTTCATCTTCTTCATCATATTCTTATTTGTGACAGAGATTCCTGTACTTGTAATCTGTAAAAGTATGAATTGTTCATCCTTCCGTTCTTGCTGTCACAAAAGATTTAAATTACAACAGTATTTGTCCGTGTTCAGTTTAGCCTGCAGCAGCAGGCATTTTCCAGGGGCACCACGAGGAGGAACGGACTCACCCCCATACACTGCTTAGTCTTCTTCTGCTTAGAATTTAGAGCATATATTTTGCTCTTCATTTTGGTCTTATACTTCATGTTCTTCTGCTTTTTGATCTTTTGCTTATTGTTCTTCTGTCTCTTGTTCTGTATCTTGTAGTTTGTCTTAACCTTCTTTGTCCTGTTGGTGATCTTCTTCTGGGTAATCTTTTATTTTTTCTTTGTGATGGTGTTCAGGCTGGTTGGCTTCATGCTCGTCGTCCTTGTTGTCGTCATCTTCTTCTGGGTGGTCTTTAAGGTCGTCTAATTTCCGAGAAACAGCTGATGTTACTGGAACCCTGACGGGTATCAGATGGAGCAAGAGACAATGGAAGTAACGAGGACCAGCTGACTGTGCTGGACCCCGGACGGGTAGCAGAAGGAAAAGAGGCAATGTCACAACCGAGTACCAGCTGACGTTACTGTGACACGGTTACTAAGCAGGAGGTAACTGTGCTCCAAAGCACTACCAAGGACCAGCAGACGTTGCTGGAACTCGGATACGGAGATGGAGGCACCTAGGCCAAAGGCACTGGGGAGAACCAGTTGACGGTACTGGACCCCGGACGGGTAGAAGAACGCACCCATGAAAATGTAAGTTGACAGGACGCAAGCCGTCCGCAGTTACCGAATCACACAGTCCTACAGTGGGTGCTTGTCCTATTGTCACAATGGAAACCGCCTTTATTTACATATCCCACAGCACACATAGGAATCACCTAAACTGCAGGCACCATAGAGTCGGCTAACCCGAATGCAACACAACAGCACAACTTACTGGAGGATAATTGACGTTCACACTGCCAGGAAACAGCTGTCGTGCTGTAACCAGGCTGGCCAGGAGTCAGTACCCCTGCCAATTACTTACGAGCAACAAATGGCGGTGTTGTAGCCCAGGGAGTAGAGTTCAGGTGGTAGAAAGATGAACATAACAGGAGACATGGAAAATGTTGCCAAACAGTTATTTAATCTGAAAACGGACAGGCAAATTCAGGTGAGATCCATGCCTTGTTCATTTTCAGAAAAGTAAGCCGGTCTACATTCTCTGAGGATAGTCGCATGCGACGGTCTGTTACTACACCACCTGCAGCACTAAAGACACGCTCAGATAATACACTGGCAGCAGGGCAAGCCAGCACCTCCAATGCATACTGGCTAAGCTCTGGCCATGTATCCAACTTAGAGACCCAAAATTTGAAAGGGGAAGAGGCATCTGGGAGTACACTTAGAGGGAAAGTCAAGTAGTCTGTCACCATCTTACGGAAACGTTTTCTTCCTGGTGACTGGAGCCGTCTCGGATGGTGTAGACCTTGCTGGCGCTGTCACAAAACTTTGCCACATTTGTAACATACAGCTCTTGCCCTGTGCAGAGGCGCTGCTTCTGCTCCCTCTTGTTGTAGAGGTGTCTACACTGCCTCGATGCACAGAGCTGCTTTGTAAAGCAGTAGCAGCAGCAGCAGCTCTCTCGGCTGGAATGTACAACAGTATGGATTGCACCAGTGTGTCTTGGTACTCCTGCATTTTACGGTCCCGGTTCACCGGTGTGATGAGGGTTTGTAAGTTGTCCCGGTAGCGAGGGTCTAGGAGGGTGTACACCCAATAATCTGACGTGGTGAGAATGTGGGCGATGCGGCGGTCGTTTCTCAGGCACTGAAGCATGAAATCAACCATGTGCTGCAGACTCCCAACTGGCCAACAAAGGCTGTCCTCTGGAAGAGGCGTCATCTCTGCCTCCTCTGCATCACCCCACCCTCGCTCTACATACTGACTAGAGCGTTGTGTACCTCCCTCTGTAGGGATTTCTTCCTCCTCCATTGACTCCTCCTCCTCCTCATCCTCCTCACAAAGTGAGCCCTGCCCAGCCCTTTGTGAGGAACCACGTTGCGCTGACTGTCCTGAAGGTAATTGAATTTGTGACTCCTCATCCTCCACCTCTTCCAAAACCTCTTCCTTTAGTGCTTTCAGTGATTTCTGAAGCAGGCAGATAAGGGGGACAGTCATGCTGACTAGTGCATCATCTGCACTCGCCATCCGCGTTGAGACATCAAACGCACGCAAAACGTCGCAGATGTCCTTCATAGAGGCCCACTCAGTAGTGGTGAAGTGTGAACGGCGCAAATTGCGAGTTGATTGCGCCTGTTGCAGCTGATACTCCATTACTGCTGGCTGCTGCTCACACAACCGCTCCAACATATGTAACGTGGAATTCCACCTGGTGGGTACGTCACATATGATGCAATGTTCAGGAAGGCGAAATCTGACTTGCAGAGCTGCAATGCGCGATCTGGCCATGCTGGAACGTCGCAAGTGAGCGCACTCTAGGCGGACCTTGTGCAGCAGTGCATCAAGATCCGGATAGTCCCTCAAAAAACTCTGCACGACCAAGTTGAGCACATGTGCCAGACATGGTATGTGAGTGAGGTTGCCAAGGCCCAGAGCTGCCACCAGATTTCGGCCATTGTCACACACTACCAAGCCTGGCTGGAGATTAGCTGACAAAAACCACACGTCGCTCTCCTGCTTGATGGCATCCCAGAGCTCCTGCGCTGTGTGGCTTCGATTCCCCATGGAAATTAATTTCAGGACGGCCTGTTGACGTTTGGCCACGGCTGTGCTCATATCGGTCGCAACAGGTAAGCGTTCACGGGTCCATGTGGAGGTATACCGTGACGGCTCGTGCAGCGATGATTCTGAGGAACTGGAGTAGGAATCAATGTGTACTGACTGGATTCCTGCAATCCTTGGAGTTGGCAGAACACGTACAGCGCCACTGGCAAGATCTGTACCCGGCTCCACAACATTGACCCAATGGGCAGTGAGGGAAAGGTATCGTCCCTGGCCATGGGTACTGGTCCACGCATCGGTGGTCAGGTGGACCCTGCTACTGACGGCGTTTAGTAGCGCATGTTTAATGTTTCCCTCGACATGTTTTTGCAGAGCAGGGACAGCTTGCCTGCTGAAATAAAATCGGCTTGGCACATTATATTGTGGGACTGCCAATGCCATAAAGTTCCTGAAACTGTCAGTCTCCACCAGCCTGAATGACAGCATTTCAAGGGACAGGAGTTTTGCAATGCCAGCATTCAGAGCCTGTGCTCGTGGATGGTTTGCCGAGTATGGCCGTCTTTTATCTCATGCCTGTGGTACCGATGGCTGTTTTGTGGTCTGGGAGTGTGACGATGACTGTGAACTTGCTGCTGTGGGTGGAATAACAGTTTGTCTATGGACAACAGTGACCGAGGTTCTTCCATGGAGATCCTGTGAGGAAGCCGAACCAGGTGTGTGTGAGCTGAAGGTAGAGGCTCCAACACGACCTGAAGATGTAGGTGCTGCTGTAGGTTGGCCTACATCTCCAGTGTGTCTTTGTAACTCAGCTACGTGCTTTGTCCGTACATGTTTCCACATATTTGTGGTATTCAGGTTCCTGATATTTTTACCTCTTTTAACTTTTTGCTTACACAGCTTGCATTGAACATAGCAAATATCATCTACAAGTCTGTCAAAAAAGGACCACGCAGTGCAAGTCATGGGAGCGCCAATTTTGACATTTCTAAGAGAACTGCTCCCAACAGGTGCCAAACTGGAGGCTACAGGCAAGCGAGTCTGCAGCCTACCTCTCCCTCCTCTTTGTACCGTTGGGACAATCTCTTCCTCAGAGCTGCTCCCACCACCTTCCTGTTGCTCACGCCATGTTGGGTCTCGGACTTCATCATCTCCACTACCCTCTTCCAACACCTGCTGCTGTTGGATGGTCTGGGCAGCACCATGCTCCACAAAACCTGGCACTGAGTCTCATCATCATCATAAGATGCGTTCTGCGGTGTGCTGTCCATCGGCACTGGCTCACCCGCCTCTTCAGATTGAGAGAGACACAGCTGTTGCGCATCACTGCATACTCCCTCTTCTTCAAATTGCAGAATGCTGCTTGCCTGTGCCCGTGTTTGCGAGCCAACAGATTCTGAGAACAGAAGCAGAGACTCAGCTGGCTCCTGTACAGAACTCTCTGACTGCCTGGGCAATTTGACAGACGGTGAACAGACAGATGGTTGCTCAACAGTGTTGTGTTCCTGAGAGGAGGTGGAAGGAATTGAAGTCGATGCATTGGCTGCCATCCAACCAACAACGGCTTAAATTTGTTCTTCCCGCAGCAGGGGGCACGCCGAGCTCCCACCAAAGTGCGCATAAAGGAACGCTCATGGGTAAAACTGGTGGATGCTGTGTCACTGAGGGCGGCAGCAGCCACAGAATCCCCACGTCCTCTCCCTGCTGAAACTCCACGGCCACGACCACGTGCCTTACTCACTGACTTCTTCATCTTGGTAGATTGATAAAGAAAGTCAGAAAAGTTATAAGGCCTAAGTGTGGTTATTACGCAGAGACTGAAGTGAACACTGAAACACAACTGTTCACAATCTGTGAAAGGCTACTCCTTTGTCTACTTCTATAGTGTTTGCAACCAATGTATTGGATACGGATGGAAGCGCGTCACACTAATAGATTATATTTTAAATGGAATGGAGCAGAACCAATTGGAGATAAATGAAAAGGATGAGGCACTGAGACACGCTCAGCAGAGTACAAGCAGCAGTGCTTGAACAAGTAACTGGAGCGTGATGTGCACTCAAAAAATAAAAAACACAGACTGAAGTGAACACTGAAACACAACTGTTCACAATCTGTGAAAGGCTACTCCTTTGTCTACTTCTATAGTGTTTGCAACCAATGTATTGGATACGGATGGAAGCGCGTCACACTAATAGATTATATTTTAAATGGAATGGAGCAGAACCAATTGGAGATAAATGAAAAGGATGAGGCACTGAGACACGCTCAGCAGAGTACAAGCAGCAGTGCTTGAACAAGTAACTGGAGCGTGATGTGCACTCAAAAAATAAAAACACAGACTGAAGTGAACACTGAAACACAACTGTTCACAATCTGTGAAAGGCTACTCCTTTGTCTACTTCTATAGTGTTTGCAACCAATGTATTGGATACGGATGGAAGCGCGTCACACTAATAGTTAAATTGCATGGAGCTGCAAGAATTACACTGAAGAAAAAAAAAAAGAGTCTGTGAGTGACACGTGCAGATGCCTACAGACAGCGTTGCATGCAGAGCAAACTGCAGCGTCACTTACACTCACACACACACCTTGCAGAGCTGTTAAAACAACACTGCAGGCAAAAGGAAGCTTTACACAGCGGTTGGTGCTAGCCTGCCTACAGCACAGTACACTAAATCGCAATCTCTAACTGTCCCTCAGAGTCAGCACAGCAGCGTTCTGTCCCTTACTGAATTCACAGCACAGTGACGCTAAAATGGCGGCGGCGCCTTTTATAGTGCATTCTGACATCATTTCAGCATCCAATCACAGCCATGCCATTAGTTAACATGACCGCAGCAGTACAGGATGTGCCCACACTTCTTAGGATTCCTCATTGGCTGACTAAAATCACATTGCCTCTCAAAGAATTATGGGAACTTCCGATTCCGGTATACGATATATGGAAAATATCGGAACGAAGTATCGAAAGGCCGAAACAGCTAATATCGGCCGATACCCGATACTTGCGGTATCGTATCGCTAAACACTATCAGTGACATTATACAAAGGAGTTCTGTGTATGTCAGTGTACAGGTAATACAGAGATCACCAGTGACATTATACACAGAAGCTATGTTAGGGATCGAGTTCCCACTGCTGCACAAGGGGAATCTCGAACCAGTCCTGCTGATTCGCATGCGTGAGGGGGACGAATGGAAGACGGCTTTTAATACCAGGGATGGGCATTACAAATATCTGGTGATGCCCTTTGGGCTCTGTAATGCCCCAGCTGTTTTCCAAGACTTTGTCAATGACATCTTCCGGGATATGCTCTCCACCTCGGTCGAAGTCTTTCTGGATGATATACTCATCTTCTCTCCAGATATTGACTCCCACCGGAGAGATGTCTGCAGAGTCTTCGACCTCTTACGGGCAAATTCCCTTTATGCTAAGTTAGAGAAATGTATGTTTGAGCTGGAGTCTTTACTTTTCCTGGGCTATATCATCTCCACCCAGGGATTGGCTATGGATCCTGCCAAACTACAGGCTGTGATGGACTGGCAAGAACCCCACTCTCTTAAAGCGGTGCAGCGCTTTATGGGGTTCATTAACTACTATCGCCAGTTCATTCCCCATTTCTCTACCTTGGTAGCTCCCTTGGTAGCCCTCACCAAGAAGGGAGCAAATCCCAAATTGTGGTCGGAAGAGGTCTCCAAGGCTTTCACTTCTATTAAGTCTCATTTTGCTAGCACTCCCATCCTACATCGCCCCAATGTTGATAAGCCATTTTTATTGGAGGTGGATGCCTCATCCGTTGGTGCTGGAGCAGTCCTCTTCCAAAAGGATGCTCAAGGTCGAAAGCATCCTTGCTTCTTCTTCTCTAAGACCTTCACATCAGCGGAGAGGAATTATTCCATTGGGGATAGGGAGTTGCTAGCAATGAAGTTGGCCTTCTCTGAGTGGAGACATCTGTTGGAGGGGGCTCGCTTTCCCTTCCAAGTCTTCACCGACCACAAGAATTTGGTGTCTTCAGACAGCCCAGCGGCTTAATTCTCGCCAGGCCAGATGGTCCTTGTTCTTCTCCCGGTTTCATTTCACCCTCCATTTTCTCTCGGGAGAGAAGAACATTCGTGCTGACGCTCTCTCTCGCTCTGTGGTGTCCTCTGAGGAGGAGGAGGAGCCTCGGCTTATTGTCCCCACAGATAGCCTGAGAACAGTGGCCCCGGTTTCGCTAGAGTCTGTGCCTCCGGGCAAGACTTTTGTGCCTACCAATTTGCGACCGGAGGTACTCTCTTGGGTACATTCGTCCAGGGTGGGTGGACACTTTGGGGCAAAAAGGACATCTGAGTTGCTGGCGAGGACATACTTGTGGCCGCATATGGTCCGTGACATTGGGGACTATGTTCGGGCGTGTGTCTCCTGCGCCAAGAATAAGTCCCCTCGACAATGGCCAGCTGGGTAACTTTACCCTTTGCTGGTGGCAGACAGGCCCTGGGAGATGGTCGGGATGGACTTTGTGGTGGGCTTACCCAAGTCTCGGGGCTGCACCATCATTTGGGTAATCACCGACCATTTTTCCAAAATAGTGCACCTGGTGCCGCTACCACGGTTACCTTGTGCATGGGCTCTGGCAGCGTTGTTCGTTAGGCACATCTTTCGTCTACACGGCATGCCGGACAAAATTGTCAGTGACCGAGGCCCCCAGTTTGCGTCTCGGTTCTGGAGAGAGCTTTGTCGTCTACTCAGTATTGAGTTAAATCTCTCTTCAGCATACCATCCCGAGACGAATCGGTTGGTAGAGAGGGCCAACCAGACCTTGGTCACCTATCTATGACATTTTGTCTCAGCCAGGCAGGATGACTGGGCATCCTTGCTACCGTGGGCTGAGTTTGCACTAAACAATGCTGTGGCTGACTCCATCGGACAGACTCCATTCCTCCTAAACTACAGTCAGCATCCGCGGGTTCCGGTGCCCATGCCCGTGTCTTCTGACGACTCCAGGGTGGCAGACTGGGCTGTGGAGGCACGGGACATTTGGGACCGTACCCAGGATGCCATTCAGGGGTCCAAGGAGAGGATGAGGTCCCCCGCTCCGACATTTGCTCCTGGGGACTTGGTGTGGCTCTCCGCCCGTAACATCAGGCTGTGAGTTGAGTCCACTAAGTTGGCACCCCACTACCTGGTTCCTTTCAAAGTCCTTGAGCTGGTTAACCCTGTGGTATACCGTTTGGCTCTTCCACCACGCCTGGGTATCTCTGACACCTTTCACGTATCCCTCCTGAAACCCGTGCTCATGTCATGGTTTTCCGAGTCATCTGCCAGGACATCGGACGACCATGAGGTGAACGCCATTGTAGGGTGTAAGGTGGTATGGGGCAAAAGATTTTATTTGGTGGATTGAAGGGGTTATGGGCCTGAGGATAGGTCCTGGGAGCCTGCCGAGCACGTTCACGCTACGCAGCTCATCGCTGCCTTTGAACGCAGCGAGGCCCAAAGAAGGAGGTGCCCTAGGAGGGGGGGTAATGTTAGGGATCGAGTTCCCGATGCTGCACAAGGGGAATCTCGAACCAGTCCCGCTGCGGTCCCCATCCATCTCCGGCCGCAGTAGAGCCTGCTCAGCGAAGACGTCGGTCCCAGCGTCTTGCTCGGTCTAATACTGTGCAGAGGCTTGTTGCTGCCTCTTCTGGTTCCTCTATTATAACCAGTGCTGGAGCAGGCAGTCCTGGGACAAAGTCCTCGCTTTCTCCATCTGAGCATGCCCAGGGCAAGATCTCCCATTGGAGATCAGGGGTCACATGCTCGGTTACAGCAGCGACTCCCATTGGTCCGCCAGGAAGGTCCTGAAACTGCTTGTGTTCTGGAACAGTTTCTCATTGGTGCTTTTCTGGAAGGTCCTGTAGCTGCTACTATAAAAGGTGCGCATGACCGCACGGCCATGCGCTAGTATCAATTCTGTTATGTGCTTTGCACCAGTGTGATCATGCACGCATGCGGTTAGGGCTCGGCTGAAATAAGCCCCTAGAATACCGGCACCTCCGGTGAGGAGTTTTGTATGCATGTGTTCAGGGCTTGGCTGAAATAGCCTCTAGAATACCGGCTACTCCGGTGAGGAGCTGCTTGTTTGAGTTGCTGACTGCATGATCACGGACTGCTATCCGCACAGCAGTTATCTGTGTACTCCTGTGGAGTTAACAGGTCACAGTCTCTATCTCAGCGTCTATGTCAGCGACTCTGTGGTGTAACAGAGTTCGCTCATACCGCCATATAGTGCCACAGCGTCTATGTTTGTGAATCTGTGAAGTAACAGAGCTCGCTCATACAGCCATATAGTGCCACAGCGTCTATGTTTGCGAATCTGTGAAGTAAGAGAGCTCACTTATACAGCCATATCCTGTCATCTTACTAGCAGCAGACTCTGCCTGCACGGTGGACCCAAGGCTGCGAACTCACCCAGTATTTATATTTATTTGGTGCGTTCCGCAGACCCTAACAAGCTATGTATATATAGTTTCAGTGTACAGGTAATGCAGGGATCACCAGTGACCTTATATACAGGAGCTCCTCTGTATATAGTGTCAGTGTATAGGTAATAGAGTGATCATCACTGACATTACACACAGGAGCTCTGTACATAGTATACAGGTAATACAGTGATCACCAGTGAAATTATACACAGGAGCTCTGTATGAGTGTCAGTGTACTGGTAATACAGTGATCACCAGTGACAGTATACACAGGAGCTCTGTATATAATGTCGGTGTACAGGTTATACAGTGATCACTAGTGGCATTATACACAGGAGCTCTGTATATAATGTCAGTGTACTGTTAATACAGTGATCATAATTGACATTATATACAGGAGCTATGTACATAGTGTCAGTGTTCAGGTAATGCAGGGATCACCAGTGACCTTATGTACAGGAGTTCAGTATATATTGACAAAGTCCAGGTAATATAGTGATCACTGGTGATATTATACACAGGAGCTCTGTATATAGTGTAAAGAGTGCGGGTACATGTACATGTGATGCACTGCTTCACCAGTGATGTCTCTAGGTGATGTCCTTCACCTTTGCTTTTCTTCTTCATCTGGCATAGACCACCATCACTTCTTCTTTAACTGATCTCTTCTACAGCACATTCCCCACTACGCCAGATGAAGAAAAAAGTGACATGCTGTGCAGGACAGCACTAACAGGACCACCCATTTTTGCCTCCCCCCACCACATGGAAAACAGTCTCTTAAAAAGTAAATTATATTACAGCAGTAATAATGTTCCCCACTTGCCACCATAAGCTAGTAAACTAGTAATGCGTGTTCCTCATTCTGGCCCCCATACAGTAATTAAAGGGAACTTGTCATGGCCCCCATTCGCTCCAACCCACCATCATTCACTTTTTTATCAGTAAATTCCCTGCCTAACTGTCCCTGTATAACGTTTGTCTGTAAAATGAGGTTTAAAAAAAGCATTGATATTTCCCCGTGTCTTATGCTAATGAGGGCTCTGACAAGTCGATGGGGTGTTAGTTGCCCAAGACTAGTCAGCCCTCTTTCCATGTTATCACATCCCTGTGGGCTAGATAACATAATTTGTAGAAGCTCTCATCATCATCAACCCCTGCAAATTTCGTGCACGTGTGCTGCACATTTTGGCACCTCTGCAGCCAGGTGTACACTTCCTGGCTTCAAAAGCGCACTGCACATGTCCAGAAGTCATCTTCTGAACTTCTGATCATGCACTGTGTGCCTCTGAACCCCATGATAGCATGGATAGAGGGCTGTCTAGTTGGGGTAACTAATGCCCCATCGACTAGTCAAAACCCTCATTAGCATAGGAAACGTGAACAACATAAATGCTTTTTTAAGCCTCATTTTTACAAACATTAAACGGAGCTGGTTAGGAAGGGAGTTTGCTCATAAATAAGTGTATGCTGCTGGGTTGGAGGGCCTGGAGAACCTGACAGGTTCTCTTTTAAGTCATCCAGCCTCTCTGGTGTATTACTACTTTGGCTATTTTTTGCAATTTCTCCTCAGCTACCGAAACATAACAGTATTACCGGCCAAACTGAAGATTATATGGTACTCACAGAAGGGAAAAATAGTAAAAAGGGAAAAAAAAAGGGAGTTGTCAGAAATTTTTTTTCCTCTGTTTGTTGCATTTTTTTCCCTCTTTTTCTCTGGGTGCTGAGGAGTATTTTTTTTCTCTCAATGGAGTTTGCACAGTTGTCTGGCCATGTGGAGCAGCTTGCCTCTGAGGTTCGGAGTATTGCTACCTGTCTTGCTAGGTTGCCGGTTGTGGAACCTAGGATCCCCATACCAGATTTATTTTTGGGGGATCGGTCTAAATTTCTGAATTTCAAAAATAACTATAAGTTGTTTTTTGCCTTAAAACCTAAGTCCTCAGGGGACACAGCACAGCAGGTTCAAATTGTCATCTCTCTGCTGCGCGGCGACCCTCAGGATTGGGCTTTTTCTCTGACACCTGGGGATCTCGTTTTGAATGATGTTGATGTATTTTTTCAGGCTCTGAGGTTATTGTACGATGAACCTAATGTCACTGATCAAGCTGAAAAGACCTTGTTGGCATTAAATCAGGGTCGTGAAGACGCTGAGCTGTACTGTCAGAAATTTCGAAAATGGGCAGTCCTGACCTAATGGAATAATGATGCTTTGGCAGCCCTTTTTCGGAAGGGTCTGTCAGAAAATGTAAAGGATGTTATGGTGGGATTCCCTGTTCCCTCTGGTCTCAATGATTCTATGTCTTTGGCTATTCAAATTGACAGACGTTTGCGTGAGCGCAGAGGTATGCATGAGATAGTGTTGCCTTGTGAGCCAGCTCCTGAGCCCATGTAGTGTGATGGAGTGACTTCTGGGGCTCAGCGTCATGAGTTTGGTAAGCGCAATGGGTTATGTTTCTGCTGTGGTGACGCTTCCCATGCTATTTCCGTCTGCCCTAAGCAGGGAAGACGTTTTACGCGCTCGGATGTCTTGGGTAGTGTTCAGACTAAATTTCTGTTGACTGTTATCCTGATTTGCTCCCTGTCCACATTTTCGGCTCAGGCTTTTGTTGATTCAGGAGCAGCTATTAACCTGATGGATTTTGACTTTGCCAAATGTTGTGGGTTTCCCATGATACCCCTGCGGAAGTCTATTCCTTTACTGGGCATTGATTCTACCCCTTTGGTGGAGAATAAACCCCAGTTTTCTACTCAGGTGATAATGAGGGTTGAACCAAATCATCAGGAGAGTTGCAAATTTCTGGTGTTGCATAATCTGCATAACATTATTGTACTGGGTTTCCCTTGGTTACAGACTCATAGGAGCTAAGATTGCGCTATTGAGTTAGTGCCTGGTGGTAAATTTCCTAAAGGTCGCCTTTTTAATTTATCTGTACCTGAACACGATGCTATGCGATCTTATATCAAGGAGTCATTGGAGAAGGGTCATATCAGACCATCCTCTTCACCCTTGGGTGCCGGTTTTTTCTTTGTGGCCAAAAAGGATGGTTCATTGAGGCCGTGTATTGATTATCGCCTCCTGAATAAGATCACTGTTAAATATAAATATCCGTTACCCTTGATTTATGACCTATTTTCCAGAGTGAAAAGTGCTAGTTGGTTTACCAAGCTTGACCTCAGGGGGGCGTATAACCTTATTCGCATTAAGCACGGGGATGAATGGAAGACGGTGTTTAATACCCCAGAGGGGCATTTTGAGTACCTAGTGATGCCTTTTGGGCTTACTAATGCCCCTTCCGTCTTCCAATCCTTCATGAATGATATTTTCAGGGATTTTGTGGATAAATTTCTGATTGTTTATTTGGATGATATCTTGATTTTTTCCAAGGACTGGGACTCTCAAGTGAAACATGTTCGGACTGTGTTCCAGATTTTGAGAGAGAATGCACTGTATGTGAAGGGATCAAAGTGTCTTTTTGGCGTACAGAAGGTCTCATTTCTGGGATTCATTTTGTTTCCGTCCGTTATTGAAATGGACCCGGTCAAGGTTCAGGCCATCTGTGATTGGGTTCAACCTACTTCATTGAAGGCTCTTCAGAGATTTTTGGGTTTTGCCAATTTTTATCGTAAATTTATTGGTAATTTCTCTGGTATTGTTAAACCATTGACTGATTTGACTTAAATGGGTTCCGATGTGGTGAATTGGCCTCCTGAGGCAGTTTCTGCGTTTCAGGAACTTAAGCAGAGATTCATTTCTGCTCCTGTTCTACGGCAGCCTGATGTTTCTCTGCCACATCAGATGGAGGTTGATGCCTCTGAGATTGGGGCAGGTGCCGTTTTGTCCCAAAGGGATCCAGAGACCTCTAAGAGTAACCCTTATGCCTTTTTCTCTCGAAAATTTTCTCCAACTGAACGTAATTATGACGTGGGTAATCGGGAGTTATTGGTCATGAAGTGGGCCTTTGAAGAGTGGAGACATTGGCTGGAGGGAGCCAAACATCAGGTGGTGGTCCTCACGGACCATAAGAACCTGGTTTATCTCAAATCAGCTAACATACCATGAAATCTGGCCTTCACCAACACTGTCTGATGACAAATGCACATCTAGCAGGATGCATCAGGCCTCCACTAATAAAGGCAGAGTGCAGCACAGGTGCAAACTACTGATAAAAACAGCCACCCCAACACCTAATATGGAGGGGTTAACTGCCTAGTAGAAAAAATGCACAGTGATACGGCTTGCATAGGACGCCAGTCACACAGATAAATGTAAAGCACTGTAATGTATGTGGTACAGTTCATATAGCGTCTTGTGCTTGGGTGCGATGAAAATACTTGAGACACAGGTTGATAAAGAAAGTCTTGTATTGCTTCATACAAATTGGCAAAAATAAACACACAGGTTGCAAACACAGAAGCAGGAGACACAGCAGGCCAGAGTAATCTAAGCTCAGCAATAACTCTCCACAACAGATTCAGATCTTCTTCTCTGTTACCGCAAGTCCATGCAAACGTGAGGCTCTCAAGAGCAGAGTTCAGAGTCCACAAGTGCTTCAGAGTTCCTCAGTAGGAATGGCTGGAGTACAAGGTCCAAGGCTTCAGGAGTCAGAACACAGGTTCACTGCAGGCTAGATTCTGAAGCACTGATTGCTCAGCTGTGGCTGTTTAAGAAGCAAACGGAGAGAATCAGGGCGGGAACATGCAAGCTGGAAAACTCCATTTTAACTGAGGGCAAGATAGCTGCAGCAAAACAGAAAGCAAAATGGCCGACGAACAAACTGAGTTTCAGAAACAGATACACAGAACCTTACATTACTCCCCCCTTAGGGACAACCTCCGGATGACCTCAGACCAGGCTTGTGGGTACCTCTGATGAAACTGACGGAGCAAGCGAGGAGCATTAACGTTATTGACTGGCTCCCATGAGTTGTCCTCCACTGGGTAGCCCTGCCATTTAATCAGATATTGTAACTGATTTCTATACAACCTGGAATCTAAAATCCTTTCCACCACAAATTCTTCCTGACCATCGACTAGCACTGGGTCAGGGCAAGGAGAAGAACGTCCAGGAAACGTATTGGGTGTCGCAGCCTTTAGTAGGGATACATGAAAGACAGGGTGGATTCTCATAGTTCTGGGCAATTGAAGACGACAAGCAACGGCACTTATAATCTTACTGATTTTATAGGGTCCAATGTACTTATGTCCCAACTTAGACGATGGAATCCTTAACTTAAGATTTCTGGTTGACAGCCAGACCAGGTCTCCTACCTTAAAAGCTGGTGCAGGTTTACGAAATTTATCTGCTGCCTTCTTGTACCTTTCCTGAGCCGATTCCAGATTCTCCTTTAGAAGATCCATATTCTTCTGTAAAGTCGTGACTCTTTCAGCCACTGCTGGCAAAGGCGTCTCTATGGGAAATCGTGGTAGAATGTTAGGATGATAACCTAGATTAGAGTAAAAAGGAGACTGTTTAGTGGAGGCACTCTGAGAGTTGTTGTAAGAGAACTCAGCCAATGGAAGTAGATCCACCCAATCATCCTGTAGGTGGCAGATAAAGCAGCGGAGATACTGCTCCAGGGTTTGATTGGTTCGTTCGGTTTGTCCATTAGTCTGGGGATGAAAAGCAGAAGAAAGGTTTACTTTAATGTCCAATGCTGCACAGAAATTTTGCCAAAACCTAGAAGTGAATTGCACCCCTCGATCCGAAATAACCTCATCCGGTACTCCATGTAAACGAAACACATCTTTAATCATCAAATCTGATGTCTGTTTTGCAGTGGGTAAGCCGACACAAGGGATAAAATGAGCTGCCTTTGTTAAACGGTCAACCACCACTAGAATAGTGTTCTTCCCTTGAGAGGTTGGTAATTCCACAATGAAGTCCATAGAAATGGATCCCCACGGGCGGGACGGGGTGGGAAGAGGCTGTAACAGACCAGTTGGTGAAGAGCGAGGTGTTTTGCATCTTGCACAAACCTCACACGAAGTGACATAGTCCAAAACATCCTTCCTACAAGTGGGCCACCAAAAGAAACGAGAAAGAAATTCCTGTGTCTTTAGAATTCCTCTATGCCCGGCTATTTTGGAATCGTGAATGAGTTGCAATACTCTCAATCTGACTGTTTCAGGTATATACAGACGTTGTCCCAGAATCCACACACCATTCTTAAAGACAAGACTTACGTCCCTTGGGGTTGAGCCAAAAAAGAATCCGCATGGTATGCTTCCTTGATGTCTTTAATTAGGTCTTGATGATGAATCACTCCTAGGAATCTAGAGTCAGGAAGAATAGTCTTAGGAGGAGTAATTGGACGTGTCTCTGCTGAGTAAATCCTAGAGAGTGCATCAGCCTTTCCATTGCGCGATCCTGGTCTATAAGAAATAATAAAATTAAATTGGTTTAAGAAAAGATTCCAGCGAGCCTGGCGAGGAGTCAGGCACTTAGCCGACCTGATAAACTCAAGATTACGATGGTCTGTCAGAACGACTATTTGCTGTGCAGCTCCTTGAAGAAGGTGTCTCCATTCTTTGAAGGCGGCAATAATGGCCAACAACTCTCTATTGCCCACATCGTAGTTCTTCTCAGCCGAAGACAACTGCTGGGAAAAGAAGGCACAGGGATGCAAGACATTCTTCTCACCTGTTCTCTGAGAGAGTATAGCTCCCACGGCACAGTCTGAAGCATCCACCTCTATTATGAAGGCAAGCTTGGGGTTGGGATGTACTAGGATAGGTGCAGTGGTAAATTTATCTTTTAGACGGGAAAATGCTTCCTGGGCTTGGGGAGTCCAGGAGAACTTAGACTCTTTCCGGGTAAGTTGGGTGATAGGTGACACTACCTCAGAGAAATTTCTAATGAAACGTCTATAGAAGTTTGCAAACCCGATGAAGCGCTGTACCTCCTTCACATTTCTAGGACTTGGCCAATCATTGATGGCTTGGGTTTTACTTCCATCCATACTAATTCCTTGTGTAGACAGTACATACCCCAGAAATTGAATTTCGGTCTTATGGAATTCACACTTTTCAAGCTTGATGTAAAGATGATTTTGTCTTAGACGTTCCAAGACCATTCTCACATGTCCATGATGTTCCTCTGTGGAGTTAGAAAAAATTAAAATATCATCCAAATAAATTACCACGAATGTATCTAGGAGATCCCTGAAGATGTCATTCACCAAGTGTTGGAAAGTGGCTGGGGCGGTACTCAGACCAAAAGGCATAACCAGATATTCAAAGTGTCCATAGCGTGACCTGAATGCAGTCTTCCATTCATCCCCAGGTCTAATACGGACTAAGTTATAGGCCCCACGAAGATCTAGTTTAGAAAAAATTTTGGCATGTCGCACTCTCTCCAATAACTCAGGGATTAAAGGCAATGGATAACGGTTTCTAATAGTAACCTTATTGAGTTCCCTATAGTCTACGCATGGTCTCAGGGATCCATCTTTCTTCTTTACAAAGAATATGGGTGCCCCTGCAGGAGATGAAGAGGGGCGTATGAAGCCCTTGGCTAGATTTTCGTCTATGTACTCTTTTAAAGCCTTCAGCTCGGGCCCCGCCAGGGGGTAGATCTTACCAAAAGGTATCTCTGCTCCAGGCAATAATTCAATTGGACAATCATATGGACGGTGAGGAGGAAGCTGGTCAGCGTTCTTCTTGTCACATAAATCCACATAGTCCTGGTATACAGCTGGTAGTTCAGGGACTGACATGGTTCCTTTAGGAACAGAGCAAGCTGAAATTTTTGGACTCATCTGTTTCTCTGGAAAGTGTAATTCCTTGGTCTCCCAGTTAATGGTAGGATTCTGAGCCTGCAGCCATGGTAGCCCTAGAATAATGGGAAAGTGAGGAGAAGAGATAAGCATAAAGGACAGTTTCTCTTGATGATCTTTACCCATAAGAACCTTTAAAGGCTCTGTTTCCTGATCCACTGGTCCAGAGGTCAGCAGGGAGCCATCCACAGTTTCCATCTGTACTGGAGTAGCCTTCTTCACTGAACGTATTCCCTGTTTTAGAGCAAAGGAGACATCCATAAAATTTCCACTTGCACCTGAGTCGATCATAGCAGAGCTAGACACCCAGGCTGAGTCAACCCAGAGTTTGATGGAAAGAAAACAGTGAGAATTGTTTTTCTTACAACTCAGCTGGGACACCGCTGAGGAAACTTGAAAGATGGCAGCATTTACACAGTCAACGTCCTCAGAGGTAACGGAGTTTAAGTCCGAGAAATCAAGATCTGTTGCTGCAGCTCTCTCTGGAGCCTGAGGCTCGGACCTGACAGATCCCCTCTCGCAACACTCACAATGAATGAGTGCTGCAGTAGTCTTGCGAGAACGGCTGGGACAGTTAATAATAAAGTGCCCTGACTTACCACAATAAAAACATAGATTCTCCTTAAAACGATGTTCCTTGCGTGCATCACTAACCCGTCGTAGTAAAGAGTCTACCTGCATGGGTTCAGGTTCAGGTTCCCGTGTAATCCTATTCAAAGGTTCCTTAGCTGGAGAGGAAGGTAGGAAAAGGTTAGTACGATTGCTTTCGAACCATCTCTCTTGCCTGCGTTCAGTTAAACGAGTATCAATACGGATGCAGTAGTTAATAAAGTCACCTAACGCAGTGGGAGGGTCGGCACGAGCAAGTTCATCCTTAATCAGTGGGGATAACCCCTTTCGAAAAATAGATTTTTTGGCGGAATTGTCCCAGGTGGTATCAAGGGCCCATCTCCTGAAATCCAAGGCATATTCAGCTACCGAGTGCTTACCTTGGCGCAAAGCTAACATGGCTGCTTCAGCTGTTGCACCTCGATTGGGGTCATCAAACACCTGCCCCATGGCTGAAATAAAATCATCAAGGTGATTCAAACAATCATCCTCAGTCTCAATCAGAGGGTTTGCCCATATCAAAGCCTTGTTGGTAAGCAACATAATTATAGTAAGCACCTTAGATCGTTCAGTAGGAAATTGTGAAGCATGTGCAGAAAAAAAAGATTACATTGATTAACAAATCCCCTGAATTTTTCACGTTCACCACCAAAACGAAAAGGGGGCAACTTGGGAATCCCAGAACTCGGGGCCACGGCAGGAGCCTGGACTCGCCCCTCCAGAACCTCAATCCTGGCTCGCAAATCCTGGGTAGTCTGTCCAACCACTTGCAAATTGTGATTATTTAGGTCCTGAAGATTTGTAAAACGGGTCTTTATATTCTGCAAATCTGCAAGGATATTATCAGTCACTCCGCAAAGTTCCTTTATGCGGGCCTCCATTTTCCAGATCTTTTAAGACAGGATACTGGAAGAAGAGAGAAAAAAAAAACAATAGTGTTCACCTGTGGCAACACTGAAGAAAGAAAAAACTTTAAGGGAACTGCTCACCTGGAATGGTTGTGAGAAGTCACAACCACTATCATCACAGAAAGCTTTCAACCAGACATCTGATATCCAGAGTTTCAGCAGACAAAAAGAGAAGAGAAAAAAAAAAAAAAAACAATAGTGTTTACCTGTGATAACACTGCAGAAAAAAAAACTTAAGGGAATTGCTCACCTGGAATGGTTGTGAGAAGTCACAACCACTGTCATCACAGAAAGTACAACCGGACATCCGATATCCACAGTACAGCAGACAAGCCTTTCCAGACCCAGCAGACACTAACGTTTGGCTTCAGAATCTTGTAATGTATGTGGTACAGTTCATATAGCGTCTTGTGCTTGGGTGCGATGAAAATACTTGAGACACAGGTTGATAAAGAAAGTCTTGTATTGCTTCATACAAATTGGCAAAAATAAACACACAGGTTGCAAACACAGAAGCAGGAGACACAGCAGGCCAGAGTAATCTAAGCTCAGCAATAACTCTCCACAACAGATTCAGATCTTCTTCTCTGTTACCGCAAGTCCATGCAAACGTGAGGCTCTCAAGAGCAGAGTTCAGAGTCCACAAGTGCTTCAGAGTTCCTCAGTAGGAATGGCTGGAGTACAAGGTCCAAGGCTTCAGGAGTCAGAACACAGGTTCACTGCAGGCTAGATTCTGAAGCACTGATTACTCAGCTGTGGCTGTTTAAGAAGCAAACGGAGAGAATCAGGCGGGAACATGCAAGCTGGAAAACTCCATTTTAACTGAGGGCAAGATAGCTGCAGCAAAACAGAAAGCAAAATGGCCAACGAACAAACTGAGTTTCAGAAACAGATACACAGAACCTTACAAGCACAGTGTCTGACTTGCAAAAAACACGTCTCCAGCCTCTGGACACTACACTGACAGATACAGCAAACCTTCTTGCTACAGCTCGCATTGATGTGCCATCCTGGATGAGCTGCACTACCTGAGACACTTGTGTGGGTTGTAGAGTCCGTCTCATGCTACCACGAGTGTGAAAGCACAACCAACATTCAAAAGTAACCAAAACATCAGCCAGAAAGCATTGGTACTGAGATGTGGTCTGTGGTCCCCACCTGCAGAACCACTCCTTTATTGAGTGTGTCTTGGTAATTGACAATAATTTCCATCTGTTGTCTATTCCATTTGCACAACAGCAGTTTGATTTCACAGAAGTTTGATTTAATTAAAACTGTCTGCTTGGATTGTACAAACACCAAATAGTATGGAGATTGACATAAGTAGGTAAAGTGATATGAAAGGAAATAAAACAGTATTACAGCAACATGTGGCCATTTGCTGTTCATTCAGTCTTCTACATTTTACCTCTCATGTTTTCAAAGGCCAACAGATTGGACAATCAATTTGTGTTTCCTAGGTAAGCATCCTAATATACTTGCTAGTGAAATCTTCCACAGCAGGGATCTCATCAATTTATAGGGGAAGCAAAGTGAACTAAAGACTTAGCACACTAATGACGCTAATTTAATGTTCCTGAAGGAGGGCTGAAATGCAGCAATAAAACAGTTGGCCAAATTTGTAAATGAACCTTAGGAGAAATTTGCTTCTATATTAAGCTTTTCTCTCAATGCTACATTCAAACACAGTAAATAGCTACAAACAAGTATTAAGCAATTAAAAAATAGCTGTGGTAAAATAAAACACAAGAGCCCTAGCTTAATGAGCTTACAATGTAAATCGTACAGCACATTTACTATCATGGCCATGGAGGAATGCCTGTTAGTTCCTGTTACCACATGCAAAATGTTCCTTTTTACATTCCTTCTTTCAATGCCTGCACATTTGATGCAGTATAATTTTGTCTTAGTGCCCCTTTAAGAATTTGGGAGCTTGCGCACCATCGGGAGAACTGCGCGGCATATGCAGTCCCATGGGCACCATGGCCGGGAATGAGGACACTGATGCGCGGCCTGGAGTGGTAGTGTATGTCAGCATCCCTGCCTGGAGGAGTGACAGGGAACATACAGGGACGCCAGCATTAGCGTTACACATATCCAAGAAGTATCGGTTCTCCTTGCGGAGATCGGCATGCCGAGATGAGGAGACTTAAAGCCGCAATGCTCCTCTGGGAAATATGCTAATTATGCAAATTGTCTCTTCAGAGAGGAATAGAGCTAGAACTCTAGTGCCACCTATTGGAAGGTAGCAATCCTATAAGTCAATGTTGACCCTTTAACGAGCCTTGTCACATGACCTAGGATAATAGCCAAACCAGAATCTCAATTTGCAGACATAACCCATTGCGCTTTCGAAACTCATGACGCTGAGCCCCAGAAGTCACTCCATCACACTGCATGGGCTTAGGAGCTGGCTCACTAGGCAACACCATCTCACGCATACCTCTGCGCTCACGCAAACGTCTGTCAATTTGAATAGCCAATGACATAGAATCATTGAGACCAGAGGGGACAGGGAATCCCACCATAACATCCTTTACATTCTCTGACAGCCCCTTCCGAAAAAGGGCTGCCAAAGCATCATCATTCCATTTGGTCAGGACTGCCCACTTTCGGAATCTCTGACAGTACAACTCAGCATCTTCAAGACCCTGATTTAATGCCAACAAGGTCTTTTCAGCTTGATCAGTGACATTAGGTTCATCGTACAATAACCCCAGAGCCTGAAAAAATACATCAACATCATTCAAAACAGGATCCCCAGGTGTCAGGGAAAAAGCCCAATCCTGAGGGTCGCCGCACAGCAGTGAGATGACAATTTGAACCTGCTGTGCTGCGTTCCCTGAGGACTTAGGCTTCAAGGCAAAAAACAACTTACAGTTATTTTTGAAATTCAGAAATTTAGCCCGATCCCCCAAAAACAAATCTGGCATGGGAATCCTAGGTTCCACAACCGGCAACCTAGCAATATAGGTAGCAATACTCCGAACCTCAGAGGCAAGCTGATCCACACGGCCAGACAACTGTGCAAACTCCATTGAGAGAAAAAAAAATCCTCCTCAGCACCCAGAGAAAAAGAGGGAAAAAATGCAACAAACAGAAAAAAAAAATCTCTGACAACTCTGACAACTTTTTTTTCTTTCCACACTATTTTTCCCTTCTGTGAGTACCATATAATTTACAGTTTGGGCCGGTGATAATGTTATGTTTAGGTAGCTGAGGAGAAAAAGCAAAAACGGCAATACACCAGAGAGGCTGGAACCTATTGGATTGCAGTAACCTGAACTAACCACACAACTAGAGGTAGCCGTGGAGCGTTCCTACGTTGATCCTAGACGCCTCGTCACAGCCTGAGAGATAACTACACCTAAAGGCAGAAAGATGAAAGCTATCTGCCCCGGAGCAGATCCCCAAAGAAAATAGGAAGCCCCCAAACAAGTAATGGCGGTTAGACAAGAAGAAGCACGGACACAGACAGAAAATAGAATGAGCAAACGCTGGGGCCCAATCTGTCTAGACAGAAAAGTACAGGAAAGAATTCTGCAGAAAATATCTTATCTGAAAGCAGCAGATGCATGCAAGACTCCAGCAAACTTCCAAATGAACCAGGAACCACAATTGAGTCAAGAACAATTGATCACCGGCGACCATCATGGGAGGGAACCTCCCTTATATCAGTCCAATCAGTGATCCCAGATTGCCATTCCTCACTGTAAGGTTCAGTACTGTCTGTAATCACCAGAGGGAGCATCTGCTCAGAAACCATCTCTAGCACATTCATAAAAGTGCTGCATTCATCTTTCCTTCAACTTTGACCAAGTTTCCTGTGCCTTTGTAGCTCACACATCCCCAAAACATCAGCGATCCACCTCCGTGCTTTATAGTAGGAATTTATGCTTCTTTCATCATAGGCCTTGCTGACCTGTCTCCAAATGTAACGTTTATGGCTGTGGCCAAAAAGTTCAATTTTGGTCCCATCACTCCAAATTACCTTGTTCCAGAAGTTTTGAGGCTTGTCTCTGTGCTGTTTTGTGTTATGATTTGGTAGCTGAGGAGAGCAGCCAAAAAAGGCAATACACCAGAGAGGTTGGAATCTACTGGATTGCAGTACCCTGACTAACCACCACAACTAAAGGCAGCCGTTGAGCGTACCTACGTTGGTCCTAGACGCCTCGTCACAGCCTGAGAAGCTAACTACACCTAAAGATAGAAAGAGGAAAACTATCTGCCCCGGAGCAGATCCCCAAAGAACATAGGAAGCCCCCAAACATGTAATGGCGGTTAGACAAGAGGAAATACAGACACAGACAGAAAATAGTATGAGCAAACGTTGGGGCCCAATCTTCCTAGAAAGAAAAGGATAGGAAGGACACTTACTGCAATCCAAAAAACCCTAAAAAAATACCAACTCACTAATTGCAAAAACACCTGAGATCACACGACCTCTACCACCTAAATTAGTTCTCTGGTGTAACAAAACTACGCAGCAGCCACTGAAAAAACTGGAAAAGGCAAATGAACAAATAACAGTGGCTCAGATAAACTGAAAGGAGCACAAGCCCCCGGAGGGGACCTGGCTGACCTCCACAGAAGTGCAGGACAAAATGCAAAAAGCAAGCACAAAAATAAAAGCAGAAAATATCTTATCTGTTAGCAGAAGATGCAGGCAAGACACAGCAAGCTTCCAAGAAACCAGGAACCAAAGTTGAGACAAGAACAATTGATCACCGGCAACCCTGATGGGAGGGAACCTCCCTTATATACAGTCAGGGCCAGAAATATTTGGACAGTGACACAATTTTCGCGAGTTGGGCTCTGCATGCCACCACATTGGATTTGAAATGAAACCTCTACAACAGAATTCAAGTGCAGATTGTAACGTTTAATTTGAAGGGTTGAACAAAAATATGTGTTAGAAAATGTAGGAACTGTACACATTTCTTTACAAACACTCCACAATTTAGGAGGTCAAAAGTAATTGGACAAATAAACATAACCCAAACAAAATATTTTTATTTTCAAAATTTTGTGGCGAATCCTTTGGAGGCAATCACTGCCTTAAGTCTGGAACCCATGGACATCACCAAACGCTGGGTTTCCTCCTTCTTAATGCTTTGCCAGGCCTTTACAGCCGCAGCCTTCAGGTCTTGCTTGTTTGTGGGTCTTTCCCTCTTAAGTCTGGATTTGAGCAAGTGAAATGCATGCTCAATTGGGTTAAGATCTGGTGATTGACTTGGCCATTGAAGAATGTTCCACTTTTTTGCACTCATGAACTCCTGTGTAGCTTTGGCTGTATGCTTGGGGTCATTATCCATCTGTACTATGAAGCGCCGTCCAATCAAGTTTGCAGCATTTGGCTGAATCTGGGCTGAAAGTATATCCCGGTACACTTCAGAATTCATCCGGCTACTCTTGTCTGCTGTTATGTCATCAATAAACACAAGTGACCCAGTGCCATTGAAAGCCATGCATGGCCATGCCATCACGTTGCCTCCACCATGTTTTACAGAGGATGTGGTGTGCTTGGATCATGTGCCGTTCCCTTTCTTCTCCAAACTTTTGGCTTCCCATCATTCTGGTACAGGTTGATCTTTGTCTCATCTGTCCATAGAATACTTTTCCAGAACTGAGCTGGCTTCTGGAGGTGTTTTTCAGCAAATTTAACTCTGGCCTGTCTATTTTTAGAATTGATGAATGGTTTGCATCTAGATGTGAACCCTTTGTATTTACTTTCATGGAGTCTTCTCTTTACTGTTGACTTAGAGACAGATACACCTACTTCACTGAGAGTGTTCTGGACTTCAGTTGATGTTGTGAATGGGTTCTTCTTCACCAAAGAAAGTATGCGGCGATCATCCACCACTGTTGTCTTCCATGGGCTCCCAGGTCTTTTTGGATTGATGAGTTCACCAGTGCTTTCTTTCTTTCTCAGGATGTACCAAATTGTAGATTTTGCCACTTCTAATGTAGCAATTTCTTGGATGGTTTTTTTTCTGTTCTTGCAGCTTAAGGATGGCTTGTTTCACCTGCATGGAGAGCTCCTGTGACCACATGTTTCCTTCACAGCAAAACGTTCCAAATGCAAACACCACACCTCAAATCAACTCCGGCCCTTTCATCTGCTTAATTGAGAATGACATAACAAAGGGATTGCCCACACCTGTCCATGAAATAGCCTTGGAGTCATTTGTCCAATTACTTTTGGTCCCTTTAAAAACAGGGTGGCACATGTTAAGGAGCTGAAACTCCTAAACCCTTCATCCAATTTTAATGTGGATACCCTCAAATGAAAGCTGAAAGTCTGAACTTCAACTGCATCTGATTTGTTTTGTTTCAAATTCATTGTGGTAATGTCTAGAACCAAAATTAGATAAATGTTGTCTCTGTCCAAATATTTATGGACCTAACTGTAAGACCAGTCTGTAACACCTGATTGCCAATCTTCACAATCTTCATTGAATAGTTCAGTACTGTTTGTAACCACCAGAGGGAGCTTCTGCTCAGAATTCATTTCTAACACATTCACAACAGTTTTGCGTATTGTAGGAGAGATACTTTGTGGCATTTGCGCAATAATGGCTTTCTTCTGGTGACTTGACCATGCAGCCCATTTTTCTTCAAGTGACTACTTATTGTGCATCTTGAAACAGCCACACTGCTAGTTTTCAGAAAGTCCAGTATTTCAGCTGATGTTATTTGTTGGTTTTTCTTTGCATCTCGAACAATTTTCATGGCAGTTCTGGGCAAAATTTTTGTTGGTCTACCTGACCGTGGTGCTGTTTTTACAGAGTCCTGATTTTCCATTTATTAATCACAGTTTGAATGCTTCTGACTGGCATTATCAATTCCTTAGATATCTTTTTGTATCCCTTTTCTGTTTTATAAAGTTCAACTACGTTTTCCCATAAATTTATTGACAATTCTTTTGCTTTCCCCATGACTCACAATCCAGAAATGTCAGTGGCTGGATGAAAGATGCAAGAGTCTGTCTGGATCCCAGAAACTCACTCAGCTTTTATGCACACACACTGATTACAAGCAAACAGGTCACAGGTGAGGATGTTACTTTTAGTAGCCATTCAAACCCATTTGTGTCAACTTCTGTGCATGTTATCAGGCCAAAATCACCAGGGTATGTGAACTTTTGATCAGGATCATTTAGATGTTTTGGGTTGTCATTATGATTTAAAAAGAAAAAACACAGCAGTTTGACAATAAATGGCTACACCCAACTACTAACCATGAGTGGATAAAAAGATTTGGTGTTATCATTCATATTCTCTAAAAAAACGCCAAAAATGCAGAAATTCTGCCTGGGTATGTAAACTTTTCAGCACAACTGTACTCTTATGGTTTCCGGTTGCAATGACACACTGGGAGAGCCCCTGAGAACAGCAGAACAACACCCTATAAGTGACTCCATTTTACAAACTATACCTTTCAATGAATTCACCTAGGGGTGCAGTGATCATATTGACACCACAGCTGTATCACAGAATTTTACATTGTACATTGGACAATGTAGAAAAAATAATTACATTTTTACCACAAAATTTTGTTTCAGCTACAAATTTTAAATTTTCACATGGAGAAATGGGTAAAAATGGCACTAAAATTTGTCACAATTTCTGCTGAACATGGAAATGAGGCTTTACAGTACTGCTTACCCACACGCGAGACTCGGGAGGGACGGAGCGCTCTTTGCCTCTTGGTGCGCTGACTTTCCTAGAATAGCTTGCAGACTCCATATACAGAGCCCCTAAGTGTTAGAAGAGCAGAATCCCCCATAAAGTTACCCCATTTTGGAAATTATATCCTGTCATACATGCAAACACTAAATGTGGTTTAGGCACAGTGTGGGGCTTAGAAGGGAAAATAGCATTTGGATGTGAAAGTGCAGAATTCAATGGATTTCTTCTGGGGGTCAGGAGCCATAGAGTGTTTTTCAGAGCCTTTGTCCTACCAGTAACTAGGAAGCCCCCTATATTTCCATTGACAGATGACAGACCTGAGGGGGGACTTGCTTTTATTGTGGATTGAGATGAAGCTTTTGTTGGGAACATTTACATAAGATTTGGGATCACATTTATCCGGCGCTCTACGTTGAGTACTTATATTGAAGTTTCTATCTAAATCTCAGAATGACGTGAGTCACTAGAGTTGAGCGAAACAGGTCGGACCAGACCGAAACCCGACCATAGCGTGAGGTCGGCCATGCGGTCGGCAAAACGAGCGCCAAAGTCGGATTTCTGAGAATGCTTGCAGGTGCCTTTTTTTCAGCCAATGAGCAAGGACGTACACTGTGGGCAACGAGATGACATGTGCAGCGTCCACCACCATCGTAGAGAAGGGCATTGCAGTGATTGCTTGGGGGGCGTCATAGTGTCTATAAAAGCCCTGACCGCTGACCTCCATTTTACTTCTGCCGATTTTAACAGTAGGGAGAGGTTGCTGTTTATCAGTAGGGAGAGAGTTAGGGCCGGAAAGAGAAGTTCTTCTGTGCTTGTGCTGATAGCAATTGTGCTGTACAGTTAGTGTACAGTGACAGGGGAGGATTTTCTTGTGTGCAGCAGCCCTGGTTATTAGGCTGCCTGATAGCTGTATTGCTGTGTGTACACTGCTGTGCAGACTGCTTTTTACACAGCACTAATACTTTTATTCTTTTTTTCTGCACAGTTACCGACCGTTCATTTTTTCCCACACCGTATAGAACTGTACGCTCATCAAACACTACTGTGTACCGGCTGGTATCAAGGACAAATACATGCTGACTATCTTTGTCTGACTCCGGAAATATATACGGATATTTCAATTTTCCCCTACACAATATACAGCTATACGCTTCTGATACAGTACCATATTTCTGCTTTTTGTATTACGGTCAAATCCATACTGAGTGATCGTCTGTGTGTGACTCCGGAAATATATACGGAGATTTAAATTTTCCCCTACACCGTATACAGCTGTACGCTCCTCATAAAGTACCACATATCTGCTGCTATTTTTGGTGCATTTTCCCAAACATGAGAAAGTATGGTGGAAGAGGCCGCGGACGTGGGCGGGGGGGCCAGCTGGTAATGATGGTGGGGGTGGTGCTTCTGCTGGTAGTGCCAAAAGCACAATAGTACCTAAGGCAGGAGGTGTTGAGCCTGCGCCATCATCTGGCTCCAGAAGGCCTGGAAGGCTCCCTTTTCTGGGAGTAGGTAAACCGCTTTTAAAGCCGGAGCATCAGGAACAGGTTTTGGCTTACATTGCCGAAACAGCCTCCAGCTCTATCGCCTCCTCTTCTGAAGTTTCAAAAACTGCAAGCACTGAGTCATCAGTGCAGGCTCCTGGTCAGGAACAACACCTTTCCTTATGTCCTTCGCCCCCACGAAAAGTGAAGGATGCGGTAGGCCACACTTCAGATTACTCCATGGAGCTCTTTTCACATACCATGCCTAACTTATCAAGTCAAATCCTGAATTCCCCAGTCCAAGATGAATATGACATGGAGTGCACTGATGTACAGCCACTGCTATATGATTCTGCTGGTACAGTCACCCAGAGCACTACATTGCCCTCGCAGTCTACTGAGCCAGAATCTGACCCTGATGAAACTCAGGTGCCCCCTACTATACCACCTTACACGGTGACACAGAGGAAGGTGCAGATGAAATTGAAGAGGAGGTGATGGATGACCCAGTTGTTGACCGGGATTAGCATCCATTGGGGAAGAGGGTGCCGCTGGCAATATCTCAGAAGAGGAGGAGGATCAGCAGGAGGCATCAACATCGCAGCTGGTTTTATCTGGCAGGCCCGTAGTAGTCCAAAAACGTGTTAAAAAAACAAAAAGAGTTGCAGGACAGCTTGGCCAGACGGTCAAATTAGCACAGCGTGCAAGCCCTGAAAAGTTTTCCCATAGTAGGAAGAGTGCAGTGTGGCACTTTTTTGACCAAAATCCTATTGATGAGGCAAAGGTTATCTGTAAGAAGTGCGGAAAGACCTGTAGCCGAGGGAAAAATCTCCAAAATTTGAATACCAGTTGCATGCTTAGACATGTAAACACCATGCACTTGCAAGCATGGACGGACTACAAAACCTCAGGTAGCACACGTGCACCTGCTCCGACTGAAGGTAGCCAGCAACGCTACATCGCTTCCCCCACTGTAAGCCCACCAGTTAGCACACCACCAGCAAGAAATGTTGAGGTGTCGTCGCAAGGCCAAAGCAGTCAGTGAATCCCAATGGTTTTCCAACAAAAGACTGCATCTAGGCCATCATCACCATCA
Organism: Oophaga sylvatica; assembly: GCA_033576555.1. Taxonomy (NCBI): domain Eukaryota; kingdom Metazoa; phylum Chordata; class Amphibia; order Anura; family Dendrobatidae; genus Oophaga; species Oophaga sylvatica. Next base: position 425,424,653 of record JARQOD010000005.1, read on the forward strand.
CCAACCCCCTCTCAGTCCGCCATGTCCACAGCTAGTTCCACCATATGCAGTTCTCAAGTCCAGCTCACCGTAGCAGAGACTCTGAGTAGGACAAGAAAGTACTCATCCTCTCATCCGCGTACACTGGCTTTGAACACCTACATTGCCAAACTAATCTCATTAGAGATGATGCCCTTCCGTTTGGTTGAAAGTGCAGCGTTCCAAGAGCTCATGGCCTACGCTGTCCCACGCTATGACCTACGCAGTCTGCACTTCTTTGCTAGAAAAGCCATCCCTGCCCTCCACCTGCATGTGAAAGACTGCATTGTCCATGCACTCAAACAATCAGTGGGTGGAAAGGTGCACCTCACAACAGATGAATGGGCCAGTAGGCATGGCCAGGGCCATTACATGTCCATCACTGCGCACTGGGTGAATGTGGTGGATGCAGGGTCCACAGGGGACAGCGTCGGTGGGACAGTGCTGCCTAGCCCACGGTATAGGCAACAGTTGGCTGTAGGCATTCGACCCTCCTCCTCCTCCTCCAGAAGCGAAAGCTCGTCGACAGAGCGCAGTCGCACAAGCACTCCATCTGCAGCTGCCAGTGTTGCACACGAGGTGTCACACTATCGAAAAGGTAGTGGCAAGCGTCAGCAGGCTGTTTTAAAGATGATGTCTTTGGGTGACAACAGACACACTGCGGAAGTACTCGCTGACTACTTGCAGCGAGAAACTGAGTCATGGCTGGGCAATCTACATCTTGAGCCAGGCAAGGTAGTCAGTGATAACGGCCGTAATTTTGTGGCGGCCATAGCCCTGGCAAAACTCAGACACATACCTTTCCTAGCTCACACCTTGAGCCTGGTGGTGCAGTGCTTCATAAATAATTATCCGGAGTTACCAACCCTGCTCCATAAGGTGCGAAGACTGTGCTCGCACATCCGTTGCTCGCCCGTAGTCTCCAGTTGTATGCAGAGGCTGCAACGATCGCTCCACCTCCCCAAGCACCGCCTAATCATAGACTTTGCAACAAGGTGGAACTCCACCATGCACATGGTTGAGAGGCTGTGTGAACAGAGGCAGGCCTTAATGCATTTGTGGGAGGATACACGGGCAGGCAGTTTGAGGGCAGACATCAAGTTATCGGGTGCGCAGTGGTCAAAGCTGGAAGACCTCTGTAAAGTCCTTCAGTGTTTTGAGGAATGCACACGGCTGGTAAGCGCAGACGACGCCATCATAAGCATGAGCATCCCACTTATGCGTCTGCTCATGCAAACTTTGACGCACATTAAGGATCAGGCGTCTGCAGCGGAGGAGGAAGAGGAGGAGGAGGAGGGAAGCCTTGATGACAGTCAGCCATAGTCTGCTCAGGGAACTGTCCTGGACGAGGTGGAGGAAGAAGAGGAGGAGGAGGATGAGGGGGATGATTATTTTGGGGCAGAGGATATTTCTCGAGGGGCAAGAGAAAATGTTGGTTTGCCAAGGTCAGGTACAGGGTTTGTGCGTGACTGGAGGGATGTGGATTTGGCAGAAAGTGCTCCTCCACCCACCACTGGCAGTGCATCATTGACACCTGGAACATTGGCCCACATGTGTGATTATGTCTTGCGGATCCTAAAAAGAGACCCCCTCATTGCCAAAATTATGAAGGATGACGTCTACTGGTTGGCCAGCATCCTCGATCCACGCTATAAAGGCAAATTACAGAACATCATGCCACAGGAGAACCTAGAGCTAATATTGGCGAACAAACAAGCAACTATGGTAAACCGTTTGTTAGAGGCATTCCCAGCACACAGCAGCGGTGCAGGCTCTACCACGAACCATACTGGGCAGCATGGAAGAGGTGTTTGTAGTGGACACAGCCGAAGTGGCGTTGGAGACAGGGGTTTCATAACCATGTTGTGGACTGATTTCTCGATTACCGCTTACACGAATGGTAATACTGAATCGATTGCAACAGACAGGAGACAGCAGATGTCAACTATGGTTCAAAATTACCTCTCCTGTTGTGAATGTGTTAGAAATTAATTCTGAGCAGAAGCTCACTCTGGTGGTTACAAACAGTACTGAACCATTCAATGAGGATTGGCAATCAGGAGTTACAGACTGGTCTTATATAAGGGAGGTTCCCTCCCATGATGGTTGCCGGTGATCAATTTTTCTTGTCTCAACTGTGGTTCCTGGTTCACTTGGAAGCTTGCTGAGTCTTGCCTCTTCTCCTGCTCTCAGATAAGATATTTTCTGTTTTTTGTTTTTGTGCTTACCATTTGCACATTTCTCTGCATTTCTGTAAGGTTAGCCAGGTTCCCCCCCCGGGGGGCTTGGGCTCCTCTCAGTTCTTCTGGAGCCACTGTTATTTGTTCATTTGCCTTTTCCAGTTTTTTCAGTGGCTGCGGCTTAGTTTTGTTACACCAGAGAACTAATTTAGGTGGTAGAGGTCGTGTGATCTCAGGTGTTTTTGCAATTAGTAGCGTTGGTATTTTTTAGGGTTTTTTGGATTGCAGTGTCTTCCTATCCTTTTCTGTCTAGGCAGATTGGGCCCCAACGTTTGCTCATACTATTTTCTGTCTGTGTCTGTATTTCCTCTTGTCTAACCGCCATTACATGTTTGGGGGCTTCCTATGTTCTTTGGGGATCTGCTCCGGGGCAGATAGCTTTCCTCTTTCTATTTTTTGGTGTAGTTAACCTCTCAGGCTGTGACGAGGCGTCTAGGACCAACGTAGGAACGCTCCACGGCTGCCTTTAGTTGTGGTGGTTAGTCAGGGTACTGCAATCCAGTAGATTCCAACCTCTCTGGTGTATTGCCGTTTTTGCCTGCTCTCCTCAGCTACCAAATCATAACAGTATCACCGGCCAAACTGAAAATTATATGGTACTCAACAGAAGGGAAAAATAGTAAAAGGAAAAAGAAAAAAGGAAGTTGTCAGAAATTTTTTTTTTTTCTCTGTTTGTTGCATTTTTTCTCTCTTTTTCTCTGGGTGCTGAGGAGGATTTTTTTTTCTCTCAATGGAGTTTGCACAGTTGTCTGGCCGTGTGGATCAGCTTGCCACTGAAGTTCGGAGTATTGCTACCTATCTTGCAGGGTTGCCGGTTGTGGAACCTAGGATCCCCATGCTAAATTTCTGAATTTCAAAAATAACTGTAAGTTGTTTTTTGCCTTAAAACCTAAGTCCTCAGGTAACGCATCACAGCAGGTTCAAATTGTCATCTCTCTCCTGCGCGGCGATCCTCAGGATTGGGCTTTTTCCCTGACACCTGGGGACCCTGTTTTGAGTAATGTTGATGCATTTTTTCTGGCTCTGGGGTTATTGTACGATGAACCTAATGTCACTGATCAAGCTGAAAAAACCTTGTTGGCATTAAATCAGGGGCTTGAGGACGCTGAGTTGTACTGTCAGAAATTCTGAAAGTGGGCAGTCCTGACCAAATGGAATGATGATGCTTTGGCAGCCCTTTTTCGGAAGGGTCTGTCAGAGAATGTAAAAGATGTTATGGTGGGTTTCCCTGCTCCCTCTGGTCTCAATAATAATAATAATAATCTTTATTTTTATATAGCGCTAACATATTCCGCAGCGCTTTACAGTTTGCACACATTATCGTCCCTGTCCCCGATGGGGCTCACAATCTAGATTCCCTATCAGTATGTTTTTGGAGTGTGGGAGGAAACCGGAGTACCCGGAGGAAACCCACGCAAACACGGGGAGAACATACAAACTCCTTGCAGATGTTGTCCTAGGTGGGATTCGAACCCAGGACTCCAGCGCTGCAAGGCTGCAGTGCTATCCACTGAGCCACCGTGCTGCCCTATGTCATTCTATGTCATTAGCGATTCAAATTGACAAACGTTTGCGTGAGCGTAGAGGTATGCGTGGAATAGTGTTGCCTTGTGAACCAGCTTCTGAACCCATGCAGTGTGATAGAGTGGTGTCTGGGGCACAGCGTCATGAGTTTCGAAAGCGCAATGGGTTATGTTTCTACTGTGGTGATGCCTCTCATGCTATTTCAGTCTGCCCTAAGCGGGGAAGACGTTTTGCACGCTCAGTTGTCTTGGGTAGTGTTCAGACTAAATTTCTGTTGACTGTTACCCTGATTTGCTCCCTGTCCACATTTTCTGCTCAGGCTTTTGTTGATTTGGGAGCAGCTATTAACCTGATGGATTTTGATTTTGCTAAACGTTGTGGGTTTCCCTTGATACCCCTACGGAAGTCTATTCCCCTACTGGGGATTGATTCTACCCCTTTGGCTGAGAATAAACCCCAGTTCTCTACTCAGGTGATAATGAGGGTTGAACCTGATCATCAGGAGAGTTGCAAATTTTTGGTGCTGTATAATCTGCATGACATTGTTGTACTGGGTTTCCCTTGGTTATAGTCTCATAATCCTGTTTTGGATTGGAAATCTGTGTCTGTAACCAGTTGGGGCTGCCAATGTGTTAATGCCAACACTCCTGTTTTTTCTGCCTCTCCCCAGGCTCAGGATGTTCCTGACTTTTTGACTGATTTTTCTGATGTGTTTAGCGAAAGTAAATCTGCATCCTTGCCACCCCATAGGAGCTATGACTGCGCTATTGAATTAGTGCCTGGTAGTAAATTCCCTAAAGGTCGCCTTTTTAACTTATCTGTACCTGAACATGACGCTATGCGGTCTTATATAAAGGAGTCATTGGAGAAGGGTCATATCAGACCATCCTCTTCACCCTTGGGTGCCGGTTTTTTCTTTGTGGCCAAAAAGGATGGTTCATTAAGGCCGTGTATTGATTATCGTCTCTTGAACAATATCACTGTGAAATATCAATATCCGTTACCCTTGATTTCTGACCTGTTTTCCAGGGTGAAAAGTGCTACTTGGTTTACCAAGCTTGACCTCAGGGGGGCGTATAACCTTATTCGCATTAAGCACGGGGATGAATGGAAGACGGCGTTTAATACCCCTGAGGGGCATTTTGAGTACCTAGTGATGCCCTTTGGGCTCACTAATGCTCCTTCCGTCTTCCAGTCCTTCATGAATGACATTTTCAGGGATTTTGTGGATAAATTTCTGATTGTTTATTTGGATGATATCTTGATTTTTTCCAATGACTAGGACTCTCATGTGAAACATGTTCGGACTGTGTTCCAGATTTTGAGAGAGAATGCTCTGTATGTGAAGGGATCAAAGTGTCTTTTTGGCGTACAGAGGATCTCATTTCTGGGATTCATTTTGTCCCCATCTGTTATTGAAATGGACCCGGTCAAGGTTCAGGCCATCTGTGATTGGGTCCAACCTACTTCATTAAAGGCTCTTCAGAGATTCTTGGGTTTTGCCAATTTTTATCGTAAATTTATTGGTAATTTCTCTGTTTTTGTTAAACCATTGACTGATTTGACCAAAAAGGGTTCTGATGTGGTGAATTGGCCTCCTGAGTCAGTCTCTGCGTTTCAGGAACTTAAGCAGAGATTCACTTCTGCTTCTGTTCTACGGCAGCCTGATGTTTCTCTGCCATTTCAGGTGGAGGTTGATGCGTCTGAAATTGGGGCAGGTGCCGTTTTGTCCCAAAGAGATCCAGAGACCTCTAAAAGTAAAAATATAAGAACGCTAACCAGCTCACCGGTTTGTAGAAGCACGGATCCTCCGCTTGATCAAACGTGAAGATACATGAGAAAATGAAGGAAAAAGGGATCCAGCTTCAATAAAATCTTCATCTTTATTGATTCATAAAAACATGAATAATGGCATGCTCCTGGACAAGCTCAGGACAAGGCTACGCGTTTCGATCACAGGGATCTTTATCACAGCTGACATATTCAGACAAAGGCACATATTTAAGACAAAGGAAGACCAATCACGATCAGAAAAAATGTCATGTGATTTTTGACAAGTCCTTTAACAATTTTCACATAACGAATAAAGAAAAAAAAAAAAACACAAAAAAAAAAACAAAACAATATTTACACAAAAATTAAATCAATGCAAAGAAATAAAATTAATAATGGAACATCAATTCGTTTCTTTTGTTGAGACCAAATGGATGTCTGGTATGTAGATTAAAGATCCAGAAAGCTTCACGTGTGAGGAGTCGCTGACGTGCATCTCCACCTCGGGCAGACAGGTTAACACTTTCAATACCTGTGACTTGGAAGGAAGAAACATTGCGAGCATGCTGAAAAATAAAATGTTTAGCAGCAGCAGAAATATTGCGATTCGAAGAAACATTCTTTACATCCTGCAAATGTTCAGCGATCCTGATTTTTAGTTTCCTAGTAGTGCAGCCTATATAAGATAAATTGCAAGTAGTGCACATAATTTTATATACCACATAGCATGAATTACAATTGATATATTTGTTAATGGTATAAATCGCAGTGCTGTCATTATTTTCAAAGGTTTTCGTTACACAAACATATTTGCAAAGTGCACATCTATTGTGGCCACATTTATAAAAACCTTTATGTTCTAACCACGATGTTTTATGAGAAGAGAAATTATTACTGAACATGCTTGGAGAAACTTTGTTACCAATAGATGGCGCTTTCCTTGAAACAACATTAATACCTGACGATAGAATATCGGCAAGAGAGGGATCTTCATATAAAATAGGCAGCGATCTCAAAATGATTTTTTTGATGTCCCCAAATTGAGGACTATATTGAGCACAAAAATATGGTTTCACTGCAAGATCATTTTTTTGTTGTCGCCCTCCACTAATGAGATCCTCTCTGTTTTTATTACTTACAATTGTTTGTGCTCTTTTTAATGACCATTTAGGATAATTTCTGTTTTTTAATTTTGTATCCACACAAAATGTTAAAAACCTTTTCCTGTTATTCCCAAATCTGTAGGAGTCGTGCAGCAAGTTTCTACAAATATTCACTTGGGTTAGATATTCACCCAAAGGAATCGAAATAAAATTTATTAGATGACATGTTTAGGGGTGACTGCTTTGCTGCATGCAAGATATGAATTACCAGCACAATGTGTTTGACTGCAAACGTTATTAGTAATAACTAACAGAGGTCATGTACACCCAAACATATGCAAGACAAGCGAAATTGTTATGAGACTTGGCAAAATGTAAGTCGGTAAATTACTAATTGTCTGGTGTTGGTTGAGACTGGACTGTTGCCTGCTGCATGCAAGATAGAATCCAGCACAAGGTTGCTGAACTTAGTAATTAACAATCATGACATTCATCAAAAAGAATTGTTATATGAAATTATGAGTAAATTATTGATATATATCATAAATCCGATATGGCAGGTACATCAATCCAAATGATGAGTAAATCATCAATATATCTACCATACCAAGCAATCGAGTCAATAAATGGATTAGTAGCTGAAAAAATAAAAAAATATTCCCAATATGACATAACAAGATTAGCTAGAGATGGCGCGAATTTCGCACCCATCGCCACGCCAGATTTTTGTAAAAAAAATTTATTGTCAAATGAGAAAAAATTGTGGGTTAATAAAAATTGAATAACTTGTAAAATATAATTAATGAGATCCTGGGAATAATTACTGAATTTCGTTAAGACAAACTGCAGCGCTGTCATGGCAACATTGTAAGGTATACAGGTATATAAAGAAGTCACATCACAACATAACCAAGTATTTTCTTTAGACCAGATTTTCTTGGAAAACATTCTCAGCACTTCTTTAGAATCTTTAATATAACCAGGAGTGATTTGTACTAGTGGTTGAAGTAGTGAGTCAACCCATTCACCCAGATGTTCATTTAAAGATCCAATCCCTGAGGTAATAGGTCTCATGGGGGGGCTTTTCATATCCTTGTGAATTTTTGGGAGACCATGCATGATAGGGATAATAGGATGAGACACTGTGAGATAATCGATTTGTTTTTTGGTTAAGATGCCAAGGCTGAAACCCTCATTGATAATTTGGATAATCTCACTTTTAAATTTATCAGTGGGATTTGTATGGAGTTTTTCATATACATCACTGTCAGACAAGAGAGACATAATTTGAGAATGATAATCCTCTTTATTCAGAATAACTACCATGCCACCCTTGTCCGACATTTTAATTATTATATCTGACATACTTTTGATCTCATCTAATGCAGTTTTCTGGGCTTTTGTTAAATTGGAATGATTTCTGCTGCTGCCCATTTTAATCCCATCATGAAGGATTTTTAAATCCCTCTCTATCACCTCCTGGTATTTAGTCATGCAATCAGGCCTGGATTGAATGGGATAAAAAGAGGGATTTTTTGTTTTAAACACAGGTGCATGAATGGTATCAGATTCATTATCATAGGAATGAGTAGACAAACTAAACAAAGTGTTGAGAGATACCTGTTCTCTGAAAGACAAGTCAGTAAATTCATTATTATATGTCAGCGACTCCTGCAAAGGGGTCTCATCAGAATGATTTAAAAAATGCTTTTTGATGGTAAGGTCTCGCATAAACTTATTGACGTCCAAAATAGTAGAAAAAAGATTGAAATTCTGATCGGGCACAAAATTCAGACCTAAGGACAAAACATCTAAGGGTGAGTTTCCACGGTCAGGAAACGCTGCGTGTTTGGCGCTGTGCGCTGGCGCAGCGCCAAACACGCAGCGTCCAGATGTTACAGCATAGTGGAGGGGATTTCAAGGAATCCCGTCTCCACCATGCGTAACAATACGCAGGTGGCAAACCTGCGTAAACGGACATGCGGCGCGTCTTTTTAGACCGCAGCATGTCCTCGCGTATTGCGGCGACGGTGCGTCGCCGCAACAGAATTAACACAGGGCTATGTAGCCCTGCGCTCTTTCCGGAGGTGTTCCGGAGGTGTCCTGAACACCTCCGGAAAGATCGCGCGTCATAAAGGGGGCGGGGCTTAGACGGAGCGGAATTTCCGCTCCGTCCAAAGCGCTATGGTTCCGGACCGTGGAACCATAGCCTAATTGCGTTTTGGTAAAGTCTCGTGCAGATAAATTCTCACACGTGAAGCTTTCTGGATCTTTAATCTACATACCAGACATCCATTTGGTCTCAACAAAAGAAACGAATTGATGTTCCATTATTAATTTTATTTCTTTTCATTAATTTAATTTTTGTGTAAATATTGTTTTTTTTTTTTTTTTGTGTTTTTTTTTTTTTTCTTTATTCGTTATGTGAAAATTGTTAAAGGACTTGTCAAAAATCACATGACATTTTTTCTGATCGTGATTGGTCTTCCTTTGTCTTAAATATGTGCCTTTGTCTGAATATGTCAGCTGTGATAAAGATCCCTGTGATCGAAACCGTAGCCTTGTCCTGAGCTTGTCCAGGAGCATGCCATTATTCATGTTTTTATGAATCAATAAAGATGAAGATTTTATTGAAGCTGGATCCCTTTTTCCTTCATTTTCTCACCTCTAAAAGTAACCCTTGTGCCTTTTTCTCTCGAAAATTTTCTCCAACTGAACGTAATTATGACGTGGGTAATCGGGAGTTATTGGCCATGAAGTGGGCTTTTGAAGAGTGGAGACATTGGCTGGAGGGAGCCAAACATCATTTGGTGGTCCTCACGGACCATAAGAATCTGGTTTATCTGGAATCAGCCAGGCGACTTAATCCTAGACAGGCCAGGTGGGCCTTGTTTTTCACACGTTTTAATTTTGTGGTTTCCTTTCTTCCTGGCACTAAGAATGTTAAGGCGGATGCCCTCTCGAGGAGTTTCCTTGCGGACTCTCCTGAGTTATCTGATCCTGCTGTTATTTTGAAAGAGGGTGTAGTTCTTTCCGCCATCTCGCCCAATTTGAGACTGGCTCTGGAAGGGTGTCAGGAGGATAAACCCGAGCATTGCCCTATTGGGAAATTGTTTGTCCCAGACCGGTGGAAAAAGAGTGTGATGTCTGAGATTCATTGTTCCGCGTTGGCCGGTCATCCCGGAATTTTTGGTACCAGAGACTTGGTTAGTCGGTCCTTTTGGTGGCCTACTTTGTCTCGTGACGTCAGGGAATTTGTGCAGTCCTGCGGGACTTGCTCTAGCTCCAAGCCTTGCTCTCGCTCTAGTGGTTTGTTGATGCCATTGCCTGTGCCCAAGGAACCATGGACCCATATCTCTATGGATTTCATTTCCGACCTCCCTGTTTCTCAGAGAATGACCGTTATCTGGGTCATAACATCCTCCCCTATCGATGTTCTCCCTCACAGTTCATTCCCCTTTGACTACTGGGCCTGTAAACTGTACACCTGGCCTGAATTGGCACAATATGCCTTTCAGGAGCTCGCTTGCCCTGCTGGTAGTGTGCTATCAGAAAGAGTCTTCAGTGCTGCTGGATCAATCCTGACAGAAAGAAGGACCCGGCTGTCAACCCAAAATGTAGGTGATCTCACCTTCATTAAAATGAACCATGCTAGGTTTCAAAGGATTTTGTACCACCTTCCCCTGATGACACATAGGTTGCCAGCAAAATGGTTTGCTTTGTCCTCCTCTTCCTCCGACTTCTCAGATTCCTCCATTTGCAGCTGCTGAACGTCCAGCCTACACCTCAACATATGCCAGTTTTTCCACCTCCCTAACTGGGCTGTACCTCCCCAGGGCCAGCGTAAGCAACTGTCGCACCCGGGCAAGTGCTGGGGCCCTGAGCAGATGGGGGACCCAATCACCGTCAGAGACACCGGCGTACTATGAGGGGCCCTGTGCCAGTGCCGGCGCCCACGAGTGTGCCCCCCCTGCTTGCTCAGGGCCCCAGCACTTGCATTACTGTACCTCTCCCTGCTCCACCGCTGTGACGTCTTCCGCGTTTCCTGACTGTGACATTCAGGCCAGAGAGCGCAATGACGTCACGTCTGTGCGCCCTCTGCCTGAACAGTCACAATGCAGAGAGCTGGAAGATGGTGACGCTGAGGAGTCCAGAGTAGAGCAGTGCCCAGCGAGGAGAGGTATTTCATTTTTTTAATGTTTGGAGCAATATATGGGGAGCATTATACACTGGAGAATTATATATGGGGCTTATCATACACTTGAGCATCATAGATAGGGCCCAATATACACTGGAGCATTATATATGGGGCCCATAATACACTGGAGCATCATATATGGGGCCCATTATATATGGAGCATTATATAGGCCCATCATATACTGGAGCATCATCCATGGGGCACATCATATACTGGAGCATCATATGGGGCCCATTATATATGGCACATCATATGGGGCACATTATATATGGAGCATCACATTGAGCCCATTATATATGGAGCATTATATATGGGGACCATTATATTTGGAGCATTATATGGGGCTCATCATACACTGGAGCATCATATATGGGGCCCATCATATACTAGAGCATCATATGGGGTTCATTATTTATGGGGCATCATATAAGGCCCTTTATATATGGAGCATCATATGGAGCACATATGGGGCCTATTCTGTATGGAGCATTATATGGAGCCCATTCTGTATGGAGCAATATATGGGGCCCATCATATACTGTATGGAGCTTTATATGCTACTCATTATACTGTATGGAGCAATATGTGGGGCTCATTATACTCTTTGGGGACCGTCCTATACTGTATGGCACATTATATTGGGACCATCATATAATGGAGCATTATGTGGAGCTCATCATATACTGTATGGAACATTTTATGGAACCAATTATGTATGGAGCAATATATGGGGCTCATTATTCTGTATGGAGCAATATAAGTGGCTCATTATATTGTATGAAGCATTTTATTGGGCCCAGTATTCTGTACGGAGCATCATATATGGGACTCATTATTCTGTATGGAGCAATATATGGGGCTCATTATTCTGTATAGAGCAATATATGGGGCTCATTATTCTGTATATAATATAATGAAATCAGGCACTCAACTTTGTATTGTGAAGATAACCAATAATATTTATTGTGGACAATTCATGCGGTTTTCAAGAAGTTTTTTTTGGCAATGGTGAAACGTTTCGGCAGACACTCTGCCTTTATCAATCGCCTCTTATTACAATTAGGAAAACCTTTAAAACAAAATGGACAAAATGAAAGAAATTTTTTTTTAAATAATGAAGTATATACAAATATGGAAATAGTTTTGGTAACTTGACATGTTAAAGTATACATGGAATTGGAAATAGGAACAGTCCAAATATTCCTGTGAAAAAGTCATAACATACCGTTTCAAGGTTGAGAAAACATATAAGTGTAAATTATCACATCTCATTAACCGGATAGTTATCTGAAAAAAGGCTTAGTGTATAGAACATGCATACCCTTCAGCACAGATAACTTCGCTGAGTTGTTTTTTTTATTACTTTGTGCAGCCTATAGACAGAAAAGGAAGAAGCACATGTGCTATAATAAACCGTTATGGTAAGGTAGTTTTTATGGGTGATGGCGGTGTACAGGGAATGCATACCCTTATAGTGAGCTCAGGATATCGTACGGTCGGTATAGCATCTGATGTGCCACCTAAAATGAAACACCCCATAATAAGATACACAAACATACCGCTGTATATAGAAAGCCTTGCGGTAGGTGTGCTTACCCAAATGCTGCTGCTGACGCGGGATCCGCCGCTGGTCAGTAGCAGTAGTGCATATGTGCCATCAATTTATAGTTGTGAGGGAAATCTATGCGGCTGCGGTGTGTCCCCGGGAACTTCCGGTATTGTGGTTTCAGCGTGCGCTTCACTGACCACTTCCGGTGCCGAGAATCATGGGACCGGAAGTGCGTGAACGTGCCTGGGTATGTGTGTCATAGGTACCGCCCCTATGATGATGCGGCGGTGACTCAGCCCTTAAAGCTAACAGATCGCAAACACAGAGAGAGTGCTGTGGTTATTTTTACCCAGTGACTAACTGTGATTCTTTGGGATCCATTCTTAGTGCAGGTGGTAATATTCAGTGCTGCGATATATTCTGTGCATTCACAGTGCAGATGGTGCAATTCAGTGCCGCAAAATGTTCTGTAAATTCAATACAATCGGCTCTAGAGAGATAAGGGTAAAAATGAAATGTCAGTAACAGGGTAAATAATGCAATCAAATAAATGATACTAAATCATATTCCCTGTTTAATCCCTTCGGGGAAAGAGTCTCTAAAGTGTGAATCCAGTAGGATTCTCGTTTTTTTAGAAGAAGTGTACGATCTCCTCCTCTTCTGGGAGGAGGGATGGTCTCTATGACCTGGAATTTTAACTGTGATATGGCATGGCCTTGTAAATGGAAATGGTGAGGGATTGGTAGTAATAGATTTTTGCAGCGGATAGTCGACTTATGTTTTGAAATCCTATCCCTTATGCACTGTGTGGTTTCTCCTATGTAGAGGAGACCACAAGGGCATTTTATGAGGTATACTGCAAATGATGAGTCACATGTATGAAAACCTTTAATCTGGAAACTCTCTCCCGTCCGGGGGTGGTAAATTTGAGAGCCTTTTTGTACATTACTACATTGGGCACAATGGAGACACGGAAATGTACCTGTACGTGGATTGGAAAGAAAAGTTTGTCTCTTGGTGTGTGTGGACCCTATATCTGCTCGCACAAGTCCATCTCTAAGGTTAGAGGGTCTCCTAAAACAGGGGAGAAACGGTTCCGAAAATTCTGGAATGTTGGGATGTGCTTGTGCTAAAAGGGGCCAGTGTCTTCTGATGGTCCTATGTAGTAAATAAGCATAGGGATGGAACGTATGCACAAAAGGAATACGTTTACTACCAGGGTGCCATTGTGGATCCGATATGTGGTTCTTAGAATTGACAAGGAGAGGGGAAGGGTAGCCCCTCTTTAGGAATTTTGTCGTCATTTCATTATGTCTGCGATCACGGAGTGTGTCATTAGTCACTATTCGTGTTACTCGTTGATATTGTGAGATTGGAATGGAACGCTTAACTGCAGGTGGGTGGAAACTATCGTAATGTAGGATGCTATTACGATCCGTGGATTTAACATGTAAATCAGTAGTGAGATAGCCATCAGGGTCCTTGAGGAGGATCGTGTCTAGGAAGTTAACAGACTCCATACTAGAAGTGGTAGTAAACTTGATTCCTGGCCAGGATTCATTCAGAAAAGAATGAAAATCCCCCAAGGAATCCGGGGTCCCCTTCCACAGGCAAATCACATCGTCGATGTAACGTTTCCATAATAGTACATTATCAATGTACATTTGATCTCTATTGATGACTGTAGCCTCAAATTCTGCCATATACGTGTTGGCGTATGGGGGCGCCACGTTTGAACCCATGGCAGTTCCTCTTACCTGTAAGAAGAAGGTATCTTGGAAAAGAAGGTAATTATTAAATAATACGATGGATAAGAGGTCCACACATAGGTTAACTTGGTTGGTTTCCATCCCTGTTTGGGTCAATAGATGGTGAACTGCATTAATGCCTTCGATGTGTGGGATAGAAGTGTACAAATCCTTGACATCAAAGGTGACTAATATAGTATTGGTAGGGATTCTACCTATTTGCCTGATAGTACTCAGAAATTCTCCCGTGTCTAACAGAAAGGATGGTGCTTTCTGTGTCAGCAGTGTAAGGATTTTCTCCAGGTATTTGGAGATAGGGGATAGAATGGACTCGGTTGAGGCCACAATTGGCCTTCCCGGTGGGTTCTCTAAGTTCTTGTGAACTTTAGGTAAAGTATAAAAGACAGGTGTAATGGGATGTTTTTTCTTAAGGTATTCACCTGTCTTTGCATCCAAAGTACCTAGTTCAGAGTATTTCTGTATTATAGCATCTATTTTAAGAGAAATTTCATGTGTAGGGTCCCTAGACAGCTGTTGGTAGACTGTTGAGTCTCCCAGCTGTCTTTGTATCTCTGATATATATTGTGACCTGTCCATTACTACTAATGCTCCTCCTTTATCCGCGGGTTTGAAAACTAAGCTCGAGTCATTACGTAGTAGGGCTAGTGCTTGTTTCTCAGTAACAGACAGATTGGGAGGGTAGAAGAGTCTACCTTTCTCTATGTCATCCCTAACTGCGGAGAAGGAAGCTTGTACGAAACCAATAAAAGTTTCCAGGGCATGTGACCCTGGTGGTGGACGAAAGGAACTTTTATTGTAAAGTCCCAAGTGTTGTATGGACAGGACACTAGGAGGGGTGCCTACAGGAGACAAATCGTCAGAGGAGGATGAGAAATACACTTTTAAACATAAGGTTCTAAAAAAACGCTGTAGGTCCATTTCTAGTTCAAATGTACTGCATTTGTAAGCAGGGCAAAAGGAAAGACCCTTTTGTAATACACAAAGTTCTGCCACACCTAATGTCTTTGAGGAGATGTTAATTACTAAAGACTCAGTACCTGGGAACTCGTAACCCGGGCTGGGTTTGGACAGTTTCTTAGACATTAGGTGTGGCAGAACTTTGTGTATTACAAAAGGGTCTTTCCTTTTACCCTGCTTACAAATACAGTACATTTGAACTAGAAATGGACCTACAGCGTTTTTTTAGAACCTTACGTTTAAAAGTGTATTTCTCATCCTCCTCTGACGATTTGTCTCCTGTAGGCACCCCTCCTAGTGTCCTGTCCATACAACACTTGGGACTTTACAATAAAAGTTCCTTTCGTCCACCACCAGGGTCACATGCCCTGGAAACTTTTATTGGTTTCGTACAAGCTTCCTTCTCCGCAGTTAGGGATGACATAGAGAAAGGTAGACTCTTCTACCCTCCCAATCTGTCTGTTACTAGAAACAAGCACTAGCCCTACTACGTAATGACTCAAGCTTAGTTTTCAAACCCGCGGATAAATGAGGAGCATTAGTAGTAATGGACAGGTCACAATATATATCAGAGATACAAAGACAGCTGGGAGACTCAACAGTCTACCAACAGCTGTCTAGGGACCCTACACATGAAATTTCTCTTAAAATAGATGCTATAATACAGAAATACTCTGAACTAGGTACTTTGGATGCAAAAACAGGTGAATACCTTAAGAAAAAACATCCCATTACACCTGTCTTTTATACCTTACCTAAAGTTCACAAGAACTTAGAGAACCCACCGGGAAGGCCAATTGTGGCCTCAACCGAGTCCATTCTATCCCCTATCTCCAAATACCTGGAGAAAATCCTTACACTGCTGACACAGAAAGCACCATCCTTTCTGTTAGACACGGGAGAATTTCTGAGTACTATCAGGCAAATAGGTAGAATCCCTACCAATACTATATTAGTCACCTTTGATGTCAAGGATTTTGTACACTTCTATCCCACACATCGAAGGCATTAATGCAGTTCACCATCTATTGACCCAAACAGGGATGGAAACCAACCAAGTTAACCTATGTGTGGACCTCTTATCCATCGTATTATTTAATAATTACTTTCTTTTCCAAGATACCTTCTTCTTACAGGTAAGAGGAACTGCCATGGGTTCAAACGTGGCGCCCCCATACGCCAACACGTATATGGCAGAATTTGAGGCTACAGTCATCAATAGAGATCAAATGTACATTGATAATGTACTATTATGGAAACGTTACATCGACGATATGATTTGCCTGTGGAAGGGGACCCCGGATTCCTTGGGGGATTTTCATTCTTTTCTGAATGAATCCTGGCCAGGAATCAAGTTTACTACCACTTCTAGTATGGAGTCTGTTAACTTCCTAGACACGATCCTCCTCAAGGACCCTGATGGCTATCTCACTACTGATTTACATGTTAAATCCACGGATCGTAATAGCATCCTACATTACGATAGTTTCCACCCACCTGCAGTTAAGCGTTCCATTCCAATCTCACAATATCAACGAGTAACACGAATAGTGACTAATGACACACTCCGTGATCGCAGACATAATGAAATGACGACAAAATTCCTAAAGAGGGGCTACCCTTCCCCTCTCCTTGTCAACTCTAAGAACCACATATCGGATCCACAATGGCACCCTGGTAGTAAACGTATTCCTTTTGTGCATACGTTCCATCCCTATGCTTATTTACTACATAGGACCATCAGAAGACACTGGCCCCTTTTAGCACAAGCACATCCCAACATTCCAGAATTTTCGGAACCGTTTCTCCCCTGTTTTAGGAGACCCTCTAACCTTAGAGATGGACTTGTGCGAGCAGATATAGGGTCCACACACACCAAGAGACAAACTTTTCTTTCCAATCCACGTACAGGTACATTTCCGTGTCTCCATTGTGCCCAATGTAGTAATGTACAAAAAGGCTCTCAAATTTACCACCCCCGGACGGGAAAGAGTTTCTAGATTAAAGGTTTTCATACATGTGACTCATCATTTGCAGTATACCTCATAAAATGCCCTTGTGGTCTCCTCTACATAGGAGAAACCACACAGTGCATAAGGGATAGGATTTCAAAACATAAGTCGACTATCCGCTGCAAAAATCTATTACTACCAATCCCTCACCATTTCCATTTACAAGGCCATGCCATATCACAGTTAAAATTCCAGGTCATAGAGACCATCTCTCCTCCCAGAAGAGGAGAAGATCGTACACTTCTTCTAAAAAAACGAGAATCCTACTGGATTCACACTTTAGAGACTCTTTCCCCGAAGGGATTAAACAGGGAATATGATTTAGTATCATTTATTTGATTGCATTATTTACCCTGTTACTGACATTTCATTTTTACCCTTATCTCTCTAGAGCCGATTGTATTGAATTTACAGAACATTTTGCGGCACTGAATTGCACCATCTGCACTGTGAATGCACAGAATATATCGCAGCACTGAATATTACCACCTGCACTAAGAATGGATCCCAAAGAATCACAGTTAGTCACTGGGTAAAAATAACCACAGCACTCTCTCTGTGTTTGCGATCTGTTAGCTTTAAGGGCTGAGTCACCGCCGCATCATCATAGGGGCGGTACCTATGACACACATACCCAGGCACGTTCACGCACTTCCGGTCCCATGATTCTCGGCACCAGAAGTGGTCAGTGAAGCGCACGCTGAAACCACAATACCGGAAGTTCCCGGGGACACACCGCAGCCGCATAGATTTCCCTCACAACTATAAATTGATGGCACATATGCACTACTGCTGCTGACCAGCGGCGGATCCCGCGTCAGCAGCAGCATTTGGGTAAGTACACCTACCGCAAGGCTTTCTATATACAGCGGTATGTTTGTGTATCTTATTATGGGGTGTTTCATTTTAGGCGGCACATCAGATGCTATACCGACCGTACGATATCCTGAGCTCACTATAAGGGTATGCATTCCCTGTACACTGCCATCACCCATAAAAACTACCTTACCATAACGGTTTATTATAGCACATGTGCTTCTTCCTTTTCTGTCTATAGGCTGCACAAAGTAATAAAAAAAACAACTCAGCGAAGTTATCTGTGCTGAAGGGTATGCATGTTCTATACACTAAGCCTTTTTTCAGATAACTATCCGGTTAATGAGATGTGATAATTTACACTTATATGTTTTCTCAACCTTGAAACGGTATGTTATGACTTTTTCACAGGAATATTTGGACTGTTCCTATTTCCAATTCCATGTATACTTTAACATGTCAAGTTACCAAAACTATTTCCATATTTGTATATACTTCATTTTTTTCAAAAAAATTTCTTTCATTTTGTCAATTTTGTTTTAAAGGTTTTCCTACTTGTAATAAGAGGCGATTGATAAAGGCAGAGTGTCTGCCGAAACGTTTCGCCATTGCCAAAAAAAACTTCTTGAAAACCGCATGAATTGTCCACAATAAATATTATTGGTTATCTTCACAATACAAAGTTGAGTGCCTGATTTCATTATAATATATACTGGTTTGGGAACCTAATCCAGCACCTTCATACCTAGCAGTGCACATGCAACTTTACCATTATTCTGTATGGCGCACTATGTGGTGCCCATAATACTGTATGGAGGACTATACTGTCCGGTTTTTGAGCTATTGTAGAATTTACAATAGATATCACTCGTAATGTAAAAAGTGAAGTATTTGGCATTGTATTATACCTATATTTCTCTGCCGTATCGGAGCATCATGAATTTTGGTATGTGTTAAAGGGGCCCATTGAGACTCTTTCGCCCAGGGTCCACGAAAACCTGGAGCCAGCCCTGCCCCTCCCACAACTTTAGCCAAATAACCCCCAGTTTTCAATGCGTTACTATTATTATAAAGTAAATTAAGGTTGACAAGCTTAAGTAATAAGAATTGATGTTGTTGGCATTGAAATGGGCACTATAGGTGTGTTTACTGTCCTCACTGCCGACTTTTGTTCCCCATTGACTTGCATTGGGGTTGGGTCGGGTTTCGGTCGGAACTCCGACTTTTTCCGATAATCTGCCGATTTCGTTTGACTCAACTTTTGATAAAGTCGGGTAGTCCGAAACCCGACTCGACCTTCCCGGAGGCAAAGTCACTCATCTCTATGAGTCAGATGAAACCCCGATGGATCCATTCACTATAATGAGGCAACAGAGTTACTCTGGACTGCATCTGGCCTCTGTTCAGAGTTGTCCTTTTCAGAAGTATACAAAACTGTTGTGGACCGCACTTTTATGCACGCCTTTTGTTTTTTACTTAGTCCCTCTATGGTACTTCACTTCTTTTGCTTTGATTGTGGATGCAAAGTATTGCTATGCACCAGTGCTGCTCTGATAGAAGCATCTTAAACCATGCTCTGAGCGTAGCTTGATGACCTGATGGTTGTCTTCGCGACTTCTCACTGCCTTCTAAATGCTGCGATCAAGAACGATGGCAGCATTTAGGGAGGTAAACAGCCAAGGGTGGTGCTCACACCAACCCAGGCTTTACTGCAGAAGCTCAGCCAATATGTTATGTTTCGGTAGCTGAGGAGAAATAGCAAAAATAGCCAAAGTAGCAATACACCAGAGAGGCTGGAAACTACTGGGTTGCAGAATCCTAAACTAACCGCAACACTAGTAGTAGCCGTGGAGAATACCTACGGTGATCCTAGATGCCTCGTCACAGCCGGAGAGATAGCTACACCTAAAGGCAGAAAGATGAAAGCTACCTGCCCCGTAGCAGAACCCCCAAAGAAATAGGAAGCCCCCAAACATGTAATGGCAGTTAGACAAGAAGAAAATACGAACACAGACAGAAAATAGAATGAGCAAACGCTGGTGCCCAATTCTGTCTAGATAGAAAAGTATAGGAAAGAATTCTGACTGCAACCCAAAAAACCCTGACAAAAATACCAAAAAGTTCTGATTAACAAAAAACCTGAGATCACATGATCTCTACCACCTAAATCAGATCTCTGGTGTAACACACAGCAATTCAGCAAATAAAAAGTGACACAGGAACAGAGCAAAAGTGCAAACACAAACTGAGCACAAATGCAGCTCCAGGCCCCAAAAGGGGACCAGGCTGAAGTCCACTGCAAGGCAGCAAACCAACAAAGAAAATCCAACCAGAGGAAAAAAAAAACAGCAAATCACTTATCTGAATGAAAGCAGGAATGCAAGCTGAGCTCCAACCAAGACCTGGAAGAACAATTGATTACCGGCAATGCTGATGGGAATTCAGGTCACTTATATCAGACCATTCGGACCCAGCTAAAAGCCATTCAGCAATTGGTTCATTACCCTCAGCAACCACCGGAGGGAGCCCCAGCTCCTAAGTTGCCTCCAACGTGTTCACAACAGTACCCCCCCTTGAGGAGGGGTCACCGAACCCTCACTTGTGCAACCAGGCCGAACAGGATGAGCTCGATGATAGGCACGGATGATAGGAGCTCGATGATAGGCACAGTCTCTTAGCATGGATGTTCGAAGCAAACACCCAAGAATTGTCCTCTTGACCATAACCTCTCCACTTAACCAAATACTGGAGTTTCCGTCTAGAAAAACGAGAATCCAATATGTTCTCAACCACATACTCCAAATTGCCCTCAACCAAAACAAGGTCAGGAGGCGCAGCCATAGGAACCACTGGCTCGACAAACCTCTTCAATAAGGACTAGTGGAACACGTTATGGATCTTAAATGTCCCTGGAAGAAGCAAACGGAAGGAAACTGGATTAAGAATTTCCATGATCTTATAAGGTCCAATGAACCTTGGCTTAAATTTTGAAGACGCAACCTTCATAGGGATATTTCTTGAGGGCACCCAAACCAAGTCCCCCACTTTAAAACGAGGACCATCAGTCCTATGCCGGTTGGCAAACTGCTGGGCCTTCTCCTGAGAGAGAGACAACCTCTCCACTACTTGGTCCCAAATCTGCTGCATTCCACAATAGAGTCAACCCCCGGACAGACGGAAGCCTCCGCCTGTCCTGAAGAAAATTGAGGGTGAAACCCAGAATTGAAGAAAAATGGAGACATCAAGGTGGCAGAGCTAGCCCTGTGGTTAAGAGCAAACTCCGCCAAAGGCAAAAAAGAGATCCAGTCATCTTGATCAGCAGACACAAAACATCTCAAATAAGTCTCGAAGGTCTGGTTTGTTCTCTCGGTTTGTCCATTGGTCTGAGGGTGAAATGCAGAGGAGAAAGATAACTGAACACCAAGTTTAGAACAAAATGTTCTCCAAAATCTGGAAACAAACTGGACTCCTCTGTCAGACACAATGTTCTCCGGAATGCCATGTAACCGAACCATGTGCTGAAAGAACAAAGGCACCAATTCGGAGGAGGAAGGCAACTTAGGTAATGGCACAAGATGTATCATCTTGGAAAACCTATCACAGATTACCCAGATAACGGTAATTCTCTGAGAGACACTGAGATCGGAAATAAAATCCATAGAGATATGGGTCCATGGCCTCTTGGGCACAGGTAATTGCATTAACAAACCACTACAGCGAGAGCAAGGCTTGGAACGAGAGCAAGTCCCACAGGACTGCACAAAGTCCCTGACGTCACGAGACAAAGTAGGCCACCAAAAGGACCGACTCACCAAGTCTCTGGTACCAAAAATACCAGCATGACCAGCCAACGCGGAACAATGAATCTCAGACATCACACTCTTCTTCCACTGGTCTGGGATAAACAATTTCCCAACAGGGCAGCGTTCAGGTTTATCCTCCTGACACCCCTCCAGAGCCAGTCTCAAATTGGGCGAGATGGCGGAAAGAACTACACCCTCTTTCAAAATAACAGCAGGATCAGTTAACTCCGGAGAATCCGCAAAGAAACTCCTCGAGAGGGCATCCGCCTTAACATTCTTAGTGCCCGGAAGAAAAGAAACCACAAAATTAAACGTGTGAAAAACAAGGCCCACCTGGCCTGTCTAGGATAAAGTTGCTTGGCTGATTCAAGATAAACCAGGTTTCTTATGGTCCGTGAGGACCACCACCTGATGTTTGGCTCCTTCCAGCCAATGTCTCCACTTTTCAAAGGCCCACTTCATGGCCAATAACTCCCGATTGCCCACGTCATAATTACGTTCAGTTGGAGAAAATTTTCGAGAGAAGAAGGCACAAGGATTACTCTTAGAGGTCTCCGGATCCCTTTGGGACAAAACGGCACCTGCCCCAATCTCAGAAGCATCAACCTCCACCTGAAACGGTAGAGAAACATCAGGCTGCCGTAGAACAGGAGCAGAAGTGAATCTCTGCTTAAGTTCCTGAAACGCAGAAACTGCCTCTTGAGGCCAATTCACCACATCGGAACCCTTTTTGGTCAAATCAGTCAATGGTTTAACAATACCGGAGAAATTACCAATAAATTTACGATAAAAATTGGCAAAACCCAAAAATCTCTGAAGAGCATTCAATTTAGTAGGTTGAACCCAATCACAGATGGCCTGAACCTTGACCGGGTCCATTTCAATAACAGATGGAGACAAAATGAATCCCAGAAATGAAACCTTCTGTACGCCAAAAAGACACTTTGATCCCTTCACACACAGTGCATTCTCTCTCAAAATCTGGAACACAGTCCGAACATGTTTCACATGAGAGTCCCAGTCGTTGGAAAAAATCAAGATATCATCCAAATAAACGATCTGAAATTTATCCACAAAATCCCTGAAAATATCATTCATAAAGGATTGGAAGATGGAAGGGGCATTAGTAAGCCCAAAAGGCATCACTAGGTACTCAAAATGCCCCTCTGGGGTATTAAACGCCGTCTTCCATTCATCCCCGTGCTTAATGTGAATAAGATTATACGCCCCCCTGAAGTCAAGCTTGGTAAACCAACTAGCACTTTTCACTCTGGAAAATAGGTCAGAAATCAAGGGTAACGGATATTGATATTTAACAGTGATTTTATTCAGGAGGCGATAGTCAATACACGGCTTCAATGAACCATCCTTTTTGGCCACAAAGAAAAAACCGGCGCCCAAGGGTGAAGAGGATGGTCTGATATGACCCTTCTCCAAAGACTCCTTGATATAAGATTGCATAGCATCGTGTTCAGGTACAGATAAATTAAAAAGGCGACCTTTCGGAAATTTATCACCAGGCACTAACTCAATAGCGCAATCATAGCTCCTGTGAGGAGGTAAGGATGCAGACTTACTCTCACTAAACACATCAGAAAAATCAGTCAAAAAGTCAGGGACATCCTGAGACTGGGGAGAGGCAGAAAAAACAGGAGTGTCAGTATTAACACATTATCAGCCCCAACTGGTCACAGACACAGATTTCCAATCCAAAACAGGATTATGAGTTTGTAACCAAGGGAAACCCAGTACAATAATGTCATGCAGATTATGCAACACCAGAAATTTGCAACTCTCCTGATGATCTGGTTCAACCCTCATTATCACCTGAGTAGAAAACTGGGGTTTATTCTCCGCCAAAGGGGTAGAATCAATGCCCAGCAAAGGAATAGACTTCCGCAGGGGTATCATGGGAAACCCACAACGTTTGGCAAAGTCAAAATCCATCAGGTTAATAGCTGCTCCTGAATCAACAAAATCCTGAGCCGAAAATGTGGACAGGGAGCAAATCAGGGTAACAGTCAACAGAAATTTAGTCTGAACACTGCCCAAGACAACTGAGCGCGCAAAACGTCTTTCCCGCTTAGGGCAGACGGAAATAGCATGAGAAGCGTCACCACAATAGAAACATAACCCATTGCGTTTTCGAAAACTCATGACGCTGAGCCCCAGAAGTCACTCCATCACACTGCATGGGCTCAATGGCTGGCTCACAAGGCAACACTATCTCACGCATACCTCTGCGCTCACGCAAACGTGTGTCAATTTGAATAGCCAAAGACATAGAATCATTGAGACCAGAGGGAACAGGGAATCCCACCATAACGTCCTTTACATTTTCTGACAGACCCTTCCGAAAAAGGGCTGCCAAAGCATCATCATTCCATTTGGTCAGGACTGCCCACTTTCAGAATTTCTGACAGTACAGCTCAGCGTCTTCACGACCCTGATTTAATGCCAACAAGGTCTTTTCAGCTTGATCAGTGACATTAGGTTCATCGTACAATAACCCCAGAGCCTGAAAAAATACATCAACATCATTCAAAACAGGATCCCCAGGTGTCAGCGAAAAAGCCCATCCTGAGGGTCGCCACGCAGCAGTGAGATGACAATTTGAACCTGCTGTGCTGCGTTCCCTGAGGACTTAGGCTTCAAGGCAAAAAACAACTTACAGTTATTTTTGAAATTCAGAAATTTAGACCGATCACCCAAAAATAAATCTGGTATGGGGATCCTAGGTTCCACAACCGGCAACCTAGCAATATAGGTAGCAATACTCTGAACCTCAGTGGCAAGCCTCTCCACACGGCCAGACAACAGTGCAAACTCCATTAAGGACAAAAAAAAATTCCCCCTCAGCACCCAGAGAAAAAGAGGGAAAAAATGCAACAAACAGAAAAAAAAAATTCTGACAGCACCCTTTTTTCTTTTTCCTTTTTTACTATTTTTCCCTTCTGTTGAGTACCATATAATTTTCAGTTTGACCGGTAATACTGTTATGTTTCGGTAGCTGAGGAGAAATAGCAAAATAGCCAAAGCAGAGAGACTGGAAACTACTGGGTTGCAGAAGCCTAAACTAACCGCAACACTAGAAGTAGCCGTGGAGCGTACCAACGGTGATCCTAGATGCCTCGTCACAGCCGGAGAGATAGCTACACCTAAAGGCAGAAAGATAAAAGCTAACTGCCCCGTAGCAGAACCCCCAAAGAAATAGGAAGCCCCCAAACATGTAATGGCAGTTAGACAAGAAGAAAATATGAACACAGACAGAAAACAGAATGAGCAAACGCTGGGGTCCAATTCTGTCTAAATAGAAAAGTATAGGAAAGAATTCTGACTGCAACCCAAAAAACCCTGACAAAAATACCAGAACTTCTGATTAACAAAAACCTGAGATCACATGATCTCTACCACCTAAATCAGATCTCTGGTGTAACACACAGCAATTCAGCAAATAAAAAGTGACACAGGAACAGAGCAAAAGTGCAAACACAAACTGAGCACAAATGCAGCGCCAGGCCCCAAAAGGGGACCAGGCTGAAGTCCACTGCAAGGCAGCAAACCAGCAAGGAAAATCCAACCAGAGGAAAAAAAAACAGCAAATCACTTATCTGAATGAAAGCAGGAATGCAAGCTAAGCTCCAACCAAGACCTGGAAGAACAATTGATTACCGGCAAGACTGATGGGAGTTCAGGTCACTTATGTCAGACCATTCGGACCCAGCTGAAAGCCATTCAGCAATTGGTTCATTACCCTCAGCAACCACCAGAGGGAGCCCCAGCTCCGAAGTCACCTCCAACGTGTTCACAACACAATAGCAGCTTCTAGCTCCTGCTGTAATCGTGCAGGAGGTGTTGATATTTCAGCACCTCCTGTGCGATCATACTGTTGACTGACTGATCTCAGCTAGTGATGAGAGAACCTTTCAAGGTTCGGTTCAGATTGGAGAACGTCTTGATATTCACCGAACAGCTTGCCGAACAGTTCATCGAACACATCCGAACCCCACTGAATTCAATGGGAGGCAAAACCAAACACATAGACACCTTCAGAGAGGCCAAAAAGCTGCCAAAACAGCTCAAATTAGGGGCAGGCACCAGGAAAAGTGGCATGAATTGACTCAGAGCACAAATAGCATAACTGCGCAGCATTAGGGACAAGGCCTTGGACAGGTCTTGTACCAGCATTTCTAGCTTAAACACAGCTGAGCTGCACCATCCAGATGAAGCAGAGTTGGGCTCTTTGTGGGACAAATGGATTATCGGCAGACAGGGGAGGAATATGGTGTTTCATTATTTTTAATTTTACTGCAATATGTGGGTAAAAGAGGGTGGGGAGTGTTTATTTCAAATAAAGGATTTTTTTCTGTGTGTTTATTTCAATTAAATAACTTTTTCTGTGTGTCTTTATTTAATTTTAACTACAGGGTTAGTAATGGGGGTGGCTTATAGATGCCTCTCCATTACTAACCCCTGGGCTCAATGTCAGCTGACATTACAAAGCTGACAAGTCTACAAATAATGCCCCACTTGTCACTGCACCAGGGCAAGTAGGATGGAAAGAGCGAGATCAGCCCAGAATTGGCACATCTTATGGTTGGCAATTTGTGTGGGGGGGGAATGATTTAAATTTGAGAGGGGCCAATATCATTTTTTTTCTTTATTTATTAACAAGTACAGTGAAATACACACCCAAGGTAACCTTAGTTTACAGCCTCCAGGTGTTCCAGTTGCTGTAAACCCCAATAATCTCCAACTTTTTTCATCAGGTTTCTGGACCTCGCGGCTGCCAGGAGACTCCTTGGCTGTGAACTTTGATAACCTTTAAGGTTACCTAGGTTCACAGCCACCAGGTCTCATGGTAGCTCGAGTGGCAGACTGATGAATGCCGGATTGCAGAGTGCCAGACTCGGGTTGTTTATCAGTGTAGCACTGGCACTTGAAAAGTAAGAGAATGTGAAAAGAAAAAAAGAAGAAAATGACATACCATGACCAGGGACCACGAGAATATTAGACAAAAATATAAATTTATTAAACCTGAAAAATCACACCATGTGCATAAAAACAATTAAAAACAAGGAAGAAAAAGCCCATGATGGGGAAAGGGTCCACTGAACCAATGTTGTGAAATAATCTAACAATATATTAGTCACTCCTCATAATACAAATATTGTGCAGTGAAAGATAAAGCATGACACTGTAATCAATACCAAATCAGCACTGTATAGTAAAATGCATAATACACAAGGCTGGAAAAGGAAAAAAAAAGGGATCTATAGATTATTGAGTCAGATCCCATAAGTAGGTAAAACACAGGTGTCTGCTTGTAGATAAATTCTATGCATAATATAACCATGGTATAGTATACAAGAGTAATGTGGTAACTCCCTCATAATACACATGGTATGCAGAGAAAAATATAGCAGAACACTGAAATCAGTGCCAGACCAGCATAGCTGGGAATACAATACATGTGTCTGTCTAGGAATCGATACTCACTGCATGAGCAAATATAAGGTGTCTGCAAAACAGGTATCTGACTCACTGCATGAGCAGATATAAAGCTCAATGAGGAACATGACCAGATGCTACAGGGTCAGGTAGGACCAAGCCCAACGCGTGTCGCCATCAAGTGGCTTCATCAGGGGCAGGGTAGTGATTAATCAAGGCACAGATATATATATATATCAAAATAATGACAAACTTACAGCAGCTGCATGAATGCTCCACGTGGAGACCGATCAGGAAGTGGTAAGTGAGCAATGAATGCCGAAAATCTGAAGGGTGTAGGCGAGGTGTACCAAAATGGCCAAAGTGCTTTCAGAGCACAGGCGCCGCCCATATCATGTGACCATCATTGGTCACATGATTTCTGACTCATGTAACCAGACGATATATACAGCAAAAAAAAAAAAAAATTAGATAGTGAGAAGCTCAAAAACTAAACTCTTTGGCATATGGTATGAATAAGAGGCGCAATCAAATAGATAGTATACAAATATAAAGTTATAATTACTATGATCAGCAGGTGGCGATATGAGGCTGATAATACAAAAGCTGTGTCCAATAGAGCACAGCAATACCTCAAAGCTGGTATACACAGTGTAACCATAAAGAAGAACAGCTGCTATGAACTCAGGTGACCTTACTGCATTTGTTAATAAATAAATATTTTAAAAAAACAGCGTGGGGTCTCCTGCAATTTTCATTACCAGCTGAGGTAGAGCAGACAGCTGGGGGCTTATGTTAATATACTGTGAATGGGCCAATATCCATAAAGGTTTCCAGGCTATTAATATCATCTCACAGCTGTTTTCTTATCCTTTACTGGTCATTATAGTGGAGACACCCCAAAAAATGATGTGGGGTCCCTTTTATATTCAAAAGCAAGCAAAGGCTAAACAGACAGCTGCGGGCTGATATTAATAGCCTAGGAAAGGGCCATGGATATTGGTCCCCTCCCAGACAGAGAACATCAGCTCTCAGCCACCCCAGAAATAACGCATTCATAAGATGTGCCAATTCTGACCCTTACTCTCCACTCTTACCACTTGCCTTGGTGCGGTGGCAAGTGGGGTAATAGGTCTGTGGTTGTTGTCAGCTGTTTTATGGCCTCTGACATCAAGCCCAGGGGTTAGTAATGGAGAGGCATCTATGAGACGCTTCCATTACTAACCCTATAGTCATATTGTAATAAAGACAAAGCCAGAATAAAGTCCTTTTTTAAAACAACACTCCCAGACCCTCTTTCATCCATTTATTTACAAAAATTAAAAATAAAAAAACATACTGTATATCTCACCTGTCCAATGATAATTCAAAGATAATCCATTTGTCCCACGAAGAGCCCAACTGTCAACTCAGCTACATCTGGATTGCATGACTGAGCGGGGGCTACGCTGTCTGCATGAGAATTTTCTCCTAAGCGCTAACGTCAGTGAGGTCCCGGAGTTCAAAAACTTTGAATTCCGCTCACCTTATTGACGTCACTGCTTGGCGAGTGCACAGCCTCAGCTCAGTGTCATCTGGATTTATGGTTGAGCGGTCACATCATGCTACCGCCCAGTCATGCAATCCAGATGTAACAGAGTTGTAGCATGTCACGGGAGAATGGATTATCGTTATACAGGGGAGGAATGTTTTATTTTTAATTTTACATTAATGAATGGGTAAAGAGGGTGGGGAGTGTTTCTTTCAAATAAAGGACTTTTCTCTGTGTCTGTGTTTTTATTACATTTAACTATGGGGTTAGTAATGAGGGTGTCTTATAGACACCTACATATTACTAAACTGTAGGCTTGAAGTCAACTGACTAAATTACAAAGCTGATATCAACCCAACAAAGATTCCCCACTTGCCACCACACCAGGTCAAGTGGGAGATGTTGCGCCTTTTCTGGTGTGGCTGCGGGCTGGGGAGGGCCAGTATCTATGGCCCCTTCCCAGTCTGAGAATATCAGCTCCCAGTTTTCTTTAGCTTGACTGGTTGTCAAAAATTGGGGGGACCATTTATTTAAATAATTTTAAAAAATGCCTTGGGACCCCTCTATTTTTGATAACCAGCCAAGATAATGCTGACAGCTGAGGGCTGCAGCCAACAGCCATCAGTTTTATAAGAAAAGAAAAATAGGAACACAGTTCCAGCCAGCTCACCAACTAGGAGGATGCACGGAGGGAAATCCAGACCATGGACTTGAGACTTGACAGACGAGGAAAAACGGGACTCCAGCTTCCATAAAATGAATGAAACTTTATTCGTGTAAATTTCACATAAAACCTCCTGGTTCAAGATAGGAGTGCACTACATTGCACGGGCAATAGCGACGCGTTTCGACCTAGATGCTGTGACAAAGACCGCATCTAGGTCGAAACGCGTCGCTATTGCCCGTGCTATGTAGTGCACTCCTATCTTGAACCAGGAGTTTTTATGGGTAATTTACACAAATAAAGTTTCATTCATTTTATGGAAGCTGGAGTCCCGTTTTTCCTCGGCAGCCATCAGTTTTGCCTACGCTGGTTAGCAAAAATAGAGGGGACCCCATGTAATTTTTTCATTTTATTTATTGCACAGGCGCTGGCTGAAGAATACTCTTATCATATGCCCGCTCTCGCTGCTATTAATGAGATCTGACATATGATGATGAACGTAGTACACTCATCAGTCGACGCTGGTGACCAGCGATAACCTCTTTACTGCTGGTCACAGCTGGTGGCTCACACACTGCCATCTGTACGGGCCCCGAACTTTACTGTTCAGGTTCACTCATCTCTACACACATTTAAATACAGCAATCAATTGCACAGACTTTCTTGTGGGAAGGGATTCTACCTACATTTCGTGGTTTTATCCTATTTTGAAAAGGCATTTGATCTTTTTTTTCTAATCACATTTATATAAAAGGTCTCTCTTTATTTTTGGACCTGTTGGGGGCATCATAACCCCAAACCAGACCTTAATCACTAGACAATAAAAATTCACACTCCTATCTACAGACTAAACCAATATTTATTGCCACAATGGCTTCTCCCCTTATTATATTGATAGCTCTGCATCACTTTGCCTCTCTTATTTACTGCACGATTCCTTTGTCCTGTTGTGTATAAAAATGTGACAGTGCAGATTTTGTGTTAAGCTATGCCTGATGAAGACACATGAGTAGTCTTGAAAGCTTGATATTTGTTACCATGTTGTCAATTAGCCACTAAAAGGTATCAATGACTAAAAGCTCTCAATTATTAAAGATTTGAGTAGAATCAAATGAGAAGCGGCCAGGAACCTATCATCCTACAGCGGTGTCGTATTCCAAAACTGCATCCTCCATGTGCACAGAAGTACAAGGTGCTCAGAGACATAGATGGCCAAGGCAAGGCAGTCTGAAACCCAACCACAATTGAAGAAGACACAAGTAGAAATGTCAACAATGGGCTAAGAAATAACTGAAGACAGATTTTTCAAAGCTTTTATGAACTGATGATTACGATTACGATCCTCAATTTTGACTCAGACACCTGGAAGGTGGAGAAGAGGGTATTGCTATAAGCTAGCATTATTAAAGATGAGCCAGTTGGACCTTTTAAGGTTGAAGACGGACTCAAAATCAACTTCCAAAGCTACTGGCAGTTTTTAAAAAACACTTTTTTTTCAAGAAGTGGTACAGGAAAAAGTCTGCTTCTTTAAAAAAAACAAACATGATTTTTATTCAGGAAAATGCTTCATCACATGCTTTGAAGCGCTCTATTGTTTGGCTAGTTAGTTAAGGCCTTAAAGATAAGAGAATAATGGCATGGCCCCTTCCTCACCTGAGCTAAACACTATTGAGAACTTGTGGGCCTTTCTTAAATGGGATACTTATGGAGGAGGAAAGTTATACACCTCTCTGAACAGTGTCTAGGAGGCGGTGGTTGATGCTGCCCAAAAAGTAGATCTTGAGCAGATTAAAAAATGGTCACAAAAGGTCACAGGCAGCACGGTGTCTCAGTGGTTAGCATGGCAGCATTGGGGTCCTGGTTTCAAATCCCACCAAGGACAACATCTGCAAGGAGTTTATATGTTCTTCCTGTCTGTGTGTGGGTTTCTTCCAGGTACTCTTGGTCTCCTTCCACACTACAAAACTTAATGATTAGGAATCTATTATTTGAGCCCCAAAGGGGACAGTGCCGATAATGTCTGTAAAGTGCTGTGGAATTACTGGCTCTATTCAAGTGAGTAAAATAAATAAATAAGAAACTGATAGACTCCATGGATGGATTATGACTTATATTTAAAAGAAGGATGGCTATAATGGTAACTGATATATATATATATATTTTTAAATGTCATAAATGTATTTTTGCACATTTTGGGTTGTTTAGTTATTATTGTCACTTTAACCGATGAAATAAAACAATGGAGATGGAAACATTTACATTTTTCATTTAGTGGTCTAATAATTCTACACATACAGTATATTCTCCTAAGAAGAAAAAAAACGCAGTTTTAGTTTCATAAATATTCGTGTTTATTAACTCTTTTGACTGATCGACCACAGTGTAATTCAATATTAAAAGTTAAAAAATCAAATTAATGATCAAAAGTACAAATTAGCTAATAAATGTGCACACAGTTATACTCTTTTGACTGATCGACCACAGTGTAATTCAATTTTAAAAGTTAAAAAATCAAATTAATGATCAAAAGTACAAATTAGCTAATAAATGTGCACACAGTTATAGAACAGTTCTGTTAATTTGGCAATTATTTAATGGGATAAAATTAATCATTTAGAATGAATCAATTGTGTTTCTGTTTAGCAAACGTTTTCACATTCCTACACAGGCATTTCTTTTCCATGTTAAAAATTACAAACAGGAAAATGGGCCGATGGAAAAGTTTGTGGAAACACTGCATGGTTAGTACTATCAAATAATCCCAAATAGAAATATATATATATATGTAATACAAAAAAGTCTTTATTAGATAAATAAGGTACAGGGAAACATGGAAGGCTTAACAAGACCCTTGCCAATTAAGGCTGCTTTCACACATCAGTTTTTTTACGTCAGGCGTGATCCGGCGCTATCAGGACACAGGCTAGTACACCAGGAGATGTGGAGGGGGCCATAGGAGGGCAACAACCCAGCAGCAGGACCACTACCTCCGTCTTTGTGCAAGGAGGAACAGGAGGAGCACTGCCAGAGCCCTACAAAATGACCTCCAGCAGGCCATAAATGTGCATGTGTTTGCACAAATGGTTAGAAACCGACTCCATGAGGATGGTCTGAGTGCCCGACGTCCACAGATGGGGGTTGTGCTCACAGCCCAACACAGTGCAGGACGCTTGGCATTTGCTACAGAACACCAGGATTGGCAAATTCGCCACTGGCGCCCTGTGCCCTTCACAGATGAAAGCAGGTTTACACTGAGCACATGTGACAGACTTGACAGAGTCTGGAGATACCGTGGAGAGTGATCTGCTGCCTGCAACATCCTTCAGCATGACCGGTTTGGCAGTGGGTCAGTAGTGGTGTGGGGTGGCATTTCTATGGAGGGCCGCACAGCCCTCCATGTGCTCGCTAGAGGTAGCCTGACTGCCATTAGGTACCAAGATGAGATCCTCAGACCCCTTGTGAGACCATATGCTGGTGCGGTTGGCCATGGGTTCCTCCTAATGCAGGACAATGCCAGACCTTATGTGGCTGGAGTGTGTCAGCAGTTCCTGCAAGATGAAGGCATTGAAGCTATGGACTGGCCCACCCGTCCCCCAGACCTGAATCTGATTGAGCACATCTGGGACATCATGTCTTGCTCCATCCACCAACGTCACCATGCACCACAGACTGTCCAGGAGTTGGCGGATGCTTTAGTCCAGGTCTAGGAGGAGATCCCTCAGAAGATCATCTGCCGCCTCATCAGGAGCATGCCCAGGCATTGTAGGGAGGTCATACAGGCACAGGGAGGTCATACAGGCACATCAAGGCCACACTCATTACTGAGCATCATTTTGACTTGTTTTAAGCGCATTACATTCCACTTTAATTTTGTGTGTGACTCCAAATCCAGGCCTCCATTGGTTAATAAATTTGATTTCCATTGATGATTTTTGTGTGATTTTGTTGTC
This sequence comes from Oophaga sylvatica, assembly GCA_033576555.1. NCBI lineage: Eukaryota > Metazoa > Chordata > Amphibia > Anura > Dendrobatidae > Oophaga > Oophaga sylvatica. The sequence continues at coordinate 425,458,012 of JARQOD010000005.1, forward strand.
AGCACATTCAACTTTGTACAGAACAAAGTATTCAATGACAATTTATCATTCATTCAGATCTAGGATGTGTTATTTGAGTGTTCCTTTTATTTTTTTGAGTAGTGTATATATATATATATATATATACAGTACAGACCAAAAGTTTGGACTCACCTTCTCAATTCAAAGATTCTTCTGTATTTTCATGACTATGAAAATTGTAGAATCACACTGAAGGCATCAAAACTATGAATTAACACATGTGGAATTATACATTACACTTTACAAAAAAGTGTGAAACAACTGTAAAATATGTCTTATATTCTAGGTTCTTCAAAGTAGCCACCTTTTGCTTTGATTACTGCTTTGCATGCAGAAAAGGTGAACGGATGGATTCTACATGCCTAGTTCCCACAGTGAAGCATGGAGGAGGTGGTGTGATGGTGTGGGGGTGCTTTGCTGGTGACACTGTTGAGGATTATTCAAAATTGAAGCGGTGAGTGGTCCAGCTCATCCCAAACCATCTCGATTGGGTTCAGGTCTGGTGACTGTGTAGGCCAGGTCATCTGGCATAGCATCCCAACACTCTCCTTCTTGGTCAAATAGCCCTTACACAGCCTGGAGGTGTGTTTAGGGTCATTGCCCTGTTGAAAAATAAATGATGGCCCAACTAAACGCAAACCGGATGGAATAGCATCTTGCTGCAAGATGCTGTGGTAGCCATGCTGGTTCAGTATGCCTTCAATTTTGAATAAATCCCCAACAGTGTCACCAACAAAGCACCCCCACATCATTACACCACCTCTTCCATGCTTCACAGTGGGAACCATGCATGTAGAGTCCATCCGTTCACCTTTTCTGCGTGCAAAGCAGTAATCAAAGCAAAAGGTGGCTACTTTGAAGAACCTAGAATATAAGACATATTTTCAGTTGCTTCACACTTTTTTGTAAAGTGTAATGTATAATTCCACATGTGTTAATTCATAGTTTTGATGCTGTAAGCTTTTCAGGGGATATAGCTCTGGGATCGCCGTCCGGGTAGACGGAGTGGCACGGAACAGCTCATTCACAGACAGCAGTTCTGGTAAAAACTGGCCGCAACCAGCTTTATTAAAGTCCACAGCAAACAGAACATAATCAAAACCAAATCATAAACATAAGCCCTGGGCTTGTCCAGCCACTTACTACACTTAGATAGATTTCCCTCTCTATCCGGGTCCAGACTCTAACAGCCTGTCCCCAAAACAACACATATGTTCAGTAGTTACCAGCATGGAGTTTCACAGAGTCTCCTCCTTGTGTCTGAAGGCATATCCAACGTCCAGACTTGAGAGAGATCCCCTCCTATTCAGCAGCTATCCGCATGGATTCTCACAGAGACTACTCCTGTGTCCGGGGTACATCGAGCACCCAGACTGAGACAGCTCATACTCCTGGAGACTCCTTCTTGTGCCTGGACTCCTTGTCCAGACTAAGCGAGCTCTCTGTCTGTGTTCGCAGACACCTACTTCTGGTCTCCTAATTAACAGCTGAGTGGTTTCAGGCCTGAGCTGCAAGTGTGTACTGAATGTAAGGTGTAGTGACCTTTCTCTACCACTAGGTTTACAAAGCCATACATTTCCCTTATACCAGTCAGCAAAGTATCTAGGTGAAATGTACACCCCATTCAACACACATACTCTCACTGTCTCACAATGCCTTCAGTGTGATTCTACAATTTTCACAGTCATGAAAATACAGAAAAATCGTTGAATGAGAAGGTGTGTCCAAACTTTTGGTCTGTACTGTATATATGAAACAAGTATTCAAAAACCACATCATAGTCTAATAAGGCCAGGAACTGACTCACATGCAGTATAGTTCCACCATAATCAAACAAAGAAAATTTCTATGCGTGTGGAGTACTCCCACAAATTTTATTTATACAAAATCAATAAAACATCATACATTTATATTGAAAAAAAATCAGACAGGTAGCAAGGACGAACATCCAAAGACAGACAGCAAGGCAACCTGTAAGCTTTAGACAGAGTAAGGAGACACCCAGTATACTGTAAAATCATGAAATGCCCAATGGCAAGATCTGCATAAATGCTAGATACAAAGAAAGTACATGTGCAAAATTAAATAAGGTGCCAAAAACAGATGCATGTACATGTAAGTCCTACATATATCCTAACTGCACTTCTCCTTGAGAAAGCCGTGGCGAAACGCGCGTCAGGGATCAGCAGGGCACTTCATTTCACATTTGACATGGGTAAGTGGCAGTTTGCACTTCCAGTGATTCACTAGAGGTCATGCAGCATTATTTATGCAGTTATATGTAGGACTTACATGTACATGCATCTGTTTTTGGAACCTTATTTAATTTTGCACATGCACTTTCTTTGTATCTTGCATTTATGCAGATCTTGCCATTGGGCATTTCATGATTTTATACTGGGGGTCTCTTACTCTGTCTAAAGCTTACAGGTTGCCTTGCTGTCTGTCTTTGGATGTTCCTCCTTGCTACATGTCTGATTTTTTTTCAATATAAATGTTTGATGCTTTATTGATGTTGTATAAATAAAATTTGTTTATGGTCTTTTTAACACTACTTTGTGGTTTATGGCTACTCTGGTTTCTCTTCTGTTTCTATATATATATATACACTGTGTTCCAAATTATTATGCAAAAATTGTTTAGGAGTGATAAGGTAAGAATTTTTTTGTTTGTCAGTTAAACTCATTGATGGTGATGTGTGTCAGAGCTCTTTATATCACTGTAAGCAATTGCAGACACCTGTGCTAATTAGTTTGGCAGGTGTGTCCAATCAAAGGCAAGACTACTTAAGAAGGCTGTCCCACATTATTACGCAGCCTACATTTTCTGCCAAAATGGGAAAGAAAAAGGATGTGTCGGCTGCTGAGAAGCAACAAATTGTGGAGTGTTTAGGTCAAGGCATGACTACAATCAACATTGCCAAGACACTTCATCGTGATCATCGCACAATCAAGAAGTATGTAGCTGATTCACAGTACACACGTGTGCGTGCTGATAAGGGAAAATTGAGGACTCTTTCCTACAGGCAATTACGTCAGGTTAAAAGAGCAGCGGCAAAAAAGCCTTGTCATAGCAGCAGACAAGTTTTTGAAGCTGCTGGTGCCTCCAACGTCCCCCGAACAACAAGATTCAGAGTCCTTCAGAGGATTGCAGCTGTGTGTAAACCATCCTGTCGACCTCCTCTATCCACTGCACACAAGCAGAAACGGCTCCAGTGGGCCAAACAATACATGAAGACTGACTTCAAAACTGTTTTGTTAACCGAAGAGTGCCGTGCAACGCTCAATGGTCCAGATTGATGGAGTGGAGGATGGCTGGTTGATGGAAACCCCATGCAAACACGGCTACGGTGCCAACAAGGAGGAGGTGGAGTAATGTTTTGGGCTGGAATCATGGGGAGAGAGATTGTCGGCCCCTTTAGGATCCCTGAAGGGGTAAAGATGAACTCGATAGTGTATGTTGAGTTTCTCAAGCAGCACTTTCTGCCATGGTTCAAGAAGAAGAACCGTGCATTCCGCAGCAAGATCATTTTCATGCATGATAATGCACTGTCTCATGCTGCACATAACACATCTGCATCTCTGGCTGCTATGGGCACAACCCCATTGAGAACCTCTGGAGCATCATCAAAAGGAGTGTCTATGATGGCGGGAGGCAGTTCACATCTAAGCAACAGCTCTGGGAGGGTATTCTGTCCTCATGCAAAACAATTGAAGCAGAAACCATCGAAAACCTGACAAATTCAATGGACGAGAGACTTCAGAAGCTCCTTTTAAAACAAGGGGTCCTATGTGCAAATGTAACATCACCTAGAATAAAGTTTTGAGTTGAAAACTGTTTGATTTCAGTTTGTAAGAACCTGCTAATGCTTATAATTTCAAAAATGACCATTTTTTTGTTCTTTATTAAAATGAAAAGGTTGAAAACTCTGCTGTGCATAATAATTTGGAACATGCATTTTGAGTGCAGTTTGAGTGTTTTACTTTTTAAAAAATATACTGTTATAATAGGGAGTTTGTACAAAAACCTTTCAATTGTACTCTAATAGTTATTTAACTGGAAAATTACAATGAGTGCAATTCATATAGGTAATTTGGGAAAATCTGAGAAAATATTATTTGCATAATAATTTGGAACACAGTGTATATATATACACACAAAGTACAGACCAAAAGTTTGGACACACCTTCTAATTTAAAGATTTTTCTACAAATTCACACTGAAGGCATCAAAACTATAAATTAACACATGTGGAATTATATACTTAACAAAAAAGTGTGTAACAACTGAAATTATGTCTTATATTCTAGGTTCTTCAAAGTAGCCACCTTTTGCTTTGCACACTCTTGGCATTCTCTTAATGAGCTTCAAGAAGTAGTCACCGGGAATGGTTTTCACTTCACAGATGTGCCCTGTCAGGTTTAATAAGTGGGATTTCTGGCCTTATAAATGGGATTGGGACCATCAGTTGTGTTGTGCAGTAGTCTGATGGATAGACAGCTGATAGTCCTACTGAATAGACTGTTAGAATTTGTATTATGGCAAGAAAAAAGCAGCTAAGTAAAGAAAAACGAGTGGCCATCATTACTTTAAGAAATGAAGGTCAGTCAGTCAGAAAAATTGGGAAAACTTTGAAAGTGTCCCCAAGTGCAGTTGCAAAAACCATCAAGCGCTACAAAGTAACTGTCTCACATGAGGGCCGCCCCAGGAAAGGAAGACCAAAAGTCACCTGTGCTCTGAGAATAAGTTTATCCGAGTCACCAGCCTCAGAAATCGCAGGTTTACAGCAGCTCAGATTTGAGACCAGGTCAATGCCACACAGAGTTCTAGTAGCAGACACATCTATACAACAACTGTTAAGAGGAGACTTTGTGCAGCAGGCCTTCATGGTAAAATAGCTGCTAGGAAACCACTGCTAAGGACAGGCGAAAAGCAGAAGAGACTTGTTTGGGCTAAAGAGCTCAAGGAATGGACATTAGACCAGTGGAAATCTGTGCTTTGGTCTGATGAGTCCAAATTTGAGATCTTTGGTTCCAACCACCATGTCTTTGTGCGACGCAGAAAAGGTGAACGGATGGACTCTACATGCCTGGTTCCCACAGTGAAGCATGGAGGAGGAGGTGTGATGGTGTAGAGGTGCTTTGCTGGTGACACTGTTGGGGATTTATTCAAAATTAAAGGCATACTGAAGCAGCATGGCTACCACAGCATATTGCAGCGGCATGCTGTTCCATTCGGTTTGCGTTTAGTTGGACCATCATTTATTTTTCAACAGGACAATGACCCCAAACACACCTCCAGGCTGTGTAAGGGCTATTTAACCAAGAAGGAGAGTGATAGGGTGCTACGCCAGATGATCTGGCCTCCACAGTCACCAGACCTGAACCCAATCGAGTTTGCTTGGGGTGAGCTGGACCGCAGAGTGAAGGCAAAAGGGCTAACAAGTGCTAAGCATCTCTGGGAACTCCTTCAAGACTGTTGGAAGACCATTTCCGGTGACTACCTCTTGAAGCTCAGCAAGAGAATGCCAAGAGTGTGCAAAGCAGTAATCAAAGCAAAAGGTGGCTACTTTGAAGAACCTAGAATATAAGACATATTTTCAGTTGTTTCACACTTTTTTGTAAAGTGTAATGTATAATTCCACATGTGTTAATTCGAAGTTTTGATGCCTTCAGTGTGAATTTACAATTTTCATAGTCATGAAAATACAGAAAAATCTTTAAATGAGAAGGTGTGTCCAAACTTTTGGTCTGTACTGTATATATATATATGTATATATATATATATATATATATATATATATACATATTTATATATATACACACGGTATATATATATATATATACAGTTGAAACTAGAAGTTTACATACTGTACAGTATATAAAAAGACACATATGCATGTTTTTCTCTATATCTAACATGAAATCAGAATAAACAGAATAAACCTTTCCTGTTTTAGATCAATTAGGATTACCAGAATTATTAATATTTGCCAAATGCCAGAATGAGAGATAATGTTTTAAGGCATTTTTATTACTTACTGCACAGTCAAAAGTTTACATACGCTAAGATTACTATGCCTTTAAATAATTCTGGACTGCTCATATGATGATGTCATGTGTTTGGGAGCTTCTGGATGTATTTTAATGCACACCTGAAACACTGTGCTTCTTTGTGTAGCATCACGGGAAAGTTTAAAGTAATCAGCCAATATAGTAGGAAGAGAATTGTGGACTGGTTTGTTAATCTGTACAAACAATTATACACAAGTACAAAGAAGATGGGAATGTCCAGCCATCATACTACTTAGGAAAGAGACGGGTTCTGGAACCCAGAGATGAATGTGCTTTGGTTCGACATATGCATATCAACTTTTTGGGCATAATGACCATCGTTATGTTTGGAGGAAAAAGGGAGACGCTTGGAAGACGATGAACACCATTCCAACTGTGAAACACAGGAGTGGCAGCATCATGTTTTGAGGTTGTTTTTGCTGCAGGATGGACGATGCACTTCTCAAAATAGATGGCATCATGAAAAAAGAAGATCATGTGGTAATACTGAAGCAACATCTCAAGACATCATCAGGAAGTTACAGCTTGGGCGGAAATAGGTCTTCCAAATGATCAATGACCCGAAGCATACTGCCAAAATGGTAACAAAGTGGCTTAAGGACAACAAAGTCAATGTATTGGAGTGGCCATCACAAAGCCCTGATCTCAATGCTATTGAAAATGTATGGGCAAAGCTGAAAAAGCAGGTGCGAGCAAGGCGACCTACAAACCTGCATCATTACACCAGTTGTGTCAGGAGAAATGGGCACAAATTCTGACCAACTAATGTGAAAAGCTTGTGCCAAACATTTGACCTAAGTCATTCAGTTTAAGGGCAATGGGACCAAATGCTAATGAAATGTATGTAAACTTTTGACTTTGCAGCAAGTAATAAAAATGCCTGAAAACATTCTCTCTCTCATTATTCTGGTATTTGGAAATATTAATAATTATGGTAATCTTAATTTACCTAAAACGGGAAGGTTTATTCTGATTTCAAGTCAAATATTGAGTAAAACATGCATATGTGTGTTTTTATATAGTCTATGTAAACTTCTAGTTTCAACTGTATATATTGTGATAGGTTAACTCACTCAGCTGCTCTCAGAGGTAGACATAGGGAGGCTGGGGTTAATCTACTGAATTTGGTTTATTAAGGCATGGCATAAACCATTGCAGGATTTAACAAAATAAACATGGTCTTTCTTGCATAATGGCAAAACAAAAGAAAACTTTTAACACAGTCCATATATTTGCGGGATTCGCCCGCAACAGGATACAATACAGTTCAGCTCCCACTGGAGCTACCGCCTGGAGACTTCCTTGTCTCCAAAACCACAACATAGAAAAAAAACAGCAGCTGGACATTTAACTCCCTCAACCACACCCTTGGGGAGGAGATATGGTGAGTGGCCATCCCACCCATCTCTTACAGCCACTCACAAAAAACCCAACCCTGTTATGGCCGATTAACCCCTCAGCACATAATATGCTGGAGAGAAACTTCTCGGTTTCACATCACTTAAGATAGCAACCTTCATGACAAATTTCTTCCTGTTGGCATATGCAACAGATTGGGACTTATTATAAGTAAAAGGAGGAATTTATGCTGACCTTACAATAGATAGCGATGTTGTGTAATGTTTCCTTCTGTTTAATGTATTGTATAAGAAATAGTCTCACTTGTAGTTTCACTTTCGTTTTGTTCCTGTTTCCTGATGCAATGCTGAAATGACTGTGCATTTTTCCTTTTTCCTCATGTTGGTACAAGTAAAAGCTTGTTATCCCATGAAGCCTGCTCTGTGAAGTTTTCTACTGCAAAGGTGTGGATTCAGAAGCTGTGCAACAGGTTATGGGCCCAGATACAGCGTACCCAGACACCCAGACACAGACACCCAGTCACCCCAGATACAGCGTACCCAGAGAATCCAGACACCAGAGAATCCAGACACCACAGATCCCAAGCACCAAGAATACCAGATACCCAGGACACTGGAACTCTCCGCAAGACCCTGGTGAATGCAGAATAATTCTTCAGTGCAAGTCTCTACAAACAAGTAAGATAAGTTAAAAATGACAAGTAGCACAGAGCTAAAACTCGCAGTAGCTAAACTGAATGATGAGAACTATCAGCTATGGAAGTTCAAAGTAGAGATGTTATTGTCTAAAGATGATTTATGGGAAGTAATCACTACAGATAGACCTGATCAAGATAATCAGACATGGGATAAGAAAAAAAGACAAGCGAGAGCCACCATTAGCCTATTAGAGGATGATGCTCAATTAATACATATAAAAAATGAAGAAACAGCGAAAGGAATGTGGGAAGCATTAAGAAAGCTATATGAGAGACGCAGCTTAAATCACAAGTTATTTTTATTAAGAAAGCTTTACAGTATGAGACTAAGTGCAGACAGTGACATGCAGAAGCATATATTCTCTATTATGGAAGTGATATCACAGCTAAAATCTATTGGTGAAGATATTAAAGAAAGTCATATAGCAGCTATATTGTTGTGCAGTTTACCAGATTCATATACAGTACTGCTTAAAAAAATGCACTAGAGACAAGACCTGAAACTGACATTACATTAGAGTTTGTGAAAACAAGACTCATAGATGAATATCAGAGAAGAAAAGAACAAAGCAATGATTGTTCTACTGATAAGTACAGTGAAAACGCTCTTAAAGCTACAGAATTTAAAAAACCCTATAATAAAGAGACAAGAGAATGCTTCAGATGTAAGAAAAAAGGTCATTTAAAGAAAGACTGTACCATATGGAAAGCAGAACAACAAAAATTACAACATAAAAGGCATACACAGTAAGAAAAAACACAATTTCCGATTTGTGTGAGAATAATTGGAATGGCACATTCAAAATAACAGACAAGAAATCATCACTTGGTTGGTTTATTGATTCAGGAGCAACAAGTCATATGACAAGAGACAAGAATTTCTTTACTGATCTTGATTTAGATAAGAAAGAAGCCATTTATCTTGCAGATGGAAGCAAAATAACCACAGATGGTATCGGACAAGGTATGCTAAATTGTTCAAACAAGTTCGGACAAGATTCAAAGATACTTGTACAGGATGTGTTGTATGTTCCAAAATTGGAAGGCGGATTATTATCTGTGAAACGTTTAACAGCAAAAGGACTAACAGTAAAATTCAAAGATAATGAGTGTGCAATTATTGCAGGAAACAAGATGATAACCGAAGTCAAGGCAGATGAACAATTATATCATTTTGACAAACCAAAGGAACAGATAAAGGTATGTACACATGATCACAAAAACTGTATTCGCATGTGGCATAAACGTCTAGGACATAGACACCCGGACAGTATAAGGGAACTACAGAGGAAAGAATTGACAAAAGATTTAACGATATCAGATTGCTCAATTACCATAAGATGTGAATGTTGTATAAAATCCAAAGCCACAAGGATATCTATTCCAAAAGAAAGTGAGATGAAAAGCGAAAGACCACTTGATTTGGTGCATACTGACGTATGTGGACCCATGAAAGTGACTACTATTATGAATGTGCTAGAGATGGTTTCTGAGCAGAGGCTCCCTCTGGTGGTTACAGACAGTACTGAACCTTTCAGCGAGGAATGGCAATCTGGGATCACGGACTGGTCTGATATAAGGGAGGTTCCCTCCCATGATGGTTGCCGGTGATCAATTGTTCTTGTTTCAAATGACTTTTTTTCAACTGTATTTACACAAGAAAATCCCATGACAGATAACATGATCAGAGATAAAAAAAATTTCTCCATTAAATGTCACCTGCTTAACCCAGCAGGAAGTACGGCGGCATCTAAAAATCGCTAAAGTTGACAAATCCCCGGGCCCGGATGGGATACACCCCCGAGTACTGCAGGAATTAAGTACAGTCATAGATAGACCATTATTTTTAATCTTTAACCCCTTCAAGACCCAGCCTATTTTGACCTTAAAGACCTTGCCATTTTTTGCAATTCTGACCAGTGTCCCTTTATGAGGTAATAACTCAGGAACGCTTCAGCGGATCCTAGCGATTCTGAGATTGTTTTTTCGTGACATATTGGGCTTCATGTTAGTGGTAAATTTAGGTCGATAATTTTTGCGTTTATTTGTGAAAAAAATGGAAATTTGGCGAAAATTCAGAAAATTTTGTAATTTTCAAATTTTTAATTTTTATTCTGTTAAACCAGAGAGTTATGTGGCACAAAATAGTTAATAAATAACATTTCCCACATGTCTACTTTACATCAGCACAATTTTGGGAACAACATTTTTTTTTGTTAGGAAGTTATAAGGGTTAAAAGTTGACCAGCGATTTCTCATTTTTACAGCAAAATTTACAAAACCATTTTTTTTAGGGACCACCTCACATTTGAAGTCACTTTGAGGGGTCTATATGGCAGAAAATACCCAAAAGTGACACCTTTATAAAAACTGCACCCCTCAAGCTACTCAAAACTACATTCAAGAAGATTATTAACCCTTCAGGTGCTTCACAGGAACTAAAGCAACGTGGAAGGAAAAAATGGACATTTTAATTTTTCCAACAAAAATTTTCTTTTAGCATCAATTTTTTCATTTTTACATGGGCATCAGGATAAAATGGATCCTAAAATTTGTTGGGCAATTTCTCCTGAGTACACAGATACCTCATATGTGGTCATAAACCACTGTTTGGGCGTACGGCAGGGCTCAGAAGGGAAGGAGCGCCATTTGACTTTTTGAATGGAAAATATGCTGGAATATTTAGCGGTTGCCATGTCACATTTGGAGAGTCCCTGTGTGCCTAAACATTGGAGCTCCCCCACAAGTGACCCCATTTTGGAAACTAGACCCCCTAAGGAACTTATCTAGATGCATAGTACTCACTTTGAACCCCCAGGTGCTTCACAAATTGATCCGTAAAAAAAAGAAAGTACTTTTTTTTCACAAAAATATTCTTTTAGCCTCAGTTTTTTTCATTTTCACATGGGCAACAGTATAAATTGGATCCTAAAATTTGTTGGGCAATTTCTCCTGAGTACACAGATACCTCATATGTGGTCATAAACCACTGTTTGGGCGCACGGCAGGGCTCAGAAGGGAAGGAGCGCCATTTGACTTTTTGAATAGAAAATATGCTGGAATATTTAGCGGTTGCCATGTCGCATTTGGAGAGTCCCTGTGTGCCTAAACATTGGAGCTCCCCCACAAGTGACCCCATTTTGGAAACTAGACCCCCTAAGGAACTTATCTAGATGCATAGTGAGCACTTTGAACTCCCAGGTGCTTCACAAATTGATCCGTAAATAAAAGAAAGTACTTTTTTTTCACAAAAATTTTCTTTTAGCCTCAGTTATTTTCATTTTCACATGGGCAACAGTATAAATTGGATCCTAAAATTTGTTGGGCAATTTCTCCTGAGTACACAGATACCTCATATGTGGTCATAAACCACTGTTTGGGCGCAGGGCAGGGCTCAGAAGGGAAGGAGCGCCATTTGACTTTTTGAATGGAAAACATGCTGGAATATTTAGCGGTTGCTATGTTGCATTTGGAGAGTCCCTGTGTGCCTAAACATTGGAGCTCCCCCACAAGTGACCCCATTTTGGAAACTAGACCCCCTAAGGAACTTATCTAGATGCATAGTGAGCACTTTGAACCCCCAGGTGCTTCACAAATTGATCCGTAAATAAAAGAAAGTACTTTTTTTTCACAAAAATTTTCTTTTAGCCTCAGTTATTTTCATTTTCACATGGCAACAGTATAAATTGGATCCTAAAATTTGTTGGGCAATTTCTCCTGAGTACACAGATACCTCATATGTGGTCATAAACCACTGTTTGGGCGCACGGCAGGGCTCAGAAGGGAAGGAGCGCCATTTGACTTTTTGAATGGAAAACATGCTGGAATATTTAGCGGTTGCTATGTCGCATTTGGAGAGTCCCTGTGTGCCTAAACATTGGAGCTCCCCCACAAGTGACCCCATTTTGGAAACTAGACCCCCTAAGGAACTTATCTAGATGCATAGTGAGCACTTTGAACCCCCAGGTGCTTCACAAATTGATCCGCAAATAAAAGAAAGTACTTTTTTTTCACAAAAATTTTCTTTTAGCCTCAGTTATTTTCATTTTCACATGGGCAACAGTATAAATTGGATCCTAAAATTTGTTGGGCAATTTCTCCTGAGTACACAGATACCTCATATGTGGTCATAAACCACTGTTTGGGCGCACGGCAGGGCTCAGAAGGGAAGGAGCGCCATTTGACTTTTTGAATGGAAAACATGCTGGAATATTTAGCGGTTGCTATGTCGCATTTGGAGAGTCCCTGTGTGCCTAAACATTGGAGCTCCCCCACAAGTGACCCCATTTTGGAAACTAGACCCCCTAAGGAACTTATCTAGATGCATAGTGAGCACTTTGAACCCCCAGGTGCTTGAAAATTGATCCGTAAATAAAAGAAAGTACTTTTTTTTCACAAAAATTTTCTTTTAGCCTCAGTTATTTTCATTTTCACATGGGCAACAGTATAAATTGGATCCTAAAATTTGTTGGGCAATTTCTCCTGAGTACACAGATACCTCATATGTGGTCATAAACCACTGTTTGGGCGCACTGCAGGGCTCAGAAGGGAAGGACGCCATTTGACTTTTTGAATGGAAAATATGCTGGAATATTTAGCGGTTGCCATGTCGCATCTGGAGAGTTCCTGTGTGCCTAAACATTGGAGCTCCCCCACAAGTGACCCCATTTTGGAAACTAGACCCCCTAAGGAACTTATCTAGATGCATAGTGAGCACTTTGAACCCCCAGGTGCTTCACAGAAGTTTATAACGCAGAGCCGCGAAAATAAAAAATCATTTTTTTTCTCAAAAAATGATTTTTTAGCCCACTGTTTTTTATTTTCACAATGGTTACAGGAGAAATTGGACCCCAAAAGTTGTTGTTCAGTTTCTCCTGAGTACGCTAGTACCCCATATGTGGGGGGAACCACTGTTTGGGCACACGTCAGGGCTCGGAAGGGATGTAGTGACGCTTTGAAATGCCGACTTGATGGAATGGTCTGCGGGCATCTTGTTACGTTTGCAGAGCCCCTGATGTGCCTAAACAGTAGAAACTCCCCACAAGTGACCCCATTTTGGAAACTAGACCCGGCAAAGAACTTATCTAGATGTGTGGTGAGCACTTTGAACCCCCAAGGGCTACACAGAAGTTTATAACGCCCGGGCATGAAAATAAAAAAAATCATATTTTTTCCACAATCAGGATCTTTTAGTCCCCAATTTTTTATTTTCCCAAGGGTAACATGAGAAATTAGACCCCAAAAGTTGTTGTCCAATTTGTCCTGAGTATGCTGATATCCCATATGTGGGAGAAAACTACTGTATGGGCACACGTCGGGGCTCGGATGGGAAGTAGTGACGTTTTGAAATGCCCACTTGATGGAATGGTCTTCGGGCGTCATGTTACGTTTGCAGAGTCCCTGATGTGCCTAAACAGTAGAAACTCCCCACAAGTGACCCCATTTTGGAAACTAGATCCCCCAAGGAACTCCTATAGATGTGTGATAAGCACTTTGAATCTCCAAGTCCTTCACAGAAGTTTATAACGCAGAGCCGTGAAAATATAAAATAATTTTTTTTCCACAAAAATAATTTTTAGTCCCCAATTTTTTTTCCCAATGTTAACAGGAGAAATTAGAACCCCCAAAGTTGTTGTGCAATTTTTCCCGAGTACGCTGATACCCCATATGTGGGGATAAACCACTGTTTGGGCATACGTCGGGGCTTGGAATAAAGGGAGCACTGTTTGACTTTTTGAACGCAAAATTTGCAGGAATCAATGGTGGCGCCATGTCGCGTATGGAGACCCCCTGATGTGCCTAAATAGTGGAAACCCCTCAATTCTAACTCCAACCCTAACCCCAACACACCCCTAACCCCAACCCTAACCCCTACACACACCTAACCCTAATACAAACCCTAATCATAACCCTAACCCCAACACGCCCCTAACCCTAATTCCAACTCTAACCATAAACCTAACTACAAGCCTAACCCTAATTCCAACCCTAACCCTAATTCCAACCCTAACCCTAATTCCAACCCTAACCCAAATTCCAACCCTAACCGTAATTCTAACCTTAACCCTAATGCTAACCCTAACCCTAGTTCTAACCCTAAGGCTGGGTTCATATTGCGTTTTACCAGCCCATTCAACACGTAGCGGTGACCGGCTGGTAACGGTATAGCATAACGCGATCGCGTTATGCTATACCCGCTAGCGCAGATGAATCAGCAGATAATCAGCCGCGGATCCGCAGCAAAATCCGCCGCGGATCTGCAGCGAATCAGCAGCGAAATCCGCCGCGGATCAGCAGCGAAATCAGCCGTTGATCAGCAGCGAAATCAGCCGCGGATCAGCAGCGAAATCAGCCCGGATCAGTAGCGAAATCAGCCGTGGATCAGCAGCGAAATCCGCTGCGGATCCGCAGCGAATCAGCAGCAAAATCAGTCGCGGATCAGCAGCGAAATCCGCCGCGGATCAGCAGCAAAATCAGCCGCGGATCCGCAGCGAATCAGCAGCGAAATTCGCCGCGGATCAGCAGCGAAATCTGCCGCGGATCAGCAGCGAAATCAGCCACGGATCAGCAGCGAAATCAGCCGCGGATCAGCAGCGAAATCAGCCGCGGATCAGCAGCGAAATCCGCTGCGGATCCGCAGCGAATCAGCAGCAAAATCAGTCGCGGATCAGCAGCGAAATCCGCCGCGGATCAGCAGCAAAATCAGCCGCGGATCCGCAGCGAATCAGCAGCGAAATCCGCCGCGGATCAGCAGCGAAATCAGCCGCGGATCAGCAGCGAAATCCGACGCGAATCAGCAGCGAAATCAGCCGCGGATCAGCAGCGAAATCAGCCGCGGATCAGCAGCGAAATCAGTCGCGGATCAGTAGCGAAATCAGCCGCGGATCAGCAGCGAAATCAGCCGCGGATCAGCAGCGAAATCAGTCGCGGATCAGCAGCGAAATCCGCCGCGGATCAGCAGCAAAATCAGCCGCGGATCCGCAGCGAATCAGCAGCGAAATCCGCCGCGGATCAGCAGCGAAATCAGCCGCGGATCAGCAGCGAAATCAGCCGCGGATCAGCAGCGAAATCAGCCGCGGATCAGCAGCGAAATCCGCTGCGGATCCGCAGCGAATCAGCAGCAAAATCAGTCGTGGATCAGCAGCGAAATCCGCCGCGGATCCGCAGCGAAATCCGCCGCGGATCAGCAGCGAAATCCGCCGCGAATCAGCAGCGAAATCCGCCGCGAATCAGCAGCGAAATCAGCCGCGGATCCGCCGTGGATCAGCAGCGAAATCCGCCGCGGATCAGCAGCGAAATCAGTCGCGGATCCGCAGCGAAATCAGTCGCGGATCCGCAGCGAAATCAGTCGTGGATCAGCAGCGAAATCCGCCGCGGATCCGCAGCGAAATCAGTCGCGGATCCGCAGCGAAATCAGTCGCGGATCCGCAGCGAAATCAGTCGCGGATCAGCAGCGAAATCCGCCGCGGATCCGCAGCGAAATCAGTCGCGGATCAGCAGCTAAATCAGTCGCGGATCCGCAGCGAAATCAGTCGCGGATCAGCAGCGAAATCCGCCGCGGTTCCGCAGCAAAATACGCCGCGGATCCGCAGCAAAATCCGCAACGTGTGCACAGGGCCTAATAGGAAAAAAAAAAAATCTTTATTTTTTTTATTTGTCCCTACCTATGATAAAGGGGGGGTTCATTTACTTTTTTTATTTTGATCACTGTGACAGTTTGTCACAGTAATCAAAATAAATTTTTGGACCTGGGGGGTGCACTGCGCATGCGCCGGCCGGCGGGCGCACTGCGCATGCGCCCGCCATTTTCCAAGATGTCGGCGCCCATGAAGAGGCCCGGGTGGACGCCGGGACCGATCCGGGACATCGGTGGATCGGGAGAGGTGAGAGGGTGGTCGGAAGGTTAGGGGGGGGATCGGAAGGTGGGGCACCGGAGCAAAGGAGGAGGGGAGCTGTTAGTGACGGCGGTGACCGATCGCTGCCATCTTTCGGTGGCGGCGGCCGATCGCCGCCGTGACTACGTGTGGGGGGTCAGGTCTCGGTGTCCAGCCATGGCAGATGCTATTGCAGCATCGGCCATGGCTGGATTGTAATATTTCACCAATTAAATTGGTGAAATATTACAGATTGCTCTGATTGGCTGTTTCACTTTTAACAGCCAATCAGAGCGATCGTGGCCACGGGGGGGTTAAGCCAACCCCCCTGTGGTGAAGCACAAAGGGTCCTGTAACTGCGGGTCGGGTGACCTTTCAGTGACCCCAGTCTCCCGGCCCGCAGGAACGCGATCCTTTCATGACGCAGGGTATGCGTCATAGGTCGGATTGGCACCGACTTTCATGACGCATACGCTGTGTCAAAGGTCGGGAAGGGGTTAAAGATTCCATAATAACGGGGTCTGTACCACATGACTGGCGTATAGCAAATGTGGTGCCAATATTCAAAAAGGGGGCAAAAACTGAACCTGGAAATTATAGGCCAGTGAGCTTAACATCTACTGTGGGTAAAATCCTGGAGGGTTTTTTAAGGGATACTATATTGGAGTATCTGAGGCTGAATAACCTCATGACACAGTATCAGCATGGGTTTACGAGGGACCGTTCTTGTCAGACTAATCTGATAAGCTTTTATGAAGGGGTAAGTTCAGGACTGGACCAAGGGAATGCAGTGGACATGGTGTTCATGAACTTCTCAAAAGCTTTTGATACAGTGCCACACAAAAGGTTGATACATACAATGAGAACAATGGGGATAGGGGAAAATATGTGTAAGTGGGTTAAGAACTGGCTCATGGATAGAAAACAAAGGGTGGTTATTAATGGAGCACACTCTGACTGGGTCATGGTTAGCAGTGGGGTACCACAGGGGTCAGTATTGGGGCCGCTTCTCTTTAACATATTTATTAATGACCTTGTAGGGGGCATACAGAGTAGTATTTCAATATTTGCAGATGACACTAAACTCTGCAGGGTAATAAATACAGAGGAGGATAATTTTATATTACAGGAGGATTTATGTAAACTAGAAGCTTGGGCTGATAAATGGCAAATGAGCTTTAATGGGGATAAATGTAAGGTCATGCACTTGGGTAGAACAAATAAGATGTATAATTATGTGCTTAAATGTAAAACACTGGGCAAAACTGTCACTGAAAAAGACCTGGGTGTATGGGTGGACGACAAACTCACATTTAGTGGCCAATGTCAGGCAGCTGCTGCCAAGGCAAATAAAATAATGGGATGCATTAAAAGAGGCATAGATGCTCATGAGGAGAACATAATTTTACCTGTATACAAGTCACTGGTGCGACCACACTTAGAATACTGTGTGCAGTCCTGGTCTCCGGTGTATAAGAAAGACATAGCTAAACTGGAGCGGGTGCAGAGAAGAGCAACCAAGGTTATTAGAGAACTGGGGGTCTGCAATACCAAGACAGGTTATTACACTTGGGGTTATTTAGTTTGGAAAAACGAAGGCTTAGGGGTGATCTTATTACAATGTATAAATAATGAGGGGACAGTACAAAGACCTTTCTAATGATCTTTTTACTCTTAGACCTGTGACGGGGACAAGGGGGCATCCTCTACGTCTGGAGGAAAGAAGGTTTAGCCATAATCACATACAAAAAAAGGCTGCACTCAAGCATACTAAAGCATGACAACATGGAATACATGAAATTTAGAATAGCAATATGGCTTTGGAATATAAGGAAAAATTTGAGACGCTTAGTATAAACATTTGGCCAAACATTTTAAAGCCCACCAACCATCGTCAAGGTGGTCTCAATTCTGGTGAGTCCCTGACCTAATGTGAACATACCTCTATTAGGCTGATATCTGAATTTCTGGGTGAATATGCACCTCTGTCAGTAATGCCTGCATTTATGGGTAAAGTAGGGACCTGGTGTAATTAAAATCACCACCTGGTGGGGGCGGAGTGCTCAGTCAGCAAGCTAACATTCAAAAGACAAAAAAACCTGACTGGCACATCCAGACTAATGAGAACTAGGTGCAAAAGAAGAGAAGCTACCCCCATGTAAAACATACAAAAAAAGGCTGCACTCAAGCATACTAAAGCATGACAACATGGAATACATGAAATTTAGAATAGCAATATGGCTTTGGAATATAAGGAAAAATTTGAGACGCTTAGTATAAACATTTGGCCAAACATTTTAAAGCCCACCAACCATCGTCAAGGTGGTCTCAATTCTGGTGAGTCCCTGACCTAATGTGAACATACCTCTATTAGGCTGATATCTGAATTTCTGGGTGAATATGCACCTCTGTCAGTAATGCCTGCATTTATGGGTAAAGTAGGGACCTGGTGTAATTAAAATCACCACCTGGTGGGGGCGGAGGTGCTCAGTCAGCAAGCTAACATTCAAAAGACAAAAAAACCTGACTGGCACATCCAGACTAATGAGAACTAGGTGCAAACCAAGGGAAGCTACCCCCATGTAAAACATACAAAAAAAGGCTGCACTCAAGCATACTAAAGCATGACAACATGGAATACATGAAATTTAGAATAGCAATATGGCTTTGGAATATAAGGAAAAATTTGAGACGCTTAGTATAAACATTTGGCCAAACATTTTAAAGCCCACCAACCATCGTCAAGGTGGTCTCAATTCTGGTGAGTCCCTGACCTAATGTGAACATACCTCTATTAGGCTGATATCTGAATTTCTGGGTGAATATGCACCTCTGTCAGTAATGCCTGCATTTATGGGTAAAGTAGGGACCTGGTGTAATTAAAATCACCACCTGGTGGGGGCGGAGTGCTCAGTCAGCAAGCTAACATTCAAAAGACAAAAAAACCTGACTGGCACATCCAGACTAATGAGAACTAGGTGCAAACCAAGAAAAGCTACCCCCATGTAAAACAGAGGTGCATATTCACCCAGAAATTCAGATATCAGCCTAATAGAGGTATGTTCACATTAGGTCAGGGACTCACCAGAATTGAGACCACCTTGACGATGGTTGGTGGGCTTTAAAATGTTTGGCCAAATGTTTATACTAAGCGTCTCAAATTTTTCCTTATATTCCAAAGCCATATTGCTATTCTAAATTTCATGTATTCCATGTTGTCATGCTTTAGTATGCTTGAGTGCAGCCTTTTTTTGTATGTTTTACATGGGGGTAGCTTCCCTTGGTTTGCACCTAGTTCTCATTAGTCTGGATGTGCCAGTCAGGTTTTTTTGTTTTTTTGTCTTTTTTTGTCTTTTTTTTGTCTTTAGCCATAATCACAGATGCAGATTCTTTACTGTAAGAGCAGTGAGACTATGGAACTCTCTGCCGTCTAATGTTGTAATGAGTGATTCCCAACTAAAATTTAAGAAGGGACTGGATGCCTTTCTTGAAAAGTATAATATTACAGGCTATATTCACTAGTTTCCTAGATACTGCGTTGATCCAGGGAGCTAGTCTGATTGCCGTATGTGGAGTCTGGAAGGAATTTTTTTCCCCAATGTGAAGCTTACTGTTTGCCCCTTGGTTTTTTTTTGCCTTCCTCTGGATCAACATGTTAGGGCAGGTTAGGATAGGATATGGGTTGAACTAGATGGACTTAAAGTCTTCCTTCAACCTTAATAACTATGTTACTATGTAATTGTGGTTCCTGGTTCATTTGGAAGTTTGCTGAGTCTTGCCTGCATCTTCTGCTATCAGATAAGATATTTTCTGCTTTTATTTTTGTGCTTGCTTTTTGCATTGTTCCCTGCACTTCTGTGGAGGTCAGCCAGGTCCCCTCTGGGGGCTTGTGCTCCTCTCAGTTTATCTGAAGCCACTGTTATTTGTTCATTTGCTTTTTCCTGTTTTTTCAGTGGCTGCGGCTTAGTTTTGTTACACCAGAGATCTGATTTTAGGTGGTAGAGATCGTGTGATCTCAGGTGTTTTTGCAATCAGAAGAGTTGGTATTTTTATGGGTTTTTTTTAGATTGCAGTGAGTATCCTTTCCTGTACTTTTCTGTCTAGACAGATTCTGCCCCAGCGTTTGCTCGTTCTATTTTCTGTCTGTGTCCGTGCTTCTCTTGTCTAACCGCCATTACATGTTTGGGGGCTTCCTATTTTCTTTGGGGATCTGCTCCTGGGCAGATAGCTTTCATCTTTCTGCCTTTAGGTGTAGTTATCTCTCAGGCTGTGACGAGGCGTCTAGGATCAACGTAGGAACGCTCCACGGCTACCTCTAGTTGTGTGGTTAGTTCAGGGTACTGCAATCCAATAGGTTCCAGCCTATCTGGTGTATTGCCGCTTTTGCTTATTCTCTTCAGCTACCAAAATATAACAGTATCACTGGCCTAAACTGAAAATTATATGGTACTCACAGAAGGGAAAAATAGTGTGGAAAAAAAAAGTTGTCAGAGATTTTTTTTTTCTGTTCGTTGCATTTTTTCCCTCTTTTTCTCTGGGTGCTGAGGAGGATTTTTTTCTCTCTCTCAATGGAGTTTGCACAGTTGTCTGGCTGTGTGTTGGGGTTCAAGTTCCTGCTGCTGCACAGGGGGAGTCTCGAACCAGTCCCGATGCGGTCTCCCATTCATCTCTATCCACAGTGGAGCCTGCTCAGCTTAGATGTCAGTCCCAGCATCTCACCCAGTCTAACAGTGTGCAGAGGGTTACTGCTGCTCCTCCAGGCTCTGCTATTGTGGCCAGTACTGGTTAGCGGCGAGCAGACGTCTTTTGGACAAAGTCCTTGTTTTCCCCTTCTGAGCATGCCCAGAGTGAGATCTCTCATTGGAGATCAGGGGTCACATGCTCAGGTACTGCAGCAGCTCCTATTGGTCTGCCAGGAAGGTCCTGTGATTACTGGTGTTCTGGAACAAGTTTCATTGGTCCTTGTTTCTGGCAGGTCCTGTAGCTGTTACTATAAAAGGGTAGCATGGCTGGGCCGCCATGCGCTAGTATCAATCTTTATATGCTATGCGCCAGTGTGGTCATGTGTGTGTGTGGTTAGGGCCCGGCTGAAATAAGCCCCTAGAATACCGACTTAATCGGTGAGGAGTTTGGTATGCTAGCTGGTCAGGGTCGGTGTCTAGTCCTAGATTACCGGCATAACCGGTGAGGAGTTTGATTGCCGTATTCAGGGTCTGGCGTTCAGACGCCATAGATTGCGGGTGACTCCCGCAAGGACATTAGTGCATGATCACGTTCTATGTTCGCTTAGCAGTTAACTGTGTACCTGGGTGCCTGACAGGACACAGAAGTTTGTCTCAGCGGCTCTGTGACGTAACAGGGTTCGCTTTCAACTCTAGACAGCGCCCTAGCGTGTTTATTTTGCGACTCAGTTGTGTTAAGCAATTCGCACACATCGCCATAAAGCGTTGCGGCACTCCTAGCAGCTCTGTGGATTAACAGAGTTCGCACATATTGCCACAGCGCGTTACGGCGTTTATTTTGGCGACTCTGCGGGATAACAGAGTTCGCTTCTTGCGCCATTTTACTAGCAGCAGGCCCGGCCTGCACGGTGGACCCCGGGCTGCGAACGCACCTCTCCACATCATATATTTGGTGCGTTCCGCAGACCCTAACTGTCAGGAATCGAACCCAGTGCCTCTTGTCCGCCGGCCAGCAGCTCTACCATCTGAGCTATTCTGCTGGCTGCAAGGTTCCTTGCTGAACCCAGATACCATTGACTGTTCTTCCTGATCGGCTCCACCCAGTGCTCTCTTGATTGGCCTCTGATTGCCAATTACACACCCTATATAAACCTGGCCCTGTGGGTGTGTCATTGCGAGATTACTGTGCTCTTAGCCTTTAGTCAAGCGTTTCCTGCTGTTCCTGCTGCTACAAACACTGCTCTCCTGTGTACCGACCTCCGGCTGCCACCTGACTACGTTATCCGCCTGATCCATTGCTACAAACACTGCTCTCCTGTGAACTGACCTCCGGCTGCCACCTGACTACGTTATCTGCCTGCTCCTCTGCTACCGAACTGCCTTTCCTGTGTACCGACCTCCGGCTGCCACCTGACTACGTTATCCGCCTGATCCATTGCTACAAACACTGCTCTCCTGTGTACCGACCTCCGGCTGCCACCTGACTACGTTATCTGCCTGCTCCTCTGCTACCGAACTGCCCTTCCTGTGTACCGACCTCTGGCTGCCACCTGACTACGCTACCTGCCTCTGCTTCCCCTAGTGTTTGCAGTAACATCGGCTCCAACCCAGACGGGATCTTGACAGAATAATCTCGCGCCAAAATGGAGTCCGCTGTGAACACCCTGAGGCGGCAAGTTACGGAGCTTCAAAGTTTTTGTACTGACTCTCAAGGAAAATATTCCAAGTTACAAACTGATTTCACGATGCTACAACAGGAAATAATTGAGCTCCAAAAACAACTTCTGGACGTGCGCAATTCAGGGTCCGAATCAAACGCGCGGCTGCCGCTGCCTGCAAAATTCAGTGGGGATCGCCAGCAGTACCGAGGATTCCTCAATCAATGCCGCATATACTTCCAGATGCAACCTGCTCCCTTTACCAGTGAGAGGAAGAAAGTTTTTTCATGATAAATCTCCTGACGGATGAAGCTCTTGCTTGGGCTTCACCTTATGTAGAAAAGGACTATGACCTCCTTAATGACCTGGAAGCCTTCACCGCAGCAATGAATCAAGTTTTTGATGACCCAAACCACTGTGCCACAGCAGAAACCAAATTACATAATTTGCGCCAAGGACGTCGCTCTGTTGCGGAATATACATCGGAGTTCCGTCGCTGGGTGGCCGACACCACCTGGAATTCAGCGGCCCAGAGAAGTCAATTTCGACGAGGGTTATCAGAACCAGTGAAAGACGAGCTTGCCAGGGTTGAGACCACTGATCAGTTGGAGGACTTTATTCAACTATGTATCCGGATTGACCAAAGACTTACTGAAAGGAGAAAGGAGAGACTGCGAACACTTGGGAATAGCCCTGGCTTCTCATTTCCAGCATCAGACCACCAAGAAAAGACGCAAGGAGTGTCTGAACCGATGCAGATCGATGTCATCCGAAGACCACTTTCTGCACAGAAGGAGAGGCGACGTGCTGAACATCTCTGCCTCTATTGTTGGGACCCTGGACACTATGCCATCAACTGTCCTAACAAAAGGACTATAGCCTTTACCAACAACAGGTCTGCCAGTAATATGGACCTTTCTCAGCAGTCGGATTCCATCTTGCAGACTATCTCATCAGTAACGCCAGAAATAGACAAAATACATACTACATCATCTCATTTTGTAATCCCCATTCAGATTGTAATGGGCACCCAAAAAATACAATGCTCTGCCCTGTTGGATTCGGGAGCAGGAGGAAATTTTATGGACTTAAAATTTACACATGATAATAATATTTCCAGTAGGACCAAATCCACACCAATTGAAATGGAAACTGTGGATGGATCACCCTTGTCTTCTGGACCTGTCACGCATGAGACAATCGAACTGGAGATTTGTATAGAACCGGATCATCATGAAGCTGTCAGTTTCCACCTTATTTCATCTCCGAAATTTCCGGTTATTCTAGGGATCCCCTGGTTTTCAGTCCATAACCCTTCTATCAACTGGGCATCAAGGACCATCACCTTTCCATCTGACTACTGTAAGAATAATTGTCATAAGGAACCCCCTGTTCTCCAACAAGTCCAAATCTCTGAGATTTCGCATGAGAAGGAAGAGAAACTACCACCTCAATATCAGCAGTTCTCTGATGTCTGCAGTAAGAAGAAAGCAGATCAATTACCTCCTCACCGTCCTTACGACTGTCCCATTGAATTGCTGCCAGGAGCAACCATTCCATTTGGACGGATTTACAATCTTTCCGAACCTGAATTGAAGGTATTAAGAAAGTTCCTGGATGAAAATTTAGAGAAAGGTTTTATTCGACCTTCCACATCTCCAGCTGGGGCACCCCTGTTCTTTGTTGAAAAGAAAGACTCCACTCTGCGGCCATGTATTGACTACAGAGAGATGAATAATATCACTGTCAAGAATCGCTACCCGCTACCCTTGATTCCTGAACTATTTGAGAGACTCCGTTCTGCGAAAATCTTTACGAAGCTGGATCTTAGAGGGGCTTACAACCTCATACGGATTCGCCCAGGAGATGAGTGGAAGACCGCCTTCAGAACGAGATATGGACATTTTGAATCTCTGGTTATGACCTTTGGCCTTAGCAATGCCCCAGCCACCTTTCAACATTTTATTAATGATGTATTTCGAGATTTCTTGGACCAATTTGTTGTGGCTTATCTCGATGACATTCTTATATTTTCAGACACCTTGGAAGAGCATCGCAGGCACGTCCAGTTAGTCTTGGAATGACTACAGGAGAACCATCTTTATATTAAACTTGAAAAATGTGAGTTTGAACAAACCAGTATCCAATTTCTGGGATATATCATCTCCCCAGAAGGTCTGAGCATGGATCCCGGCAAAATCAATGCTGTAGTGGACTGGCCTGTTCCAAGAAATTTAAAAGACATCCAGCGTTTCATAGGATTTGCAAATTTTTACCGAAAATTTATAAAGAACTTTTCACGGATCATACTACCAATTACTACACTAACAAAAAAGACCAAAGCATTTTTCTGGTCTCCGGAGGCACAGGAGGCTTTTGACAAGTTGAAAACTCTTTTTACGTCTGCTCCATTGTTAGTACACCCAAATCCTGAATTGCCATTTACTGTCGAAGTGGACGCCTCGGACTCTGCAGTGGGAGCCATTCTGTCTCAGCGAGTTGGGAACAAAATGCAACTTCACCCATGTGCGTTTCTTTCCCACACCATGTCATCTGCAGAAAAGAACTACGACATCGGTAATAAAGAACTGTTAGCCATTAAAGTTGCCTTCTCCGAGTGGAGACATCTTCTGGAAGGTGCCAATCACCCAGTGACTGTCCTCACGGACCACAAGAATCTTGAATTCCTCCGTACAGCAAAAAGATTGTCTGCAAGACAAGCACGATGGGCCTTATTTTTCTCAAGATTCAATCTTATAATTTCTTACCGGCCTGGTTCAAGAAATGGCAAGGCTGACACCCTGTCCAGGATGTGTTCGGAACCTCAGGAGAGGTCTAGTAATGACGATACAATTCTAGGCCCTAAAAATTTTTTGGGAATATTGCACTCTAGAGGACTATGTAATAGAATTAAAGATGGATATCAAGAGGACTCTTTCCTTAACCATCCTTCGGAAGACGTCAATCTTTCATTCAAAGAGGGGTTTTGGATGCAGAAACACAAAATATATGTACCTGAATCTTCTCGCCTTGAAGTCCTCAAAAGTGTCCATGATTCTAAACTGGCAGGACATCCTGGAGTTGCAAAAACACAAGACTTACTACTTCGTTTCTTTTGGTGGCCTAATTGTAGGAAGGACGTGAGGAAATATGTTTCAACCTGTTTAACATGCGCACGAAACAAGACCCCACAATCGTCTCCTCTAGGACTCTTGCAACCACTCCCAGTTCCATCCAGGCCTTGGGGATCTATTTCCATGGATTTTATTGTGGAACTACCCCCTTCCAAACACATGACCGTCATCCTTGTCATAGTGGACCGACTCACAAAAATGGCTCACTTTATTCCAACTGAAGGAATTCCTACTGCTGAAAAAACTGCAGAACTGATGATCAAAGAGGTATTCAGGTTACATGGAATTCCTGACAGCGTGGTGTCTGACAGAGGCGTTCAGTTTACGTCAAAATTTTGGAAGAGTTTCTGTACAGCCTTGGGAGTCACAGTGAATCTTTCTACCGCTTTCCATCCTCAGTCCAATGGCCAGACGGAGAGAACGAACCAGACTTTGGAGCAATACCTCAGTTGCTTCATTTCCTATCTTCAGGATGACTGGGTGGACTATTTACCAACAGCAGAGTTTGCCTACAACAACTCCATACATAGCGCTACATCTCAAACCCCATTTTTTGCTAATTATGGAGTACATCCAGTATTTATCCCTAATCTGCCAGTGAACACTCCCATTCCTGCTGTTAATGACAGGCTTGCAAAATTACAGGAATCCCAGAAGGAATTATCAGAGATATTACTCAAGACCCAGGAAGTATAT
>JARQOD010000005.1:425484306-425679309 GCA_033576555.1 Oophaga sylvatica
GATCTAGATCGGGATGAGAATGTCGGCTTTCCTGCTGAAACCATCCCTGAGCCAGGGATGATCCCTCTCTTGTGTTTTTGGTAGAAGCAATCAGGGAAGAGGAAGTGAGACTGGCCATTGATGGCTTCGGCCCAAAAAAATCGCCAGGTCCGATGGCTTAACATCCGAATTTTATAAGACCTTTAGGGACTCCTTGGTCCCCCTCTTGACTGGGGTGTTTAATGAGTGTCTTTCCTCGGGTACTCTTCCCGTTCAATGAGGAGGTCAGCCCTGATTATTCTGTCAAAGGGTAAAGACTCGTCCCGTATTGAGAATTGGCGTCCCATAGCGCTTCCAATACGGACCGGAAGGTTCTGGCGAAGGTGTTGTTAACCGGCTGGTCAAGTTTGCACCCCGGCTCCTTTCGGAGGCCCAGCACTGCCTGTTCCAGGCCGCAGCACTTTTAGTGCTGTGCTTGGTGTCCGAGAGGCAGTGGAGCAGGGTAGGGAAGGTCACTGGAAGGGGTATCTACTGTCATTAGACCAACAAAAGCCTTTGACCGGTTAACCATGAGTACCTCTGGTCTGTCCTTTTAAGTACAGTCTGCCTGGGAGGTTTGTAAATTGGCTAGAGATCTTGTACCAAGGGCTGAGACTTTCCCGCTCGTGAACGGTTGGTCAGGGCACCCTTTTGAGGTGGGTTTCTGGGTCCGTCAGGGCTGTCCCTCTGAGCCCACTTTTATACGCGTTCGCGATCGATCCCTTCCTGAGGAGGGTAGATCGTGGACCGTTGGTGGGAGTCGGGATGGACCAGGCGGGCTCTGGCCCCCTCTGAGGGTGGTGGCGTACGCCGACGATGTTTCCCTTTTCGTATCCTCGAGAGGGGAGGCGGATTGGTCATTCCGAGTCGTGCGTTACTCGGAGGCATCCGGGTCCATGATCAACCGGGAAAAGTGTGAGAGTCTCTGGCTGGGAGGGGGAGATCCTAGTTTTGATCTCCCGGCATCCTTCCAGACCCCAGGCCTCCGCCAAAATTCTAGGCATCGAATTTGGCCCCGGGACTACCCCCAGCAAAATTGGGAGGGCAGACTCAAGATTGCCGCCCAAAAGGTGGACCAGTGGAAGGGTTGGTCTTTAACCCTGAGGGAAAGGGTTGGCTTGGCTAAAGGCTTTCTGCTTCCCTTGTTAATTTACCTGGGCAGTGTGTGCATCTTGCCAGAACCTCTCTGGACACGGGTTTACAGCCTGTTCTTCCAGCTGTTATGGGGGAATAGGCTCAACCTAATCAAGAGAGAGGTCACGTACCGTACGAGGAGACTAGGTGGGTTGGGTATGGTCAACCCAGTAGTGTTCTTAGTGAACACCTTTCTTAAAGCCAATGTTTCCAACCTCTGGCTAGAGAGGGCTCCTCCGTGGGTATTCTCCTGCAGGGTTGGTTTCGGCCCTTCTTCCAGGAATGGGAGACAGGAGGGCAAGTGAAGGATCTCCGTACACCTCACGGACATCTCCCGGCTTACGCTACCCCGGTTCTGAAGGTAATCCGCCGGTGGGGTCTGGAAATGAGGGAAATCAGGACCATGTCGAGACAATGTCTTGACAGAAGGGTTCTGTTGACCCATTTCCAGAAGCCCCTGGTCCTCAGGGATTGCCCGGGCCGGGATCTGGAGGTGGGGCTCGGGCTTTTAAATTCAGAGCGGATCCCCACGAAGTTTTGGGACTTGGCCTGGCGCTGCTTTCACGGAGACTGTATGTAAGGTACAACTTGAAGTACAGGAACTCTGATGATCGGGGTTGTCCTCGTGCGGAGTGTGGCGACGTGCTGGAAAGCATGGAGCACTTCCTCCTTCAGTGTCCCTTTAATGCAGAGGTTTACAACAGGGTGGGTGCTTCCATACGTTGGCCGCGGCTGGCGTCCCTTTCCTATGCCGAGTGGGTCTATGGGCGTTCAGATCCCTGGGTGGCCGAGAGCGGAGCACTTTATTCTTAGTTAGCGTAGTGGTCAGGTTTTACACGTGGAATGCACGGTGTTTAGTATCGACGCAACAGAAAGCCCTCCCCCGGGATGAGGTGGTTAGTAACATCTTGGGTGACCTGGGGAAGGTGCGTTCTTTGGAGTTCGAGAGGTTGGTGTGAGGAGGGCCTCTTGGCTTTGAGGGCTTCTCCTTTTAAAAAACACACTCAAGGGAGAGTTCTGTGTGTGAATGACGGTAGGGACAGCATAAGGTGGTGTGGGTGTTGAGGGAGAGAAGTAGGGGCAGATAGGGTCAGGGAGGGTCAGTAGTGAGGGACAGATAGAGAGTTAGTTAAGTTAAGTTAGGTAGACTAGGGATAGATAGGGATAGATAGGGACAGTTTTGTTAGGGATAGAAGTAGGGACAGTTTTAATTGACAAGGGACAGGGTGAATGTGTTAGTTGGTAAGGGATAGGGCCTCTTAGGGCTCCAGTCTCCTGGTGATGGGCTATTGCATGGCACAATGTAGTTTTTTGTTTTGTAATTAAAAAAAAAAAAAAGAAATGGATATTGAGGCTTGCAGGCACCAAACTTGGGCCTCTTGTGTTAGGAAATGTTTTAAAGTAGTTATGTAACATTAAGGTAAATTATTGGTGATAATGTGATAATGTGGTTGTAGTAATGTAATTATGTTTTGTTGTGTTTGTAATTATATTATATGTTATTATATTATATGTATATGTTATTATATGATTGTTTTTTGAGCGTATGTAGATTGTTGTGTGTGGGGGTATAGTCAGGTTGGGTGGGGGTTGTCTGGGGGTTTTTGAGGGGTGTGGAAAAAATCTTTGAGGGCAATGGGCGAAGAACTTTGAAGATATGGACCCAAGGACCCAGTTGATTTCTAGATGAAAATAAAAAAGAGGGGCATAAAACTTTATATGGACCCGGATTTTTGCAGTGTTTATTGAGGCCATGAACTGATGGACCTGTGGGTGGTGGGGGTTATAATATATAAAAAAAAAAAAAAATTGTTAGTAAGCTAAGTTTTTCTGTGTGGCGGCCAGAATGGCCTTTCGTGTTCTATGTTAAGGCAGTGGGCCAAACCCTTTTTGTTTCTTTTCTCCTGTAAATATGTAAATATGATGTATAAGTGTGGTATGTATGGTGGTAGAATGAGTGTATGGAAATTTTGGGTTTTTCTTTTTGTTTCCCCTTTTGTTTTTTCCCTTTTCTTTGAAGGGTTTCCTGCTGGGGGTCCCTGAGGAGCTGCAAAGTTTCATCAAGTGGACTCGTGTGTGGAAGATCTCGATTAATAAGGACAAGAAAGTGAGGAGTGAATAGGTGTTATGTTGTTTTCTTTAGGTATTGTATCTTTTGTTTTGGATTGGAGTTGTTGTTTTGTGTATATATTGTATGTGTTTTGTATTTTTTAAATAAAAAAGAGTTCCAGCTCCACCCAGGAAGTGGAGAGGTGTGGTTGCTGGTGGTGGAAGCTGTGTGCAAGCTGCTTGGAGCTAAGTGCCTGGGAAGGAGGATTTTTTTTTCTCTATCTGGACTGCTACCTGCCCCTTCCCAGGCAGAGAGACTTTCCCTGGGACTGAGCGTCGGGGCTGTGCCCCTGGCTCCCACCCCCTGGCAAGCTAGCTGGGGGTGGGGGGCCTCACATAACATCTAGAGGCCCACGCTGAAGCAAGCCAGTCCCAGGGATGAATAGGAGGAAGACACCGGGGGGCCGCAAGGCTCCAGGATCCAGGACCCCTGAAGCCGGGGCCGTGGCAGCACCTTCTCCCGGTGAGGAGGCTGCAGGCAGAGGTGCGGCAGGAGTCCCCCTTAATATCTGGGGCTCCAAGGCTGCGGGAGAGCCGTCCACCATCTATGCCTCCCTCATCCATGCCCACCTCTGTGAGTATGAGGAGGTAGCTAAGCAGCTGAGGATACTCTGGGAGAGGTTGAAGGGAGCCCGAGTGACAGCAAAAAGTCGGCTCTCTGCCTCAAAGAGAGCGGAGGTATCTGCCACGGTCGGAAGGCTGAGGGGGGAGATAAGAGCACTGGAAGAGAGGAGGAAGATCATCCTGGAGGGAAGCGGCCCCTTCGAGGAGAAGCTAAGGAACGATGACCGTTCAGAGCCCTGACCGGGGGGTCTCCTGGGGGTCAGGAGGCCCCAGCCAGGTGGAGGACGAGGAGGAGGAAGATGGCGGAACATCTGCGCCAGCTCCACCTGGGGACCTGGTGAGTAAGAGCGCCCAGGACCTGGTGAGTAAGAGCGCCCAGGACCTGGTGGGTAAGAGCTCCCAGGTATCGCACAGCGGGATAGCCCCCGAACAAGTGGCTCTCCCACCGGACTCCAGTGACATGGAGGAAAGTGGGAGTGAGGGGGAGATGGAGGGAGCGGGAGTAATAACAAGGGGGGCTGCCTCATCCTACAGCAAGTGAGGCAGATTGAGTCCCCGGCACGGTTTGGCACGCTGTTGTTTGGGGACGAGGTCTGCCTTGAGGATGAGGCAACTGGGAAGAGGGGAAGAAGGCGTAAGGCGAAGCAAGTGGTTAAGGAGAAACTTGTTTTTGTCCCTCTTTCCGGGCTCCCCAGTCCCGCTGTGTGGAACCCGCTGCCCATCCCAGCCCGGGCCCTGTGGTGGGTCCGGTGCAAGGGAGCGGGAGAGTAAAGTCTGCCTGGGTCTTGCTGACACTTCTGGTGGTGGCAGTTCGGATTCAGGCAGCGATATGGAGGTCGGTGCTGGTACTGGTAATGGTGGCGTTAGTGGGGTGCTTGGGCTCAGTCCCCGGTGGCAGGGGGGGCTGGCCCAGCACCTGGTAAAGGTAAAGCCAGGGCCGCATCTCCAATTGCGGTGAGAGCAGCTTCTGGGCCCCCCACGAACGGATCCGTTAAATCGGATCACTTATGGGGGTCCAGAAGCATAGAAGGGGCGCAGATACTGCTGTAAAGCAGCAATTAAAGACCTGCAAGGGTTTGGTCGCTCCCCTGGAGGCGACCGTGGTGAAGTCGGGGCACTCGGCACGTAGACCCCAAAAGGAGTCCGTGCGGGGGACCCCGCCACCACTGGATGCCGAAGGGGTGGCCAGCCTTGCCTACAGCAGGGGGTGGGTACAGAGCGGCAGTGAAGGCCTGTGGGGGGGCGTGGCCTCCCTGAATGTTGCCCTGCCTGCAGAGGCATGCAGGGGGGCGTGCTCTCCTTGACCGCAATCCCGCCCGCCATGCTCGCATCATCTGGGGTGGGTGTGGCCTCGCAAGGGGCTGCTGCCCAGCCTGGAGTTGCTGTAGCCGGTGGAGGGGCGTGGCATCGGCGGCCGTGGCTCCGCCCACTGTGCCCGTGTCATCTGGGGTGGGTGTGGCCTCGCAAGGGGCTGCTGCCCAGCCTGGAGTGACTGTGGGCCGGCGGGGGGGCGTGGCCTCGGCGGCCGTGGCTCCGCCCACTGTGCCCGAGTCATCTGGGTGGGCGTGGCCTCGAAAGGGGCTGCTGCTCAGCCTGGAGTGGCTGTGGCCGGTGGGGGGGGCGTGGCTTCGGCGGGTCCGCCGCCCTCTGTCCTGCCCACCCATACCATCGGGTCTGCAGCCCCAAAAGCCGGTAGGGAGTTGTCGGGGTCTCCAACCCACTTACCGTCATCTGGTGGTGCGGGGGCTCTGGCGCTCCAGGTAAAGCCGGCGGGGAGGTGTGTGGAGGGCAGGGTGTGGTGGCAAAGTCCGTCCCTGTCCTAGGAAGCACAGAGAAAGGAAAGAAGAAAAAAAAAAATGTTCCAGAGAGCCCAGGAGCTGCTGCTGCTCCTGAGCCCAGGCAGGGTGTACTAAGTGCACTCTGCTCTGGAGCATTTAAAGGGGCAGCGGCACTCCTGGGTAGAGGAAAAAAAAATCATGAAGACAAAGACATCTTTATCCAGCCAGGGCCCCCAGCAGGAGGTGTGGAAAGCGGCAGACCTAAAAGCAAAGATAAAGGCAATGTAAATATTGTAAATAATGCAAATATTGTAAATAATGAAAATAATGTAAATAATAGTGTATATATGGATAGTATGGATAGTGAGGTTGATAGTGATGGTGTGAGTGACATTTTTGAAGAGCTGTTTGCGGAGGTGGTGCATGGAGGTGTGAGTGATGGCGAGGGTGGTATGAATGAGGGAGTGAGTCTGGGAGTGAATGCCGGGGTGGATGCAGGTGTGAATGTGGGAGCAAGTGTGAGTGGGGTAAGGGCTGGTCCATCTGCCTCCCCAGCCGTGGCTCCCAGGCATTCATATGCGGGGGTCACGGCTGGGGGTAGGGGGGCTCCCGGGGGGGTTCTCAGGGGGTCTCCTCACCTCTGGACTCCGGGACGGCGTTTTGCACCGCCGTTTCCTGGAGGCCCTCAAAAGGGGAGAAAGGTCGATAATTGTAGAGGGGAGGACGGTGGACTTGTCTAGGGTGGTGGAGCTCCTCCTGAAGATGGGCTTTAGGGCAGATGACATCTTTGCCCTGATCCATCCACATCAGCCCGTTTCTTTGACATCAGTTTTGTTCGGCCAGAGGGGCTTGAGCTCTTCTGGTCAAATTATGAGCTGGTGAAAGGGGAGCCCGGATGGCGAGGCTTCGTCGTACAGGCGGTGTCTCGCCAAAATTCCGTCAAGAGAGTGACCGTGGTGACATGTAACGAGTCACTCTCAGGCGTGGACATAATGACGTGGCTTTTCCGGTATGGGGAAGTCACTGAGGTCCCAAAAAAGAACAGGGACGAGTTTGGTATTTGGTCGGGGGGCTGGACCTTCATGGTTAAGTTGAAGGTCTCAGGCGATACGGTCACCCACATCCCTTCCTCGGCATTCCTGGGAAGGGACAGGATCCTGATTTTCTACCAGGGGCAGCCGAAGGTTTGTCACAAGTGCGGCGATCCCCGCCACTTCAGCGCAAGCTGCAAGGTGCAGAAATGTGCCTTGTGTGGCGGGGTGGGCCATCTCGCCGCTGCGTGTAGGGACATTCGGTGCAACCTGTGTGGTGACCTTGGTCACCCGTATAGCCGCTGCCCTCGCTCCTTCTCCAATACTGCTGCGGGCCCGGTGGGGGGAGACCGTGGGGGGGAAACCTCCGGCGGGGCTTCCTCTGTCGCGGCGGGCGGTGGTGGCGGGGAGGGGGCTGAGGGGCCAGTGAGGAAAGGCAAAGTCACTAGAGGCCCCTCATATCAGCGGAGGCAGGCGGCTCGCCAGGGGGGTAAGGAGCAGGTGGAGCCCCGGGTAACCGGGTGATGCCTGCTCCTCCCTCTGGGTTGGTGGCTAAAGCCTCTGAGGCCCTGGGGGAGGAAGCGGTGAACGAGGAGATCAGGAGGATGGAGAGGGAGGATAAAGCGGCTGACTCAGACAACTCCTCTCAGTATGAAAGTGTTGATGAGGAAGTCTTAGAGCAGCCTACAATATCAAAGGGTGGAAAAAAGCGCAACAACAGGAGGGGAGGAAGAGGCTGAATAAGTCTTCCAAATCCCCCCCACCCCCGACCGTGAGGGTACCAACGGAAGTGCCCACCATTCCCCCTCTGATCACACTCTCCAACCGGTTCCAGGCCCTTGAGGACTCTGCTAAAGAGTTGCCGGACGAGGGCAGGGGACCGGGGGCGGCATCGGGGGGTCTTTTAGGGGATGGCGGAGTCCAACCCTTGGGGGACGTTGTTTCTCCCAAGGGGGGACAGACCTGGAGTCCGGAGGTGAGGACACCAGGGAGGAGGAATGGACACCTCGTCCACCTTAAAAAGGAAAGGTTCCGACTCCTCCCCAGAGGGTGGTGGGAGTGGGGTGGGTAAGAAGAAGGCCGTCGAGCTTGATCACTCATGATGGCTGAACTCGCTCCGTTGACGCTGGCGTCCATTAATGTCGCCAGCATTAAGTCAGATGCGGCTAGATTTACGGCCTTTGATTTTCTCACCCGAATTGAGGCTGAAATTTTATTTTTGCAGGAGTCCAGACTAACTGACATGGGGACCATACATAAAGCACGGAGAGAGTGGAGGTGCGGGCCCTCATACTGGTCTCTTGCGGCCGAGCCGTATAGCGGGGTGGCAGTCCTCTTTAAGACTGCAGATGTGGAATGCAGACGAGTGATCGAGCTAGAAATGGGGAGGTGCCTGGTCCTTGACGTCTTCATGAGGGGACAAGAGCTACGGCTCATAAACATCTATGGTCCACAATCAAAGTGGGAAATGTCTCTTCCTGAGGATTAAGCCCTTTCTTTTTACAAGCCGGCAGGTGGTCTTCGGTGGGGACTTCAACACCATTACGAGGTCCCGTGATCGGGGGGTCCTGGAGATCGCCTGGCTTATGACAGCATCGCGCTCAATAGCATAGCCAGTGAAGCTCGCCTGGTGGATGTCCACATCCGGCACACCCCAGGTCACGGGGGTTTCACCTATCATAGGGGTAGCTGTAGTTCTAGAATAGACAGGTTTTTTTTTAAAGGAGGATGACATCTTTTCTGCTGTGTCCGCCGTTGAGGTGGAGTTCTCCGATCACTGTCTAATTTTCTTTTCTCTGAATGTTGCAGAAACTCCCCGGATGGGAAGAGGGCTGTGGAAGCTGAATTCGTCCCTGCTGGAAGAAGCGACTGTGAGACAATCCTTTGAGGATTTTCTTCAGAGCCAGGTACCGCTTTTGGATCTCTGTAGTAGTAAGTCAGAGTGGTGGGAGATCTTTAAAAAGCGGGTGGCGGGGTTCTTCCGCAAGCTCTCGAGCCTCAGGAGTCTGAACAGGCATCGCTTGTATCGGGCTCTGGGGAGGAAACTCGAGCAGCTCATCTCGACTGGAGGTGACCGTGAGGAAATCTACAGAGTGAAGTCTTTGCTTAAGAGGTGTCAGTATGATAGGCACACATCTTTGGTTTTTGAGAGGGATTTCGGGAAGTACCGCTCACCCGACCCCTACAGGAACTGTAAGATGTCAGTGAATTGTAAATGGTGACAGGACTGATCGATAGTACGGGGTCCCTGAACAGATCCAAATCAGGGATCCTGGAGGTGGTCAGGTCCTTTTACTCACACCTCTTGGGAAAGAGGGATCTAGATCGGGATGAGATGTCGGCTTTCCTGGTTGAAACCATCCCTGAGCCAGGGGATCATCCCCTCTCTCTTGGTGTTTTGGCAGAAGCAATTAGGGAAGAGGAAGTGAGACTGGCCATTGATGGGCTTCGGCCCAAAAAATCGCCAGGTCCGGATGGCTTAACATCCGAATTTTATAAGACCTTCAGGGACTCCTTGGTCCCCCTTGACTGGGGTGTTTAATGAGTGTCTTTCTTCGGGTACTCTTCCCGGTTCAATGAGGAGGTCAGCCCTGATTATTCTGTCAAAGGGTATAGACTCGTCCCGTATTGAGAATTGGCGTCCCATAGCGCTTCTCAATACGGACCGGAAGGTTCTGGCGAAGGTGTTGTTTAATCGGCTGGTCAAGTTTGCACCCTGGCTCCTTTCGGGGGCCCAGCACTGCTCTGTTCCAGGCCGCAGTACTTTTAGTGCTGTGCTCGGTGTCCGGGAGGCAGTGGAGCAGGGTAGGGCAGGTCACTGGAAGGGGTATCTACTGTCATTAGACCAAGCAAAAGCCTTTGACCGGGTTAACCATGAGTACCTCTGGTCTGTCCTTTTAAGGTACGGTCTGCCTGGGAGGTTTGTAAATTGGCTAGAGATCTTGTACCAAGAGGCTGAGACTTTCCCGCTCGTGAACGGTTGGTCGGGGCACCCTTATGAGGTGGGTTCTGGGGTCCGTCAGGGCTGTCCTCTGAGCCCACTTTTATACGCGTTCGCGATCGATCCCTTCCTGAGGAGGGTAGATCGTGGACCGTTCGTGGGAGTCGGGATGGACCAGGCGGGCTCTGGGCCTCCTCTGAGGGTGGTGGCGTACGCTGACAATGTTTCCCTTTTCGTGTCCTCGAGAGGGGAGGCGGATTGGGTCATGTCTGAGGTCGTGCGTTACTCGGAGGCATCCGGGTCCATGATCAACCGGGAAAAGTGTGAAAGTCTCTGGCTGGGAGGGGGAGATCCTAGTTTTGATCTCCCGGGCACCCTTCCAGAGCCCCAGGCCTCCGCCAAAATTCTAGGCATCGAATTTGGTCCCGGGGACTACCCCCAGCAAAATTGGGAGGGCAGACTCAAGATTGCCGCCCAAAAGGTGGACCAGTGGAAGGGTTGGTCTTTAACCCTGAGGGAAAGGGTTGGCTTGGCTAAAGGTTTTCTGCTTCCCTTGTTAATTTACCTGGGCAGTGTGTGCATCTTGCCAGAACCTCTCTGGACACGGGTTTACAGCCTGTTCTTCCAGCTGTTATGGGGGAATAGGCTCAACCTAATCAAGAGAGAGGTCACGTACCGTACGAGGAGACTAGGTGGGTTGGGTATGGTCAACCCAGTAGTGTTCTTAGTGAACACCTTTCTTAAAGCCAACATTTCCAACCTCTGGCTAGAGAGGGCTCCTCCGTGGGTATTCTCCTGCAGGGTTGGTTTCGGCCCTTCTTCCAGGAATGGGAGACAGGAGGGCAGGTGAAGGATCTCTGTACACCTCACGGACATCTCCCGGCTTACACTACCCCGGTTCTGAAGGTGATCCGCCGGTGGGGTCTGGAAATGAGGGAAATCAGGACCATGTCGAGACAATGTCTTGACAGAAGGGTTCTGTTGACCCATTTCCAGAAGCCTCTGGTCCTCAGGGATTGCCCAGGCCGGGATCTGGAGGTGGGGCTCGGGCTTTTAAATTCAGAGCGGATCCGCACAAAGTTTTGGGACTTGGCCTGGCGCTGCTTTCACGGGAGACTGTATGTAAGGGACAACTTGAAGTACAGGAACTCCGATGATCGGGGTTGTCCTCGTGAGGAGTGTGGCGACGTGCTGGAAAGCATGGAGCACTTCCTCCTTCAGTATCCCTTTAATGCAGAGGTTTACAACAGGGTGGGTGCTTCCATACGTTGGCCGCGGCTGGCGTCCCTTTCCTATGCCGAGTGGGTTTATGGGGCGTTCAGATCCCTGGGTGGCCGAGAGCGGAGCACTTTATTCCTAGTTAGCGTAGTGGTCAGGTTTTACACGTGGAATGCACGGTGTTTAGTGTCGACACAGCAGAAAGCCCTCCCCTGGGATGAGGTGGTTAGTAACATCTTGGGTGACCTGGGGAAGGTGCGTTCTTTGGAGTTCGAGAGGTTGGGTGTGAGGAGGGCCTCTTGGCTTTGGAGGGGCTTCTCCTTTTAAAAAACACACTCAAGGGAGAGTTGTTTTGTGTGCGAATGGTGGTAGGGATAGCATAAGGTGGTGTGGGTGTTGAGGGAGAGAAGTAGGGGTAGATAGGGTCAGGGAGGGTCAGTGAGAGGGACACATAGAGAGTTAGTCAAGTTAAGTTAGGTAGAGTAGGGATAGATAGGGATAGATAGGGACAGTTTGTTAGGGACAGAAGTAGGGACAGTTTAGTTGATAAGGGACAGGGTGAATGTGTTGGTGGTAAAGGGACAAGGCCTCTTAGGGCTCCAGTCTCCTGGTGGTGGGCTATTGCATGACATGGTAGCTTTTTTGTTTTGTAATAAAATAATGATGGATATTGGGCTTGCAGGCACCGAACTTGGGCCTTGCTGTGTAAGAAGATGATTAAAAGAAATTGTTATGCTTTAGATTAATGCTGATAAGTTGAGTTATGGTTTATATTGTATATATTATGTATTATGTGTTATTGTTGGTTGTTTTGAGTGTTTGTTGACATATAGTTGAATGTGGGGGGAATAGTTTAGGTTGGGAGGGGGTTGTTTTGGGGTGTTGGGGTTTTGGGGAATTTTGAAGGGCTTTGGGCAGAGAAAATGAACTCACCATGGACCCTATGGACCCAAGGAAAGAAGAAGATTGCTGTGGTAAAGGGCATAAAACTTTATATGGACCCGGTTTGATGTGAGGCCATGAACTTATGGACCTGAGGTGAGGTGGGGGTGATTATTATAAAATTTAAAAAAAAAAAAAAAAAAGGTGTGTGATATATATTTTAGGTAGTGTTATTTGCGTTTTGAGGCAGTGGGCCAAACTTTATGTTAATAATTTCTTGTAAATTCTGTAAATAGGTGTGAATGGGGTGGGAGGATGTGTGTGTGAATGTGGATGTAAGAATATGTTTTTTGTTTTGTTTTCTCTTCCCCTTTTATTTTTAAAGAAGGTTCCTGCTGGGGGTCCTTGAAGAACTGGAAAGTTCTGGATGGACTTATAAAGAGTCTCGGACAATGGCGGATGGAAAGTGGATCATGTGCTGGCTCCTAGGTTTCAGTTATTTAACTATTTTCTTTGTTTTGTGCTTTTTGTTTTATGTGGTCTTGGACATAAGCTTTGGTTTTTATTTTTGTGTATATGTAATATGTATGTGTTTTGTAATTTTTCAATAAAAAAAGAGTTCCAGGAGAGGTTGAGGGGAGCCCGAGTGACAGCAAAAAATCGGCTCCCTGCCTCAAAGAGAGCGGAGGTATCTGCCACGGTCGGAAGGCTGAAGGGGAGATAAGAGCACTGGAGGAGAGGAGGAAGATCATCCTGGAGGGAAGCGGCCCCTTCGAGGAGAAGCTAAGGAACAATGACCGGTTCAGAGCCCTGACCGGGGGGTCTCCTGGGGGGTCAGGAGGCCCCAGCCAGGTGGAGGACGAGGAGGAGGAAGATGGCGGAACATCTGCGCCAGCTCCACCTGGGGACCTGGTGAGTAAGAGCGCCCAGGACCTGGTGAGTAAGAGCGCCCAGGACCTGGTGGGTAAGAGCTCCCAGGTATCGCGCAGCGGGATAGCCCCCGAACAAGTGGCTCTCCCACCGGACTCCAGTGACATGGAGGAAAGTGGGAGTGAGGGGGAGGATGGAGGGAGTGGGAGTAATAATAAGGGGGGCTGCCTCATCCTACAGCAAGTGAGGCAGATTGAGTCCCCAGCACGGTTTGGCACACTGTTGTTTGGGGACGAGGTCTGCCTCGAGGATGAGGCAACTGGGAAGAGGAGGAGAAGGCGTAAGGCGAAGCAAGTGGTGGAGGAGAAACTTGTTTTTGTCCCTCTTTCCGGGGCCCCCCAGTCCCGCTGTGTGGAACCCGCTGCCCACCCCAGCCCGGGCCCTGTGGTGGGTCCGATGCAAGGGAGCGGGGAGAGTAAAGTCTGCCTGGGTCTTGCTGACACTTCTGGTGGTGGCAGTTCGGATTCAGGCAGCGATATGGAGGTCGGTGCCGGTACTGGTGGCGTTAGTGGTGGTGTTTGGGCTCAGTCCCCGGTGGCAGGGGGGACTGGCCCAGCACCAGGTAAAGGTAAAGCCGGGGCCGCATCTCCAATTGCGGTGAGAGCAGCTTCTGGGCCCCCCACGAACGGATCCGTTAAATCTGGATCACTTATGGGGGTCCAGAAGCATAGAAGGGGCGCAGATACTGCTGTAAAGCAGCAATTAAAGACCTGCAAGGTGTTGGTCGCTCCCCTGGAGGTGACCGTGGTGAAGCCGGGGCACTCGGCACGTAGACCCCAAAAGGGGTCCGTGCGGGGGACCCCGCCACCACTGGATGCCGAAGGGGAGGGCCAGCCTTGCCTACAGCAGGGGTGGGTACAGAGCGGCAGTGAAGGCCTGTGGGGGGGGCGTGGCCTCCCTGAATGTTGCCCTGCCTGCAAAGGCAGAGGCATGCAGGGGGGGCGTGCTCTCCTTGACCACAGTCCCGCCTGCCGTGCTCGCATCATCTGGGGTGGGTGTGGCCTCGCAAGGGGCTGCTGCCCAGCCTGGAGGGGCTGTAGCCGGCGGGGGGCGTGGCCTCGGCGGCCGTGGCTCCGCCCACTGTACCCGTGTCATCTGGGGTGGGGGTGGCCTCGCAAGGGGCTGCTGCCCAGCCTGGGGTGGCTGTGGGCCGGCGGGGGGCGTGGCCTCGGCGGCCGTGGCTCCGCCCACTTTTCCGGTGTCATCTGGGGTGGGCGTGGCCTCGCAAGGGGCTGCTGCCCAGCCTGGAGTGGCTATAGCCGGTGGGGGGGGCGTGGCCTCGGCGGGTCCGCCGACCTTTGTCCTGCCCACCCATACTATCGGGTCTGCAGCCCCAAAAGCCTGTAGGGAGTTGTCGGGGTCCCCAACCCACTTACTGTCATCTGGTGGTGCGGGGGCTCCGGCGCTCCAGGTAAAGCCGGCGGGGGAGGTGTGTGGAGGGCAGGTGCGGTGGCAAAGTCCGTCCCTGCCCTAGGAAGCACAGGGAAAGAAAAGAAAAAAAAAAAGTGGTTTCAGAGAGCTCAGGAGCTGCTGCTGCTCCCGAGCCCAGGCAGGGTGTACTAAGTGCACTCTGCTCTGGAGCATTTAAAGGGGCAGCGGCACTCCTGGGCAGAGGAAAAAAAAATGGACACAATAACATCGTTATCCAGCCAGGGCCCCCAGCAGGAGGTGTGGAAAGCAGCAGACCTAAAAGCAAAGATAAAGGCAATGTAAATATTGTAAATAATGCAAATATTGTAAATAATGTAAATAATAGTGTAGATGTGTGGACCAGCTGCGCAAGGCACACATGTCTCCTGGAAAATGCACAGGAAGGTAACTGTAAAGCCTGATATTCATTCACGCACACTTCTCAGCATTGCCGCTAGAGGCATTTCAGACTATTTAAGTAGTGTGACATAGCAAAGTTAGTCAGTCAAGCTTAGGGTGGCTCAGGAGTGAGTCATCCCATCCAAGTTCAGATTAGTCTTGGAGGGAGAGGAGAGAAGACTGAATCCTGACAGAGCTTGTGTAGCTCATCTTATACGGAAGTGGAGGCTAGTACAGGTGAAGTGAATCATCTTAGCCTAGTCAGAGCTATCCCTTAACCTGCTACTCAGAGCAAGCTGCCTGTGTTCCTAAGAAAGTGGAAAGTGACTCTCAGAGCGTGCATTGAAATCAGTTGACAGGAGTTCCTGATAGCCACTCGAAGTGGGGTCTAAGAAGGGAAGAAGGAAAGGAATCACAGCAGTTATAGCATCGAGTCAACTGAGAACAGGTCAGTGAGCACTGAAGGAAAGCTGACCTTTATACCATTGCTACACGTGCTTATGTTAAGGGCGAGAGCAGGGCGAAGGGCGAGTGGAGAAGTAAGAGTGACAAAGGGACAAATCACCCTCACTCAGTTTAACCGGACACCGGGTCCGAAGCATTGCTAGTACTTCACGTCTAGTAATAAGAAAACCGGAGGCCTTTCTGGACTTCAAGTCGCAGAAGGTAGCCCTAAGCGCTGATACGTAACCGGAGTCAGGGAGAACGGGGACTTTGAGTCAGTGCACGACAAAAGTAAGGACTTAGTTCTCTCAACATCTGATAATCAGAGACATAGAAGACTCCACCACAATGTTGGCCGGGCGCAGTTATTGCTATTGAAAGAGTTGCACTTGACTTTATGCAAGTTTGTACTCACACACATTACAAGGAGAAAGGAGGCCTCTAACCTGCTCAACAGTTTTCCTGAATGTGCATTCTCCAACCTGACCAGCTTCCCGGGACATACCTGCAACATCTACAAGTAAAGGTATGGAAAGAGACTGCATTGTGTGTGACTGACTTCTTATCTGCACCCTGCACCACCATAGACTTTGAGGGACCAGTCCCACCTGTGGGGGACTTAACATCTAGCTGCCATAACATCCCCTCAGAGATCTGCCCTGCAGCGCTGGTCAATCAGATCAGAAACCACAGGTGGCGTCACGAACTATAACTACAATCCCCTGTAAATATTCCCCCATTGCATGACCGCCAGGGCCACGGACCGAGCTCTGCTGCCAGTGACATTCCCCATGGACTTCCGTGGGCTCGGTGCCGAGTACCCCATAGCCCTGGTACCCACACATGTGGTGCGCGTCATCTTTGGCGTCCCCGAACAGGATACGAAGCTTGCAAATTTGTGAGTCCTGTGTGCCTATTGAACTGTTTTTGTGAAAAAGAGTGTTTTGTGATTTTTGGCGCCATTTTCCGCCATTTTAACCGCCATATTCGCGCCCTGAGGCGCTGGTGAAGAAGGTGGGTGTGCATTCGTGGGCGTGTACCCCCCCTGTGGCGCGAAAGTTATGGCCGCCCTCTCAAAATGCTACTATAATGTGAGATCCTATCCTACTGCAAGGGAGATCCGCCTCCTCTTCATCTTCTATGCAAAAAAGAGGAAGCGCAAATCCCGCCTCCACGGAGGAGACCAGATTGTTCCTGATGGAAAACACAGTCTGGCCTGGAGAGAGATGGCAGAAGGACAAGAGCAGCTGTGTGAGGGAGCGGTGGAGCGCAGGCCCTGTTCCCCAGTAAAGCTGTTGCTTGAACCGGAGCCATCCCTAGTCCGGGACCTTCAACAAACCCTGCTGGAGATAAAGGAGGAGAATGCGGCGCTTAAAAAGTTGATCCAGCTCCAGGCAGACATGGAGGAGACCGAGAGACGCTGGTGTGCCCAGACACAGCGGCTGCTGTGGGACGCAGTGCTCTCTCCTACAGGAACAACGCCATTACCTGACCTTCCTGTGTCACTGCTGAAGAAAGCTGAAGGAAAACCGGAGGCCGGCCCCAAAAGAGCTGTACCTGACCCCACCGATGGAGCGGTGGAAGAGAAGGAGGCTGAGGGAGTCCTGCCTGTTCCGGAGTGCCAGCTAGGCCAGGAGGCCGCAGCAGATTACAGTTCCCCGGTAGGAACACCGGAGGGGTCCCAGCCATCATTGCCAGAAATCGATTGGGACGCAATGCAGTATCTGGATGACGTCACTTATGCTGTAAAAGTGGAGAATGAGCAGCGACGCCGTGATCGGGATAAGCAACGCCAACAGGAGCAGAGAGAGGCGCAGCAGCAGCGGCAGCGGTACCATGAAAAGTTCCTCGCTGACAAGGAGACCGTCCGGAAGAACAAAGGTACGCGACGGGAACCGCGACGCCAGGGGTGCATAACAGGGTTCCAGCTCCGCAAAGGCTGGGGCTTCATACATGAGCCGGGCCTATACCAAGAGATCTTTGTGAGTCGGAGAGATGTGGAGTCCCACTTACCCATCGGGCACCCGGGGAGGGATCTTGTAAACGGGGACATTGTCAGCTACACGCGGCACTGGGGGT
Source organism: Oophaga sylvatica (assembly GCA_033576555.1). Lineage (NCBI taxonomy): Eukaryota > Metazoa > Chordata > Amphibia > Anura > Dendrobatidae > Oophaga > Oophaga sylvatica. The sequence continues at coordinate 425,501,244 of JARQOD010000005.1, forward strand.
TAAAAGGGTGGTACGCCTTAAACGTCACCCGTGTCAGCGACCCCGTCCCTGAAGCCAGTGAGGTCTTCCGTGCCACAGTACCGCAAGTCCCAGCAGCGTCATCTTTGGCGTCCGCACCAGGCCGTGCACCCATAACGCAACCTGCGACTATTTCGGCATCGCCATCTGCGACCAATTCTGCATCACAACCTGCGACCATTTCCAAATCGCAACCTGTATTGTACACTGCGGCACCTTCTGCAACGCAACCTGCGTTCTACGCCAGGGAGACACCCGTTGGGTCCCCAGATCAAACCAAAGATGTAGCTACGCAGACGTACATTGCAGGACATGATCTTCTTGTAATGGGTTCCCAAGGGCATCGTATACTTCTGGCCCCAGGGATGGAAAAAGTAATGGTCGTAAGCAAGAAAGATGAAAAACAGTAGGATCCAGACAGGGGTTTACTGCACCTGAACATGTATAAAGTTGAAGAAGTTTATTGAGAAAAAAAAATTGCACTTTACTATTGATAAATGTTTACATAGTATGTTTGCTTATTTAAAGTAGAATACCCGGCTGGGTAAAAGTTGATTGAAATGTGATTTTACTTGAAAAGTGTTTTATCATGCAAAGGACTGCGTGGCTGTGGACTGTGCCAGCCCAAAACTTTAAATGTAAATAGTTCGCACTTCGGTGCCCCATTTTGGTTTTACATAAAGCCTAAGCTACCTCTGAAGAAAAACCCGTATGGTGTGGCCTAGAGTGAGGTCTGCAGTCAGAAGTCCTGCAGCCCACCCAGGACCCACGTGGGAGGTTTTTGGTGCGGGTCCTCCACAAGAATCTTGTCTTATACTGTGTATATTTATTGAAAAGTATTTTGATAATTTTCTACTGGCCTATGTACAAATTGTAACGTTAAAGAGTCCTTACCTCCCGCAAGGGATGAGTTATTATGTTGATGTTATATGCAAACCAAAAATGTTTTTCTTTTCTATTTCAGCCCGGGAGTGCTGAGTTTAACTAGGGGGGGATGTGTGGCCCAGCTGCGCAAGGCACACATGTCTCCTGGAAAATGCACAGGAAGGTAACTGTAAAGCCTGATATTCATTCACGCACACTTCTCAGCATTGCCACTAGAGGCATTTCAGACTATTTAAGTAGTGTGACGTAGCAAAGTTACTCAGTCAAGCTTAGGTGGCTCAGGAGTGAGTCATCCCATCCAAGTTCAGATTAGTCTTGGAGGGAGAGGAGAGAAGACTGAATCCTGACAGAACTTGTGTAGCTCATCTTATACGGAAGTGGAGGCTAGTACAGGTGAAGTGAATCATCTTAGCCTAGTCAGAGCTATCCCTTAACCTGCTACTCAGAGCAAGCTGCCTGTGTTCCTAAGAAAGTGGAAAGTGACTCTCAGAGCGTGCATTGAAATCAGTTGACAGGAGTTCCTGATAGCCACTCGAAGTGGGGTCTAAGAAGGGAAGAAGGAAAGGAATCACAGCAGTTATAGCATCGAGTCAACTGAGAACAGGTCAGTGAGCACTGAAGGAAAGCTGACCTTTATACCATTGCTACACGTGCTTATGTTAAGGGCGAGAGCAGGGCGAAGGGCGAGTGGAGAAGTAAGAGTGACAAAGGGACAAATCACCCTCACTCAGTTTAACCGGACACCGGGGTCCGAAGCATTGCTAGTACTTCACGTCTAGTAATAAGAAAACCGGAGGCCTTTCTGGACTTCAAGTCGCAGAAGGTAGCCCTAAGCGCTGATACGTAACCGGAGTCAGGGAGAACGGGGACTTTGAGTCAGTGCACGACAAAAGTAAGGACTTAGTTCTCTCAACATCTGATAATCAGAGACATAGAAGACTCCACCACAATGTTGGCCGGGCGCAGTTATTGCTATTGAAAGAGTTGCACTTGACTTTATGCAAGTTTGTACTCACACACATTACAAGGAGAAAGGAGGCCTCTAACCTGCTCAACAGTTTTCCTGAATGTGCATTCTCCAACCTGACCAGCTTCCCGGGACATACCTGCAACATCTACAAGTAAAGGTATGGAAAGAGACTGCATTGTGTGTGACTGACTTCTTATCTGCACCCTGCACCACCATAGACTTTGAGGGACCAGTCCCACCTGTGGGGACTTAACATCTAGCTGCCATAACATCCCCTCAGAGATCTGCCCTGCAGCGCTGGTCAATCAGATCAGAAACCACAGGTGGCGTCACGAACTATAACTACAATCCCCTGTAAATATTCCCCCATTGCATGACCGCCAGGGCCACGGACCGAGCTCTGCTGCCAGTGACATTCCCCATGGACTTCCGTGGGCTCGGTGCCGAGTACCCCATAGCCCTGGTACCCACACATGTGGTGCGCGTCATCTTTGGCGTCCCCGAACAGGATACGAAGCTTGCAAATTTGTGAGTCCTGTGTGCCTATTGAACTGTTTTTGTGAAAAAGAGTGTTTTGTGATTTTTAGCGCCATTTTCCGCCATTTTACCGCCATATTCACGCCCTGAGGCGCTGGTGAAGAAGGTGGGTGTGCATTCGTGGGCGTGTACCCCCCCTGTGGCGCGAAAGTTATGGCCGCCCTCTCAAAATGCTACTATAATGTGAGATCCTATCCTACTGCAAGGGAGATCCGCCTCCTCTTCATCTTCTATGCAAAAAAGAGGAAGCGCAAATCCCGCCTCCACGGAGGAGACCAGATTGTTCCTGATGGAAAACACAGTCTGGCCTGGAGAGAGATGGCAGAAGGACAAGAGCAGCTGTGTGAGGGAGCGGTGGAGCGCAGGCCCTGTTCCCCAGTAAAGCTGTTGCTTGAACCGGAGCCATCCCTAGTCCGGGACCTTCAACAAACCCTGCTGGAGATAAAGGAGGAGAATGCGGCGCTTAAAAAGTTGATCCAGCGCCAGGCAGACATGGAGGAGACCGAGAGACGCTGGTGTGCCCAGACACAGCGGCTGCTGTGGGACGCAGTGCTCTCTCCTACAGGAACAACGCCATTACCTGACCTTCCTGTGTCACTGCTGAAGAAAGCTGAAGGAAAACCGGAGGCCGGCCCCAAAAGAGCTGTACCTGACCCCACGATGGAGCGGTGGAAGAGAAGGAGGCTGAGGGAGTCCTGCCTGTTCCGGAGTGCCAGCTAGGCCAGGAGGCCGCAGCAGATTACAGTTCCCCGGTAGGAACACCGGAGGGGTCCCAGCCATCATTGCCAGAAATCGATTGGGACGCAATGCAGTATCTGGATGACGTCACTTATGCTGTAAAAGTGGAGAATGAGCAGCGACGCCGTGATCGGGATAAGCAACGCCAACAGGAGCAGAGAGAGGCGCAGCAGCAGCGGCAGCGGTACCATGAAAAGTTCCTCGCTGACAAGGAGACCGTCCGGAAGAACAAAGGTACGCGACGGGAACCGCGACGCCAGGGGTGCATAACAGGGTTCCAGCTCCGCAAAGGCTGGGGCTTCATACATGAGCCGGGCCTATACCAAGAGATCTTTGTGAGTCGGAGAGATGTGGAGTCCCACTTACCCATCGGGCACCCGGGGAGGGATCTTGTAAACGGGGACATTGTCAGCTACACGCGGCACTGGGGGTTAAAAGGGTGGTACGCCTTAAACGTCACCCGTGTCAGCGACCCCGTCCCTGAAGCCAGTGAGGTCTTCCGTGCCACAGTACCGCAAGTCCCAGCAGCGTCATCTTTGGCGTCCGCACCAGGCCGTGCACCCATAACGCAACCTGCAACTATTTCGGCTCGCCATCTGCGACCAATTCTGCATCACAACCTGCGACCATTTCCAATCGCAACCTGTATTGTACACTGCGGCACCTTCTGCAACGCAACCTGCGTTCTACGCCAGGGAGACACCCGTTGGGTCCCCAGATCAAACCAAAGATGTAGCTACGCAGACGTACATTGCAGGACATGATCTTCTTGTAATGGGTTCCCAAGGGCATCGTATACTTCTGGCCCCAGGGATGGAAAAAGTAATGGTCGTAAGCAAGAAAGATGAAAAACAGTAGGATCCAGACAGGGGTTTACTGCACCTGAACATGTATAAAGTTGAAGAAGTTTATTGAGAAAAAAAATTTGCACTTTACTATTGATAAATGTTTACATAGTATGTTTGCTTATTTAAAGTAGAATACCCGGCTGGGTAAAAGTTGATTGAAATGTGATTTTACTTGAAAAGTGTTTTATCATGCAAAGGACTGCGTGGCTGTGGACTGTGCCAGCCCAAAAACTTTAATGTAAATAGTTCGCACTTCGGTGCCCCATTTTGGTTTTACATAAAGCCTAAGCTACCTCTGAAGAAAAACCCGTATGGTGTGGCCTAGAGTGAGGTCTGCAGTCAGAAGTCCTGCAGCCCACCCAGGACCCACGTGGGAGGTTTTTGGTGCGGGTCCTCCACAAGAATCTTGTCTTATACTGTGTATATTTATTGAAAGTATTTTGATAATTTTCTACTGGCCTATGTACAAATTGTAACGTTAAAGAGTCCTTACCTCCCGCAAGGGATGAGTTATTATGTTGATGTTATATGCAAACCAAAAATGTTTTTCTTTTCTATTTCAGCCCGGGAGTGCTGAGTTTAACTAGGGGGGGATGTGTGGCCCAGCTGCGCAAGCACACATGTCTCCTGGAAAATGCACAGGAAGGTAACTGTAAAGCCTGATATTCATTCACGCACACTTCTCAGCATTGCCACTAGAGGCATTTCAGACTATTTAAGTAGTGTGACGTAGCAAAGTTACTCAGTCAAGCTTAGGGTGGCTCAGGAGTGAGTCATCCCATCCAAGTTCAGATTAGTCTTGGAGGGAGAGGAGAGAAGACTGAATCCTGACAGAACTTGTGTAGCTCATCTTATACGGAAGTGGAGGCTAGTACAGGTGAAGTGAATCATCTTAGCCTAGTCAGAGCTATCCCTTAACCTGCTACTCAGAGCAAGCTGCCTGTGTTCCTAAGAAAGTGGAAAGTGACTCTCAGAGCGTGCATTGAAATCAGTTGACAGGAGTTCCTGATAGCCACTCGAAGTGGGGTCTAAGAAGGGAAGAAGGAAAGGAATCACAGCAGTTATAGCATCGAGTCAACTGAGAACAGGTCAGTGAGCACTGAAGGAAAGCTGACCTTTATACCATTGCTACACGTGCTTATGTTAAGGGCGAGAGCAGGGCGAAGGGCGAGTGGAGAAGTAAGAGTGACAAAGGGACAAATCACCCTCACTCAGTTTAACCGGACACCGGGGTCCGAAGCATTGCTAGTACTTCACGTCTAGTAATAAGAAAACCGGAGGCCTTTCTGGACTTCAAGTCGCAGAAGGTAGCCCTAAGCGCTGATACGTAACCGGAGTCAGGGAGAACGGGACTTTGAGTCAGTGCACGACAAAAGTAAGGACTTAGTTCTCTCAACATCTGATAATCAGAGACATAGAAGACTCCACCACAATGTTGGCCGGGCGCAGTTATTGCTATTGAAAGAGTTGCACTTGACTTTATGCAAGTTTGTACTCACACACATTACAAGGAGAAAGGAGGCCTCTAACCTGCTCAACAGTTTTCCTGAATGTGCATTCTCCAACCTGACCAGCTTCCCGGGACATACCTGCAACATCTACAAGTAAAGGTATGGAAAGAGACTGCATTGTGTGTGACTGATTCTTATCTGCACCCTGCACCACCATAGACTTTGAGGGACCAGTCCCACCTGTGGGGGACTTAACATCTAGCTGCCATAACATCCCCTCAGAGATCTGCCCTGCAGCGCTGGTCAATCAGATCAGAAACCACAGGTGGCGTCACGAACTATAACTACAATCCCCTGTAAATATTCCCCCATTGCATGACCGCCAGGGCCACGGACCGAGCTCTGCTGCCAGTGACATTCCCCATGGACTTCCGTGGGCTCGGTGCCGAGTACCCCATAGCCCTGGTACCCACACATGTGGTGCGCGTCATCTTTGGCGTCCCCGAACAGGATACGAAGCTTGCAAATTTGTGAGTCCTGTGTGCCTATTGAACTGTTTTGTGAAAAAGAGTGTTTTGTGATTTTTAGCGCCATTTTCCGCCATTTTACCGCCATATTCACGCCCTGAGGCGCTGGTGAAGAAGGTGGGTGTGCATTCGTGGGCGTGTACCCCCCCTGTGGCGCGAAAGTTATGGCCGCCCTCTCAAAATGCTATTATAATGTGAGATCCTATCCTACTGCAAGGGAGATCCGCCTCCTCTTCATCTTCTATGCAAAAAAGAGGAAGCGCAAATCCCGCCTCCACGGAGGAGACCAGATTGTTCCTGATGGAAAACACAGTCTGGCCTGGAGAGAGATGGCAGAAGGACAAGAGCAGCTGTGTGAGGGAGCGGTGGAGCGCAGGCCCTGTTCCCCAGTAAAGCTGTTGCTTGAACCGGAGCCATCCCTAGTCCGGGACCTTCAACAAACCCTGCTGGAGATAAAGGAGGAGAATGCGGCGCTTAAAAAGTTGATCCAGCGCCAGGCAGACATGGAGGAGACCGAGAGACGCTGGTGTGCCCAGACACAGCGGCTGCTGTGGGACGCAGTGCTCTCTCCTACAGGAACAACGCCATTACCTGACCTTCCTGTGTCACTGCTGAAGAAAGCTGAAGGAAAACCGGAGGCCGGCCCAAAAGAGCTGTACCTGACCCCACCGATGGAGCGGTGGAAGAGAAGGAGGCTGAGGGAGTCCTGCCTGTTCCGGAGTGCCAGCTAGGCCAGGAGGCCGCAGCAGATTACAGTTCCCCGGTAGGAACACCGGAGGGGTCCCAGCCATCATTGCCAGAAATCGATTGGGACGCAATGCAGTATCTGGATGACGTCACTTATGCTGTAAAAGTGGAGAATGAGCAGCGACGCCGTGATCGGGATAAGCAACGCCAACAGGAGCAGAGAGAGGCGCAGCAGCAGCGGCAGCGTACCATGAAAAGTTCCTCGCTGACAAGGAGACCGTCCGGAAGAACAAAGGTACGCGACGGGAACCGCGACGCCAGGGGTGCATAACAGGGTTCCAGCTCCGCAAAGGCTGGGGCTTCATACATGAGCCGGGCCTATACCAAGAGATCTTTGTGAGTCGGAGAGATGTGGAGTCCCACTTACCCATCGGGCACCCGGGGAGGGATCTTGTAAACGGGGACATTGTCAGCTACACGCGGCACTGGGGGTTAAAAGGGTGGTACGCCTTAAACGTCACCCGTGTCAGCGACCCCGTCCCTGAAGCCAGTGAGGTCTTCCGTGCCACAGTACCGCAAGTCCCAGCAGCGTCATCTTTGGCGTCCGCACCAGGCCGTGCACCCATACGCAACCTGCACTATTTCGGCGTCGCCATCTGCGACCAATTCTGCATCAAACCTGCGACCATTTCCAAATCGCAACCTGTATTGTACACTGCGGCACCTTCTGCAACGCAACCTGCGTTCTACGCCAGGGAGACACCCGTTGGGTCCCCAGATCAAACCAAAGATGTAGCTACGCAGACGTACATTGCAGGACATGATCTTCTTGTAATGGGTTCCCAAGGCATCGTATACTTCTGGCCCCAGGATGGAAAAAGTAATGGTCGTAAGCAAGAAAGATGAAAAACAGTAGGATCCAGACAGGGGTTTACTGCACCTGAACATGTATAAAGTTGAAGAAGTTTATGAGAAAAAAAATTTGCACTTTACTATTGATAAATGTTTACATAGTATGTTTGCTTATTTAAAGTAGAATACCCGGCTGGGTAAAAGTTGATTGAAATGTGATTTTACTTGAAAAGTGTTTTATCATGCAAAGGACTGCGTGGCTGTGGACTGTGCCAGCCCAAAAACTTTAAATGTAAATAGTTCGCACTTCGGTGCCCCATTTTGGTTTTACATAAAGCCTAAGCTACCTCTGAAGAAAAACCCGTATGGTGTGGCCTAGAGTGAGGTCTGCAGTCAGAAGTCCTGCAGCCCACCCAGGACCCACGTGGGAGGTTTTTGGTGCGGGTCCTCCACAAGAATCTTGTCTTATACTGTGTATATTTATTGAAAAGTATTTTGATAATTTTCTACTGGCCTATGTACAAATTGTAACGTTAAAGAGTCCTTACCTCCCGCAAGGGATGAGTTATTATGTTGATGTTATATGCAAACCAAAAATGTTTTTCTTTTCTATTTCAGCCCGGGAGTGCTGAGTTTAACTAGGGGGGGATGTGAGGCCCAGCTGCGCAAGGCACACATGTCTCCTGGAAAATGCACAGGAAGGTAACTGTAAAGCCTGATATTCATTCACGCACACTTCTCAGCATTGCCACTAGAGGCATTTCAGACTATTTAAGTAGTGTGACGTAGCAAAGTTACTCAGTCAAGCTTAGGGTGGCTCAGGAGTGAGTCATCCCATCCAAGTTCAGATTAGTCTTGGAGGGAGAGGAGAGAAGACTGAATCCTGACAGAACTTGTGTAGCTCATCTCATACGGAAGTGGAGGCTAGTACAGGTGAAGTGAATCATCTTAGCCTAGTCAGAGCTATCCCTTAACCTGCTACTCAGAGCAAGCTGCCTGTGTTCCTAAGAAAGTGGAAAGTGACTCTCAGAGCGTGCATTGAAATCAGTTGACAGGAGTTCCTGATAGCCACTCGAAGTGGGGTCTAAGAAGGGAAGAAGGAAAGGAATCACAGCAGTTATAGCATCGAGTCAACTGAGAACAGGTCAGTGAGCACTGAAGGAAAGCTGACCTTTATACCATTGCTACACGTGCTTATGTTAAGGGCGAGAGCAGGGCGAAGGGCGAGTGGAGAAGTAAGAGTGACAAAGGGACAAATCACCCTCACTCAGTTTAACCGGACACCGGGGTCCGAAGCATTGCTAGTACTTCACGTCTAGTAATAAGAAAACCGGAGGCCTTTCTGGACTTCAAGTCGCAGAAGGTAGCCCTAAGCGCTGATACGTAACCGGAGTCAGGGAGAACGGGGACTTTGAGTCAGTGCACGACAAAAGTAAGGACTTAGTTCTCTCAACATCTGATAATCAGAGACATAGAAGACTCCACCACAATGTTGGCCGGGCGCAGTTATTGCTATTGAAAGAGTTGCACTTGACTTTATGCAAGTTTGTACTCACACACATTACAAGGAGAAAGGAGGCCTCTAACCTGCTCAACAGTTTTCCTGAATGTGCATTCTCCAACCTGACCAGCTTCCCGGGACATACCTGCAACATCTACAAGTAAAGGTATGGAAAGAGACTGCATTGTGTGTGACTGACTTCTTATCTGCACCCTGCACCACCATAGACTTTGAGGGACCAGTCCCACCTGTGGGGGACTTAACATCTAGCTGCCATAACATCCCCTCAGAGATCTGCCCTGCAGCGCTGGTCAATCAGATCAGAAACCACAGGTGGCGTCACGAACTATAACTACAATCCCCTGTAAATATTCCCCATTGCATGACCGCCAGGGCCACGGACCGAGCTCTGCTGCCAGTGACATTCCCCATGGACTTCCGTGGGCTCGGTGCCGAGTACCCCATAGCCCTGGTACCCACACATGTGGTGCGCGTCATATATATGGATAGTATGGATAGTGAGGTTGATAGTGATGGTGTGAGTGACATTTTTGAAGAGCTGTTTGCGGAGGTGGTGCATGGAGGTGTGAGTGATGGCGAGGGTGGTATGAATGAGGGAGTGAGTCTGGGAGTGAATGCCGGGGTGGATGCAGGTGTGAATGTGGGAGCAAGTGTGAGTGGGGTAAGGGCTGGTCCATCTGCCTCCCCAGCCGTGGCACCCAGGCGTTCATATGCGGGGGTCACGGCTGGGGGTGGGGGGGCTCCCGGGGGGGTTCTCAGGGGTCTCCTCACCTCTGGACTCCGGGGACGGTGCTTTGCACCACCGTTTCCTGGAGGCCCTCAAAAGGGGAGAAAGATCAATACTAGTAGAGGGGAGGACGGTGGACTTGTCTTTCTGGATAGAGAGACATGGTTTAGCCGCCTTCCAAGAGAGAAGAGAGGGAGGGACTGTCTGGTCTCTCCCAACAGCCAGGCAAGGGCTGGCGAGGAGGAATGTGGTCCGTCTTCGGTGGGGGGGCAGTGAAGCTTGCCCACCCAGGAGCAGGGTGGTGGAGCTCCTCCTGAAGATGGGCTTCAGGGCAGATGACATCTTTGCCCTGATCCATCCCTCGTCGGCCCGTTTCTTTGACATCAGCTTTGTTCGGCCGGAGGGGCTTGAGCTCTTCTGGTCGAACTATGAGCTGGTGAAGGGGGAGCCCGGATGGCGAGGCTTCGTCGTACAGGCGGTGTCTCGCCAGAATTCCGTCAAGAGAGTGACCGTGGTAACATGTAACGAGTCACTCTCAGGCGTGGACATAATGACGTGGCTTTCCCGTTATGGGGAAGTCACCGAGGTCCCAAAAAAGAACAGGGACGAATTTGGTATTTGGTCAGGGGGCTGGACCTTCATGGTTAAGTTGAAGGTCTCAGGCGATACGGTCACCCACATCCCTTCCTCGGCATTCCTGGGTAGGGACAGGATCCTGGTCTTCTACCAGGGGCAGCCGAAGGTCTGTCACAAGTGCGGCGATCCCCGCCACTTCAGCGCAAGCTGCAAGGTGCAGAAATGTGCCTTGTGTGGCGGGGTGGGTCATCTCGCCGCTGCATGTAGAGACATTCGGTGCAACCTGTGTGGTGACCTTGGTCACCCGTATAGCCGCTGCCCTCGCTCCTTCTCCAATACTGCTGCGGGCCCGATGGGGGGAGACCGTGGGGGGGAAACCTCCGGCGGGGCTTCCTCTGTCGCGGCGAGCGGTGGTGGCGGGGAGGGGGCTGAGGGGCCAGTGAGGAAAGGCAAAGTCACTAGAGGCCCCTCATATCAGCGGAGGCAGGCGGCTCGCCAGGGGGGTAAGGAGCAGGTGGAGCCTCAGGTAACCGGGGTGATGCCTGCTCCTCCCTCTGCGTTGGTGGCTAAAGCCTCTGAGGCCCTGGGGGAGGAAGCGATGAACGAGGAGATCAGGAGGATGGAGAGGGAGGACAAAGCGGCTGATTCAGACAACTCCTCTCAATATGAAAGTGTTGATGAGGAAGTCTTAGAGCAGCCTACAGCATCAAAGGGTGTAAAAAAACGTAACAACAGGAGGGGGAGGAAGAGGCTGAATAAGTCTTCCAAATCCCCCCCACCCCCAACAGTGAGGGTACCAACGGTAGGGCCCACCGTTCCCCCTCTGATCACACTCTCCAACCGGTTCCAGGCCCTTGAGGACTCTGCTAAAGAGTCGCCGGAAGAGGGCAGGGGACCGGGGGCGGCATTGGGGGGTCTTTTAGGGGATGGCGGAGTCCAACCCTTGGGGGACGTTGTTTCTCCCAAGGGGGGGACAGACCTGGAGTCCGGAGGTGAGGACACCAGGGGAGGAGGGATGGACACCTCGTCCACCTTAAAAAGGAAGGGTTCCGACTCCTCCCCAGAGGGTGGTGGGAGTGGGGTGGGTAAGAAGAAGGCCGTCGAGCTTGATCACTCATGATGGCTGAACTCGCCCCGTTGACGCTGGCGTCCATTAATGTCGCCAGCATTAAGTCAGATGCAGCTAGATTTACGGCCTTTGATTTTCTCACCCGAATTGAGGCTGAAATTTTATTTTTGCAGGAGACCAGACTAACTGACATGGGGGCCATACATAAAGCACGGAGAGAGTGGAGGTGCGGGCCCTCATACTGGTCTCTTGCGGCCGAGCCGTATAGCGGGGTGGCAGTCCTCTTTAAGACTGCAGATGTGGAATGCAGACGAGTGATCGAGCTAGAAATGGGGAGGTGCCTGGTCCTTGACGTCTTCATGAGGGGACAAGAGCTGCGGCTCATAAACATCTACGGCCCACAGTCAAAGTGGGACCGGAAATGTCTCTTCCTGAAGATTAAGCCCTTTCTTTTTACAAGCCGACAGGTGGTCTTCGGTGGGGACTTCAACACCATTACGAGGTCCAGTGATCGGGGGGGTCCTGGAGATCGCCTGGCTTATGACAGCGTCACACTTAATAGCACAGCCAGTGAAGCTCGCATGGTGGATGTCCACATCCGGCACACCCCAGGCCACGGGGGTTTCACCTATCATAGGGGTAGCTGTAGATGAAGAATAGACAGGTTTTTTTTTAAAGGAGGATGCCATCTTTTCTGCTGTGTCCGCCGTTGAGGTGGAGTTCTCCGATCACTGTCTAATTTTCTTTTCTCTGAATGTTGCAGAGACTCCCCGGATGGGAAGAGGGCTGTGGAAGCTGAATTCGTCCCTGCTGGAAGAAGCGGACGTGAGACAATCCTTTGAGGATTTTCTTCAGAACCAGGTAACGCTTTTGGATCTCTGTAGTAGTAAGTCAGAGTGGTGGGAGATCTTCAAAAAGCGGGTGGCGGGGTTCTTCCGCCAGCTTTCGAGCCTCAGGAGTCTGAACAAGCATCACTTGTATCAGGCTCTGGGGAGGAAACTCGAGCAGCTCGTCTCGACTGGAGGTGACCGTGAGGAAATCTCCAGAGTGAAGTCTTTGCTTAAGAGGTGTCAGTATGATAGGTACACATCTTTGGATTTTGAGAGGGATTTCGGGAAGTACCGCTCACCCGACCCCTACAGGAACTGTAAGATGTCAGTGAATAGTAAGATGGTGACAGGACTGATCGACAGTACGGGGTCCCTGAACAGATCCAAATCAGGGATCCAGGAGGTGGTCAGGTCCTTTTACTCACGCCTCTTGGGAAAGAGGGATCTGGATCGGGATGAGATGTCGGCTTTCCTGGCTGAAACCATCCCTGAGCCAGGGGATGATCCCTCTCTTGGTGTTTTGGCAGAAGCAATCAGGGAAGAGGAAGTGAGACTGGCCATTGATGGGCTTCGGCCCAAAAAATCGCCAGGTCCGGATGGCTTAACATCCAAGTTCTATAGGACCTTTAGGGACTCCTTGGTCCCCCTCTTGACTGGGGTGTTTAATGAGTGTCTTTCCTCGGGTACTCTTCCCGGTTCAATGAGGAGGTCAGCCCTGATTATTCTGTCAAAGGGTAAAGACTCGTCCCGTATTGAGAATTGGCGTCCCATAGCGCTTCTCAATACGAACCGGAAGGTTCTGGCGAAGGTGTTGTTTAATCGGTTGGTCAAGTTTGCACCCCGGTTCCTTTCGGAGGCCCAGCACTGCTCTGTTCCAGGCCGCAGCACTTTTGTGCTCGGTGTCCGAGAGGCAGTGGAGCAGGGTAGGGGGGTCACTGGAAGGGGTATCTACTGTCATTAGATCAAGCAAAAGCCTTTGACCGGGTTAACCATGAGTACCTCTGGTCTGTCCTTTTAAGGTACGGTCTGCCTGGGAGGTTTGTAAATTGGTTAGAGATCTTGTACCAAGGGGCTGAGACTTTCCCACTCGTGAATGGTTGGTCAGGGCGCCCTTTTGAGGGGGTTCTGGGGTCCGTCAGGGCTGTCCTCTGAGCCCACTTTTATACGCGTTCGCGATCGATCCCTTCCTGAGGAGGGTAGATCGTGGACCGTTGGTGGGAGTCGGGATGGACCAGGCGGGCTCTGGGCCCCCTCTGAGGGTGGTGGCATACGCTGACGATGTTTCCCTTTTCGTATCCTCGAGAGGGGAGGCGGATTGGGTCATGTCTGAGGTCGTGCGTTACTCGGAGGCATCCGGGTCCATGATCAACCGGGAAAAGTGTGAGAGTCTCTGGCTGGGAGGGGGAGATCCTAGTTTTGATCTCCCGGGCACCCTTCCAGAGCCCCAGGCCTCCGCCAAAATTCTAGGCATCGAATTTGGCCCCGGGGACTACCCCCAGCAAAATTGGGAGGGCAGACTCAAGATTGCCGCCCAAAAGGTGGACCAGTGGAAGGGTTGGTCTTTAACCCTGAGGGAAAGGGTTAGCTTGGCTAAAGGCTTTCTGTTTCCCTTGTTAATTTACCTGGGCAGTGTGTTCATCTTGCCAGAACCTCTCTGGACACGGGTTTACAGCCTGTTCTTCCAGCTGTTATGGGGGAATAGGCTCAACCTAATCAAGAGAGAGGTCACGTACCGTACGAGGAGACTAGGTGGGTTGGGTATGGTCAACCCAGTAGTGTTCTTAGTGAACACCTTTCTTAAAGCCAATATTTCCAACCTCTGGCTGGAGAGGGCTCCTCCGTGGGTATTCTCCTGCAGGGGTTGGTTTCGGCCCTTCTTCCAGGAATGGGAGACAGGAGGGCAAGTGAAGGATCTCCGTACACCTCACGGACATCTCCCGGCTTACGCTACCCCGGTTCTGAAGGTAATCCGCCGGTGGGGTCTGGAGATGAGGGAAATCAGGACCATGTCGAGACAATGTCTTGACAGAAGGGTTCTGTTGACCCATTTCCAGAAGCCCCTGGTCCTCAGGGATTGCCCAGGCCGGGATATGGAGGTGGGGCTTGGGCTTTTAAATTCAAAGCGGATCCCCACAAGTTTTGGGACTTGGCCTGGCGCTGCTTTCACGGGTGACTGTATGTAAGGGACAACCTGAAGTGCAGGAACTCCGATGATCGGGGTTGTCCCCGTGAGGAGTGTGGCGATGTGCTGGAAAGCATGGAGCACTTCCTCCTTCAGTGTCCCTTTAATGCAGGTGTTTACAACAGGGTGGGTGCTTCCATACGTTGGCCGCGGCTGGCGTCCCTTTCCTACGCCGAGTGGGTTTATGGGGCGTTCAGATCCCTGGGTGGCCGAGAGCGGAGCACTTTATTCCTAGTTAGCGTAGTGGTCAGGTTTTACACGTGGAATGCACAGTGTTTAGTATTGACGCAACAGAAAGCCCATCCCCGGGATGAGGTGCTTAGTAACATCTTGGGTGACCTGGGGAAGGTGCATTCTTTGGAGTTCGAGAGGCTGGGTGTGAGGAGGGCCTCTTGGCTTTGGAGGGGCTTCTCCTTTTGAAAACACACTCAAGGGAGAGTTGGTCTGCGCGTGAATGTTGAGGGAGAGAAATAGGGGCAGATAGGGACAGTGAGGGACAGTTGGAGGGATAGATAGGGAGTTAGCCATGTTATGTTAGCTAGAATAGGGATAGGTAGGGATAGATAGGGACAGTTTTTTCAGGGTCAGGCATAGGGACAGTCTTAGTTGGATGAGGGAAAGGGTGTATGAGTTGTTGGTTAGGGATAAGGCCTTTTAGGACTTCATTTTCCTGGTGGTGGGCTAGTGTGCTGCACATTTAGCCTTTTGTTTTGGTTTAGAAAAGAAGATGGATATTGGGCTTGCAGGCACTGAGCTTGGTCCTTGTAAGTTAGGATTTTGAAAAATGTAAGTTGATGTGTAAATATATTGTAATAACGTAGTTTATGGTATAAGGTTGATATTGTATATATATTGTATATATTGTTTTTGTTGTATTGTATGTATTTTGTATGGTTTTGAGTATTTTCTGTGTTTTAGTTAGTGGGGTAACTAGGGGGGTATAGTTAGGTTGGGTGGGGGTTTGTCTTGGGTTTGGGAGTGGAGCTTGGTTGGGCATATGGGCATTAATGGACCCAAGGACCCAAAGGTAATAAATAAGTAAGGGCATAAACTTTTATGGACCCAAGTTTGCGGTGTTAAGAGGAGGCATGAACTTATGGACCGGGGGTGTGGTGGAGGGAAAAAAAAAAAAAAAGTATGTATATATGTGTGTATATATATATATATATGTGTCACGCTGTATGACAGATATATATATATATAATGTCAGTAATCAATACCAAGAGGGACAACATACAATATAACATATGAATAGGTAATATCAACATGTACATAAAGTATAGTATTACCTGACATAATATCCGTTGTACTGTGGGTGAATCCTGAAGACGTATTACGCTGTCACAGGCTGGAGGTGGACCGGGGTCTATGCTGACCCTAAACTGGGGTCCTGACTAGTCCCTCTACCTGGAGGTACTGTTAATGGTACAGAGGTCCAGGCCGCCAACGTAACCCTGTCTCCTATAAGTCCCTGACCACTGTAATCTAGTCCTCAGAAGGACCCTGATTACCACACAGGGAATAGGCAGGTCACTGCTTAACAAACAGTAAAGACAAACGAGACAGACGGGATAAAGTAAATACTGTCTTGCATACAACACTTAAACACAGAGGGAACACAAATGGTCTAGGAGATAAACTATAAGCGAGGAGAGGAGAAACCACAAAGGAACTCTTAGCTTAAGTCTTCTCATAACCTGATCCAATCTGCTGGTCTGCATGAAGCTTTCACCGGCATCTAACAAGCAGACTGGCAGGTATATAAAGGAAGCTAATTAGTGCATAATCAAAAGCAGCCGAGCGAGGCTGGACCTAGTCTTAGCAAAGAGCTAGGTAAAATTAACTCCCTCACTACCAAACACAAAGTAACAGCAACTCAGCTGCGAGAAGTCAGAATGTGCAATCGCGACGATCTTCATGGCGATGCACCTATGACAGTACCCCCCCTTCTACGAGGGGCCTCCGGACCCTCAGGGCCAGGTCTGCCCGGGTAAGTTGTGTGGAAGGTCCGAACCAATCGATCTGCGTTAATATCAGACGCAGGGACCCACGTCCTCTCCTCAGGACCATACCCCTTCCAATGAACCAAGTACTGAAGGGACCGGCGATTCAGACGTGAGTCAATGATCTTCGACACTTGAAATTCTAAGTTACCATTGACCACCACTGGAGGAGGAGGTAGAGGTGACGGTATAACTGGCGCCATGTACCTCTTAAGCAACGATTTGTGAAACACATTATGGATTTTAAACGTAGGAGGGAGGTCCAGACGAAATGCCACAGGATTAATTATAGAACTGATCCTGTATGGACCGATGAACCTGGGACCCAGTTTCCAGGAGGGAACCTTGAGTTTTATATTCTTGGTAGACAACCATACCAGATCGTTCACACAAAGGTCCGGACCAGACCCTCTCCTCCTATCAGCCATACGTTTGTAACGGTTCCCCATAGCACTCAGATTATTCAGTACTCCTCTCCAAACTGAAGCAAGTGACGATGAGAATCGTTCCTCCTCAGGAACCCCAGAAGGGCCCCCCCCATTGAAAGTACAAAACTGGGGATGAAAACCATATGCCCCAAAAAACGGAGACTTACCAGTGGACTCGCTCCGCCTATTGTTAAGAGCGAACTCTGCCAGAGGCAAGAAAGAAGACCAGTCCTCCTGGTTCTCTGAGACAAAACACCGAAGATATAACAGAAAAATAGGAACAGCATCCAGTCCAGGTAGAAGTATGAAAAAACTTTATTCAGCCACCATAAAACACGACGTTTCGGCCATTATTAGGCCTTTATCAAGTATACAAAATAGGGCAAAATGGTGTCCTTAAATGGTGTGGAGAAGCCAATCACCATCCAGGAACCGCCCACAGTGCAAATAGACATATATAACATTTTATACAGCAATATACAATTTAAAACAGTGATCAAAGCTGAAATAGTGACATCACAAAGAAAATACTGCAAAGTACAAAAAAAGCATGAAATATTCAAGAGATTACTACATGTAAACAGTATCACAATATCTGTCTGCCAATAGATGATCTGTTCTTATACACACCCATCATAATGCTGTACCAATCATGTGCTCACTAACTGCATCGTCCTCCATGTCCAATCAGTATCTGTTCATCAGCACTTACTCAGAGCTCTCTTCCAATCGCCCACAGGAACACAGTTCAGAAGACACACTTAGCACACCCCCTTCTGTGGTAAACAAAGGCACATGTTCAGAGGTCGTCACAGCAGAACGCTGAGTGGATCATGTGACCACCAGCGTCAGCAGACATCCGACCATGTGACCGCCAGCATCATCAAAGGTCCCGTCGCATGATGACCACATCATAGACCTCCATTTAAAGAAGTCACATATGACTTCTTTAAATGGAGGTCTATGATGTGGTCATCATGCGACGGGACCTTTGATGATGCTGGCGGTCACATGGTCGGATGTCTGCTGACGCTGGTGGTCACATGATCCACTCAGCGTTCTCTGTGACGACCTCTGAACATGTGCCTTTGTTTACCACAGAAGGGGGTGTGCTAAGTGTGTCTTCTGAACTGTGTTCCTGTGGGCGATTGGAAGAGAGCTCTGAGTAAGTGCTGATGAACAGATACTGATTGGACATGGAGGACGATGCAGTTAGTGAGCACATGATTGGTACAGCATTATGATGGGTGTGTATAAGAACAGATCATCTATTGGCAGACAGATATTGTGATACTGTTTACATGTAGTAATCTCTTGAATATTTCATGCTTTTTTTGTACTTTGCAGTATTTTCTTTGTGATGTCACTATTTCAGCTTTGATCACTGTTTTAAATTGTATATTGCTGTATAAAATGTTATATATGTCTATTTGCACTGTGGGCGGTTCCTGGATGGTGATTGGCTTCTCCACACCATTTAAGGACACCATTTTGCCCTATTTTGTATACTTGATAAAGGCCTAATAATGGCCGAAACGTCGTGTTTTATGGTGGCTGAATAAAGTTTTTTCATACTTCTACCTGGACTGGATGCTGTTCCTATTTTTCTGTTGGACTTTGTTCGTTTGGATCCCCGAACGTCTGAACGTGCATCCTTGATAACTCCCGAGTGCTGTCAGCTGCTTGCATATTTGAAAACACCAAAGATATGTCTCTAGGCTCTGATTCAGACGCTCTGTCTGACCATTGGTCTGCGGATGAAAAGCCGAGGAAAAAGACAATTGCATCCCCCGACGTGAACAAAATGCCCTCCAGAATTTGGACACAAACTGAGACCCACTATCTGACACCACATCAGAAGGCAACCCGTGAAGTCTCACAATCTCCCCAATGAACACCTGCGCCAGAGTTTTAGCATTAGGAAGAGCAGGAAGAGCAATGAAATGTGCCATCTTACTGAACCTGTCAACTACAACTAGTATGACAGTTTTCCCTGACGACGGAGGGAGGTCCGTAATGAAGTCCATAGACAGATGAGTCCATGGACGCTCCGGAATTTTCAAAGGCAAGAGGGTCCCAGACGGACGGGTATGTGGGGTCTTAGAGCGAGCACAAACCCCACAGGACGCGACAAAAGTTATTACCTCTTTATTTAAGTTAGGCCACCAAAACCGGCGAGAAAGGAGATCCACAGTTGCTTTACTCCCTGGGTGTCCTGCTAAAGCAGAATTATGATGTGCCTCGATAACTTTTTGTCTTAACTGATTTGGAACAAACAGTTTCCCTGGAGGTCCTACAGGGGCGTCCCCCTGAGCCTCCAATACCTCCTCCTCAAGCTCAGAGCATACAGCCGACACTACAACTCCCTCCTGAAGGATAGGAACCGGGTCATCCGTCTTCCCTGCCCCTGGGAAACTACGAGATAAGGCATCAGCCTTAACATTTTTTGACCCAGGACGATATGTGACGACAAAATTAAACCTGGTAAAAAACAACGACCATCTAGCTTGTCTGGAATTCAGACGCTTTGCAGATTCTAAATACAGCAGGTTCTTGTGATCAGTAATAACGGTGACCGGGTGGACTGCCCCCTCCAAAAAGTGACGCCATTCCTCAAAAGCCAACTTAATGGCCAAGAGTTCCCTATTGCCGACATCATAATTCCTCTCGGCGGACGACAATTTCTTAGAGAAGAAAGCGCACGGATGCCATTTACCAGGGGACGGACCTTGGGATAATACTGCACCCACCCCTACGTCAGACGCGTCCACCTCCACAATGAACGGTTGTGATGCATCTGGTTGAATGAGTATGGGGGCCGAAGCAAAACATTTTTTCAAGGAGGAAAATGCCTGACAAGCTTTGTCAGACCACCTAGAAAAATCCATCCCTTTTTTAGTCATGTCAGTGAGAGGTTTGACAACAGATGAGAAATTACGAATAAATTTCCGGTAGTAGTTAGCAAACCCCAGGAAACGCTGCAGTGCCTTAAGATCCTCTGGCCGATCCCATTCAAGCACTGCTCTCACTTTCTCAGGGTCCATACGGAAACCGGAAGCTGACACCAGGAAACCCAAAAACTGAAGTTCCTGTACGGCGAATACACACTTTTCCCATTTGGCGTACAGCTTATTGTCTCGCAAGATCTGCAACACCTGTCTTACATGCTCCTGATGAGACACAAGATCTGGCGAGTAAATTAAGATGTCATCTAAATAAACGACCACAAACTGCCCCACAAGGTGGCGAAAGATGTCATTAACAAAATGTTGAAACACCGCCGGGGCAGTAGTCAGACCAAAAGGCATGACAAGGTTCTCATAATGTCCCTCGGAGTGTTAAACGCCGTCTTCCACTCATCCCCCTCCTTTATCCTAATCAGATTATACGCCCCCTGAGATCCAACTTAGAGAACCATTTGGCGCCCACAATCTGATTGAAGAGATCAGGAATAAGTGGGAGCGGATACGGATCTCGGACAGTAATCCGATTAAGCTCACGGAAATCCAAGCAAGGGCGTAGGCCTCCATCTTTTTTCTTCACAAAGAAGAACCCCGCGGCCACTGGGGAAGATGAAGGTCTAATATGCCCCTTGGCCAGACTTTCCGAAATATAATCCTTCATAGCCTGCCTCTCAGGACCAGAAAGGTTATATAACCTAGATTTAGGTAATTTAGCATCAGGAAGCAATTTTATTGAGCAGTCATACGCGCGATGAGGAGGTAACTCTTGACACCCCTCCTCTGAGAACACCTCCTCAAAGTCCTCCAGAAAAGGAGGCAAGGTTCTAGGCACGACCGCACTGATGACCGTGTTCATGCAGTTACTCTTGCAAAATTCACCCCACTGGCTTATCTCTCTGGATTGCCAATTAATCACTGGGTTATGTTTAACCAACCAAGGAAGTCCCAACACAATAGGAGTAGGAAGACCCTCCAACACATAACAAGACAATTGTTCTTTATGTATTGCCCCTACTCGAAGGTCTATGTTATGAACAGCTTGTACAAAGCTACCTTGACCGAGAGGCCTGGCGTCAATAGAGAATATAGGGATCGGTTTGGCCAATACACTCAGTTGCATACCTTGCACCTGGGCAAACCGAGCGTCCACCAGATTAGCCCCGGACCCACTATCAAGAAGAACAGAAATCCTCTCAACTCTCGTACCAACCACCACCTCCGCAGGTACGAGAAATTGAGACGGACTTGGGGACGAAATACATACTCCCAGGTTGTTGTCCACCACACAACCTGGGATTAACAGTTTTCCGGCGACTTTTTGCTCAATGAGGCACGGGATGGACACCCCTCAACAAAATGCCCCTCTCTCCCGCAGAAGAAACACCTTCTTGTCTTGCGGCGCACCGCCGATCCCCCTCCTACAAAATGATGTCCCTCCCAACTGCATAGGTTCCTCAGAACAGACCAGGGGAACCTCAATATAAGGGACTTTAGTAGTAGGTGGAGTCATAACAGGGGGCGGAGTTACCTCGCACCTCTCCCGAAGCCGTCTATCAATACGAATAGCAAGGGCCATAGCAGCCTCCAGTGACGGAGGAGAATCATACTGAGCCAAAACATCTTTTAATTTGTCAGATAACCCTTGACAAAACTGGCTCCTAAGAGCTGGGTCATTCCACTGAGTATCTGTGGCCCATCTACGGAACTCAGAAGAAAATTCCTCCGCCGGACGATCTCCCTGCTGTATCTTACGTAACTTCGTTTCAGCAAGGGAGACCCGATCTGGGTCATCGTATACCAGACCCAGGGCAGTAAAAAATCGATCTACTGACTGGAGGGCCGGAGAGCCCGGAGGAAGAGAGAACGCCCAGGATTGAGGGTCCCCTTGTAAGAGCAAGATGACAATTCCCACCCTCTGCTCTTCACTCCCCGATGACCGAGGCCGAAGCCGAAAATATAATTTACATGCCTCCCGGAAGGTAAAAAATTTGTCCCGCCCACCAGTGAACCTGTCCGGGAGAGCAACTTTAGGTTCAGATCTGGTTTGCTCCGGGGGGACAAAACCTTAGACTTAATGTCCGTCAGCTCCATGGATAAACTCTGCAACTGCAGGGCAAGCTGGGCAACTGGATCCATGGTAGCTGGGGAGAATCTTTTTTGGCCTGTGAAAATGTCACGCTGTATCACAGATATATATATAATGTCAGTAATCAATACCAAGAGGGACAACATACAATATAACATATGAATAGGTAATATCAACATGTACATAAAGTATAGTATTACCTGACATAATATCCGTTGTACTGTGGGTGAATCCTGAAGACGTATTACGCTGTCACAGGCTGGAGGTGGACCGGGGTCTATGCTGACCCTAAACTGGGGTCCTGACTAGTCCCTCTACCTGGAGGTACTGTTAATGGTACAGAGGTCCAGGCCGCCAACGTAACCCTGTCTCCTATAAGTCCCTGACCACTGTAATCTAGTCCTCAGAAGGACCCTGATTACCACACAGGGAATAGGCAGGTCACTGCTTAACAAACAGTAAAGACAAACGAGACAGACGGGATAAAGTAAATACTGTCTTGCATACAACACTTAAACACAGAGGGAACACAAATGGTCTAGGAGATAAACTATAAGCGAGGAGAGGAGAAACCACAAAGGAACTCTTAAGGGTATGCCACACTAAACAACATCGCTAATGGGATCGCTAAAAAACGTCACTATTTAGCGATCCCGTTAGCGATGTTGTTGTGTGCGGCATCTGTCAGCGACGAGGCCCCTGCTGTGATCTCGCTCGTCGCTGACATCGTTCCGGACCCTATTTAGATCGTCGGCGCCCCGCAGGTAAGTATATATCGCTAAGTGTGGCACCTTTTCTTAGCGATTTAGCGGTACTTTTGTACCGCTAAAGTCGTTAAGAAGATCGCTAACCGCGATAGCGTCGTTAACTATATCGCTAAGTTAAGCCGCACTTAGCGATATAGAAACAATCCCGCTAGCGATCGCATTAGTATGCGTCTTTATCGCTATCGCTAGCGGGATTGTTTAGTGTGGCAGTACCCTTAGCTTAAGTCTTCTCATAACCTGATCCAATCTGCTGGTCTGCATGAAGCTTTCACCGGCATCTAACAAGCAGACTGGCAGGTATATAAAGGAAGCTAATTAGTGCATAATCAAAAGCAGCCGAGCGAGGCTGGACCTAGTCTTAGCAAAGAGCTAGGTAAAATTAACTCCCTCACTACCAAACACAAAGTAACAGCAACTCAGCTGCGAGAAGTCAGAATGTGCAATCGCGACGATCTTCGTGGCGATGCACCCAAGACAGTATGTGTGTGTTTTGGTTATTAGTGGATATGTAGGGTGAGTTTTTGGCCAGGAAAGGCCATGTCTTTTGAGTTAAGGCAGAGGGCCAAAGGTTTTAAGTTTATTAATGTAATCATGTATATTTTGTAAATAGTGAAAGGGGTGTGAGATTGTTGGGGTGTGTGTGTGTGCGTGTGTATGAGTGGGGTATTTTGTTTTTTGTTTTTTGTTTTTCTCATGATGTTTCTTTTATAAGATGTTCCTGCTGGGGGTCCCTGAAGGCTGAAGGCTGGAAAGCACATGCTGCAAGAGACCCGAGAGAGTCAAAAAAAAGGGTGGAAGATGAAGGAAAAAGAAAAGAAAGGACTTGATGAGGTTGGAAAATCGTGAAGCTGGTTTTAAGTTCTTAATTTGGTGTGTAAATTTATCGGGTAGTTTGATTTACTGAGTTTTTGATTCTTGTAATGTCTGGTTTTGATGTTTAGTAATGTCTGTTCTGTTTTGTATTTTTATATAAAATAAAAGAGTTCCAGCTCCAGTAGCGTCCAGTAAAGCTGCTGCAGTTAAAAAGCTTTTATAAGGATCGAGCTTGGCAGTCCACCTCAAGGCGTCCTACCACCAGTCACAGCCCCTGTGCCTTGGGGTGCCTCCCCGATGCTCTTCACTGATTGTCCTGGGGGCCCGAAGCATTTCCTTTGAAAAAATTAAGTGTCCAAAGTACAGGTGGTGTAGCTTGCTTAACAGCTGGGTTAATCCGCTGACTAGCAGACACTGCTACTAGGCCCAAAATTATTGTCTGGGCTAGATGCAGTTAAAAATTTGTAATTAGATCTACAGCCGGTGGCTACTCCGCTGACTAGCAAACTTCTATTAGGCCCAAAATTATTGTCTGGGCTAGATGCAGTTAAAAATTTGTAATTAGATCTACAGCCGGTGGCTACTCCACTGACTAGCAGACACTCAAGCTTTGGAGCATACATCTGATTCCCAGGTTATAGTATGAGTAAACAGCTCTTCACACTCAACCATCTGTGTTACCCCAAGCCATA
This sequence comes from Oophaga sylvatica, assembly GCA_033576555.1. NCBI lineage: Eukaryota > Metazoa > Chordata > Amphibia > Anura > Dendrobatidae > Oophaga > Oophaga sylvatica. The sequence continues at coordinate 425,525,415 of JARQOD010000005.1, forward strand.
GTGTATGTAGTTTCTTACAGTTAAAAGGGGGTGGGGAAAGACCCAACCCACCTGTAATTGACGATGCCAACGTCACGTAAAACACAGCAAGGGGACTCCAAAAAGAGTCTCCATTTTTTCCAAAAATTTGGGGCACAGACACCACTTAAGTAGCATCAATTGCCCCAGAGTTGCTTAAAACGGATGGTGATGTGATTTGAACAAATCCTCAAGCTTTTACTCTCCCCAGGATGACACAGGGGTAGAAAAGTCCTTGCGGATCCATGATTTGTTCATCTTTATGATCGTGAGTCTGTCTATATTCTCAGTGGACAGCCGCGTGCGCTCATCTGTCAGCACACCACCAGCAGCGCGCTGGCTGCGGGGCATGACAAGATCTCCAAGGCGTGAGTGGTGAACTCCAGCCATTTATCCAGATTGGAAGCCCAAAAAGAGCAAGGGTCCAGTGACACAGTCATGGCTTCGATGTTCAGTTGGAGATACTCCTGTACCATCGTCTCTAGGCGTTGACTATGTGTCTGACTTCTTGTCTCCTGTGGCCTTGCAAAGGATGGGCTAAAAAAGTGGTGAAAGGTTTCCGCAAAATTGCTGTTAACACCAGCAGATACTGTGTTTCTGTTACGGTTTGAGTGCTGAAGACTCGACAGTCCCACGGTTGGCAAGTTAGAACTGTGAGATTCACTACGTGCACCACTGGTGTTTTGTGGAAAAGCACATGTAAGATTCTGCAACAGTCTCTGCTGATACTCCTGCATGCGTGAATCCCTTTCTATGGCAGGAATTATTTCGGCAAATTTACTTTTGTACCGGGGATCTAACAGTGTGGCTACCCAGTAGTCAGGATTATTTCGAATTCTGACAATTCGAGGGTCATGTTGCAGGTAGTGCAGCAAGAAGGCACTCATGTGTCTTGCGCATCCAGGAGCACCAAGTCCCTGTTGTGTTGGTGGCGAGGTAAGAATCCTGCTTCCTTCCTCTGCCCTCTCCCCCCAACCTCGCACAACAGAAACATGATCAAGGTCTCCCTCATCTGATGAGTCTTCCATGCCCATCGCCAGTTCGTCCTCCACTTCTTCCTGGGCTCCTGCACCTTCCTCACTAGTGGAGCTTTGTATAGATGGCCTAATAGAATGAGTACCACACACTGATACTATGCCCACAATTATTCTACAGGCAAGATGCAGCTAAAAATTCTTTTTTATTTGAACGCTGGTGGAGCTTTGTATAGATGGCCTAATAGAATGAGTACCACACACTGCTACTATGCTCAAAATTATTGTCCAGGCAAGATGCAGCTAAAAATTATTTTTTATTGAACGCTGGTGGAGCTTTGTATAGATGGCCTAATAGAATGAGAACCACACACTGCTACTATGCCCAAAATTATTGTCCAGGCAAGATGCAGATAAAAATTATTTTTTATTTGAACGCTGGTGGAGCTTTGTATAGATGGCCTAATAGAATGAGTACCACACACTGCTACTATGCCCACAATTATTCTACAGGCAAGATGCAGCTAAAAATTCTTTTTTATTTGAATGCTGGTGGAGCTTTGTATAGGTGGCCTAATAGAATGAGTACCACACACTGCTACTATGCCCAAAATTATTGTCCAGGCAAGATGCAGATAAAAATTATTATTTATTTCAACACTGGTGGAGCTTAGTATTGATGGCCTAATAGAATGAATACCACAATACCACACACTGTTACTATGCCCAAAATTAATGTCCAGGCAAGATGCAGTTAAAAATTATTATTTATTTCAACGCTGGAGGAGCTTTGTATAGATGGCCTAATAGAATGAGTACTACACACTGCTACTATGCCCACAATTATTCTACAGGCAAGATACAGCTAAAAATTCTTTTTTATTTGAACGCTGGTGGAGCTTTGTATAGATGGCCTAATAGAATGAGTACCACACACTGCTACTATGCTCAAAATTATTGTCCAGGCAAGATGCAGCTAAAAATTCTTTTTTATTTGAATGCTGGTGGAGCTTTGTATAGATGGCCTAATAGAATGAGTACCACACACTGCTACTATGCCCAAAATTATTGTCCAGGCAAGATGCAGATAAAAATTATTATTTATTTCAACACTGGTGGAGCTTAGTATTGATGGCCTAATAGAATGAATACCACAATACCACACACTGTTACTATGCCCAAAATTAATGTCCAGGCAAGATGCAGTTAAAAATTATTATTTATTTCAACGCTGGAGGAGCTTTGTATAGATGGCCTAATAGAATGAGTACTACACACTGCTACTATGCCCACAATTATTCTACAGGCAAGATACAGCTAAAAATTCTTTTTTATTTGAACGCTGGTGGAGCTTTGTATAGATGGCCTAATAGAATGAGTACCACACACTGCTACTATGCTCAAAATTATTGTCCAGGCAAGATGCAGCTAAAAATTCTTTTTTTATTGAACGCTGGTGGAGCTTTGTATAGATGGCCTAATAGAATGATTACCACACACTGCTACTATGCCCAAAATTATTGTCCAGGCAAGATGCAAATAAAAATTATTTTTTATTTGAACGCTGGTGGAGCTTTGTATAGATGGCCTAATAGAATGAGTACCACACACTGCTACTATGCCAACAATTATTCTACAGGCAAGATGCAGCTAGAAATTCTTTTTTATTTGAACGCTGGTGGAGTTTTGTATAGATGGCCTAATAGAATGAGTACCACACACTGCTACTATGCCCAAAATTATTGTCCAGGCAAGATGCAGATAAAAATTTTTTTTATTTGAACACTGGTGGAGCTTAGTATTGATGGCCTATAAGAATGAGTACCACACACTGCTACTATGCCCAAAATTATCTCCAGGCAAGATGCAGTTAAAAATTATTATTTATTTCAACGCTGGTGGATCTTTGTATAGATGGCCTAATAGAATGAGTACCACACACTGCTACTATGCCCAAAATTATTGTCCAGGCAAGATGCAGATAAAAATTCTTTGTTTTTTCAAACGCTGGTGGAGCTTTGTATAGATGGCCTAATAGAATGAGTACCACACACTGCTACTATGCCCAAAATTATATTACAGGCAAGATGCAGCTAAAAATTATGATTATTTCAACGCTGGTGGAGCTTTGTATAGATGGCCTAATACAATGAGTACCACAGACTGCTACTATGCCCACAATTATATTACAGGCAAGATGCAGCAAAAAATTATGAGTATTTCAATGCTGGTGGAGCTGGCAAAAAGTGATAGCAACTGATGTAACCTAGCCCTTAAAAGGGCTGCAATTACAAATAGTCACTACTCCCAAGTTGACCTATCTGTCTATATAGAGCACAGACCTGCCTGCTAAAAGTGCTAGGAACTGCTGTAACCTAGCCCTTAAAAGGGCTGCAATTACAAGCTAGTCCCTCCCTACTCCCTAAACCTTCCTAACTGCAAATTCGCTTCACAGTCACTGTTAGAAAGATAGCGCTAACAGCAACAGTAGTGCCGTGTAACACTGTGCTGCAGCAGTGAGAAAATGGTGGTGAGGGGGGAAATGGCTGGGTCTTATAGGGCAAGGACATGTGACATACACAGCCAATGACACATGCCCTTGCTTGTGTGAAAAAAAAGCACTTCGCTCCGTGTGTGCGCTGCTGATAGACTGACAGACTGCACCGCCCACTGGAAATGCGGGAAAGAGAAAACAAAATGGAGAGCTTCATTATTTCTGCCGAGATCCATCCCATGCCCCTCCCCCTGCCCCGCTGTACACTCAAACTGTGTATTAACAGTGATTCTCAGCATTACTGTGAAAAAATCCAGTGACGATTTAGGTGCACGAACAGTTATCGAACATAACCTTGAACAGCCGGATTTTTTCAAAATCGTTCGAGTTCGTCGAACGGTTCGAACACTGCCCAAAACAGCTCGAATTTGAAATTGGCAAACCGTTCCCTTCGAACACCGCTCATCTCTACTTCTGAGCCCTGCCGTGCGTCCAAACAGTGGTTTATGACCAGGTACTCAGGAGAAAATTTAGGATCCATTTTATCCTGTTGCCCATGTGAAAATGAAAAAATTGATGCTAAAAGAAAATTTTTGTTGGAAAAATTAAAATGTCCATTTTTTCCTTCACTGTTGCTTCAGTTCCTGTGAAGCACCTGAAGGGTTAATAATCTTCTTGAATGCAGTTTTGAGTAGCTTGAGGGGTGCAGTTTTTAGAATGGTGTCACTTTTGGGTATTTTCTGCCATATAGACCCCTCAAAATGACTTCAAATGTGAGGTGGTCCCTAAAGAAAATGGTTTTGTGAATTTTGTTATAAAAATGAGAAATCGCTGGTCAACTTTTACCCTTAGGCCGACGTCACACTGGCGAGTTTGATGCGAGTAAGTCGCACGACTTTTTCGCATCAACACCCGGCACGGCCGCCAGCTCTCGGACCCGAGTGGTGCGGCTGCATGTATTTCTATGCATCCGCACACTTGGGTCCGAGAGCGGGCGGCCGTGCCGGGTGTTGATGCGAGAAAGTCGTGCGACTTACTCGCATCAAACTCGCCAGTGTGACGCTGGCCTTATAACTTCCTAACAAAAAAAATTTTGCTTCCAAAATTGTGCTGACATAAAGTAGACATGTGTAAAATGTTATTTATTAACTATTTTGTGTCACATAACTCTCTGGTTTAACTGAATAACAGTTGAAAATTTTAAAACTGTAAAATTTTCTAATTTTTCGCCAAATTTCCCTTCTTTTCACAAATAAACGCAAAAATTATCGACCTAAATTTACCACTAACATGAAGCCCAATTTGTCACAAAAAAAACAATCTCAGAATCGCTAGGATCCGTCATAAAGGACACTGTTCAGAATTGCAAAAAATGGCCAGGTAATTAAGGTCAAAATAGGCTGGGTCATGAAGGGGTTAAAGAAGGGGATCAGGTATTAGTGATAATGCCCACAGCAGAGAGTAAACTCATGGCCAAATGGCGAGGGCCATATGAGATATGGGAAAAGGTGGGGGAAGTGAATTACAAAGTGTACCAGCCCGGAAAGAGAAAACCGGAACAACTGTATCATGTGAACCTGCTAAAAGCCTGCAAAGACCGGGAATATTTGGTTACAGAGGCGACTCAGGTCGTATCATCAAAGAACACTCTGTCACCGCCCAAGGATGCGGCCGGGAGTGAGGTTAAGATAAATGACGCTCTCACAAAACAGCAGCAATGAGAGGCACGGGTTTTGGTGCAACAGAATATAGACACATTCGCAGAACTGCCGGGATGGACCTCAGTGATTCGGCATGACATAGTCATCGAGCCTCGGCCCAGGGTATGGAGGAAACCGTACCGAGTGCCAGAAGCCTGGAGGCAATCCATCATGGCTAAAGTGAAGCAAATGCTCCAGTTAGGAGTCATCGAGGAATCCCAAAGTGAGTGGGCTAGCCCCATTGTACTGATTCCAAAGTCAGACGGGTTATTACAATTCTGTAATGACTTCCGGAAATTGCATTATTTTTATATAAAAAGGCGCTGCTAATATGTTGCTGCTGGGTGGGGGCCTGAGTTCCAAGACCCCCAATGCTTGATCAAACCACTGCTCTGAAGTGCACAGTTCCTGGATGAGGTGTGTAAAGAGAGTAGTGTACATGATCAATAGTACCTCTATGGGTCTTCTCACCACTGAGCAATGTAGGTATCCACAGACTTAATGTTGAGACTGTACACTAGTCTGTGAATGAGGATCATGCAGGGTTTATTCCTTTCATATTGGTGCTTTAATGAATTCGTTTGTATCTCAGGACTAGAGATGAGTGAGCACTAAAATGCTTGGGTGCTCGGTGCTTGAACCAAGCTATTCTTAAAACTCATATGCTCGTTTCGAGTAACGAGTATAATGGGAGTCAATGGGAAATCAAGCTTTTTTCCGGTAGACCCTATAAAGAGGTCTGGGGGCAGTGAAAATGTTCACATGGATTAGAAAAGTGCTGAATAGAGATGAGCGGTGTTCGAAGCGAAGTGTTCGCCAATTTCAAATTCGAGCTGTTTTGGGCGGTGTTCGAGCCGTTCGACGAACCCGAACGATTTTGAAAAAATCCGGCTGTTCGAGGTTATGTTCGATAACTGTTCGTGCACCTAAATCGTCACTGGATTTTTTCACAGTAATGCTGAGAATCACTGTTAATACACAGTTTGAGTGTACAGCGGGGCGGGGGAAGGGGCATGGGATGTATCTCTGCAGAAATAATGAAGATCTCCATTTTTTTTTCTCTTTCCCGCATTTCCAGTGGGCGGTGCAGTCTGTCAGCCTATCAGCAGCGCACACACGGAGCAAAGTGCTTTTTTTTCACACAAGCAAGGGCATGTGTCATTGGCTGTGTATGTCACATGTCCTTGCCCTATAAGACCCAGCCATTTCCCCCCTCGCCACCATTTTCTCACTGCTGCAGCACAGTGTTAGACGGCACTGCTGCTGCTGTTAGCACTATCTTTCTAACAGTGACTGTGAAGCGAATTTGCAGTTAGACAGGAAGGTTTAGGGAGTAGGGAGGGACTAGTTTGTAATTGCAGCCCTTTTAAGGGCTAGGTTACAGCAGTTCCTAGCACTTTTAACAGGCAGGTCTGTGCTCTATATAGACAGATAGGTCAACTTGGGAGAATTGACTATTTGTAATTGCAGCCCTTTTGAGGGCTAGGTTACATCAGTTGCTATCACTTTTTGCCAGCTCCACCAGCGTTGAAATACTCATAATTTTTTGCTGCATCTTGCCTGTAATATAATTGTGGGCATAGTAGCAGTCTGTGGTACTCATTGTATTAGGCCATCTATACAAAGCTCCACCAGCGTTGAAATACTCATAATTTTTTGCTGCATCTTGCCTGTAATATAATTGTGGGCATAGTAGCAGTCTGTGGTACTCATTGTATTAGGCCATGTATACAAACCTCCACCAGCGTTGAAATACTCATAATTTTTTGCTACATCTTGCATGTAATATAATTTTGGGCATAGTAGCAGTGTGTGGTACTCATTCTATTAGGCCATCTATACAAAGCTCCACCAGCATTCAAAAAAAAAGAATTTTTATCTGCATCTTGCCTGGACAATATTTTGGGCATAGTAGCAGTGTGTGGTACTCATTCTATTAGGCCATCTATACAAAGCTCCACCAGCGTTGAAATAAATAATAATTTTTATCTGCATTTTTCTTGGACAATAATTTTGGGCATAGTAGCAGTGTGTGGTACTCATTCTATTAGGCCATCAATACTAAGCTCCATCAGCGTTGAAATAAATAATAATTGTTATCTGTATCTTGCCTGGACAATAATTTTGGGCATAGTAGCAGTGTGTGGTACTCATTCTATTAGGCCATCCATACAAAGCTCCACCAGCGTTCAAATAAAAAAGAATTTTTAGCTGCATCTTGCCTGTAGAATAATTGTCGGCATAGTAGCAGTGTGTGGTACTCATTCTATCTGTCTGTGCCCCAAATTTTTGGAAAAAATGGAGACTCTTTTTGGAGTCCCCTTGCTGTGTTTTTCATGACGTTGGCATCGTCAATTACAGGTGGGTTGGGTCTTTTCCCACCCCCCTTTTAACTGTAAGAAACTACATACACTATGGCTTGGGGTAACACAGATGGTTGAGTGTGAAGAGCTGTTTACTCATACTATAGCCTGGGAATCAGAGGTCTGCTCCAAAGCTTGAGTGTCTGCTAGTCAGCGGATTAGCCACCGGCTGTACATCTAATTACAAATTTTTAACTGCATCTAGCCCAGACAATAATTTTGGGCCTAGTAGCAGTGTCTGCTAGTCAGCGGAGTAGCCACCGGCTGTAGATCTAATTACACATTTTTAACTGCATCTAGCCCAGACAATAATTTTGGGCCTAGTAGCAGTGTCTGCTAGTCAGCGGAGTAGCCACCGGCTGTAGATCTAATTACAAATTTTTAACTGCATCTAGCCCAGACAATAATTTTGGGCCTAGTAGCAGTGTCTGCTAGTCAGCGGATTAACCCAGCTGTTAAGCAAGCTACACCACCTGTACTTTGGACACTTATTTTTTTCAAAGCAAATGCTTCGGGCCCCCAGGACAATCAGTGAAGAGCATCGGGGAGGCACCCCAAGGCACAGGGGCTGTGACTGGTGGTAGGACGCCTTGAGGTGGACTGCCAAGCTCAATCCTTATAAAAGCTTTTTAACTGCAGCAGCTTTACTGGACGCTACTGGAGCTGGAATTACTGCGGCTGCTGGCATGAAACTTGACCTCCAATAGATCCTTGAAAAAGGATTTAAAGTGTACTCATTCAAATTAAAGAAACAATTTAAATTAAAAAGATTAGACCTGCCTCCACCGCAGGGGGGCTCGCTCGACCCACCAGCGGACAGGCACCAGTATTGGGAGAGGGGGGCTGGCCGTCAGGGTCCACCGCAGCTCTGGCACAAACCCAGTGACACGCAGGTTGCACGGGCAGGAACGGACAGGCTGTGTCGGCTTCGTTCTTTTATGGTTTTAGAAGGGCATGACATGCCTATATCTATGTCTCCCCCTCCTTTTACTCCTCCACCTCTTTTCTTTTCGCATGACTATATGTACTTGTCACTTTTCCATGTGTTAGTTGTGTCTTCTGAGCAATTTGTCAGCTTTTGGACACCTTTGAAGTGTTTTCTATGTGTTTCTATGTGTTTTGGTTTACCTGCCATTGGTTTTAACGGTGTTCGACAAACAATTCGTCGAACACACAGCTGTTCGGCGAACCGAACTCGAACACTACGGGGGTGGCTCATCACTAGTGCAGAATGGAAGGAGAACAGCATGGCTAAATTCCCTGGAAGCATCTCTGACTCCCAGATCGCTGCTGAGAACAATGTTGTCACATTTTTACTCCACTTTAAGGACTGACAGTAAGGGTATGTGCACACATTGCGGATTTTGATGCATTTCTGCAGTGTTTTTGGACTTGCGGAATTGCCTCAAATCTGCAGTGCGTTGTGCACATAATGTTAATCAATGTGAAATACAAAAACGCTGTGCACATGCTGCGGAAAAAAACGTGCAGATTCGCAGCGTTTTGTTTTCTGCAGCATATCAATTCTTTGTGCGGAGCTACAGCGTTTCTGCACCCATTGACTTGCATTGAGTCGGGCACTTCCGCAGCAAAACCACAGGTCTAAAAAAAGATCTGTAGTTTTGCTGCGGATAAAACGCTACAGAACGGGAGGAGGGAAGTGTGTGAGCGGAGTATGAGCAGTGACTGTGTGCGTGTATAGTGTGTAGATGGTGACTGTGTGTGTATGGTGTGTGCCAGTGTCTGCGTGATCTGTGTATGCGCGGGGGTCTGCGGGGCTGTGTGGGGGTCTGCAGGCCTGTGTGTGTGTATGTGTTTGTGTGTGTGTGTGTGCAGGCATCGTCCGAAGGGACTACTAGTCCCATCCGGCTATGACTGCTACAGTGAGACCATTAGCCAAAGATTGGACAGTAGTAGTCCCATCATCCTGCTAATGTGTTGAACGTAAAAAAAAACCACATGCACACATATATAGTCCATACTCACCATAATTGGCCAATCCCCGAAGCCCTCGCTCACCTGAAAAAAAAAACAAAAAACAAATAACCAATATACTCCCTGTGTCTGACGTAATCCCATTAATAACGATTGTCCCACGACGATCTCCTGTGGAGAGCTGTCACATCAGCAGATGCGACCACTATCCAGGGGCTCCGGTGTACAGTGACGGAGATAATCCTCTGCACTGTATCACTCCGCCGCCTGCAGGTCACTGGAGTCCACCTGTCATTTGCGGCACTACAGCCTTGAGAATTAAAACAAGTGACATTAACCTCTTATTACCCCATATGCCACCGCTACATGGCAGTGGGAAGAGAGGGGCTAAGAGCCGGAATTGGTGCATCGTACAGATGCCCCAATTCTGGGGTGGCTGGGTGCTGGTATTTTTAGCCGGGGGTACAGATAGAATAATAGATAGATAGATAGATATCTGTTTTAGTGCTGCTGATCTCTCCTCCTCAGAGCTGCTTTGTCATCCACCACCTCGTCTTCCACCACCGCAGCCTGGTCCTCCTGACTTTGTGGCTTAACAACAACAAGACTTAGCGGCAACTGTGTCTCATCATCATCTTCCTCCTCCTTATCCCATATTTGCCATTCCCCACCGTCATATTCTTGTGGCCATGGCTACTCCAAGTTTTGTGCATCACTAAACAGCATGTCGACCTTTTCCTTTCGGAGCATGCTGGTTGAGAGGCCACAATCAAGAAATGTGGTAAAGAGCTCCTCGGAGTGTCCTAATGTGAAATCACTAGTCTCCTGGGACTCATCATGGTGGGAGAAAGGAGGATCAAGGTGAGGATTAAGTTATCCAGACTTTAGACTGGTGAGACTGGACAGTGTACAAGACTGTGTAGTGCTGCCATGCCTGCTGGAAGCATTATCTGCTATCAAACCGACTACCTGTTCACACTGCTCTGGCTTCAGAAATTGTATACCATGCCTTCCTGCAAAGTGGAACAGGAACCTATATGTCATAGATGGGCATGTTTCTTGTGCTCCATCAACAGGCATAGTCGCACCTGCCCCACATCCTCAGCATCTGCGTGCACCATCATCAGCAATCCACTTCCCCGTCGCTTAATGCACGCCATAATCATTTTGTAATTGCTAGGTCTCTTGAAACCAAGTTTATTTTTGATAAAAGAAAAAAATTGGTCACCTGCAGTAATCAAAGTGGTTTTTGTGAGTTTACTCCACTGTAATGTAACAGAAAGAACGCAAAAGTATATGGATAACAATCAAGTTCAATCTAGAAATATGTTTCAATGTTTTCTCACTTTTAGAGATCACAGAAATGTTCACAGAGCACATAACACTGTATGTCTAAGAAATAGAAGCCTACAAAAAATGTTAAAGCTTTTGTTCACGTTTAGAGATCACAGAAATTTTCACATACAAAGTAATACTGTATGTCTGAGAAATGGAAACCTACAACATTTTTAAAAGTTATTAAGCAGTTTTACAGATCACAGAAATGTTCACAGACCACGTAACGCTGTATGTCTGAGAAATGAAAGCCTACAATTTTTTTAAAAGCTTTTGTGCACTTTTAGAGATCACAGAAATATTCACAGACCATGTAACACTGTATGTCTGAGAAATTGAAGCCTACATATTTTCTAAAAGCTTTTCTTCAGTTATAAAGATCACAGAAATATTTACATACAAAGTAACACTGTATGTCTGAGAAATGGAGGCCTACAGAATTGTTTAAAGCTTTTTAGCTGTTTTACAGATCACAGTATTATTCACAAGTCATGAGGCTTGTTAAAAGGTCGATATTGACTTTTAGTATGGCTACTTCATATAGGTGGCACTAGAGTTGTAGTCCTCTCTGAAGCCCTTAGAAGAGCTGTTAGTATGATTTCAGCACCAGTATCAACACTACAGGCCTCATTATACTGTGCACACAGGCCTTGACAAGCACTCTCTCCCACAAATACGAAGTGTCACAGAGCTGAGCAATAGTGTCAGTGTGTCGAGCCGGACAGTGCCTGTCCTTTTATATTCTCTGCTGATGTCAGCCTGGAAGCCAATCACAGTAATGCCACAGTCAAGATGGCTACGGCATTACAGTGACTCACAGGCAATCCCGCTTGTTTATTGGCTGCCGAGTAACGAGCACATCCGAACACCGTGATACTTGAGTGATAACCTAGTATCATTAAGCATGTTTGCTTACCCCTGCTCAGGACCCATAATTCCACTGTTCAGCAGCATATAGGAGCCCCTATAATTTATAAATAATGATATTTAATGATAGTTTACCTTTTAAGGGAATATGTCTCATATGTGCATGGGTGCGTGGAGCTAGTAAGAAGGATGGGAAGTGAAGCTTAAAGAGCGGGAGAGTGAGTCAGACGTGAGGAGAATGTGAAAGGAAGCAGAACTGCTCACAGGCAGCTCCCTGTCAGGGGAGCTGCAGAGACAGAGTTTGAGAGGGGACGTGGAGCTGAAAGCAGCTGTCCCCAGACAGAGAAAGTGAGTTACAGAAGGAACAGAAGGTAAGCTTCTGGAAGGAAAGAAGGGGTCCTTGGGGCACGGATAGTGAGTGATCCATCCATGGGGCCCGATCCAATTGTGGAGGGACCAGGTCGCAGAAGGGACTCTGCCCCTAGCCTAGTGGAGAACTTTATGACTCAGCTAGCAAGCCGACTGCTGTGGCAACTTTAGGGGTCACAGACGACAACCACATTCATCTTCTCCGGACAGGCAGCTATATAGAATCAAGGAAACGCAGAGAGAAGACGTTATCCGACACGATTCGCAGCAGCTGATCTGGGACACTGTTTGTGAAGGTGCTGGAAAGGTAGAAGGCGTGGGAATCAGCACAGTGAGACGGCCAGTGAAAGGAACACATATATAGAAAGGAGTCCTGGAAAGGTGTTTTCCAAACTACCTGGGAGTTTGCTGAGCCCCTCACCTGGAGGACACTGTAACAAGCGGGCACCAGTGTACACCAGAACTGTGAGTAAAGCTTTGGAAACTGCATCTGACTGTGTCCTCTCAAGTTCTTCCTGCGGCACGCACTCCACTCTGCTGCATCTCTCTGCACCATTACTCTTTCTACAACATCACCCTGCCCTGAGACCACAAGCTTTACTTGTGGAAAGCTATTCCAACTCTGCTGCATCACACCATCGGTCTCAGAGGATCTGCACCGCAGCGCTGGTCACCTCTGACCAGATACCACAGGTGGCGTCACAAACACCTTACTACAAACTCTATTCATCCCCTGTAAATATTCCCCTTTTCATTGGACGCCCAGGGCCACGGACCGGGTCACTGCTGCCGTGACACATCCCTTTAAGACACCAGCCCGGTACCGAGTATCCCACTGCCCTGGCGGGCAATCCACTAATGCTTACTGTATGCCTCAAGGCTGCGTTCTAGATGTTGAGAAACGCACTTTTAATCTTTTATATGCAGAAGCAGGATGAAGGCACTGCCATTAGGAGGTACCCATATCTGCGAGAGTGCAGGGCACATGGACGGGATTATAGCGCTGCAACTGCACCCCACAGGCCAGTGTGATGTACACGGGAGGGGGCTGGTATTGTAATGAAGAGAAGAAGCAGGGATTTCCTCAAGGCACCGCACGCCCCGGTGCCTTAAAGAAGTCATTAACATAAAAGATTCTATTACCTATATGTCCATAGTAATAGCTTTAAAGCGTCCTGGGGGTGACAGATTATCTTTAAAGTAACTCATATATCACTATAGTAAAACTGATGTTGGGGCAAAGCCATGTTACAGATCTATGTTGTGCAGATCTAATACAGTGCTCATAGACACTTTCTGTAATTCTTGTATCACAGTAGCGAGCACGAGCAGTTATTTTTCACCAAGATTTGTGTATTATAAAGGTATACACTGGAGAATATAATAATTATTGAGGCACAAAATTGTAACAGTAGGGCTGCCTATAAATCTGTAATATAGTCAAGTGGCTTTGCCTTGTACACGGGTCCTTACAGTTAGTGGCATCTTCAGTATTGTGTCTTCTGAGCAGCAGCTATTATCACTGACCAACCTTGTTGCACTGTGTTTAAAATGACCTGTAGTGTTTCCACCTTTGGGGGACAGTCTGTGATCACTAGATTCCTTGCCTTCACTTTCAACTAGTAATTTTATACATTTCCCCAAAAAATTTTGTTCATGGTAGATCTGAAAGTTCAAGATAAACTAGGAAAACCAAGAAAACAAGTCTCACTGTGTGGCATTTTCCCTAACGCTATTAACCTGCCAATGTGGGGTTAATCTGCAGGATAACAGTGGCCTAAATCAGTGCACCGCCGCACTGAAATCCTGGCCTACTTAGCAAATAAAATAAACTTATGTATTAGATCGGAAGAAGAGGTGTATGGAAAATGCAAAACTGTGAATAAATATGAGGCATGGAGGGCAAATCATGATCATGTTTTCCTTTAAGTGGGTATATTGAGATTCCTAATGTTTAATGTTGTTCCAATGAATCCAGTGATACTTAATGATGTTTCCTTTGTGCATTTTGTAATTCATGCTAGCCATAGTATCTATTGTATCTTTGTGTGAAATGTACATGTACTAATTGTATATTTAGGTAATTGATGTATGATGTGAAGAGGGAAGGGGGATTGAAGCTTGTCAATTTTGTATCTGTTTAAAAATTAATAAAAAATGATCTGATTAAAAAAGAAAGCCTAGCCTGTGGCTTTCAGTCATAGAGGCTTGAGCAGCACAGCCTCAGTCACCGCTCAGTGCATAGTGAGTGGCGGCAGTAACCACGCACCGGCACTGACTGACCCGTCTCAGCATCAGTCCACTATGTATTGAGCTGTGAATCTGACATGTAGTTCACCAGTGTAATTGCAGATTAAGGTAATGATGACCTATCCTTAACGATAGGTAATCAATATGAGATCAGTGGCCATCTGTCACCCAGCACCTCCCGAATCAGACACAATCTGCTTCAGCATCAGTGGAAGTCAGCTGTTGTGAATGGACTTGAAATGAGTTCTGAGCAGAGGCTCCCTCTGGTGGTTACAAGCGGTACTGGACTGTCCAGTGAAGATTGTGAGGATTGGGAATCAGGTGTTACTGACTGGTCTTATATAAGGGAGTCGCCTTCCCATCAGGGTTGCCGGTGATCAATTGTTCTGGTCTCAATCCTTGATTCCTGTTTCCTTTGTAGCCTGCTGTGTCGTGTCTGCATCTCCTGCTAACAGATAAGACATTTTCTTCTTTTTGTTTTTATGCTTGATTTTTGCATTTTGTCCTGCACTTCTGTGGGGGCCTTCAGGGTCCCCTCCGGGGGCTTTTGCCCTCTCAGTTTAGTTCAGCCACTGATGTTTGTACATTTGCTTTTTCCAGTTTTTTCAGTGGCTGCTGTTTTGATTTTGTTACACCAGAGAACTAATTTAGGTGGTAGAGGTCGTGTGATCTCAGGTGTTTTTGAAATTAGTAGAGTTGGTGCTTTTCAGGGTTTTTTGGGATTGCAGTAAGTGCCCTTCCTATCCTTTTCTATTTAGGTAGTTTGGGCCCCAACGTTTGCTCATACTATTTTCTGTCTGTGTCAGTATTTCTTCTTGTCTAACCGCCATTACATGTTTGGGGGCTTTCTATGTTCTTTGGGGATCTGCTCTGGGGCAGATAGCTTTCCTCTTTCTATCTTTAGGTGTAGTTAGTTTCTCAGGCTGTGACGAGGCGTCTAGGACCAACGTAGGAACGCTCCACGGCTGCCTCTAGTTGTGGTGGTTAGTCAGGGTACTGCAATCTCATAGATTCCAACTGCTCTGGTGTATTGCCTTTTTTACCTGCACTCCTCAGCTACCGTAACATAACAGTATCACCGGCCTAAAAATTGAAAATTGTATGGTACTCACAGAAGGGAAAAATATTGTGAAAGAAAAAAGGTTGTCAGAGTTGTCAGAGATATTTTTCTGTTTGTTGCATTTTTATTTTTTTTTCCCTCTGTATCTCTGGGTGCTGGGGAGGATTTTTTCTCTCAATGGAGTTTGCACAGTTGTCTGGCCGTGTGTATCAGCTTGCCACTGAGGTTCGGAGTATTGCTACCTATCTTGCTAGGTTGCCTGTTGTGGAACCTAGGATTCCCATGCCAGATTTGTTTTTGGGGGATCGAGCCAAGTTTCTGAATTTAAAAATAATTGTAAATTGTTTTTTGCCTTAAAATCTAAGTCCTCAGGGAGCGCAGCGCAGCAGGTTCAAATTGTCATCTCTCTCCTGCACGGCGATCCTCAGGATTGGGCTTTTTCCCTGACACCTGGGGATCCTGTTTTGAGTAGTGTTGATGCATTTTTTCAGGCCTTGGGGTTATTGTACGATGAGCCTAATGTCACTGATCAAGCTGAAAAAGCCATGTTGGCATTAAATCAGGGGCTTGATGACGCTGAGTTATACTGTCAGAGATTCCGTAGGTGGGCAGTCCTGACCAAATGGAATGACGACACTTTGGCAGCCCTTTTTCGGAAGGGTCTGTCAGATAATGTAAAGGATGTTATGGTGGGATTCCCTGTCCCCTCTGGTCTCAATGATTCTATGTCATTAGCGATTCAAATTGACAGACGTTTGCGTGAGCGGAGAAGTATGCGTGGAATAGTGTTGCCTTGTGAACCTGCTTCTGAATCCATGCAGTGTGATAGAGTGGTTTCTGGGGCACAGCGTCATGAGTTTTGAAAGCGCAATGGGTTATGTTTCTACTGTGGTGATGCCTCTCATGCTATTTCAGTCTGCCCTAAGCGGCGAAGACGTTTTGCACGCTCAGTTGTCTTGGGTAGTGTTCAGACTAAGTTTTTATTAACTGTTACTCTGATATGCTCTCTGTCCTCATTTTCTGCTCAGGCTTTCGTTGATTCGGGAGCAGCTATTAACCTGATGGATTTTGATTTTGCTAAACGTTGTGAGTTTCCCTTGATACCCCTACGGAAGTCTATTCCCCTACTGGGGATCGATTCTACCCCTTTAGCTGAGAATAAACCTCAGTTCTCTACTCAGGTGATAATGAGGGTTGAACCTGATCATCAGGAGAGCTGCAAATTTTTGGTTCTGTATAATCTGCATGACATTATCGTACTGGGTTTCCCTTGGTTACAGTCTCATAATCCTGTTTTGGATTGGAAATCTGTGTCTGTAACCAGTTGGGGCTGCCAATGTGTTAATACCAACACTCCTGTTTTTTCTGCCTCCCCCCAGGCTCAGGATGTTCCTGACTTTTTGATTGATTTTTCTGATGTGTTTAGCGAAAGTAAATCTGCATCCTTGCCTCCCCATAGGAGCTATGACTGCGCTATTGAATTAGTGCCTGGTAGTAAATTCCCTAAAGGTCGCCTTTTTAACTTGTCTGTACCTGAACATGACGCTATGCGGTCTTATATCAAGGAGTCATTGGAGAAGGGTCATATCAGACCATCCTCTTCACCCTTAGGTGCCGGTTTTTTCTTTGTGGCCAAAAAGGATGGTTCATTAAGGCCGTGTATTGATTATCGTCTTTTGAACAATATTACTGTGAAATATCAATATCCGTTACCCTTGATTTCTGACCTGTTTTCCAGGGTGAAAAACGCTACTTGGTTTACCAAGCTTGACCTCAGGGGGGCATATAACCTTATTCGCATTAAGCACGGGGATGAATGGAAGATGGCATTTAATACCCCTGAGGGGCATTTTGAGTACCTTGTGATGCCCTTTGGGCTCACTAATGCTCCTTCTGTCTTCCAGTCCTTCATGAATGACATTTTCAGGGATTTTGTGGATAAATTTCTGATTGTTTATTTGGATGATATCTTGATTTTTTCCAATGACTGGGACTCTCATGTGAAACATGTTCGAACTGTATTCCAGATTTTGAGAGAGAATGCTCTGTATGTGAAGGGATCAAAGTGTCTTTTTGGCGTACAGAGGATCTCATTTTTGGGATTCATTTTGTCCCCATCTGTTATTGAAATGGACCCGGTCAAGGTTCAGGCCATCTGTGATTGGGTCCAACCTACTTCATTAAAGGCTCTTCAAAGATTTTTGGGTTTTGCCAATTTTTATCGTAAATTTATTGGTAATTTCTCGGTTATTGTTAAACCATTAACTGATTTGACCAAAAAGGGTTCTGATGTGGTGAATTGGCCTCCTGAGGCAGTCTCTGCATTTCAGGAACTTAAGCAGAGATTCACTTCTGCTCCTGTTCTACGGCAGCCTGATGTTTCTCTACCATTTCAGGTGGAGGTTGATGCCTCTGAAATTGGGGCAGGTGCCGTTTTGTCCCAAAGAGATCCAGAGACCTCTAAAAGTAACCCTTGTGCCTTTTTCTCTCGAAAATTTTCTCCTACTGAACGTAATTATGACGTGGGTAATCGGGAGTTATTGGCCATGAAGTGGGCTTTTGAAGAGTGGAGACATTGGCTGGAGGGAGCCAAACATCAGGTGGTGGTCATTACGGACCATAAGAATCTGGTTTATCTGGAATCTGCCAAGCGACTTAATCCTAGACAGGCCAGGTGGGCCTTGTTTTTCACACGTTTTAATTTTGTGGTTTCCTTTCTTCCTGGCACTAAGAATGTTAAGGCAGATGCCCTCTCGAGGAGTTTCCTTGCGGACTCTCCTGAGGTATCTGATCCTTCTGTTATTTTGAAAGAAGGTGTAGTTCTTTCCGCCATCTCGCCCAATTTGAGACTGGCTCTGGAGGGGTGTCAGGAGGATAGGCCCGAGCGCTGCCCTGTTGGGAAATTGTTTGTCCCGGACCAGTGGAAAAAGAGTGTGATGTCTGAGATTCATTGTTCCGCGTTGGCCGGTCATCCCGGAATTTTTGGTACCAGAGACTTGGTTAGTCGGTCCATTTGGTGGCCTACCTTGTCTCGTGATGTCAGGGAATTTGTGCAGTCCTGCGGGACTTGCTCTCGCTCCAAGCCTTGCTCTCGCTCTAGTGGTTTGTTGATGCCATTGCCTGTGCCCAAGAGACCATGGACCCATATCTCTATGGATTTCATTTCCGACCTCCCTGTTTCTCAGAGAATGACCGTCATCTGGGTGATTTGTGATAGGTTTTCCAAGATGATACATCTTGTGCCATTACCTAAGTTGCCTTCCTCCTCTGAATTGGTGCCTTTGTTCCTTCAGCACGTGGTTCGTTTACACGGCATTACTGAGAACATTGTGTCTGACAGAGGAGTCCAGTTTGTTTCCAGATTTTGGAGGATCTTTTGTTCTAAACTTGGTGTTCAATTGTCTTTCTCCTCGGCGTTTCATCCTCAGACCAATGGTCAAACTGAGAGAACAAACCAGACATTGGAGACTTATCTAAGATGCTTTGTGTCTGCTGATCAGGATGACTGGGTCTCTTTTTTGCCTTTGGTTGAGTTTGCTCTTAATAATAGGGCTAGCTCTGCCACTTTGATGTCTCCATTTTTCTGTAATTCTGGGTTTCACCCTCGATTTTCTTCAGGACAGACGGAGGCTTCTGTCTGTCCAGGTGTTGACTTTGTTGTGGAGCGTATGCAACAGATTTGGGAGCAGGTAGTGGAGAGGTTGTCCCTCTCTCAGGAGAGGGCCCAGCGGTTTGCTAACCGGCATAGGACTGTTGGTCCTCGGTTTAAAGTGGGGGACTTGGTCTGGTTGTCCTCAAAAAATATTCCTATTAGAGTGGCATCTCCTAAATTTAAGCCTAGGTTCATTGGACCTTATAAGATCATGGAGATTCTTAATCCTGTTTCTTTTCGTTTGCTTCTTCCAGGGACATTTAAGATCCATAACGTGTTCCACAAGTCCTTGTTGAAGAGGTTTGTTGAGCCAGTGGTTCCTGCTGCTGTGCCTCCTGACCCTGTTTTGGTTGAGGGCAATCTGGAGTATGTGGTTGAAAAAATATTAGATTTTCGTTTTTCTAGACGGAAACTCCAGTATTTGGTTAAGTGGAGAGGTTATGGTCAGGAAGACAATTCTTGGGTGTTTGCTTCGGACATCCATGCTAGGAGACTCATCCGTGCGTATCATAGAACTCATCCTGACCGACCTGGTTGCTCAAGTGAGGGTTCGGTGACCCCTCCTCAAGGGGGCGTACTGTTGTGAATGGGCTTGAAATGAGTTCTGAGCAGAGGCTCCCTCTGGTGGTTACAAGCGGTACTGGACTGTCCAGTGAAGATTGTGAGGATTGGGAATCAGGTGTTACTGACTGGTCTTATATAAGGGAGTCGCCTTCCCATCAGGGTTGCCGGTGATCAATTGTTCTGGTCTCAATCCTTGATTCCTGTTTCCTTTGTAGCCTGCTGTGTCGTGTCTGCATCTCCTGCTAACAGATAAGACATTTTCTTCTTTTTGTTTTTGTGCTTGATTTTTGCATTTTGTCCTGCACTTCTGTGGGGGCCTTCAGGGTCCCCTCCGGGGGCTTTTGCCCTCTCAGTTTAGTTCAGCCACTGATGTTTGTACATTTGCTTTTTCCAGTTTTTTCAGTGGCTGCTGTTTTGATTTTGTTACACCAGAGAACTAATTTAGGTGGTAGAGGTCGTGTGATCTCAGGTGTTTTTGAAATTAGTAGAATTGGTGCTTTTCAGGGTTTTTTGGATTGCAGTAAGTGCCCTTCCTATCCTTTTCTATTTAGGTAGTTTGGGCCCCAACGTTTGCTCATACTATTTTCTGTCTGTGTCAGTATTTCTTCTTGTCTAACCGCCATTACATGTTTGGGGGCTTTCTATGTTCTTTGGGGATCTGCTCCGGGGCAGATAGCTTTCCTCTTTCTATCTTTAGGAAAAAACGGATATAGCGGCGCTAGTGCGTGTATATCTCCAATGAGCAGCAAGTAAAAATAGGCTTTCTACCACAGAGAAATCAAAAAGGGGAAATATATATATACTATAGGTATACTCGCGCTACCACTGGAGAATATAGCCACACTGAAGAACCCTTACCTTAAAAGAGGATTTGCAGAATAAATTCAGGTGTAAATGCGCCTTTTTTGTCAGCAAGCTTGAAATGTAGAGGAGGATTTGCAGAATAAACTTTGAGTGCAAATACCCCTTTTTGTCAGCAAGCTAGAAGAAAAAGATATATTTTAAAGAAATACATCCAAAAAAATTTATATTAAAAATATATATATATAATATAGTATAAAATAGTATAAAATAGTCGTGTGACACTAGTATTGTATATGAGTATAGCTGCCCCCCGAAAATTAAAATATATGTTGTATCAAATACACATGGTATATAGTATAGTCAAAAGTGTATATAGATCCTGCATGTGAATATCATTCGATAAATGAATATACACATATAGTGCGTACTAATCTAAAATATATAAATGATGATCCGATGATATATTAGGTCAATATATCATTACCTAATATATCATCGGATCATCATTTATATATTTTAGATTAGTACGCACTATATGTGTATATTCATTTATCGAATGATATTCACATGCAGGATCTATATACACTTTTGACTATACTATATACCATGTGTATTTGATACAACATATATTTTAATTTTCGGGGGGCAGCTATACTCATATACAATACTAGTGTCACACGACTATTTTATACTATTTTATACTATATTATATATATATATTTTTAATATAAATTTTTTTGGATGTATTTCTTTAAAATATATCTTTTTCTTCTAGCTTGCTGACAAAAAGGGGTATTTGCACTCAAAGTTTATTCTGCAAATCCTCCTCTACATTTCAAGCTTGCTGACAAAAAAGGCGCATTTACACCTGAATTTATTCTGCAAATCCTCTTTTAAGGTAAGGGTTCTTCAGTGTGGCTATATTCTCCAGTGGTAGCGCGAGTATACCTATAGTATATATATCTTTCTATCTTTAGGTGTAGTTAGTTTCTCAGGCTGTGACGAGGCGTCTAGGTCCAACGTAGGAACGCTCCACGGCTGCCTCTAGTTGTGGTGGTTAGTCAGGGTACTGCAATCTCATAGATTCCAACTGCTCTGGTGTATTGCCTTTTTTACCTGCACTCCTCAGCTACCGTAACATAACAGTCAGCTATGTATTTAGGTCATCAACAGTTTAATTCCAGGCAGCACCATTAAAATAAAATTTTTACTTTGTGACCACAGAATTCACACCTTTCTTTCAGGGGCATAGCTGTAGCAGATGCAGAGGTAATGGATGCATCTAGGCCATAGTGCCTGAAGTATACAGTATCTCAATATCTATTCAAAATGTTTGTATTAAACCGAGCTTTTTAGAAGAATCTATATATATATACAATTGAATGTGTGTGTGTGTCTGTGTGTGTGTATCACCAACCAATCACGAAGCATCTTTCATTTCACCAGAGCTGTTTAAAAGAAACTGAGCTGTGATTGGTTGCTATGAGCAACAGTTTTCCTTGCAACCAATCACTAAGCATCTTTCATTTCACCAGAGCTGTTTAAAAGAAGCTGAGCTGTGATTGGTTGCTATGAGCAACAGCTTTCTCACTCCAGGACAACACCTCAGCAGACTCTGACTGGGTGGGATAAATCTAGCATCCCGGGAACATAAGCTCCCAGCCGTTGTCTGCCCCCCCCAGAAAGGAGCAGAGAGCACATGACAAAAATGAAACCCCCCCTCTCGTTCCCATATCCCCATCACACAACCTCCATCCCATAGGCACATCTTCCCTCTTAAAGGGATCCCTGGTATGGAAGTCCAGGCAAATCCATCCAGTGCTTTGGTTCTGATGCCAGGCCTCTCTTAAAGGGATCCCCAGTATGGAAGTTAGGGCAATTCCACTCAGCATTCTGGTTCTGACCCCAGGCTCTCTTAAAGGGATCCCTGGTATGGAAGTCAGGGCAATTGCCTTCAAATGCTCTGGTACTGACCCCAGACCTCTATTAAAGGGATCTCCGGTATGGAAGTTAGGGTAAATCCTTCAGCACTCTGATTCTCACCCCAGGCTTCTATTAAAGTGATCATTGATATGGAAGTTAGGGTCATTCCACTCAGCGCTCTGGTTCTGACCCCAGGCTGATGGGATAATGTGGGATATTAGGGGTAGTAGTCCGGTGGCTCTGGCTGATGGGATGATGTGGGATATTAGGGGTAGTAGTCCGGTGGTTCTGGCTCACGGGATGATGTGGGATATTAGGGGGAGTAGTCCAGTGGCTGTGACGGGATGATGTAGGATATTAGTGGTAGTTATCCGGTAGCTATGGCTGACGGGATGATGTGGGATATTAGGGGTAGTAGTCCCGTGGCTTTGACGGGATGATGTGTGATATTAGTAGTAGTTGTCCGGTGGCTGTGACGGGTTGATGTGGGATATTGGTTGTAGTAGTCCGGTGGCTATGGCTGACGTGACGATGTGGGATATTAGGGGAGTAGTCCAGTGGCTGTGAGGGATGATGTAGGATATTAGTGGTAGTTGTCCGGTGGCTATGGCTGACGTGGGATATTAGGGGTATTAGTCCGATGGCTTTGACGGGATGATGTGGGATATTAGTTGTCTGGTGACTCTGGCTGACGGGACAATGTGGGATATTAAGGGTAGTAGTCCGGTAGCTCTGGCTGACGGGATTGTGTGGGATATTATAGTGAATGTGACTATGCGGTGTGGGCGGGGCTCTACACACAGCTAATATATATATATATATATATATATATATATATATAATAATAGATAGATAGATAGATAGATAGATAGATAGATAATATCATTATAATTTGTTATGACTAACCATAGTTAGTTACTATACCCGGGCAGCGCCGGGCTCTTCAGCTAGTAATTTATAAGGTAAATTAGAGGAAATGGCATGAGTTTGGCAATTGCACGTGAGCATGAAAAGGTGTAAAACCGAACACATGAGACATAAGCAGCCACAGGATGGGGAGAGGATTAACGCTAAAGTGAGAAAGTTTATAGTAGAAAGGGATTTGCTACCAGTAAGAAAGGATTATAAATAGAGTAGAATATTGACTAAATGGGTGTGCACATAGGGCCATGGAGGTAGAACGATATGACTTTTTTAAAATACTTCATGTGCTTTACTTAATGTTCTATTTCATTCTGTGTATTTACGATAGTTTGCCAACAGTATAGTTGTTTGTATAGTCTATTTAAAGTGCTGTCAAATATTCCCTGTGTAAATGTCCACTAATATCACAGATTTGTCACATTAAATGATTGTAACCTTTATGCAACACATATTATTAGACAAAGGAAAGCTAAGCAAACACATATGACGGCTATCACTGACACTGTTAAGAAACTATGTGATCAAACACTGATATGAGCCTGGGGTGAAAAAACAGCTCTTTTATATTTAATAACTTGTTGCAACACATTTCACTACAATAATTTCTACCAAAGATTACATTCACATCACTGTAGATTTTTTATACTATTTCATTCCCTGTTTCAGGATCTCAGTTGGATTAACATATTGAAACTTTAATTTTGGTTCTCTTCAGTTGTCAACTTTCTAGTAAATTTTAGTTAATTTCTTTGCTGGAGAATCTAATGAGACTGTAGGGTTGATATTTAGACAGGTGTAACATTTTGAAACGCATATTTGCGGGATGTCTCATACTGTTAGGAAAGATAAAGATTTCTGAGCGTAGTTTGATTAAAATTGATGTGACCGTAAGAAGAGAAACTTCTCACCTGCTAAACTCATGCATATTCACATATGTGAGAAGCATATCAAATGGGTACAGCCGACCTGGTATGGTGCAGGAATTTCCTCCAATAAGAGTTCCGGCAGTGTGATTGGGAGTGAAAGACCAGGTGATAAGTGTTCTTGCAGAGAATAAAAGTAGTAAGTGACAGAATCACCAAAATACATTTATTAAAACCATAACATGTTTCAGCTGTATTCAGCCTTTTCTTAGGTCTATGGGGAATAGTCAATGCAATAAGTTATATACGGTATACCCATCTCCATGATTGAGTAGGCAGAGCTGCCATTCAACAGTTACAAGAAGGACATAAAAATAAGATAAAAACATATGCATAAAACATTAGTATTATGAGACAACAATATATAACATTAAAATAAGCATCTGTAAATGGAAAGATTAACTATATTTACATAGCCAAAATAAAGATAAAAGCTTTTGAAAATTTGAGAGATAGATTTGACGGAAGTCGATGAGGCACATAAGAGCGAGGAAAATGTTGTCCATTTATTACTGAGATAGTTTGAAATAGTTGTATGGTAAATGTGTAAGGGGAGAACCGGACTGCAGGTCCTGTGTGCCCGGTCCGGAACTGTTGAGGCTGCATCCCCTGTTGCCTGGGCGAAGAAAGAAGAAGCCGGACCAACCTCTTGACACGGGGAGATGGGGTTTGATAAAAGAGAAAGTGCGCGCAGTACCTGGTAAGTTTGGCGTCAACCCGGGGCAGCAATCAGGTGAGTGGTGCACTCCGCTACACCCCCACCACGTACCAGTGCTGCAGCAGCCCCTGTTGTCTGCAAAGGGACCGTTGCAGAGAGAGGAGCCGGGCATGCTGCAGTAGTTCAGAGAGATGAGTGCTCCGTCCTGGGAGCACCAGTATTGCGCAGGTCAGCGTCTGCAGTCTCCCGCCGCCAATAGCGGGGACCAAAGCGAGAGAGAGATGTGCAGTGTGTGCCCATTAACTACCAGAGAGCAGGGCGCCGTATGCTCCGTGTCCGTGAGTAAAGTGCACTTGCCACATAAGAGTGACCGGTATGGGACAGACACATGCGCCCTGATTTTGCCGGTGTATATTTGTCGAGCCACGTTGGGCTTGTACAGGACTGTGGCCCGCTCCCTAGTCAGCCACTGCAGCATATGGACTAGGGGCTCAGCGGAAGGAACCGGAGACCGACCGCTGCCGCAAGAAGACCGGGCATTGTTGTCTACAGAATCCCATTGTAAAAGACACCGCGCCAGCCATTGTTGGTGCCATTGACTTCATAGTCTGAGGAACTACTGACTTTCTAGCCGAATTCAACAGAACTGCCGTTATCCGATCCTATGTTCTTTAACTCTGAATATCCTTTGCAAATTGTACTGTTTTGTCCTCCCTTTAACTGTTTGCCTCCCTGCGTGGAGAATTCCCCTGTTAAGTAAAACTGTTAACTCTTGCTCTGCCTCCTGTCCATCACTGCATCCTGCAACCGGCTTACAAATGCATCCTTGTTTTTGGGTGTTTGATTATCATGTAAAATTTCTCCTAATACAACAAAATTGACTAAAAGGTACATTTTTCTTCCATTTGTGGAAATGTACACTCTAAAGATTTACAACTTGCAACCGGATTAAATATTATCGTTGGTTTTTTGATGATCGTTTTAGCATTTTGTGCAGTACCCACTCCGAAAATTCCCACTTTGTTGAAATGCTAAATAAAAATGAGTTGGGAATATCTTTTACTGTTATTAACTCTGTGAAAAGTACTATATTCTGGGACTTATTCCATGAAAATAGGTCGATTATGACTAAAACACATTTTAAATCTGTGGATGGAAATAGATATTTAGATTTTTACAGTACATATTTCCGTTTATGGAAAATAAATTTTCCCCTTAGCTGATTTTGTCACAATAGGAGAAATTGTACTCTAACAAGATTATATGAGTCAATCAAAAAATCTAAAAAAGGTATTGCCCAGAATGATTGTATCTTTAGTGATAACATAAAACAATTGTTACACTCGGTCCCCATGCTGGCTCTGCTCTCCGTTCTGGTCACTTACTTTCTGCTCCTCTAGCTGTCCCTCTGTAGCAGTCTGTGCGCAGGCTGAAGTCTCCTGCTCCATCTGCTCCTCAGCGTCCTGCGTCCTCCTCCAGTTCCTGGCACGCTGCCAGCAGGCCTCCAGGAAGATTGCTTAAGACGCGAGGCCGCGCCCACCGTATCTCTTAAAGGGGCAGCGTGCATTTTTTGAAATAGTCAATTAACCAATGGCAGCGCACTCAGTACTATATCTGGTCACTCCACCATAAGGGGAGTGCCGGAGCAACGTGTTCTATCATTGCTACAACCGGTTCTGTTCCTGATCTGTCTACGCTGCGTCTGCAGTCTCTGTGCTTTGCTCATTCTATTTGTCTCCACAGATCATTGCTAACCCGTATCCGGCTAACTTGGTCAATCTCGGTTATTACTGGCGCAGGTGTCATCCCGTTCCGCTATCAGCCATCCGTATCCGTGGACTGTGACAAGGTCACTGGAGCCAGCCTGCTACCATCCACTCTGGACCAGGACCTTCCTCATCTCCGTCAAACCCTCCACGGTTTCTGTTATATACCCGTTACCCTTTTTTTCCCTCTGGGATAGCTGCCACGTGTCCGGGGTCTAACTGGAGGTGGCACCTGTGTCCTCCGGGTATTCCATTTTGGTCCTGTTCGAGGGGCCTTACTACGGGTACCCGGGGCTCACTAGTCACGCCCCCTTCGGAGCCCCCGGACCGCGGTCTCGAGGTTCCACATTAAAAAATAAAGACGAATGTGAACTTCACCATCTCTGCCTCCGCTTCCATTTGTTACAACAATAAACCAATAAGTCTAATGTTGATCGAAAGAATAACTACTGGAAATGAATGTTGTTACATCTTATACAAAAGGAAATATGGTAAACCATCAGAACTATTTTTTAAAAATATTGGTATCTATTAAAAAAACCTGATACCAAAGGAATTGATTCCAGCAGAACCAAGCATTACATTTTGCAGGGGGATTACTATTAAGAATATTATTATTATTTATTTATATAGCGCCATTAATTCCATGGTGCTACATGAGAAGGGGTTACATACAAAGTTATAGATATCGTTTACAGTAAACAAAATTACAATGACAGACTGGTACAGAGGGGAGAGGACCCTGTCCTTGCGGACTTACATTCTACGGATTAATATATTTGACCTTGTAAGCTTAAAAAGACTAACATGGACAACAGAAAAATTCATCCAAGACCAGGTATATCAAATAACATGAATTCAGGAGTTTTTAAAAGTGGTTTAAAAAGTGCTGCTGTTCTAAAATTATCAGTCATAACATGAAACAGAAAAAATCCAATAACACAGGTTAGATACAGTTGTGTGAAAAAGTTTTTGCCACCTTTCTGATTTCTTTTTCTTTTGCAAGTTTGTCACACTTAAATGTTTCAGATCGCCAAACAAATTTAAATATTAGACAAACGCAAGTAAACACAAAATGCAGTTCTTAAATTAATGTATTTATTATTAAGGAAAAAAAAGTGTTTGCCCGCTAAACCTAATAACTGGTTGGGCCATCCATAGCAGCAATAACTGTAGTCAAGCGTTTGCGATAACTGGCAATGAGTCTTTTACATTGCTCGATAGGAATTTCGGCCCACTCATCTTTGCAGGACTGTTGCAATTCAGCCACATTGGAGGATTTCTGAGCATGAACCGCTTTTTCAAGTTCATGCCACACCATCTCAATTGGATGAAGGTACGGACTTTGACTAGGCCACTCCAAAGTCTTAATTTTGTCTTCCTTAAGGCATTCAGAGGTGGATTTGCTGGTATTTTGGATAATTCTCCTGCTGCATAACCTAACTTCGCTTCAGTCTGAGGTCACAAAAAGATGGCCAGACATGCTCCTTCAGGATTTTTTGGCAGACAGCAGAATTCATGGTTCCATTTACCACAGCAAGTTTTCCAGGTCCTGAATAGAGATTTGGTCATAGTTTGGTGAATCATTGCATTTGCACTAATGTTTTGCTATTACTTTGGCTAGGATAGTGGTGCTGTATGATGAGTGGGGGGTTCAGGGAGACGTGTTTGATGAGGAGAGGGGGTGTGGAGTAGTTAGAGCAGCGGCACGGTCTTTTTTTTTTTACTTTAACTTTGTGTGATTCCAGCAGCCAATTAGGGCACAGAAACCATCCACAACATCATGACACAAGGTCTTCTGTGATTGGCTGCCAAAATCACATGTTCCTGGCCATATAAAAGCCAGACAGGGAGTTTCGCTGGCACCATTTTCTCAGTGTCACAGTGCAGAGAAGCCGCTCCTGAAAGTACTTCAAATGAATTTGTCAGCTAGATAGTATCCTGTTCTGTGTGAAATTAATCTTTCAGCATCTAACTAGATTGTACAAAAACTGTGTGGCAGTCTCAGGAGGCCCCATTTGCTAATCCAAGTCATTTGTAATAAAACTGTGTTTCAGTGACAAATCAGAAGGCCAGATTTCCACTTAAAAATTGATAGGCCTAATATAGTGGAGCAGCCAGGAGGCCCAATTAGCTAATCCAAATCGTTTGTGATAAAACTGTTTATCTGTGACAAATCAGAAGGCAAGATTTCCACTTAAAAATCGTGAGGTATAACAGTGTTGTTCTGGCACACTAAGAAAACAAATAGTGATTGCTAATTTAGAGACAGATGGCTGACAACTGTGGGCCAAAGGTTGTGAAACAGCAGGTTACAAGAGGGGAAGGCTACACAGAACATGAGTGGAAAAAACAAGGTTGTGATGTAAAGGGGAAGAGGCTTGGTGTTCGATGTGTACGTGGGTTAGGTGCTAATATTATTGAAAGCTGAACTGAACAAACACGGTCTCATCCTATCCAAAGACGACTGACAACACCTGTTACTGGACTCCCTTTCTTTGGCAGCCGCACAGCAGTACACCTTGTAGATGAGGGCCAGAAAGAGCACGTGCTTCAGTGGATGGCAAGCCCTGCATCAAGTGGCCTCTCCTCCTCTTCCTCTACCTTAACATCACAAACAATACAATCCTCAGAGGTGGCACCCCAATTACCCTTGTTTTCCCCCGCATCACAAATTTCCAAACTACCAACTGACTGTGGGGAACAACAGCTGGGCCATTCTGCAAAGCTGTTCACATGTTGTATTCCATGGGCATCAGCGGTCTACTCAGAAGATTCACAGAATCCAGAGGAGCAAAGCATCTGTACCGATGCCCAAAATTGTTTTATGTTGGATCTGGGTCCAGACGAAGTAAGGTCTGAGCAGAATCCAGACCCTCCAGACGCTCATCACCAGATGTTAACCACTGCTAACAGCAGTATTAATATGTATTTTAATTAGCCTTAACAAGGACTGTTGTACTTCACAGAAATATAAATGTGAATGAATCCCTGATAATACGCAGCTAAAATTCTGTCCCTCTTTCATAGAATTATAATCATAGAATGTTAGAGTTGGAAGGGTCCTCCTGAATCTTCTGGTCCAAACCCCCTGCTCAAAGCAGTATGCACTAAATCATCCCAGACATGTCTTTCCAGCCTCTGTTTGAAGACTTCCATTGAAGGAGAACTCACCACCTCTCGTGGCCTCAATGATCACCCTGTGAAAAAGTTTTTTCTAATATCTAATATGTGTCTCCTCCCAATCAGTTTCATCCACGCAGTAGGGGGCGCACGCATCACAGAAAGCAAAGCATCACAGAAGACAAGCATCTTGTAAACGGCAGTTATCCATGGCAAGGAATTAACATTCATCTTCTCTCTTCACACAGGTATGCACTCCATTCATTGGAAGCAAACAGCTGAATGATACAATCCCTATTTGTCTTGTATGCTGAAATATATACAAATGGTATGCACTCCATTCATTGGAAGCAAACAGCTGAATGATACAATCCCTATTTGTCTTGTATGCTGAAATATATACAAATGGTATGCACTCCATTCATTGGAAGCAAACATCTGAATGATACAATCCCTATTTGTCTTGTATGCTGAAATATATACAAATGGTATGCACTCCATACTTCTGCTTGCTGCCAACCACTGCTTTACCATCTTGCAACATAGTTTAATGTGCCTGGTAAAGCTTTGGTATAATTATTTTTTTGCACTGTGCTTAATACTTACTGCTGTATATCCCTGTGACTGGGGCCTCTCTAGATCTTATCAGGTGGAAGGTGCTAAAGCATATGGATGTAGCCAGCTCTAGTGCCTTTGATGATCTAACCACCCCCTGGTGTGCTGGCCCCAGCTGCCAAATTATCCCAAAGCAGCTCCCACAATCCCACTTTCCTGACCCTGTAGTGTGGGCTATATATTTAGGAGTAGTCTAAGGTGCGCACGCAGTGAGGGGGCGCACACATCACAGAAAGCAAAGCATCACAGAAGACAAGCATCTTGTAAATGGCAGTTATCCATGGCAGTTAATCAGGGCTGGAATCAGGTACCCCACACTTTGCTTTCTTTTTAATTATGTACTTTATCTCTATACTCCTGTGTTCCCTTGTCATCCACATTCACCACCCCATCCCCCCTCCATCATGACTCATACACATCAGCCCCTCCATACTTCCCTTTCCCATGTACAGCTCCCATGCACTCCTCACCCTCCTGAGAAACCTCAGCCCATCTTGCCCAAACACATCACAGAAAAAACCTACTTACAACTCCAACAACTACCTGCTCTTTATCTTCCTATTCCTACTGATTTCAGGGGACATCTCCCCCAACCCTGGTCCACCATCCCCCAACCTCAATCCCTACCCTACCTCATATCGAAAACATAATAATCTTATTAATATTACTTGCACTCTCTCATCTCCTTCTTTTAATTGTGCCCTCTGGAATCCACGGTCTGCAAGCAACAAGCTATCCTTCCTGCACAACTATTTTCTGAACAACTCTCTTCATCTGTTGGCCCTCACTGAAACCTGGATTCAGGATTCTGACACTGTCTCCCCTGCTGCCATTTCCTATGATGGCTTACAGTTCTCCCATTCCCCAAGACCCGCAAACAGACATGGTGGTGTAGTTGGCATACTCCTGTCCCCACAATGCACTTTCCAGGTCATCCCCCAATTCCATCACTCTCATTCACTTCTTTTGAGGTCCACACTATCAGGCTCTTCCGTCCCCTCTCCCTCA
The DNA here is from genome assembly GCA_033576555.1 of Oophaga sylvatica. Lineage (NCBI taxonomy): Eukaryota > Metazoa > Chordata > Amphibia > Anura > Dendrobatidae > Oophaga > Oophaga sylvatica. Next base: position 425,556,740 of record JARQOD010000005.1, read on the forward strand.
GAATAGCGGTCATATATCGGCCCCCAGGCTCACCCACCCGGTTCTTTGACCACTTCTCAGCCTGGCTGCCGCACTTCATGTCCTCAGAACTACCAACCCTTATCCTTGGAGACTTCAACATCCCCATTAACAGCCCTACTTTCACATCTGCATCTCAGCTTTTATCACTAACCACTTCTCTAGGCCTCTCACAGCTTTCAATCTCTAAGACACACAAGGATGGTAACACCCTTGACCTGGTGTTTGTCCGCCTCTGTTCAATCTCCCACCTAAATAACTCACCGCTTCCACTCTCTGACCACAACATTCTCTCCTTCATCCTCACAAATCCTCGACCACCCCAGTGCACTCCTACCTACCATACATTCAGAAATCTACAAGCCATTAACCCTAAAACACTTTCAGACTCCCTACACTCATCGCTGTCCCCAATCTCCCCTTTTCTTGTCCTAATCTGGCAGTTCATCACTACAATGACACTCTTAAGGCTATGCCACACTTAGCGATCGCACTAGCGATCACGACAATGACACAAGCTGACGAGATCGTTGGTGTGATCGCTATAAGGTCGCTAGTAGCTTCCAAACAGGAAGATCTCATCAACGACACATCAGCGATCAGCGATCTGTATAACGACTTCGGTGGTCGTTAGGACATGTCACACAGCATGTATTGTTAAAGATCACGACCTCGATAGGCATGATTGAGCGCAACCTTTTCCACGCCCCTCAGCACAAATTGGTGCTCACTATATGTCATGACTGTTTATGTCACAGCTCTCTCGCTTTGTGAATGGATGACCGCGTCATAAAAGACGACGTATTAGCGCTCCTTTCCATTGCTCTCGAGCGGAAGCTGTTCATTCGAATCTCCAGCATCGTTCCAGTGCGTCCTGCTAGCCTTCTTTGCAGCTACTGCGATCCAGTCTGTTCCACTGTTGCATTTGCTGCGATCCAGTCTGTGCCGTTATTGATCTTTTTTTTTTGCGATCCAGTCTGTGCCTCTATTGCATTTGCTGCGATCCAGTCTGTGCCGTTACTTAAATTTTTTTTTTTCTGCGATCCAGCTTGTGCCGCTATAGCGTTTCCTGCAGATTTATTTTTTTTCAGGATCACAAAGAAGTCTTGTAAGGTAGGTATTTTTTTTGTCAAATTTAATTTTTATTTTTTATTTAATTTAATTTTACAGATCCATTTTAAGATCCCAGCTGTTGTTAACCGTTGTCGTCCATCAATTTTTTTTTTTTTGCCATTGTTTTGTTCTGGCGCGCCCACCACCACCATTTTATGAACCCTGCTGTTTTTACCGTAGTTGTCCATCTATGACTTTTATTTAGGTCTGCCATTGTTTTCTCCTGCCGCGCCCACCACCACCATTTTATGATCCCTGCTGTGTTTTATGTTGTAGGCTATGTAAGCATTTTATTTAACCATTCTGCCGTTCTCACATAATCCTTTTTTTATTACAGATGGCCGATAAGCATGAATTTCTGCGGGAATTCATTGAGATGTACCGCTCGATGCCTTGCCTGTGGAAAATAAAGTCGGCGGATTACAGCAACAGGCTTAAAAAGAAGGAGGCGTACCAAAAACTGGTGGAGCTGTGCAAAACCCGTTATCCCGATGAACCAGCGGATGAGTCATTGGTCAAAAAACATATTCAGGCCCTCCGCACTGTTTACAAAAAGGAGTTAAATAAAGTACAGAATTCTACCAAGTCTGGAGCCGGGTCCGAAGATGTTTATGTCCCCAAATTGTGGTACTTTGAGTTTTTTTCTTTTACAAGGGACCAAGAAGTACCCAGACAAGCGACTTCCATGTTGGAACCAGACCCAGTGATCCAGCCGGACTCCCCTGTCGTACATGTAAGTATCTTTGTATTAAAACACATTTTAATGTACATGCCAAAGTGGACTTGAAATTAAAAATATAATTGTGAAATGTAGATAAAATGGCTGAATTTATCCCTTCATGTACTGATAATTTATGTAGCTCAACGGTTGAGGCCTATCCATTTACAAGTCCGGTTTTCACATTTTTGCTGTATTTGGGTGTTATAGTGTGAAGATAAATTTGTTTTTCTTTGTGATTTAACATTCGTTTTTTGTTCATGCAGGACACAGAAGAGGCTGTCTCCACACCTCCGACTGAAGAAGACAGCATGGCGTTAGTCCAAGAGGACGAAGTAGTTGAGCCACCATCCTCATCTGTGTGGAGCCGGCTTACATTTTCTGACAGAAAAAGGAAGGCTCCCACCTCGGCTACTCCAGAATTGATTGAAATTGCCAAAAAAGTCCTTAAGGCGGAAAAAGACCAACCAAAAATCACAGGGTTTGCATACTACGCAAATGAGAAGCTCCCAACACTGGATCCAATACAGCGGGTTCATGCTGAGAGACTCATGTTTGAGGTCCTGAGTCAAGCATGATTAGGAAACCTTAATAACAGTTATGTTGTCACGGCCAGACCGCAGTACCCGGAGTACTCATGGCCGCACAATCCTGTGCCGAACCCAATTGGGATAAATCCGTCGAACCAAAACATTGTTGCTCCACCTTATTTTTATACACCGCCGAGGCAACATGGTAATGGCAACGATCCATGTTACCAGCAGCTGTAGTTTTTAAAATATTTTCTAAACTTTTTGTTGGCTATATTTTTTTTTTAACATTGTTACATTTTTTTAATAAAAATCTTATTTATGTACTGAATTGTGGTCTTTTATTCTTATGTTTGTTATTGATGTCAACAATATTGTTGACATCTATTAAAATGCTGTATTTTTATTCCATCTACTTGTTTCTACTTGTCACACACGGGGTCATGGGAGTACCAGCAGTTATAGGACTTCCAGCATTGGTAAAAAAATAAAGTGAAAAAAATTTCAAAAATTAACAACCTTTCTTTTTAAGTCAAAATATATCCTATAATGGGTGACCTATTCAAATGGCACTTCCTACCATAGTAGTATAAAAAAAAAGAAAATGGAAGTATATAGCCTTAAAATACAAAACTTTATTAAGCTGACATATATAATAAAATCACCAATATATAATAGGAGATATACAAACAAATACACTCACATAAGGTATATATGCGCATAGATCCAATAGAAAAATCCAAATCCGACAGTCATAATATACAGTAACCAGAAAACCCAATTATTGACAAAAAAAAGTCATACATAGTGAGAGTTATAAATCACAGTATTAATTTGTATATTGCTCTAATATCAATTTGCCAACACTAGTCTAAAGGGGACATATTTATAAAATGCAAAGTGCATGACACCCTTGTTGGGAAATAAAGTTATTCAGTATACCAATTGAAGTATGCTGTGTACAAATTTACACAGAATACACGCCATATAAGGCAACTACTAAGAACAATGGCTGTCAAATATAAAGTGGGCTGATGCCAACAATAGTATATGTACAAAAATGTATACAAGTTAATTAGAAGAAAATAGGTGAGCTAATATGTATCCAAGACCTAACATGAGCTGGTGCCTCTTATATATAGCGTGCACATATGTGTATGCCCAAAATATAATGGATACAAACGTTTTCCCAAATGGTCTGTATAAAGCATCACAAGTGTGACGCTATATAAACCACCCATTACCAAATAGTCAAGACACCTAAACACACGTATATATCCATAGTAAGAAACGCATACAACCTTATGGAGTGTGCTGGAATAACCGACGCGTGTTTCGCGTTAGCTTCGTCCCTGTAATGTATTGTAGCCTTTCCGGGGTATTAGCTCTAGGATCGCTGTCTGGGTAGACAGAATGGCATGGAAACAGTTCATTCAGACAGCAATTATGGTAAAAAACTGGCCGCAACCAGCTTTATTAAAGTCCACAGCAAACAAATAAAAACAAAGCATAAACAGAAAACCTGGGCTTGTCTAGCCTCTAATTACACTTAGATAGATGGCCCTCTCTATCCGGGACCCAGACTCTACCAGTCTGTGCCCAAAACAACACATATCACATATGTTACCAGTATGGAGCTTCACAGATACTCCTCCTGTGTCTGAAGGCACCTTCCATGACCAGACTTGAGAGAGATCCACTCCTATTCAGTAGTCATTATGCTGGAGGTTCACAGAGACACTCCTGTGTCCGGGGTCCTTCCTGCACCCAGACTGAGACGGCTCCCCTCCTCTTCAGTAATCATCAGCATGGAGGTTCACAAGAGACACTCCTGTGTCCGGGGTCCTTCCTGCACCCAGACTGAGACGGCTCCCCTCCTCTTTAGTAATCATCAGCATGCATGCTCACAGAGACTGCTTCCTTGTGCCAGGACACCTCTCTGTGTCCAGGCTGAAGACAGCTCTAACACTCTTGGAGACTGTTTCTTGTGCCAGGACACCTCCCTGTGTCCAGGCTAAACTAGCTCCCACACTCTTGGAGACACCTTCTGTGCCTGGACCCCTTGTCCAGACTGAATGAGCTCTCAGATTGTGTTTGCAGACACCTACTTCTGGTCTCCTAATCAAGACCTGAGTAGTTTCAGGCCTGTGCTGCAAGTGTGTGCTGAATGTGAGGTGTAGTGACCTTTCTCTACCACTAGGTTTACAAAGCCACACATTTCCCTTATACCTAGGCGAAATGCACACCCCATTCAACACACATTCCTTCACTGTCTCACATATCCCCTCCCTCTTCTCCAGACCGGAGGGCTGGTCATCCAGACCGGAGGGCTGGTCAACAATCCAACAGAGACAGTGACCTCTGGACCAGTCATGGCCCTCATCAACTTCATCCTCACCACTGTCATAGCCAACATCAGCTTTCTCTTCATCTGAAGCATCCGCACTACCCTGTACCCTCCCAGGCCTATGCTCTCTGCGGGCCTCGGGTATCCTGCACGGTTTCATCTTGACCTTAGGGCCGGGCTCATTTTTGATATAGTGCCTGGCCAGAGAAGTACGACCCGACACATCAGAACACTTCTGCTGACTCTTCCTCAGAAACTCACGTACCTCCTGTCCCTGGTGCACTGACCCTGTGTCACCAACTATCACAGAAGGGGTTTTTCACTTTTCTCCAGTTCCCCACTTTCAGGCTCTTCTGGCAAGACATGCCCAGAAGCCCCACCGTCCGTCCCACACTCTACTTCCTCAGTCACCTCTGGCTCACTGTCAGGGCTATACCCTTCATTTTCATTCATATCCTGCTCACTTTCAGGAGTATAGAATTCATTCTCATTCATATCCTGCTCACTTTCAGGAGTATAGAATTCATTCTCATTCACATCCTGATCTGGAACCTTAGTTAACATGTCATCCACAACATTAACTTCATCATCTGGTCCCTCAAGTATGTGACTATGTGACAACCCCAGCACTACACTTCTATATAGTTCAGGTACTAGGAGCTGACTCACAACCTCTCCCTGGACTTCAGTGTTTATGGCAACATGAGAGAACCTCTCCTCAGAGTCAGGCTCCTGGGAAACCTCATTTAGAACAATCATATTTTCCTGTGCTGTTTTAAGAGAGGGTTCTCGCCACTGCTCACTCTCAAAACCGTCACAGGACACAGGCAAGTCAGGGACACTCGGTTCCCGAGAACCACCATCCTCGTCTCCCAACATCACCTGCAAAGGAATTTCATCACTATCACAGTCATCATTATTATCAACATCATTATCATGACTATGATCAGTATTATCATCACTATCATTACCAGCATCAGCACCATTTTCATGGTCATCATCATTATCAGGTTCATCATCATCATTAGCATTATCATCATCATTATCACATAATTTTAACATCCCACTAGCATCGTGTTCCGCCCCTCGGGACTGCGTACCCTCAGTAGGGGCTTCATCACACTGTCCATCAGAATCACCCTTCCCCCAGAGATCCTTAGACCGGGGAAAGTCATTACCCAATATAACGGGTTGCACCAGGGTCTTCACTACCCCCACTTCACATGAAATCTCCCCGAGTTTGGGGACCAAGTCCACGGCAGTCTCTGGGTAGACTTTGGTGTCTCCATGGATGCACACCATACTCAAGTGCTTATCAGGGATGAAGTCCCTATCAATCAGGCTGTCACATACGGAAGTCACTGGACTCTCTGAGTCCAAGAGGGCCTGCGCTGAGCAACCATTTGTAACCACCGGGACACCTGTGGTCCAGTCTCTTCGGTTGCGGTGGTCACACACACAGGTTCTGCGCAGAGAGAGAGGGATCTGCCAACATCACGGCACATAGGCTCCCCCTCTAGTGGACAGTTGGCTGCAATTTCACGACATCTCCAACACTGTCCATCACACTCTTCCACCCACATGTCCCCTCGGGCCTGAACCCGCTTATCAGCATACCCCATGTCCCCAACAGCTGGAACGCTCTTACCGGGAGAGTTCGACGTCCGGGAACTCTGAAGTGACATCCTCTCAGACGGCTGTACCTCAGGAGAACATGCTCGGGTGTAGCGGTTCACTGTAGGACATGCTCGGTGTAGCGGTTCACTACCACCTTTTCAACTCCATAATCAGGCCTGCTGACTGCAGACTCCCAACTGTATCTCCAGTCATGAACTCCCCTGGCATGGGCTGTCACCGTAACACCCAGCCGGGTAAGAATCTCCACTTTCATCTTAGCATAGTCTTGGCTGTCCTGCTCGCTCAGGTCAGCATATGCCCTTTGGGCCAATCAGATATGGTGCGACCATCATGGCCCATTCAGATAGGGGCAGATTCTCCTTCTCTGCCAGTCTCTCAAACCTAGTGAGATATACCTCCACATCATCACGAGGTGTCATCTTTTCCAAGGACCGTCTTACCGCCCTCTTCACAGCGGACAAGTCAGGTGACTTTGCAACATTACTTTGGGACGATGCACCACAAGTCCCCTGCAGTGCTGCAACCTGCTCAAAAAACAACCGGTTATTCTCCTGCTGCTGCTGCAGGATTTGCTGCTGGTACTGCTGCATTTGCCGCTGGTACTGCAGGCGCTGCTGCTCCATGCTCTGCTGCATGCTTCGCTGGGCCTGTACCAGGTACTCAATGAGCTCCTTCACACGGCCGGACTTATCTGTCTCAACCACGGCAGTTTTATGTTGCACATTAACTTGTGCCATTTGTTCAAACAGCGCCTCCATGCTGTCATCCATGCTGTCAGACTTCTCTGTCTTAACAACGGCAGTCTTCACTCAATACATACACACTACACAGCTTTTTTCCACAGAAAATTCAGCCTTGCTGTGCAACCACTTTTTTTTTTTTTTCCTTTGCAAAGTCTATTAGGGCTACTGTCTCTTTAAGACTGCTCCACAAACTTTTCTTTTGCTGCTGCACATTCCACAGTCATTTTCACAACAAGTTCAGCTTTGCTGTGCATACATTTTCTCTCTGCAGACCCTATCAGGGCCACTGTCTCTCCAAGACTGCTCCAAACAGACGTTTCTGCTGACACACACTTTTTTTTTTTTTTCCTCTGTTGCTATTTCAATAGACTTCACCTTTAATGCTGTCTCTTGCCACTGTGCTGCATGCACACTCCAGCACTAACTGTACCAGGCCCTGCGCTGCCCCAGCATTCTCCACCAATTGTAGCCTTTCCGGGGGTATTAGCTCTAGGATCGCTGTCTGGGTAGACAGAATGGCATGGAAACAGTTCATTCAGACAGCAATTATGGTAAAAAACTGGCCGCAACCAGCTTTTTAAAGTCCACAGCAAACAAATAAAAACAAAGCATAAACAGAAAACCTGGGCTTGTCTAGCCTCTAATTACACTTAGATAGATGGCCCTCTCTATCCGGGACCCAGACTCTACCAGTCTGTGCCCAAAACAACACATATCACATATGTTACCAGTATGGAGCTTCACAGATACTCCTCCTGTGTCTGAAGGCACCTTCCATGACCAGACTTGAGAGAGATCCACTCCTATTCAGTAGTCATTATGCTGGAGGTTCACAGAGACACTCCTGTGTCCGGGGTCCTTCCTGCACCCAGACTGAGACGGCTCCCCTCCTCTTCAGTAATCATCAGCATGGAGGTTCACAGAGACACTCCTGTGTCCGGGGTCCTTCCTGCACCCAGACTGAGACGGCTCCCCTCCTCTTCAGTAATCATCAGCATGCATGCTCACAGAGACTGCTTCCTTGTGCCAGGACACCTCTCTGTGTCCAGGCTGAAGACAGCTCTAACACTCTTGGAGACTGTTTCTTGTGCCAGGACACCTCCCTGTGTCCAGGCTAAACTAGCTCCCACACTCTTGGAGACACCTTCTGTGCCTGGACCCCTTGTCCAGACTGAATGAGCTCTCAGATTGTGTTTGCAGACACCTACTTCTGGTCTCCTAATCAAGACCTGAGTAGTTTCAGGCCTGTGCTGCAAGTGTGTGCTGAATGTGAGGTGTAGTGACCTTTCTCTACCACTAGGTTTACAAAGCCACACATTTCCCTTATACCTAGGCGAAATGCACACCCCATTCAACACACATTCCTTCACTGTCTCACAGTATGTAGTACAGTTCATATAGCGTCTTGTGCTTGGGTGCGATGAAAACACAGGAGTCACAGGTTTGATATAGAAAAGTCCTGTATTACTTCATACAAGTTGGCAGAAATAGTCACACAGTTTGCAGACACAGAAACAGGAGACACAGCAGGCCAGAGTAATCTAAGCTCAGCAATCACTCTCCAATACAGATTCAGGATCTTCTTCTCTGTTACCGTAAGTCCATGCAAACGTGGGTCTTTCAAAGAGCAGGGTTCAGAGTCCACAAGTGCTTCAGAGTTCCTCAGTAGGAATAGCTGGAGTACAAGGTCCAAGGCTTACAGGAGTCAAGTCACAGGTTCACTGCAGGCTAGATTCTGAAGCACTGATTGCTCAGCTGTGGCTGCTTAAGAAGCAAAGGAGAGAATCAGGGCGGGAACATGCAAGCTGGAAACTCCATTTTGACTGAGGGCAAGATAGCTGCAGCAAGACAGAAAGTAAAATGGCTGACGAACAAACTGAGTTTCAGGAATATATACATAGAACCTTACATTACTCCCCCCTTAAGGACAACCTCCGGATGACCTCAGACCAGGCTTGTGTGGGTACCTCTGATGAAACTGACGGAGCAAGCGAGGAGCATTAACGTTATTGACCGGTTCCCATGAGTTGTCCTCCACTGGGTAGCCCTGCCATTTAATCAGATATTGTAACTGATTTCTATACAACCTGGAATCTAAAATCCTTTCCACCACAAATTCTTCCTGACCATCGACTAGCACTGGGTCAGGGCAAGGAGAGGAACGTCCAGGAAACGTATTGGGTGTCGCAGCCTTTAGTAGGGATACATGAAAGACAGGGTGGATTCTCATAGTTCTGGCAGTTGAAGACGACAAGCAACGGCACTTATAATTTTACTGATTTTATAGGGTCCAATGTACTTATGTCCCAACTTAGACGATGGAATCCTTAACTTAAGATTTCTGGTTGACAGCCAGACCAAGTCTCCTACCTTGAAAGCTGGTGCAGGTTTACGAAATTTATCTGCTGCTTTCTTGTACCTTTCTTGAGCCGATTCCAGATTTTCCTTTAGAAGATCCATATTCTTCTGTAAAGACGTGATTCTTTCAGCCACTGCTGGTAAAGGCGTTTCTATGGGAAATCGTGGTAGAATGTTAGGATGATAACCTAGATTAGAGTAAAAAGGAGACTGTTTAGTGGAGGCACTCTGAGAGTTGTTATACGAGAACTCAGCTAATGGAAGTAGATCCACCCAATCATCCTGTAGGTGGCAGATAAAGCAGCGGAGATACTGCTCCAGGGTTTGATTGGTTCGTTCGGTCTGTCCATTAGTCTGGGATGAAAAGCAGAAGAAAGGTTTACTTTAATGTCCAATGCTGCACAGAAATTTTGCCAAAACCTAGAAGTGAATTGCGCCCCTCGATCCGAAATAACCTCATCCGGTACTCCATGTAAGCGAAACACATCTTTAATCATCAAATCTGATGTCTGTTTTGCAGTGGGTAAGCCGACACAAGGGATAAAATGAGCTGCCTTTTGTTAGACGGTCAACCACCACTAGAATGGTGTTCTTCCCCTGAGAGGTTGGTAACTCCACAATGAAGTCCATAGAAATGGATCCCCACGGGCGGGACGGGGTGGGAAGAGGCTGTAACAGACCAGTTGGTGAGGAGCGAGGTGTTTTGCATCTTGCACAGACCTCACATGAAGTGACATAATTCAAAACATCCTTCCTGCAAGTGGGCCACCAAAAGAAACGAGAAAGAAATTCCTGTGTCTTTAGAATTCCTCTATGCCCAGCTATCTTGGAATCGTGAATGAGTTGCAATACTCTTAATCTGACTGTTTCAGGAATATACAGACGTTGTCCCTGAATCCACACACCATTCTTAAAGACAAGACTTACGTCCCTTGGGGGTTGTGCCAAAAAGGAATCAGCATGGTATGCTTCCTTGATGTCCTTAAGTAGGTCTTGATTATGAATTACTCCTAGGAATCTAGAGTCAGGAAGAATAGTCTTAGGAGGAGTAATTGGACGTGTCTCTGCTGAGTAAATCCTAGAGAGTGCATCAGCCTTTCCATTGCGCGATCCTGGTCTATAAGAGATGATAAAATTAAATTGGTTTAAGAAAAGATTCCAGCGAGCCTGGCGAGGAGTCAGGCACTTAGCCGACCTGATAAACTCAAGGTTACGATGGTCTGTCAGGACGACTATTTGCTGTGCAGCTCCCTGAAGAAGGTGTCTCCATTCTTTGAAGGCGGCAATAATGGCCAACAACTCTCTATTGCCCACATCGTAGTTCCTCTCAGCCGAAGACAACTGCTGGGAAAAGAAGGCACAGGGATGCAAGACATTCTTCTCACCTGTTCTCTGAGAGAGTATAGCTCCAACGGCACAGTCTGAAGCATCCACCTCTATTATGAAGGCAAGCTCGGGGTTGGGATGTACTAGGATAGGTGCAGTGGTAAATTTATCTTTTAGACGGGAAAATGCTTCCTGGGCTTGGGGAGTCCAGGAAAACCTAGACTCTTTCCGGGTAAGTTGAGTGATAGGTGACACTACCTCAGAGAAATTTCTAATGAAACGTCTATAGAAGTTGGCAAACCCGATGAAGCGCTGTACCTCCTTCACATTTCTAGGACTTGGCCAATCCTTGATGGCTTGGGTTTTGCTTCCATCCATACTAATTCCTTGTGTAGACAGTACATACCCCAGAAATTGAATTTCGGTCCTATGGAATTCACACTTTTCAAGTTTGATGTAAAGATGATTTTGTCTTAGACGTTCCAAGACCATTCTCACATGTCCATGATGTTCCTCTGTGGAGTTAGAAAAAATTAGAATATCATCCAAATAAATTACCACGAATGTATCTAGGAGATCCCTGAAGATGTCATTCACCAAGTGTTGGAAAGTGGCTGGGGCGGTACTCAGACCAAAAGGCATAACTAGATATTCAAAGTGTCCATAGCGTGACCTGAATGCAGTCTTCCATTCATCCCCAGGTCTAATACGGACTAAGTTATAGGCCCCACGAAGATCTAGTTTAGAAAAAATTTTGGCATGTCGCACTCTCTCCAATAACTCAGGGATTAAAGGCAATGGATAACGGTTTCTAATAGTAACCTTATTGAGTTCCCTATAGTCTACGCATGGTCTCAGAGATCCATCTTTCTTCTTTACAAAGAAGATGGGTGCACCTGCAGGAGATGAAGAGGGGCGTATGAAGCCCTTGGCTAGATTTTCATCTATGTAATCCTTTAAAGCCTTTAGCTCGGGCCCCGCCAGGGGTAGATCTTACCAAAAGGTATCTCTGCTCCAGGCAATAATTCAATTGGACAATCATATGGACGGTGAGGAGGAAGCTGGTCAGCGTTCTTCTTGTCACATAAATCCACATATTCCTGGTATACAGCTGGTAGTTCAGGGACTGACATGATTCCTTTAGGAACAGAGCAAGCTGAAACTTTTGGACTCATCTGTTTCTCTGGAAAGTGTAATTCCTTGGTCTCCCAGTTAATGGTAGGATTCTGAGCCTGCAGCCATGGTAGCCCTAGAATAATGGGAAAGTGGGGAGAAGAGATAAGCATAAAGGACAGTTTCTCTTGATGATCTTTACCCATAAGAACCCTCAAAGGCTCTGTTTCCTGATCCACTGGTCCAGAGGTCAGCAGGGAGCCATCCACAGTTTCCATCTGTACTGGAGTAGCCTTCTTCACTGAACGTATTCCCTGTTTCAGAGCAAAGGAGACATCCATAAAATTTCCACTTGCCCCTGAGTCGATCATAGCAGAGCTAGACACCCAAGCTGAGTCAACCCAGAGTTTGATGGAAAGAAAGCAATGAGAATTGTTTTTCTTACAACTCAGCTGGGACACCGCTGAGGAAACTTGAAAAATGGCAGCGTTTACACAGTCAACGTCCTCAGAGGTAACGGAGTTTAAGTCCGAGAAATCAAGATCTGTTGCTGCAGATCTCTCTGGAGCCTGAGGCTCGGACCTGACAGATCCCCTCTCGCAACACTCACAATGAATGAGTGCTGCAGTAGTCTTACGAGAACGGCTGGGGCAGTTTATAATGAAGTGCCCTGACTTACCACAATAGAAACATAGATTCTCCTTAAAACGATGTTCCTTGCGTGCATCACTAACCCGTCGTTGTAAAGAGTCTACCTGCATGGGTTCAGGTTCAGGTTCCCGTGTAATCCTACTCAAAGGTTCCTTAGCTGGAGAGGAAGGTAGGAAAAGGTTAGTACGATTGCTTTCGAACCATCTCTCTTGCCTGCGTTCAGTCAGACGAGTATCAATACGGATGCAGTAGTTAATAAAGTCACCTAACGCAGTGGGAGGGTCGGCACGAGCAAGTTCATCCTTAATCAGTGGAGATAACCCCTTTCGAAAAATAGATTTTTTGGCGGAACTGTCCCAGGTGGTATCAAGGGCCCATCTCCTGAAATCCAAGGCATATTCAGCTACCGAGTGCTTACCTTGGCGCAAAGCTAACATGGCTGCTTCAGCTGTTGCACCTCGATTGGGGTCATCAAACACCTGCCCCATGGCTGAAATAAAATCATCAAGGTGATTCAAACAATCATCCTCAGTCTCAATCAGAGGGTTTGCCCACATTAAAGCCTTGTTGGTAAGCAACATAATTATAGTAAGCACCTTAGATCGTTCAGTGGGAAATTGTGAAGCATGTGCAGAAAAAAAAAGATTGCATTGATTAATAAATCCCCTGAATTTCTCACGTTCACCGCCAAAACGAAAAGGGGCAACTTGGGAATCCCAGCACTCGGGGCTACGGCAGGAGCCTGGACTCGCCCCTCTAGAACCTCAATCCTGGCTCGCAAATCCTGGGTAGTCTGTCCAACCACTTGCAAATTGTGATTATTGAGGTCCTGTAGATTTGTAAAACGGGTCTTTATATTCTGCAAATCTGCAAGGATATTATCAGTCACTCCGCAAAGTTCCTTTATGCGGGCCTCCATTTTCCAGATCTTTTAAGACAGGATTACTGGAAGAAGAGGAGAGAAAAAAAAACAATAGTGTTCACCTGTGGCAACACTGCAGAGAGAAAAAAAAAAATTAAGGGAACTGCTCACCTGGAATGGTTGTGAGAAGTCACAACCACTATCATCACAGAAAGTTTCAACCAGACATCTGATATCCAGAGTTACAGCAGACAAAAAAGAGAAAAGAAAGGAAAAAAAAAAAAAAAAAAACAATAGTGTTTACCTGTGGTAACACTGCAAAAAGAAAAAACTTAAGGGAATTGCTCACCTGGAATGGTTGTGAGAAGTCACAACCACTGTCATCACAGAAAGTACAACCGGACGTCTGATATCCACAGTACAGCAGACACAGCCTTCCAGACCCAGCAGACACTAACGTTTTTGGCTTCAGAATCTTGTAATGTATGTAGTACAGTTCATATAGCGTCTTGTGCTTGGGTGCGATGAAAACACAGGAGTCACAGGTTTGATATAGAAAAGTCCTGTATTACTTCATACAAGTTGGCAGAAATAGTCACACAGTTTGCAGACACAGAAACAGGAGACACAGCAGGCCAGAGTAATCTAAGCTCAGCAATCACTCTCCAATACAGATTCAGGATCTTCTTCTCTGTTACCGTAAGTCCATGCAAACGTGGGTCTTTCAAAGAGCAGGGTTCAGAGTCCACAAGTGCTTCAGAGTTCCTCAGTAGGAATAGCTGGAGTACAAGGTCCAAGGCTTACAGAAGTCAAGTCACAGGTTCACTGCAGGCTAGATTCTGAAGCACTGATTGCTCAGCTGTGGCTGCTTAAGAAGCAAAGGAGAGAATCAGGGCGGGAACATGCAAGCTGGAAACTCCATTTTGACTGAGGGCAAGATAGCTGCAGCAAGACAGAAAGTAAAATGGCTGACGAACAAACTGAGTTTCAGGAATATATACATAGAACCTTACAGTCCCAGGGGTACCGTAGATATGGTCTGGTGTTCAATATGAACATATATATACACACTCCCCATAAGTTATAATTACCTCCAGGTGACCCCACAATATTCTCGTATACCACCACAGTTCACAGCGTGTGATGTAGTCCACGGACACCCCCGCCCGCCGTCCTGCCACTCCCCCATCCGGCACGTCAAGACGGGAGGAGGCTAAGACAAAGCGAGCAGGACGCGTCCCCCAGGCAATGCACAGCTCCGTAGGATCACGTCACTGGTGGCTGAACTACACCCCCCACCGTCCGACGTGTCAGGACCAGGGGCCGTACCAGCCAACAACAGCGCCCGTGTCCCCACGGAGCTTTCCGAGAAATGGGGCATATGTGTGAGAGTGAAAAAATATATAGTGAAACAAAACAGAAAATTATATAAATAGTACAAATAAGATATGTGAGTATTGCGAGTTATCTGTGCTATAACAACCAATAGACAACCAATAGTGAAATATATAACAAAAAGGTTGTTATAAAGTTGTCTATACTTTAAAAACCAGTAATGGACCATAAGTGAAATATATAATTCAAACAAAATAACAAATAATCCCATATGAGGAAAAGAGAAAGGAAACATATGGGGAATGAAACTAAAAACAAAATATGCATGAATGAAAAACAAAAAAAGAATACATAGCAGACTACAGAATACATAGATGTACATATATATGAATGGATAATTTAAACAACAATGATTTTTATCTTGAAAATTCTTCTTATCCGATGCTAGACCGGATGTATATGTGGTCCCAATGTCTTGAGGGATATTCTCTTCTCCAGGCCTCTCAGAGTCGCAGACTTCATTTATGCCGTACCAATAAGTACATATGATGTTGTAGTCCTTCAGGTAGGTAATAATAGTTAGACCCATTCGATATATTCATTGCAAAATGTTGATGTGAATACTTTTCCGTCCAATTATGACAAGAGCATTCTTAAGGTGATACCTTTATTGGCTAACCAGAAAATTATATGTTCGCTAGCTTTCAGAGCACAGTGGCTCCTTCTTCAGGCAAGATTACATTTGAAATAATAAGAAAGACACATCAGATGCTTACTATAGTAGGAAACCTCCTGGATTACAAACTGAGAGAGGACAACAACAGGGTACCTCTTGTGGTCACATACAACCCCCACATGAGCATCCTAAGGAAAATTGGTGCTGATCTCCAACCCATATTCCACAGAGACCACAAATTGAAAGACATATTCCCAGAACTACCACTCCTCTCCTACAAACAGCCCCCTAACTTAAGGAATCTCCTTGTCAGAAGTGTCCTCTTGTCACCATCAGTGACTGGCACATTCCCATGTAACAACAAAAAATGCAAAACTTGTACCCACATATTACCAACAAATACAGTCCGTGTACCAAACACAAATCAGGACTATAAGGTCATGGGTTCCTTTTCATGTACGTCCTCCAATGTGGTGTACATGATACAATGCACAAGGTGCCCTGGAGCTATCTATATTGGGGAAACCATGCAAAAACTACAAACAAGGATGAATCTACACAGACATACGATCAGGAATGAAATGGACACGCCTGTGGAAAACATTTCTCTGGAACTGGACATTGTATGACAGACTTAAAAGTCTTAATACTAAAAGGTCATTTTAAGGATGACAGGGAGAGAAAAATATGGGAATTCAAACTTATTAGGATGTTCAATACTTTGACACTAGGACTCAACTTAACACCTGGTTATATGGTTCACTACATAGACACAGTTCACACCTTCACCAGAAGGACTCCAGATAGTAACACATTCCCACCAGCTCTCCATTTGTAAGATAATGCTAATTCGATTTCCTTTGAAGGCATCACACCTCCCAGGTCTTGAACAAATTTCCTACTATAGTAAGCATCTGATGTGTCTTTCTTATTATTTCAAATGTAATCTTGCCTGAAGAAGGAGCCACTGTGCTCTGAAAGCTAGCGAACATATAATTTTCTGGTTAGCCAATAAAGGTATCACCTTAAGAATGCTCTTGTCATAATTGGACGGAAAAGTATTCACATCGATTTTTCTGGCTAACACGGTACCACAATATAATTTATTATTATTGTACACCATTGCAAAATGTTGAAAGCTAGGAAAAATCATATAAGACATTAAAAGAAAAATAGAACACTAAACCAAACAATAAAAACATATATTTACAGGAAGGGGGCAAAACTCAAGACCTCATTAAGTCCCTTCGGTTGTAAAGTGTAACGCTGGTATTCTGTACTTTGTTTTCCAGCGTTACTCTGCATGTTTTTTGCATTAACCCTTTTGCTCCTTTCCCCCTAACCAGCTGGGATACTGTTGTCTGTTACCTATATGGATGCTGCTCAGTTCCCGGCTCTGCTGCGTACCCGTACTTGCGTGAGTGGCTCCGCTGCTTTGCATGACCGCCCGCATGTGCGGTTCCTGACTTGCTGTGAAAGCCGTCCGTAGCTTGCAAAGTCCTCTGCAGTGGTGCATGACTTACTACGTGTTTGGCAGCAGCCATTGTTGGGTTCCCTCTGTGTTGTGCTGTCTGGCTCTGCATAGGGGGCGCGGCCCACACCTGTCCTGCTTTTATGTGGATTGGGTGTTTACTAGAATTACTGCTCCAGCCTATCGCTGTGAAGCAGCTCATATATAAAGTTCCCCAGCCCTAGTGGGCGTTGCCAGAGCTTCACATTGAATCCACACTGAATCCCTGAACCTAGCCGTATGTGGTTGTGTGTTCAGCTCCTGCTCTGAAGTTGATCAGCTCAGGAGAGCTGATTCCCTGTTCCTGCTGTGTCTTGTTCCCTGATCCTGGATCTAACCCGGTACCTGAATGTCTGAACTGTGTCTTGTGTTTCCGCCTATGCTGGGGGCTGATTACCCAGATCGCCGTTCCTGGAGGCTGTATATCCAGGCCTGTTCCTGTTGTGTCTAATTACCTGAACCCCTGATCCCGGATCACATCCTGTACCTGTGCAGTCTAACTCTGTTTCAGCCATCAGCTCCTGATTCCAGTTACCTGCCTGTTACCTGTCGGCTTGCCTGTCTGCCATCCGTCTGCAGTGCCATCCAGAGGTTCGGACGTCATCTGCAGAGATCCCCGGCTCTTGCCTGCTCACCTAGGAGCGATCATCTGCCATCCGACTGCAGCTCCATCCGGAAGTTCGGACATCATCTGCAGAGATCCCCGGCTCTTGCCTGCTCACCTGGGAGCGATCATCTGCCATCCGACTGCAGCCTACCTGGAGGCTCCACCATATCAGGTCGTATGTACCTGCCTGTCTAGAGACTGCCTGGTCACTTGCTGTGACAACCTGCCTGTCCTGATATTGCCTGGTCACTTGCCGTGACAACCTGCCTGTCCCAGAGACTGCCTTGGTCACTTGTTGTGACAACCTGCCTGTCCTGATATTGCCTGGTCACTTGCCGTGACAACCTGCCTGTCCCAGAGACTGCCTTGGTCACTTGTTGTGACAACCTGCCTGTCCAGATATTGCCTGGTCACTTGCCGTGACAACCTGCCTGTCCCAAAGACTGCCTTGGTCACTTGCCGTGACAACCTGCCTGTCCCAAAGACTGCCTTGGTCACTTGCCGTGACAACCTGTCTGTCCCAGAGACTGCCTTGGTCACTTGCCGTGACAACCTGCCTGTCCCAAAGACTGCCTTGGTCACTTGCCGTGAAATCCTGCTGAGTCCAGAACCCTGTGCCAGTGACTGTGAATCCTTGCTATATAACCTGAGTTCATCTTGGAAGGAGGAGTCCGGTGTGTGCTGAGTTTCTGTTACTCTGTGCTCAGCTTCTGTGCAATCCCCGGCCAGCTCCCGTTAAGCCTAGCGGGGCTTGCACCAGACCGCTGGGGTTCCTTTTCAGGTCGCTGCCAGATGTCCTCCCTGATGACCACTGCCTGATTTCCGATTTCCGATGACCACCTCCAGATGTCCGGATCCTATCCATCTCTACCTGATGTCCGGAGCCTGCTGATCGGTACCAGATGTCCGGAGTCCGATGCCTGTGTTCCAGTCCGTGTCCCTGAGACCCAATCCGTGTTCCTGATCTTCCAGTCCGTGTTCCTGTCTGTGTTCCTGACTCTCTGTGACCCAATCCGTGTTCCTGATGTTCCAGTCTGTGTTCCTGTCTGTGTTCCTGACTCCCTGAGATCCAATCCGTGTTCCTGTTTTCCTGTCCGTGTTCCTGTGTCCCTGAGATCCAGTCCGTGTTCCTGATGTTCCGATGTCCTGCCGGTTCCTCCTTGGTCTACCCTGTGATGACGTCTGTCCTGGGTCGGTGTCTGATGTTCTCCTGCTGAGCCTGTGCTACGCCTGAGGCCTGAGAGAGAGGCCGTCCTAGTATGCCCGTGCCAGATGACCCTGGACTTCATCAACCCGTGATGACCCCGCCATCGTCTGACGTTCGTCCTGGGCCGGTGTCTGATGTTCTCCTGCTGAGCCTGTGCTACGCCCGAGGCCTGAGAGTGAGGCCATACTAGTATGCCCGTGCCAGATGATCCTGGACTTCATCAACCCATGATGACCCCGCCATCGTCTGAAGTCTGTCTGAGGTCGGTGTCTGATGTTCTCCTGCTGAGCCTGTGCTACGCCTAAGGCCTGAGAGAGAGGCCGTCCAAGTATGCCCGTGCCAGATAACCCTGGACTGCATCTACCCGTGATGTCCTCCAACACTCGTCAGTGATTCTGAGTCATGTACCCTTCTCTGATGTGCGGAATTGGGAGTCCGGTCTTATGTTCTGTTTATGTACTGTGTTTCTTTAAGTAAACTTTATGTTTCTTCTTACCTGAAGTTGTGCGGTGTTGTCTAGTCCTGCAGGTCGCCACCTTGCCCACATGCTCAGCTGCCACGGATCCCGGTCGCTGCCCTTCCCTAGTCCGGGCAGGCCCGGGTCTCCCTCCGTGGTCCAGTGGGTCCACATTCTCTTATCATCTGGGACCCATGCCTCACGTCGTCGTGGACTGGCGGCGTGGGAGCATTGGCTAGCTAGGCAAGCTATGCCATGTCCCGGCGCCCCACAGCCGTGGGAAGCGCCACATAAAGATCCTATCCTATAAATCCATTGGACTTCTACCTGAGCTAACTTCTTCCTCCAATCACCGCCCCGTTGATCAATGAATACTTTGTCTATGCCCATCACTTTTAATAGTAGGGGATTAGAACCATGGTGTAACTTAAAATGTTTTGGTATAGGTTTTAGGCACATAACATCATCAACCTCATTTGCTTTTTTGATGTCTCTGTAATGTTCTCTAACTCTAATTTTCAGGCGTCTTGAGGTCATACCGACATATACTTTACTGCACGGACATGTCGCGTAGTAGACTACTCCCACTGAGTTGCATGTTATATGTTGAGTAATGTCAAATATTTTGTCCCCATCGCTGGAGGCAAATGTATTGCTGCGTACCATATTAGGGCATGAAATACAATCATTACATGGAAAGAATCCCCATTTTGGGCCTCTGGAGCCGAACGCTTTCTCTGGGTTAGAACCACTATAGTAGCTGTTTACCAATATGTCCCGAAGGTTATTGGACCTCCTGTATGTAATCGAGGGTTGTTTCGAAATGCATCTTTCCAAAGTTTTATCAGTAGTCAATAAAGGCCAAAATTTTTCAAGGGCCCTCTTGACCTCCCACCATTTCTCATTTTAGGTGGATATAAACCTCACCTTTTGTGTATCTGTAACCTTTTCTTTAGGCATCAATAATTCTGCCCGTGTGGCTTTACTTGCTTTCTTAAAACCTCTCTTTATTCTACGTTTAGAGTAGCCCCTAGAAAGAAATTTCTGTGATAAATCATTAGCTTGATCCTGAAATGCCTTCTCATTAGAGCAGATTCTCCTGGCCCTTAAAATTGACCAGTGGGGATGCCACGTACAAGAGGTTTAGGGTGTGAGGAAGTTGCATGCAGTATTGAATTAACTGCAGTTTCTTTGCGATGTACATTTGTCTGCAAAAAACCATCCTCGCTTCTGGTGATCAAGATGTCCAAAAAATCTAACTCAGTTTGACTATATTTGCATGTAAGCCTGATATTCATGCAATTGTCATTGAGTATATCCCGAAAGCTGAGAAGATCCTGCTCTGTTCCTTGCCATATCATGAAAATATCATCAATATATCGGACCAGGAGCAGGACCTTCTCAATATAAGCAACTGGATTCACAAAAAAGATAGTGCGTTCCCACATACCCAAAAAGAGGTTGGCATATGAGGGGGCAAAGGTCGCCCCCATAGCCATACCTTGCTTTTGTAGGTAAATGGTTCCTTTCAAAATGAAATAGTTGTGTTCTAGGACAAACTGAAGTAATGTCATCAGGAAATCAACCAATTCTGCGTCCAGACGGGACATTGTTAAGTACATTTTCGCTGCTTGTATACCATCTCGATGTTGTATCGATGTGTAGAGTGACTCCACATCGAAACTGACTAGCCACATGTCAGTGTCCATGGGAATCCCTTCAATCTTCTTAAGAACATCACCAGTGTCTCTTACATATGACGGGAGATCCAAAACCAAAGGCTTAAGATAGAAATCGAGATATTGAGAAATGGTCTCACACAGTCCACCCTTACCGGACACGATAGGGCGTCCTTGAGGCAGTGTACAGCTTTTGTGTATTTTGGGTATAAAATAAATACACGCTACCCTCGGATACATCGGTATGAGATTATCCTTCAGCTCTTTAGTGATAATGCCTTCTACGAAGGCCTTTTCCAAACTTTGTTGAATCTCATTTTGAAATTTTAAAGTAGGATTGAAAGTCATTCTTTGATAACACATGTTATCCCTAAGCTGTCTGAGAGCTTCCTTCTCATAAAGTTTAGTTGGCCATATTACCACATTACCCCCTTTGTCCGCTGGTTTTATTACCACCTCTTTAAGGTTGGCCAGTTTTTTAAGTGCTTTCCTTTGGACAAAGGGCAGGTTACCGTGAGTAATACCTGTTGGTATTTTCTCAAATTCCTCTGAGACTAATTTAACAAATAAATCCACATTAGGGTAGATATTAAGGGGAGGAAATTTTTTTGAGGTCGGAGTTTCAAACTTACCCCTCTCATCTGATCTATGATTATCCTCACTAAGTTCATCCAATATAGAGATGGCTTCAAGCTCCTTATCACTCCATACCTCACCCTCCTTATTTTTCCCATGAAGTTTTTTGAGGATTATTTTTCATGCGAATAATTGTAGATCAGTTATCGCTGAAAAGGAATTAAATGGAGCCGTAGGTGAGAAGGACAAACCAAGACTCAGGACCTCAAGTTGAGGTTGTGTTAGCTCAATATCAGACAGATTAGTTACCTGAAGCTTAGAGCATGTAGGTGTATCCATCCTTCTATCTCTCTTCTTATAATAATCATATCGTCTCTTGTTGATATTTTTCCTCAAATTGTACATTCTGTTCCCAGTACCATTATCATCTTCCCTAGAGGAAACAGATGATATCGAAGAGGATCTAACACTACTTCCTCTTTCTCTTTGAGTTGTTTGCCATCTATATACCGTTCCGTTTTTGAAATCCTGAAGGTCTCTCTTGAACTTTTTAGCTTTGGTCTCTTTAACTTCTTTTTCCCATGTATTCAATTGAGTATCCATTTCTTTATAAAATGCTTCCACCTCTAATCCAGACAATTTCTCAAGTAACTTTCCTTTATTCAATTCAATATCAGAGTCCAATTTGTTCAAACTTCTCTTATTATTCCCTATTAGTAATTCAATGAGAGATCTTGAACAAATGCTACAAGCCTCCTCCCATCTTGTTTTAAAAGTGGGATCCTCCACTGGATATGATGGCATAATCCTAACTCTCAAACCTCTGGGGATGAGATTTTTGGCCAAGTAATTCTCAAGTGAGGCTTAGTCCACCACATTCTAGTCCGTTTTTTAAGTAGAACCTTAATGGAATTTTTAAGGTCTGATTTTTGCCCTCCTTCCACAGAAACATTGCATGTAACATCTCCATTAAAAACTGTATCCATACATGTGAGCCAATTATGATCACTGGCTCTAATGTCCATATGGTCACAAAAATAACTGTAACAAAGTACAGAAAACACAAGTCAAAATATATCCTATAATGGGTGACCTATTCAAATGGCACTTCCTACCATAGTAGTATCAAAAAAGAAAATGGAAGTGTATAGCCTTAAAATACAAAACTTTATTAAGCTGACATATATAATAAAATCACCAATATATAAAAGGAGATTGTTGTGAATGGACTTGAAATGAGTTCTGAGCAGAGGCTCCCTCTGGTGGTTACAAGCGGTACTGGACTGTACAGTGAAGATTGTGAGGAGTGTGTTATGTTTCGGTAGCTGAGGAGAGCAGGCAAAAAGGCAATACACCAGAGCAGTTGGAATCTATGAGATTGTAGTACCCTGACTAACCACCACAACTAGAGGCAGCCGTGGAGCGTTCCTACTTGGTTCTAGACGCCTCGTCACAGCCTGAGAAACTAACTACAGCTAAAGACAGAAACAGGAAAGCTATCTGCCCCGGAGCAGAACCCCAAAGATAATAGAAAGCCCCCAAACATGTAATGGCGGTTAGACAAGAGGAAATACTGACACAGAAAGAAAATAGCATGAGCAAACGCTGGGGCCCAAACTATCTAAATAGAAAAGGATAGGAAGGGTACTTACTGCAATCCCAGAAAACCCTGAAAAGCACCAACTCTACTAATTTCAAAATCACCTGAGATCACACGACCTCTACCACCTAAATTAGTTCTCTGGTGTAACAAAATAAAAAACAGCAGCCACTGAAAAAACTGGAAAAAGCAAAAGAACAAAACTCAGTGGCTGAACTAAACTGAGAGGGCAGAAGCCCCAGGAGGGGACCCAGAAGGCCCCCACAGAAGTGCAGTACAAAATGCAAAAATATAGCACAAACACAAAAAAAGCAAAAGTCTTATCTGTAAGCAGGAGATGCAGACACGACACAGCAGGCTACAAGGGAAACTGGAATGAAGGATTCAGACCAGAACAATTGATCACCGGCAACCCTGATGGGAAAATGACTCCCTTATATAAGACCAGTCAGTAACACCTGATTCCCAGTCCTCACAATCTTCACTAGCACCGCTTGTAACCACCAGAGGGAGCCTCTGCTCAGAACTCATCTCAAACCCATTCACAACAGTACCCCCCCCTTGAGGAGGGGTCACCGAACCCTCATTTGAGCAACCAGGTCGGTCAGGATGAGTTCTATGATACGCACGGATAAGTCTCCTAGCATGGATGTCCGAAGCAAACACCCAAGAATTGTCTTCCTGACCATAACCTCTCCATTTAACCAAATACTGGAGTTTCCGTCTAGAAAAACGAGAATCCAATATTTTCTCAACCACATACTCCAGATTGCCCTCAACCAAAACAGGGTCAGGAGGCACAGCAGCAGGAACCACTGGCTCAACAAACCTCTTCAACAAGGACTTGTGGAACACGTTATGGATCTTAAATGTCCCTGGAAGAAGCAAACGAAAAGAAACAGGATTAATAATCTCCATGATCTTATAAGGTCCAATGAACCTAGGCTTAAATTTAGGAGATGCTACTCTCATAGGAATATTCTTTGAGGACAACCAGACCAAGTCCCCCACATTAAACCGAGGACCATCAGTCCTATGCCGGTTAGCAAACCGCTGGGCCCTCTCCTGAGAGAGGGACAACCTCTCCACTACCTGGTCCCAAATCTGTTGCATACGCTCCACAACAGAGTCAACACCTGGACAGACAGAA
Source organism: Oophaga sylvatica (assembly GCA_033576555.1). NCBI lineage: Eukaryota > Metazoa > Chordata > Amphibia > Anura > Dendrobatidae > Oophaga > Oophaga sylvatica. The sequence continues at coordinate 425,580,954 of JARQOD010000005.1, forward strand.
GCCTCCGTCTGTCCTGAAGAAAATCGAGGGTGAAACCCAGAATTACAGAAAAACGGAGACATCAAAGTGGCAGAGTTAGCCCTATTATTAAGAGCAAACTCAGCCAAAGGCAAAAAAGAGACCCAGTTATCCTGATCAGCAGACACAAAGCATCTTAGATAAGTCTCCAATGTCTGGTTTGTTCTCTCAGTTTGACCATTGGTCTGAGGATGAAATGCCGAGGAGAAAGACAATTGAACACCCAGTTTAGAACAAAAAGTCCTCCAAAATCTGGAAACAAACTGGACTCCTCTGTCAGACACAATGTTCTCAGGAATGCCGTGTAAACGAACCACGTGCTGAAGGAACAACGGCACCAATTCAGAGGAGGAAGGCAACTTAGGTAATGGCACAAGATGTATCATTTTGGAAAACCTATCACAAATTACCCAGATGGTGGTCATTCTCTGAGAAACAGGAAGATCGGAAATGAAATCCATAGAGATATGGGTCCATGGTCTCTTGGGCACAGGCAATGGCATCAACAAACCACTAGAGCGAGAGCAAGGCTTGGAGCGAGAGCAAGTCCCGCAGGACTGCACAAATTCCCTGACATCACGAGACAAGGTAGGCCACCAAAAGGACCGACTAACCAAGTCTCTGGTACCAAAAATTCCGGGATGCCCAGCCAATGCGGAAAAATGAATCTCAGACATCACACTCTTTTTCCATTGGTCCGGGACAAGCAATTTTCCAACAGGGCAGCGCTCGGGCCTATCCTCCTGACACCCCTCCAGAGCAAGTCTCAAATTGGGCGAGATGGCGGAAAGAACTACACCCTCTTTCAAAATAACAGAAGGATCAGATAACTCAGGAGAGTCCGCAAGGAAACTCCTCGAGAGGGCATCCGCCTTAACATTCTTAGTGCCAGGAAGAAAGGAAACCACAAAATTAAAACGTGTGAAAAACAAGGCCCACCTGGCCTGTCTAGGATTGAGTCGCTTGGCAGATTCCAGATAGACCAGATTCTTATGGTCCGTAAGGACCACCACCTGATGTTTGGCTCCCTCCAGCCAATGTCTCCACTCTTCAAAAGCCCACTTCATGGCCAACAACTCCCGATTACCCACGTCATAATTACGTTCAGTAGGAGAAAATTTTCGAGAGAAAAAGGCACAAGGGTTACTTTTAGAGGTCTCTGGATCTTTTTGGGACAAAACGGCACCTGCCCCAATTTCAGAGGCATCAACCTCCACCTGAAATGGCAGAGAAACATCAGGCTGCCGTAGAACAGGAGCAGAAGTGAATCTCTGCTTAAGTTCCTGAAATGCAGAGACTGCCTCAGGAGGCCAATTCACCACATCAGAACCCTTTCTGGTCAAATCAGTTAATGGTTTAACAATAGCCGAGAAATTACCAATAAATTTACGATAAAAATTGGCAAAACCCAAAAATCTCTGAAGAGCCTTTAATGAAGTAGGTTGGACCCAATCACAGATGGCCTGAACCTTGACCGGGTCCATTTCAATAACAGATGGGGACAAAATGAATCCCAGAAATGAGATCCTCTGTACGCCAAAAAGACACTTTGATCCCTTCACATACAGAGCATTCTCTCTCAAAATCTGGAATACAGTTCGAACATGTTTCACATGAGAGTCCCAGTCATTAGAAAAAATCAAGATATCATCCAAATAAACAATCAGAAATTTATCCACAAAATCCCTGAAAATGTCATTCATGAAGGACTGGAAGACGGAAGGAGCATTAGTGAGCCCAAAGGGCATCACTAGGTACTCAAAATGCCCTTCAGGGGTATTGAATGCCGTCTTCCATTCATCCCCGTGCTTAATGCGAATAAGGTTATACGCCCCCCTGAGGTCAAGCTTGGTAAACCAAGTAGCGTTTTTCACCCTGGAAAACAGGTCAGAAATCAAGGGTAACGGGTATTGATATTTCACAGTAATATTGTTCAAGAGACGATAATCAATACACGGCCTTAATGAACCATCTTTTTTGGCCACAAAGAAAAAACGGCATCTAAGGGTGAAGAGGATGGTCTGATATGACCCTTCTCCAATGATTCCTTGATATAAGACCGCATAGCGTCATGTTCAGGTACAGACAAGTTAAAAAGGCGACCTTTAGGGAATTTACTACCCGGCACTAATTCAATAGCGCAGTCATAGCTCCTATGGGGAGGCAAGGATGCAGATTTACTTTCGCTAAACACATCAGAAAAATCAAACAAAAAGTCAGGAACATCCTGAGCCTGGGGGAGGCAGAAAAAACAGGAGTGTTGGTATTAACACATTGGCAGCCCCAACTGGTTACAGACACAGATTTCCAATCCAAAACAGGATTATGAGACTGTAACCAAGGGAAACCCAGCACGATAATGTCATGCAGATTATATAGAACCAAAAATTTGCAGCACTCCTGGTGATCAGGTTCAACCCTCATTATCACCTGAGTAGAAAACTGGGGTTTATTCTCAGCCAAAGGGGTAGAATCGATCCCCAGTAGGGGAATAGACTTCTGTAGGGGTATCAAGGGAAACCCACAACGTTTAGCAAAATCATAATCCATCAGGTTAATAGCTGCTCCAGAATCAACGAAAGCCTGAGCAGAAAATGAGGACAGAGAGCATATCAGAGTGACAGTTAATAAAAACTTAGTCTGAACACTACCCAAAACAACTGAGCGTGCAAAACGTCTTCCCCGCTTAGGGCAGACTGAAATAGTATGAGAGGCATCACAACAGTAGAAACATAACCCATTGCGCTTTCGAAACTCATGACGCTGTGCCCCAGACACCACTTTATCACACTGCATGGGTTCAGAAGCTGGTTCACAAGGCAACACCATTCCACGCATACTTCTCCGCTCACGCAAACGTCTGTCAATTTGAATCGCTAATGACATAGAATCATTGAGACCAGAGGGACAGGGAATCCCACCATAACATCCTTTACATTATCTGACAGACCCTTCCGGAAAAGGGCCGCCAAAGCGTCGTCATTCCATTTGGTCAGGACTGCCCACCTACGGAATCTCTGACAGTATAACTCAGCGTCATCAAGCCCCTGATTTAATGCCAACAAGGCTTTTTCAGCTTGATCAGTGACATTAGGCTCATCGTACAATAACCCCAAAGCCTGAAAAAACGCATCAACATCACTCAAAACAGGATCCCCAGGTGTCAGGGAAAAAGCCCAATCCTGAGGATCGCCGCGCAGGAGTGAGATGATAATTTGAACCTGCTGCGCTGCGTTTCCTGAGGACTTAGATTTTAAGGCAAAAAACAATTTACAATTATTTTTGAAATTCTGAAACTTAGCTCGATCCCCCAAAAACAAATCTGGCATGGGAATCCTAGGTTCCACAACAGGCAACCTAGCAAGATATGCAGCAATACTCTGAACCTCAGTGGCAAGCTGATCCACACGGCCAGACAACCGTGCAAACTCCATTGGGAGAAAAGATCCTCCCCAGCACCCAGAGATACAGAGGGAAAAAAAAAAAAAAAAAAAAATGCAACAAACAGAAAAATATCTCTGACAACTCTGACAACCTTTTTTCTTTCACAATATTTTTCCCTTCTGTGAGTACCATACAATTTTCAATTTTTTATGGCCGGTGATACTGTTTTGTTTCGGTAGCTGAGGAGAGCAGGCAAAAAGGCAATACACCAGAGCAGTTGGAATCTATGAGATTGCAGTACCCTGACTAACCACCACAACTAGAGGCAGCCGTGGAGCGTTCCTACGTTGGTCCTAGACGCCTCGTCACAGCCTGAGAAACTAACTACACCTAAAGACAGAAACAGGAAAGCTATCTGCCCCGGAGCAGAACCCCAAAGATAATAGAAAGCCCCCAAACATGTAATGGCGGTTAGACAAGAGGAAATACTGACACAGAAAGAAAATAGTATGAGCAAACGCTGGGGCCCAAACTATCTAAATAGAAAAGGATAGGAAGGGTACTTACTGCAATCCCAGAAAACCCTGAAAAGCACCAACTCTACTAATTTCAAAATCACCTGAGATCACACGACCTCTACCACCTAAATTAGTTCTCTGGTGTAACAAAATAAAAAACAGCAGCCACTGAAAAAACTGGAAAAAGCAAAAGAACAAAACTCAGTGGCTGAACTAAACTGAGAGGGCAGAAGCCCCAGGAGGGGACCCTGAAGGCCCCCACAGAAGTGCAGTACAAAATGCAAAAATATAGCACAAACACAAAAGAAGCAAAAGTCTTATCTGTAAGCAGGAGATGCAGACACGACACAGCAGGCTACAAGGGAAACTGGAATGAAGGATTCAGACCAGAACAATTGATCACCAGCAACCCTGATGGGAAAATGACTCCCTTATATAAGACCAGTCAGTAACACCTGATTCCCAGTCCTCACAATCTTCACTAGCACCGCTTGTAACCACCAGAGGGAGCCTCTGCTCAGAACTCATCTCAAACCCATTCACAACAGGAGTGGGAATCAGGTGTTACTGACTGGTCTTATATAAGGGAGTCGCCTTCCCATCAGGGTTGCCGGTGATCAATTGTTCTGGTCTCAATCCTTGAGTTCTGTTTCCTTTGTAGCCTGCTGTGTCGTGTCTGCATCTTCTGCTAACAGATAAGACATTTTCTTCTTTTTGTTTTTGTGCTTGATTTTTGCATTTTGTCCTGCACTTCTGTGGGGGCCTTCAGGGTCCCCTCCGGGGGCTTTTGCCCTCTCAGTTTAGTTCAGCCACTGATGTTTGTACTTTTGCTTTTTCCAGTTTTTTCAGTGGCTGCTGTTTTGATTTTGTTACACCAGAGAACTAATTTAGGTGGTAGAGGTCGTGTGATCTCAGGTGATTTTGAAATTAGTAGAGTTGGTGCTTTTCAGGGTTTTTTGGGATTGCAGTAAGTGCCCTTCCTATCCTTTTCTATTTAGGTAGTTTGGGCCCCAACGTTTGCTCATACTATTTTCTGTCTGTGTCAGTATTTCATCTTGTCTAACCGCCATTACATGTTTGGGGGCTTCCTATGTTCTTTGGGGATCTGCTCCGGGGCAGATAGCTTTCCTCTTTCTATCTTTAGGTGTAGTTAGTTTCTCAGGCTGTGACGAGGTGTCTAGGACCAACGTAGGAACGCTCCACGGCTGCCTCTAGTTGTGGTGGTTAGTCAGGGTACTGCAATCTCATAGATTCCAACTTCTCTGGTGTATTGCCTTTTTTACCTGCACTCCTCAGCTACCGTAACATAACAGTATCACCGGCCTAAAAATTGAAAATTGTATGGTACTCACAGAAGGGAAAAAATATTGTGAAAGAAAAAAGGTTGTCAGAGTTGTCAGAGATATTTTTCTGTTTGTTGCATTTTTTTTTCCCTCTGTATCTCTGGGTGCTGGGGAGGATTTTTTTTTTTTTTCTCTCAATGGAGTTTGCACAGTTGTCTGGCCGTGTGGATCAGCTTGCCACTGAGGTTCGGAGTATTGCTGCCTATCTTGCTAGGTTGCCTGTTGTGGAACCTAGGATTCCCATGCCAGATTTGTTTTTAGGGGATCGAGCTAAGTTTCAGAATTTCAAAAATAATTGTAAATTGTTTTTTGCCTTAAAATCTAAGTCCTCAGGGAACGCAGCGCAGCAGGTTCAAATTGTCATCTCTCTCCTGCGCGGCGATCCTCAGGATTGGGCTTTTTCCCTGACACCTGGGGATCCTGTTTTGAGTGATGTTGATGCATTTTTTCAGGCTTTGGGGTTATTGTACGATGAGCCTAATGTCACTGATCAAGCTGAAAAAGCCTTGTTGGCATTAAATCAGGGTCTTGATGACGCTGAGTTATACTGTCAAAGATTCCGTAGGTGGGCAGTCCTGACCAAGTGGAATGACGACGCTTTGGCGGCTCTTTTTCGGAAGGGTCTGTCAGATAATGTAAAGGATGTTATGGTGGGATTCTCTGTCCCCTCTGGTCTCAATGATTCTATGTCATTAGCGATTCAAATTAACAGACGTTTGCGTGAGCGGAGAAGTATGCATGGAATGGTGTTGCCTTGTGAACCTGCTTCTGAACCCATGCAGTGTGATAGAGTGGTGTCTGGGGCACAGCGTCATGAGTTTCGAAAGCGCAATGGGTTATGTTTCTACTGTGGTGATGCCTCTCATGCTATTTCAGTCTGCCCTAAGCGGGGAAGACGTTTTGCACGCTCAGTTGTCTTGGGTAGTGTTCAGACTAAGTTTTTATTAACTGTCACTCTGATATGCTCTCTGTCCTCATTTTCTGCTCAGGCTTTCGTTGATTCTGGAGCAGCTATTAACCTGATGGATTATGATTTTGCTAAACATTGTGGGTTTCCCTTGATACCCCTACAGAAGTCTATTCCCCTACTGGGGATCGATTCTACCCCTTTGGCTGAGAATAAACCTCAGTTCTCTACTCGGGTGATAATGAGGGTTGAACCTGATCATCTGGAGTGCTGTAAATTTTTGGTTCTGTATAATCTGCATGATATTATCGTACTGGGCTTCCCTTGGTTGCAGTCTCATAATCCTGTTTTGGATTGGAAATCTGTGTCTGTAACCAGTTGGGGCTGCCAATGTGTTAATACCAACACTCCTGTTTTTTCTGCCTCCCCCCAGGCTCAGGATGTTCCTGACTTTTTGATTGATTTTTCTGATGTGTTTATCGAAAGTAAATCTGCATCCTTGCCTCCCCATAGGAGCTATGACTGCGCTATTGAATTAGTGCCTGGTAGTAAATTCCCTAAAGGTCGCCTTTTTAACTTGTCTGTACCTGAACATGACGCTATGCAGTCTTATATCAAGGAATCATTGGAGAAGGGTCATATCAGACCATCCTCTTCACCCTTAGGTGCCGGTTTTTTCTTTGTGGCCAAAAAGGATGGTTCATTAAGGCCATGTATTGATTATCGTCTTTTGAACAATATTACTGTAAAATATCAATACCCGTTACCTTTGATTTCTGACCTGTTTTCCAGGGTGAAAAACGCTACTTGGTTTACCAAGCTTGACCTCAGGGGGGCATATAACCTTATTCGCATTAAGCACGGGGATGAATGGAAGACGGCATTCAATACCCCTGAGGGGCATTTTGAGTACCTTGTGATGCCCTTTGGGCTCACTAATGCTCCTTCTGTCTTCCAGTCCTTCATGTATGACATTTTCAGGGATTTTGTGGATAAATTTCTGATTGTTTATTTGGATGATATCTTGATTTTTTCTAATGACTGGGACTCTCATGTGAAACATGTTCGAACTGTATTCCAGATTTTGAGAGAGAATGCTCTGTATGTGAAGGGATCAAAGTGTCTTTTTGGCGTACAGAGGATCTCATTTCTGGGATTCATTTTGTCCCCATCTGTTATTGAAATGGACCCGGTCAAGGTTCAGGCCATCTGTGATTGGGTCCAACCTACTTCATTAAAGGCTCTTCAAAGATTTTTGGGTTTTGCCAATTTTTATCGTAAATTTATTGGTAATTTCTCGGTTATTGTTAAACCATTAACTGATTTGACCAGAAAGGGTTCTGATGTGGTGAATTGGCCTCCTGAGGCAGTCTCTGCATTTCAGGAACTTAAGCAGAGATTCACTTCTGCTCCTGTTCTACGGCAGCCTGATGTTTCTCTGCCATTTCAGGTGGAGGTTGATGCCTCTGAAATTGGGGCAGGTGCCGTTTTGTCCCAAAAAGATCCAGAGACCTCTAAAAGTAACCCTTGTCCCTTTTTCTCTCGAAAATTTTCTCCTACTGAACGTAATTATGACGTGGGTAATCGGGAGTTACTGGCCATGAAGTGGGCTTTTGAAGAGTGGAGACATTGGCTGGAGGGAGCCAAACATCAGGTGGTGGTCCTTACGGACCATAAGAATCTGGTTTATCTGGAATCTGCCAAGCGACTCAATCCTAGACAGGCCAGGTGGGCCTTGTTTTTCACACGTTTTAATTTTGTGGTTTCCTTTCTTCCTGGCACTAAGAATGTTAAGGCAGATGCCCTCTCGAGGAGTTTCCTTGCGGACTCTCCTGAGTTATCTGATCCTTCTGTTATTTTGAAAGAGGGTGTAGTTCTTTCCGCCATCTCACCCAATTTGAGACTTGCTCTGGAGGGGTGTCAGGAGGATAGGCCCGAGCGCTGCCCTGTTGGAAAATTGTTTGTCCCGGACCAGTGGAAAAAGAGTGTGATGTCTGAGATTCATTGTTCCGCGTTGGCTGGGCATCCCGGAATTTTTGGTACCAGAGACTTGGTTAGTCGGTCCTTTTGGTGGCCTACCTTGTCTCGTGATGTCAGGGAATTTGTGCAGTCCTGCGGGACTTGCTCTCGCTCCAAGCCTTGCTCTCGCTCTAGTGGTTTGTTGATGCCATTGCCTGTGCCCAAGAGACCATGGACCCATATCTCTATGGATTTCATTTCCGACCTCCCTGTTTCTCAGAGAATGACCGTCATCTGGGTGATTTGTGATAGGTTTTCCAAGATGATACATCTTGTGTAGTGTTGAGCGATACGATAATGCAAATATCGGCTATCGGCCGATATTAGCTCTATCGGCCTTTCGATAATTCGTTTCGATATTTTCGTCTTATCGAATACCGGAATCGGATTTGTCACTGTCACTGTGAGTGTCCGTCGGTCGGGTCTGTCAGGAGTCAGCGGCACTTACCTGGCAGAAGATCTCCGGCGGTCACGTCCTGGACTGCTTGATGGCCGCCATTATCTTCTCCCTGGCGGTCACATGCAGTTTTTCGCGATAACTGCGGTGACTGCAGGGTAATCCCGGCCGTAAACCAGTCCGATGACGTCACCGCCGGGGAAGCAGGTAATCAGCTGTGCTGCGCTGGGATTCTGATGTAGCAGAGCTGGATCGTCGTGGGACACTCGTTACTATGGACTGCGTCGGTCAGGTGGTATACTTTTTTTTTTTTTCATTTTTTTACAGGAGATCGATGGCGTCGCAGGATGAGACTGTAATAAAAGTAATGAAAACTGTGTTTTTTTTTTTTTTATTAAATTAAAAAACTTTTTTATGAACATTCACCCGTCCGGGTACATAAACAATTTAACTATTTACATACAGGGACCCTGTCCGGGTTATTTATAATTCTTTGGCAGGGGTGTTCCAGGTACCACCTGGTACTCTTCTGATGCTTGCCAAACATCCGAGGCACCAAGGACCACCAGGACCTGATGACGTCGTGTGGCCTGTACAGTCAAGTCGTGACCCGCTATCTGGGTCTGTGTGGCCACCTCTTTCATCTCCCTCCGGGTCTGGAACCCTATGTCCCGGACTGAACGAACCCCAGGGGGCCTAACAGGCGCCGGGTACGGGCCAGTTATACTTATCATGTCCATAGCTGGGGCTGCTGAGGAGACCACTGAGGGAGGCTTGGGAGATTTACGGCGTGGGGTGGGCACTTTTGCAGAGGCCTGGATGTGGGAGGCTGAAGGCTCCGAGGGTCTCACAGGTTCCTGACACACTGGGGAGTAGGGGTCGCACCTGGTAACATTTAGGGCGTACCATCCATTGTAACCCCAGTGTCGGGTGTAAGTCACCAAGTCTCCTGGCAACAGGTCCCTCCCCGGGTGTCCTTCTGTGAGGTGAGCCTCCACGTCCCGCCGGTTCACAAAAACTTCTAAATAAAGTCCAGGCTCCTTGATGAAGCCCCAACCACCTTTCAATTTAAAGCTCCGTACTGCACCCTTACGCCGCGGCTCACACAGGGTTCCTTTATCCTTTCTCATCCGGTCCTTATCTGCCCGGTCCTTCTCCAGGTTACGTTGCCGAAGTTTTAGTGTTTCTCGCTACTCCCTTTGTCGCTTTGCTTCCCGCTCCCAACGTCTCCACTCTTCCTCCTGACGCCGGTTGTAATTCTCCTCCACCAGCTGCTCCATGTCTCCACCACTCCACTGCAGCTTGCGATGTCCGGTTTTCGGCAGCTCTCCTGGCGCCCCCCAGTCCTGGCGGCGCTCCCCTGCGGAGGAAGCAGACGGCTCTAAATCAGATGACAGTCGGGGCTCCGGTACAGACAGGTAGACCTCTGGTGCCTGCGCGGCCTCCTCCATGAGGACGGGTGTCGCTTCTTCTGTCTCAGCGACGGGGGCAGACAGCGGGATCTGGGGTGCTGACGGTGCTGCGGTTTTTGCAGGAACGGGTGCCTCCACTGCGACAACGTCAACCGGATCACATTGCAAGGACTCCTCTACTAGAACGGGTGCCTCACCTTCCGGTACAGACACTTCAGGTAAGAGGGATTGGCGCCGCTCCAAGTTTAGTTTTAGGGCACGCCAGCTCGCTTCCATCCTGGCGACCTCCTCCCGGTGCCGGGCCAGGCCTCTTAGGGTATCCGCAGCTTCTTGCAGCGTAGGAGGGTTTCCAGGCCGGGTGCCCAACGGTGGTTCCGTGGCGATCGGGTCGCTTCCGTGGGGGGAGAGCTCTGACTGCTCCATCCCTTCACACTTCTGCTCGTGTCCATTAGCCATCTCTGCCCAAGTCACATGTGTCATTAGCATCTGGAGAGGGCCCCTCTTTTGTTGGGAGGCGGGACCTTCGTGTTAGTTTCCGCCCACTGAGGAGGATGAGGAGGCGGAACTGAAGAGCTGTGGGGCACGATCTTACATTGCAGTACCATTTAGAGCCATCGTTTTCGCGTCACTGAGTGAGTGTACACCCATGAAGAGCACGCCCTTCTTCTTCACCAGTGCCTCGTCGTGACGCAGATATGGCGGAAAAATGGCAAATACATTCTCTGATGATTTTAGCAATTCTCAAGCACAAAACCAGTTCAATTCAGGCACACAGGACTCGCTTATTAGCGAGATACAGAATCCTGTTCGTGACGCCCAAGTTGAGTCGCACAGAGCCAGAGGTTTTGGGGGTACTCGGCACCGAGCCCGTCGACTTCTATGGGGTATGTCACGGCTTTACCCGGCAATTGAATCAGAGTCTATTTACTATGTAGAAGTGTATAAACTATAAATATATGTATATATATGTCACAATGACGTATATATATATATATAATATGTATTCTATGTGTGTATATTTTGTGTTTACAACGTAAGAAAGGGTTTTTTTTGTTGCGATATTTTGTTCCCATAGACTTACATGGGACTTCCGCTATCGAAATCGGATATCGACGATATTTAGTGCTATCGGCGAAACAATTTCGATACGATATTTTTAGATATCGAGCACTATCGCTCAACACTAATCTTGTGCCATTACCTAAGTTGCCTTCCTCCTCAGAATTGGTGCCTTTGTTCCTTCAGCACGTGGTTCATTTACACGGCATTCCTGAGAACATTGTGTCTGACAGAGGAGTCCAGTTTGTTTCCAGATTTTGGAGGACCTTTTGTTCTAAACTTGGTGTTCAATTGTCTTTCTCCTCGGCGTTTCATCCTCAGACCAATGGTCAAACTGAGAGAACAAACCAGACATTGGAGACTTATCTAAGATGCTTTGTATCTGCTGATCAGGATGACTGGGTCTCTTTTTTGCCTTTGGCTGAGTTTGCTCTTAATAATAGGGCTAGCTCTGCCACTTTGATGTCTCCATTTTTCTGTAATTCTGGGTTTCACCCTCGATTTTCTTCAGGACAGACGGAGGCTTCTGTCTGTCCAGGTGTTGACTCTGTTGTGGAGCGTATGCAACAGATTTGGGACCAGGTAGTGGAGAGGTTGTCCCTCTCTCAGGAGAGGGCCCAGCGGTTTGCTAACCGGCATAGGACTGATGGTCCTCGGTTTAAAGTGGGGGACTTGGTCTGGTTGTCCTCAAGAAATATTCCTATGAGAGTGGCATCTCCTAAATTTAAGCCTAGGTTCATTGGACCTTATAAGATCATGGAGATTCTTAATCCTGTTTCTTTTCGTTTGCTTCTTCCAGGGACATTTAAGATCCATAACGTGTTCCACAAGTCCTTGCTGAAGAGGTTTGTTGAGCCAGTGGTTCCTACTGCTTTGCCTCCTGACCCTGTTCTGGTTGAGGGCAATATGGAGTTTGTGGTTGAGAAAATATTGAATTCTCGTTTTTCTAGACGGAAACTCCAGTATTTGGTTAAGTGGAGAGGTTATGGTCAGGAAGACAATTCTTGGGTGTTTGCTTCGGACATCCATGCTAGGAGACTCATCCGTGCGTATCATAGAACTCATCCTGACCGACCTGGTTGCTCAAGTGAGGGTTCGGTGACCCCTCCTCAAGGGGGGGGTACTGTTGTGAATGGACTTGAAATGAGTTCTGAGGAGAGGCTCCCTCTGGTGGTTACAAGTGGTACTGGACTGTCCAGTGAAGATTGTGAGGAGTGGGAATCAGGTGTTACTGACTGGTCTTATATAAGGGAGTCGCCTTCCCATCAGGGTTGCCGGTGATCAATTGTTCTGGTCTCAATCCTTGATTCCTGTTTCCTTTGTAGCTGCTGTGTCGTGTCTGCATCTCCTGCTAACAGATAAGACATTTTCTTCTTTTTGTTTTTGTGCTTGATTTTTGCATTTTGTCCTGCACTTCTGTGGGGGCCTTCAGGGTCCCCTCCGGGGGCTTTTGCCCTCTCAGTTTAGTTCAGCCACTGATGTTTGTACTTTTGCTTTTTCCAGTTTTTTCAGTGGCTGCTGTTTTGATTTTGTTACACCAGAGAACTAATTTAGGTGGTAGAGGTCGTGTGATCTCAGGTGATTTTGAAATTAGTAGAGTTGGTGCTTTTCAGGGTTTTTTGGGATTGCAGTAAGTGCCCTTCCTATCCTTTTCTATTTAGGTAGTTTGGGCCCCAACGTTAACTCATACTATTTTCTGTCTGTGTCAGTATTTCATCTTGTCTAACCGCCACTACATGTTTGGGGGCTTCCTATGTTCTTTGGGGATCTGCTCCGGGGCAGATAGCTTTCCTCTTTCTATCTTTAGGTGTAGTTAGTTTCTCAGGCTGTGACGAGGCGTCTAGGACCAAGGTAGGAACGCTCCACGGCTGCCTCTAGTTGTGGTGGTTAGTCAGGGTACTGCAATCTCATAGATTCCAACTTCTCTGGTGTATTGCCTTTTTTACCTGCACTCCTCAGCTACCGTAACATAACAGGAGATATACAAACAAATACACTCACATAAGGTATATATGCGCATAGATCCAATAGAAAAATCCAAATCCGACAATCATAATATACAGTAACCAGAAAACCCAATTATTGACAAAAAGAGTCATACATAGTGAGAGTCATAAATCACAGTATTAATTTGTATATTGCTCTAATATCAATTTGCCAACACTAGTCTAAAGGGGACATAATTATAAAATGCAAAGTGCATGACCTCCTTGTTGGGAAATAAAGTTATTCAGTATACCAATTGAAGAATGCTGTGTACAAATTTACACAGAATACACGCCATGTAAGGCAAATACTAAGAAAAATGGCTGTCAAATATAAAGTGGGCTGATGCCAACAATGTATTTTTATACACCGCCGAGGCAACGTGGTAATGGCAACGATCCATATTACCAGCAGCTGTAGTTTTTAAAATATTTTCTAAAGTTTTTTGTTGTCTATATTTTTTTTTAACATTGTTACCTTTTTTTAATAAAAATCTTATTTATGTACTGAATTGTGGTCTTTTATTCTTATGTTTGTTATTGATGTCAACAATATTGTTGACAACTATTAAAATGTTGTATTTTTATTCCATCTACTTGTTTCTACTTGTCACACGCGGGGTCTTGGGAGTACCAGCAGTTATAGGAGTTCCAGCATTGGTAAAAAAAATAAAGTGAAAAAAATTTCAAAAATTAACAACCTTTTTTTAAGTCCTTGTCACATTAGCACTACAACCTTATAATAAAAAATAATACACCACAGCTACGTAGATAAACTTAAAATATATAATATATATTTTTTTGTCATATATATTTGTTGTAAAAAATAAACCAAAAGGAAAAAAAAAACAATAATACAAATAAAAATAAAAAAACAAAAAATTATGACTGCCCCCCCCCCCCCCCCCCCCGTTTGGAGGCCAGCCACCAAAAAATTAAAAAAAAAAAATACAACAATACAAATAATATTAATAAAAAAAAAAAATTAATGAGTGCCCCGGAGTCCAGCCACAACCCTCTCCAGCATCACCCCGTGGTTATGCAGAGCTGTCATAGCGGTGTTCATTGCTGCCATCAGCCGACGGTGTGACACCAACAGGTCCTGGGCAATGGGGATTTCTGTGGAGGTAATGGTAACAGTTAACCAGGGATTTCTGTTGCAACATCAACATGTACATGTTACATGTTTGTTAACACTTACGGTTTTTGTCTGACTGCGGTTCACCTGAGGACCCGCTGACTGCCCACCCAGAACCTGTTGCACCGCCGACTAGGGAAACACAGCAAAATTTAAATATCACAACAGCCATTACACATTTTAAGATCTAACAAAGTTGTCAAACTTGTCTGAAGCTTATATTATGTGCGTAAATTACCTGAAGGCGAGCCTGCAAACATGTAACGGGGTGACACTGGAGAGAAGCCATATGCTGGTAACGGGCTGGATGACCCCAAAACAGGAGGGGGGGTTGCTGCCGGTGAAGGGGTAGCTGGGAAAGGTGATGCAGGTGGAGGGGTAGCTGGGGAAGGTGATGCAGCTGGTGATGGCGCTGCGGGGGACGGTGGTGCACCTGGAGCTGGTGAAGGTGGTGCTGTAAATTAAAAAATACAATTTAGTCAAATAATCCTTCTACTAACCCCGTCACTGCTGTACTCCCATCACTGCTGATACTCCCGTCACTGCCAGTACTTCCATCAATGCCTGTAACCCCCTCTCTATTGGTACTCCCATGACTGCCGGTACTCCCGTCACTGCTGGTACTCCCGTCACTGCCAGTACTTCCATCAATGCCTGTAACCCCTCACTATTGGTATTCCCATGACTGCCGGTACTCCCGTCACTGCTGGTACTCCCGTCACTGCTAGTACTTCCATCAATGCCTGTAACCCCCTCACTATTGGTACTCCCATGACTGCCGGTACTCCCGTCACTTCTGGTACTCCCGTCACTGCCAGTACTTCCATCAATGCCTGTAACCCCCTCACTACTGGTACTCCCATCACTGCCTGTAACCCCATCACTGCCGGTACTCCCATGACTGCCAGTACTCCAGTCACTGGTGGAACTCCCGTCACTGCTGGTGCTCCCATCACTGCCAGTACTTCCATCGATGCCTGTAACCCCCTCACTACTGGTACTCCCATCACTGCCTGTAACCCCATCACTGCCGGTACTCCCATGACTGCCGGTACTCCCGTCACTGGTGGTACTCCCGTCACTGCGGGTGCATTGATATAGGTAGATAACCCACAAAACAACCTCTCCAGATACCCTCATCAATACTCACTCAGATGCCTGCGGAACTGGGCCCGGATGCTGGCGACCCTCTCGCTGGAGCGGTATTGAAGGGCCGCCAGCTTTTTGCGGTTCTGTGTAGGGGTCCGCTCCACCCCAAAGTGTCTCATTAGTCCCCTCTTTATTTTTCGCAGGACCAATTTCTTGTGGCGCATAGGATGCGCCACAGGTAGCCTGCACTTATAATCCCACCGGTTGCTTTTCTGGATGAGGTAGCGCACCTCGGCGTCACCCCAGGGGCACAACGCTGTCTCGCTATCGCCGCCATTGTCTCAAACAACGCCGCATGAAGGACGCCAGCGTCATGACGTCACAGCGTACGTGCGGTCGCACTTGCGAAGCGAGACGCTATTGCGATTGCAAAATGACCGGTAGCAGCCATGCGCCCCAGCCATGCACAGATATGAGACGCTGTTGTGATCGCTTGATGATGGTTCCCAGCTAGGCGCCCCTGCCTATCAAGGCATGAACAAGGACGATGCGATTAACTTGGCAGCATCAGATCTAGTGGGCAACTGACCGCTTACTTTTTTACCATGTTTACAAAAGTTTACATTCATTGTAATTACTTCTGTAATAAAGTCATTTTATGAACCCTCACTTTGCGATCACAATGGCATCTCATGTCTGTGCGTAGCTGGGGCACCATGCTGTGAGAATCGTCACTTTGCGATCGCAGTGGCGTCTCATGTCTGTGCGTGGGAGGAGCACCATACTGATAACCGTCACTTTGCGATCGCAATGGCGTCTCATGTCTGTGCGTAGCTGGGGCACCATGCTGAGAATTGTCACTTTGCGATCGCAATGGCATCTCATGTCTGTGTGGGAGGAGCACCATGCTGATAACCGTCACTTTGCGATCGCAATGGCGTCTCATGTCTGTGCGTAGCTGGGGCACCATGCTGTGAGAATCGTCACTTTGCGATCGCAGTGGCGTCTCATGTCTGTGCGTGGGAGCAGCACCATGCTGATAACCGTCACTTTGCAATCACAATGGCGTCTCATGTCTGTGCGTAGCTGGGGCACCATGCTGTGAGAATCGTCACTTTGCGATCACAGTGGCGTCTCATGTCTGTGCGTGGGAGGAGCACCATGCTGATAACCGTCACTTTGCGATCGCAATGGCGTCTCATGTCTGTGGGTAGCTGGGGCACCATGCTGAGAATCTTCACTTTGCGATCGCAATGGCGTCTCATGTCTGCGTCTGGGAGGAGCACCATGCAGATAACCGAGAGCAACACAAAGGGTTCCCTGGTTAATTTAGACCTTTACCTCTAACAAATTATTTATATTGTTATCACTATTTTAAATATTTTATAGCTTTTTTAATAATTTTATGCTAAAAAAAAAATAATATATATGACTAAAAAATTCTAACATATAGTTTAAAGTTTATATACGCAGCTGTGGTGTATTATTTGATATTATTTTTCATTATAAGGTTTTAGCGCTAGTGTGACCATGGGCCTTTAAAATAAATGTTGTTAATTTTTGAAATTTTTTTCTTTTTATTTTTTTACCAATGCTGGAACTCCTATGACTGCTGGTACTCCCATGACCCCGTGTGTGACAAGTAGATACAAGTAGATGGAATAAAAATACAACATTTTAGTTGTCAACAATATTGTTTACATCAATAACAAACATAAGAATGACCACAATTCAGTAGATAATTAAGATTTTTATTAAAAAATTTTAACAATGTAAAAAAAAATATAGACAACAAAAAACGTTAGAAAATATTTTAAAAACTACAGCTGCTGGTAACATGTCTCGTTGCTATCCCCATTACTCCCCTCCCCACATCTCACCCATCATTAGCCCTTCTCCTATATTGGTATAATAATTGAAAGAACACGAAGGCATTTTTAAAATAAACAATTTTTATTATTAAAAGAAAGTTAAAAAAAGGAAAAACTAAAACATTCTCAAAAGCAAACTATATTTGCTGCTGCCAACTCACTGCACCAGGCCCGTTAAAGTAATGGCAGTACTTGTCTCGGCAGGCCTTCGCATCGTCCTTGCTCCTGCCTTGATTGGCAGGTTGAAGGCCTGCAATAGCAGGATCATTGTCATGCCATTCTCCAAGCACCACGTCACCATTGCTGTCCGAGTCCATGAAGCCTGGCGGACTGTAAGTAACAGCATTGCGTTTTCGAAGAAAATTGTGCAGCACACAACAGGCCAACACCACAGAGTCTATCGATTCCAGCTTCATGTTGATTGGAGTGTGAAAAACCCTGAAGCGGTTGGCCATTATGCCGAAAGCATTCTCAACAACGCGCCATGCCCTAGACAGTCTGTAGTTAAAAATACGCCTTTCCCCTGTCAAAGTCTTTTGTGGGTATGGTTTCACAAGATGCGCATGAAGGGGGAAGGCTTCATCGCCCACATAAACAAAGTTTAGGTTGGCGGTGGTGTCCATGTTGGTTGGCAAGTGAAGTTTATTATGAATCAACCGTTCACCAAAAGTAGTGTGCTCCAAAACGCCACAGTCAGAAACCCTTCCATTAATGCCAACATCAACGTTAATAAATACATAATTGGCATTAACAAGGGCCATGAGGATCATGCTGAAGTAGCCCTTGTATTTATAGAAATAGGATCCGCTGTTGGCTGGTTGCGTGAGCCGCACATGTTTGCCATCCAAGGCACCACCACATTGTCAAATCCGTTCAAAATCAGAGGCAATTATTTGCCATTCCGCCACTGATTTTGGAAAAGGCATGTAGCTCCGTAAACTGCGGATGATGGCGTTGTATGTCTCTGGAATTAGTACGCCAAGGAGCGATCGAGAAACTGCAGCAGAAAATTGCAAGTCTTTCATTGAACGTCCGGTTGCCAGAAATCGCAGCGTTACTGCCAAATGTTCCTCTGCTGAAACAGCTGCACGCATCCGTGTATCCTGCCATTCAATGAGTGGCCTCACACATTCCAGTAGGAGCTTGAATGAATCCTCCGACATCCGTAGATAATTTCGGAAATCCTGCGGATTCTTCTCCTGCAACTCCCTCACTAGATGCATGTGGGTGAATTTGGACCTCTGCTCCAGCCATTCTCTGGTCCACATGCGACGCTTTCGTTTGGAGCGCCTCTCTTCCACCCGCGCCTCTTCTTGTCGATCTGCCTCCATCACTAATGCAACTGCCACAATCACACGCTCCGCGGTGGTCAGGTTCATTATGTGCAACCTGTCCGTAAAGAAGATAAAAGTTAATTACTATTACTAAAGTGTTAAAAAAAAAAATAAAGAATAAAAAATTAAAAAGAGAAAAAAAATTGTTTATTGTTAACATTTCAGTTAACATTGAAAAAACAGTTTACAAAAGCCTAAAATGGTGGGGGGTGGGCGTGGCTGTCAAAAGATAGCTAAGTTATCCAATAATGGAGGATCAAATCTAACCAAAAAAAAATTACCTCAAAAAGCAACAAAGTTCTTAAAATTGCAGCGGTGGGCGCGGAAAAAAAATAAAAAATTATCACGGCAACATGTCTGTATAAATATTGGAGGTAAAAGCAGACAAAAATAAAAGGTGTAACAAAAAAACACATCACACAACATCACAAACAATATGTACCTTGAAAGTGTAATCCAAATAGCCAGAAGATCCAAATGGCAAAGATGAAGCGCTGTAGCGACTCAGACAGGATCGCAAAACCCACACACGATACTATCCTCGCAACAATGCACAAAGGACACTGTAGCGACTCAGACAGGATCGCAAAACCCACATTCGATACTATCCTCGCAACAAACGCACAAAGGACAGAACGTTGGAGTCATCCACACAAAGCGCTCTGGAACAATGGATGGGGGCGCAGTTATTATTGCTAAGGTGATGTTGTGGCCACCAATCGAAGCTGAAGGGCGTTACTAAAGAAATCTCAGTCCCGCCTGCGCCGCTGACATATGAGTCGTCAACGAGGTCGCACATCGTTCACAAAAGCTGCCAAACACAGCGATTCAGGCTCACCAGCAGGATGCCAACAATCAAAATACGGCCCAAACAGTTCGTGCACGATCAGCGACATCGCAGCGGGGGCCACATCGCTGCTACATGTCACACACAGCGACGTCGCTAACGATGTCGCTGCTGCGTCATAAAATCTATGTCATTTGCGCGATCTCGCTAGCGATCTTGCTTAGTGTGGCATACCCTTTAGAAGCACCCTTGACCAAGTAGCACCAGAACCTCCAAACACAGTAAAACAGCCCTGCCTCACATTGCAAACTCGACTTCTTCAGCGATGCTCTAGGAGTGCTGAACGCCTCTGGAGAAAAACCCGCACACCAGAAGACTTCATCCACTTTAAATTCATGTTAAGAACTTATAATGCTGCCCTTCACCTCGCTAAACAGACCTACTTCGCCACACTGATCTCCTCACTAGCCAACAACCCCAAGAAACTTTTTGACACTTTTCACTCCCTCCTCAGGCCAAAAGCACAAGCCCCTATCACAGACATTTGTGCTGACGACCTGGCCTCCCACTTTATAGAAAAAAATAGATACTATCCATCAGGAAATCTGCTCTCAACCACCAAATGCTGTGACTCCCATTCCACCCTGCATTTCCCTTGGCTCACTTTCCACATTTGATCCCATCACAGAAGAAGAAGTCTCCAGACTCCTCTCTTCCTCTCGTCCGACTACATGCACTACCGACCCCATTCCCTCACATCTCCTCCAGTCTCTCTCTCCAGTTGTCACAACTCACCTAACTACACTCTTTAATCTCTCACTCTCCTCTGGCATTTTCCCATCTTCCTGCAAACACTCCATCATTACTCCACTACTAAAGAAACCCACTCTCGACCCTTCCTGCACAAACAACTACAGACCGGTCTCCAATCTGCCCTTCATCTCTAAACTTTTGGAGCGCCTAGTCTACTCCGGCCTCAACCGTTACCTCTCCACTTACTCCCTTCTAGACCCTTCACAGTCCGGCTTCCGCCCCCTACATTCGACTGAAACTGCACTCATCAAAGTGACCAATGACCTTCTGACAGCAAAACATAACGGCGACCACTCTCTGCTCATTCTTCTCGACCTTTCTGCAGCTTTCGACACAGTTGACCACTGTCTCCTATTGTCTAGGCTCCAGTCACTAGGTATTAAGGACACTGTTCTCTCCTGGTTCTCCTCCTATCTTTCTGACCGCTCCTTCAGTGTTTCGTTCTCTGGCATCACGTCATCTCCTCTTCCTCTCATTGTCGGTGTACCCCAGGGCTCAGTCCTTGGCCCCCTTCTCTTCTCTCTCTACACGGCCCCAATTGGACAGACCATCAGCAGATTTAGCTTTCAGTTGCATCTTTATGCTGATGACACACAACTATACACGTCATCCCCCGACCTTACCCCAGCTGTTCTACAGAACGCCACCGACTGTCTGTCCGCAGTCTCCAACATCATGTCCGCTCTCTATCTGAAACTTAACCTCTCCAAAACTGAACTCCTTCTGCTCCCGCCATCTACTAACCTCCCTAAATCTGACATTTCCCTCTCGGTGGGCGGCACCATAATAACAACCCGGCAGCAGGCTCGCTGTCTGGGTGTTATGTTTGACACCAATCTCTCCTTCACCTCCCATATACAATCTCTTTGCCCGCTCTTGCCGCCTACACCTAAAGAACATCTCAAGAATCCACCCTTTTCTCACCATGGAAACAACAAAAAACCCTCACTGTAGCATTGATCCACTCCCGCCTGGACTACTACAACGCTCTATTACTTGGCCTCCCCATTACTCGACTATCCCCTCTCCAGTCCATCCTTAATGCAGCAGCCAGGGTCATCCATCTGGCTAATCGGTACTCGGACGCGTCTGCTCTTCGCCAGTCCTTACACTGGTTGCCCATTCATTATTGGATCCAATTCAAAGTACTGGTTCTCACCCACAAAGCTCTCCACAGTGCAGCACCCCCCTATATCTCCTCCCTCATTTCTACCTATCGGCCTAACCGACTGCTGCGCTCTGCAAACGACTTTCGACTAACCTCTGCACTAATCCGTACCTCCCACTCCCGACTCCAAGACTTCTCCCGCGCTGCGCCAATCCTCTGGAATGCTCTACCACAAGAAATTAGGACTATCCACAATTTGCATGGTTTCAGGCGCTCCCTCAAAACACATTTGTTCAGAGCGGCCTATCACATTCACTAATCAAAGTCTTTCTATGTGTAAGTGTGTATGTGTAACCCATTCACTATCTCCATCCATCCCTCACTCCCTCAAGATGGCTGGACCATCATTGTAAATGCACCATTGTATATACACACCTGTACTTTGTATCTCCCCCACCTCATTGTAGATTGTAAGCTCTCACGAGCAGGGGCGGTGTTATGTTTAGGTAGCTGAGGAGAAAAAGCAAAAAACGGCAATACACCAGAGAGGCTGGAACCTATTAGATTGCAGTAACCTGAACTAACCACACAACTAGAGGTAGCCGTGGAGCGTTCCTACGTTGATCCTAGACACCTCGTCACAGCCTGAGAGATAACTACACCTAAAGGCAGAAAGATGAAAGCTATCTGTCCCGGAGCAGATCCCCAAAGAAAATAGGAAGCCCCCAAACATGTAATGGCAGTTAGACAAGAAGAGAGCACGGACACAGACAGAAAATAGAATGAGCAAACGCTGGAGCCCAATCTGTCTAGAAAGAAAAGTACAGGAAAGAATTCTGACTGCAATCCAGCAAAAAACCCTAAAAAATACCAACTCTTCTGATTGCAAAAACACCTGAGATCACACGATCTCAACCACCTAAATCAGATCTCTGGTGTAACAAAACTAAGCCGCAGCCACTGAAAAAACAGGAAAAAGCAAATGAACAAATAACAGTGGCTACAGATAAACTGAGAGTAGCACAGGCCCCAGGAGGAGACCCAGCTGACCTCCAAAAAAGTGCAGAAAACTATGCAAAAAGCAAGCACAAAAAGAAAAGCAGAAAATATCTTATCTGAAAGCAGATGATGCAGGCAGGACTCCAGCAAACTTCCAAATGAACCAGGAACCACAATTGAGACAAGAACAATTGATCACCGGCAACCATCATGGGAGGGAACATCCCTTATATCTGTCCAGTCCGTGATCCCAGATTGCCATTCCTCGCTGAAAGGTTCAGTACTGTCTGTAACCACCAGAGGGAGCCTCTGCTCAGAAACCATCTCTAGCACATTCATAACAGTACTCCCCCCCTTGAGGAGGGGTCACCGAACCCTCACCTGTGCAACCAGGCCGATCAGGATGAGCTCGGTGATAGGCACGGATCAGTCTCCTAGCATGGATGTCTGAAGCAAACACCCAAGAATTGTCCTCCTGACCATAACCTCTCCACTTAACCAAATACTGGAGTTTCCGTATAGAAAAACGAGAATCCAATATTTTCTCAACCACATACTCCAGATTGCCCTCAACCAAAACAGGGTCAGGAGGCGCAGCCATAGGAACCACTGGCTCGACAAACCTCTTCAATAAGGACTTGTGGAACACGTTATGGATCTTCAATGTCCCTGGAAGAAGCAAACGGAAGGAAACAGGATTAAGAATCTCCATGATCTTATAAGGTCCAATGAACCTAGGCTTAAACTTTGGAGATGCAACCCTCATAGGGATATTTCTTGAGGACAACCAAACCAGGTCACCCACTTTAAACCGAGGACCATCAGTCCTATGCCGGTTGGCAAACCGTTTGGCCTTCTCCTGAGAGAGAGACAACCTCTCCACTATCTGGTCCCAAATCTGCTGCATACGCTCCACAACAGAGTCAACACCCGGACAGACAGAAGCCTCCATCTGTCCCGAAGAAAATCGAGGGTGAAACCCAGAATTGCAGAAAAATGGAGACATCAAGGTGGCAGAGCTAGCCCTATTATTAAGAGCAAACTCAGCCAAAGGCAAAAAAGAGACCCAGTCATCTTGATCAGCAGACACAAAACATCTCAAATAAGTCTCCAAGGTCTGGTTTGTTCTCTCGGTTTGTCCATTGGTCTGAGGATGAAATGCAGAGGAGAAAGATAATTGAACACCAAGTTTAGAACAAAATGTCCTCCAAAATCTGGAAACAAACTGGACTCCTCTGTCAGACACAATGTTCTCCGGAATGCCATGTAACCGAACCACGTGCTGAAGGAACAAAGGCACCAATTCGGGGGAGGAAGGTAACTTAGGTAATGGCACAAGATGTATCATCTTGGAAAACCTATCACAGATTACCCAGATAATGGTCATTTTCTGAGAAACAGGGAGGTCGGAAATAAAATCCATAGAGATATGGGTCCATGGCCTCTTGGGCACAGGTAATGGAATTAACAAACCACTATAGCGAGAGCAAGGCTTGGAACGATAGCAAGTCCCACAGGACTGCACAAATTCCTGACGTTACGAGACAAAGTGGGCCACCAAAAGGACCGACTCACCAAGTCTCTGGCACCAAAAATCCCAGGATGACCAGCCAACGCGGAACAATGAATCACAGACATCACACTCTTCTTCCACTGGTCTGGGACAAACAATTTCCCAATAGGGCAGTGCTCAGGTTTATCCTCCTGACACCCTTCCAGAGCCAGTCTCAAATTGGGCGAGATGGCGGAAAGTACTACACCCTCTTTCAAAATAACAGCAGGATCAGATAACTCAGGAGAGTCCGCAAAGAAACTCCTCGAGAGGGTATCTGCCTTAACATTCTTAGTGCCAGGAAGAAAAGAAACCACAAAATTAAAACATGTGAAAAACAAGGCCCACCTGGCCTGTCTAGGATTAAGTCGCTTAGCTGATTCGAGATAAACCAGGTTCTTATGGTTCGTGAGGACCACCACCTGATGTATGGCTCCTTCCAGCCAATGTCTCCACTCTTCAAAGGCCCACTTCATGGCCAATAACTCCCGATTACCCACGTCATAATTACGTTCAGTTGGAGAAAATTTTCGAGAGAAAAAGGCACAAGGGTTACTCTTAGAGGTCTCTGGATCTCTTTGGGACAAAAGGCACCTGCCCCAATTTCAGAGGCATCAACCTCCACCTGAAACAGTAGAGAAACATCAGGCTGCCGTAGAACAGGAGCAGAAGTGAATCTCCGCTTAAGTTCCTGAAACGCAGAAACTGCCTCAGGAGGCCAATTCACCACATCAGAACCCTTTTTGGTCAAATCAGTCAATGGTTTAACAATACCGGAGAAATTACCAATAAATTTACGATAAAAATTGGCAAAACCCAAAAAGCTCTGAAGAGCCTTTAATGAAGTAGGTTGGTCCCAATCACAGATGGCCTGAACCTTTGCCGGGTCCATTTCAATAACAGACGGAGACAAAATGAATCCCAGAAATGAGACCTTCTGTACGCCAAAAAGACACTTTGATCCCTTCACATACAGTGTGCATTCTCTCTCAAAATCTGGAACACAGTCCGAACATGTTTCACATGAGAGTCCAAGTCATTGGAAAAAAATCAAGATATTATCCAAATAAACAATCAGAAATTTATCCACAAAATCCCTGAAAATATCATTCATGAAGGATTGGAAGACGGAAGGAGCATTAGTGAGCCCGAAGGGCATCACTAGGTACTCAAAATGCCCCTCTGGGGTATTAAACGCCGTCTTCCATTCATCCCCGTGCTTAATGCGAATAAGGTTATACGCCCCCCTGAGGTCAAGCTTGGTAAACCAACTAGCACTTTTCACTCTGGAAAACAAGTCAGAAATCAAGGGTAACGGATATTGATACTTCACAGTGATCTTATTCAAGAGACGATAATCAATACACGGCCTCAATGAACCATCCTTTTTGGCCACAAAGAAAAAACCGGCGCCCAAGGGTGAAGAGGATGGTCTGATATGACCCTTCTCCAATGACTCCTTGATATAAGATCGCATAACATCGTGTTCAGGTACAGACAAGTTAAAAAGGCGACCTTTAGGAAATTTACCACCAGGCACTAATTCAATAGCGCAATCATAGCTTCAGTGAGGGGGCAAGGATGCAGATTTACTTTCACTAAATACATCCAATAAATCAGTCAAAAAGTCAGGAACATCCTGAGACTGAGGAGAGGCAGAAAAAACAGGAATGTCAGTATTAACACATTAGCAGCCCCAACTGGTCACAGACACAGATTTCCAATCCAAAACAGGATTATGAGACTGTAACCAAGGGAAACCTAGTTCAATAATGTCATGCAGATTATGCAGCACCAGAAATTTGCAACTCTCCTGATGATCTGGTTCAACCCTCATTATCACCTGAGTAGAAAACTGGGGTTTATTCTCCGCCAAAGGGGTAGAATCAATGCCCAATAGGGGAATAGACTTCCGCAGGGGTATCATGGAAAACCCACAACGTTTGGCAAAGTCAAAATCCATCAGGTTTATAGCTGCTCCTGAATCAACAAAAGCCTGAGCAGAAAATGTGGACAGGGAGCAAATCAGGGTAACAGTCAACAGAAATTTAGTCTGAACACTACCCAAGACAACTGAGCGTGCAAAACGTCTTCCCCGCTTAGGGCAGACGGAAAGAGCATGAGAGGCGTCACCACAGTAGAAACATAACCCATTGCGCTTTCAAAACTCATGACGCTGTGTCCCAGAAGTCACTCCATCACACTGCATGGGCCCAGGAGCTGGCTCACAAGGCAACACCATCTCACGCATACCTCTGCGCTCACGCAAACATCTGTCAATTTGAATAGCCAATGACATAGAATCATTGAGACCAGAGGGGACAGGGAATCCCACCATAACATCCTTTACATTCTCTGACAGCCCCTTCCGAAAAAGGGCTGCCAAAGCATAATTATTCCATTTGGTCAGGACTGCCCACTTTCAGAATTTCTGACAGTACAACTCAGCGTCTTCAAGACCCTGATTTAATGCCAACAAGGTTTTTTCAGCTTGATCAGTGACATTAGGTTCATCGTACAATAACCCCAGAGCCTGAAAAAAATACATCAACATCATTCAAAACAGGATCCCCAGGTGTCAGGGAAAAAGCCCAATCCTGAGGGTCGCCGTGCAGGAGAGAGATGACAATTTGATCCTGCTGTGCTGCGCTCCCCGAGGACTTAGGTTTTAAGGCAAAAAACAACTTACAGTTATTTTTGAAATTCAGAAATTTAGCCCATCCCCCAAAAACAAATCTGGCATGGGAATCCTAGGTTCCACAATCGGCAATCCAGCAAGATAGGTAGCAATACTCCGAACGTCAGTGGCAAGCTGATCCACACGGCCAGACAACTGTGCAAACTCCATTGAGAGAAAAAAAAATCCTCCTCAGCACCCAGAGAAAAAGAGGGAAAAAATGCAACAAACAGAAAAAAAAAATCTCTGACAACTCTGACAACTTTTTTTTCTTTCCACACTATTTTTCCCTTCTGTGAGTACCATATAATTTTCAGTTTTGGGCCGGTGATACTGTTATGTTTTAGTAGCTGAGGAGAAAAAGCAAAAAACGGCAATACACCAGAGAGGCTGGAACCTATTGGATTGCAGTAACCTGAACTAACCACACAACTAGAGGTAGCCGTGGAGCGTTCCTACGTTGATCCTAGACGCCTCGTCACAGCCTGAAAGATAACTACACCTAAAGGCAGAAAGATGAAAGCTATCTGCCCCGGAGCAGATCCCCAAAGAAAATAGGAAGCCCCCAAACATGTAATGGCGGTTAGACAAGAAGAGAGCACGGACACAGACAGAAAATAGAATGAGCAAACGCTGGGGCCCAATCTGTCTAGAAAGAAAAGTACAGGAAAGAATTCTGACTGCAATCCAACAAAAAACCCTAAAAAATACCAACTCTTCTGATTGCAAAAACACCTGAGATCACACGCTCTCAACCACCTAAATCAGATCTCTGGTGTAACAAAACTAAGCCGCAGCCACTGAAAAAAGAGGAAAAAGAAAATGAACAAATAACAGTAGCTACAGATAAACTGAGAGGAGCACAGACCCCAGGAGGGGACCCAGCTGACCTCCACAAAAGTGCAGAAAGCTATGCAAAAAGCAAGCACAAAAAGAAAAGCAGAAAATATCTTATCTGAAAGCAGATGATGCAGGCAGGACTCCAGCAAACTTCCAAATGAACCAGGAACCACAATTGATCACCGGCGACCATCATGGGAGGGAGCCTCCCTTATATCAGTCCAGTCCGTGATCCCAGATTGCCATTCCTCGCTGAAAGGTTCAGTACTTTCTGTAACCACCAGAGGGAGCCTCTGCTCAGAAACCATCTCAAGCACATTCATAACAGGGCGGCTTATTTTGCTTTAATTATTGTATTGTTAACGTTGTTACTTACGACTTGGGTTTTGAAACTGTTAAACTGTAAAGCGCTGCGGAATATGTTGGCGCTATATAAGATTATTATTATTTATTATTATTATCCCATTGCTTCTAGTCTTTCCTTGTGCAAATGAGAATAAAGATGATCCTTCTACAATGTGACAGCCCTTGAGATATTTGTAGACAGCTATTAAGTCTCCTCTCAGTCTTCTTTTTTTGCAAGCTAAACATTCCCAAATCCAGTAACCGTTCCTCATAGGACATGGTTTGCAGACCGGTCTCTCATCAGCACCTCTCCCTACATTGCCAGTGTCCAGAATACATTGTGCCGAGCATGGCATCACGGGTCTTATATAGACCTGATGATGCTATGCTGCCAGCCAATTACAGTAATGCCACAACCAAGATGGCTACAGCATTACAGTGACTGGCAGGCAATCCCCACATGTGCATCGGCTGTCTTAAAATGTGCCAAACTTGCGGGGCGGGGACTCGAGCATTAAAAAAATACTTGCAGAGTACTAAACATCCCGAGCACACTGATGCTCGAGCAAGTAACGAATAGTGATGAGCACGCTCACTCATCATCACTATTCCTAGATGAAAACCACTGCTTAGCAGTAAGAATATTAACGCTTGTCTCAGTTATTCCAGAAAACATCTTGATTATCCCCAAGACTTTTGGGAGAATATTCTGTGGACTGATGAGACAAAAGTTGAACTTTTTAGAAGTTGTATGTCCCATTACATCTAACGTAGCAGTAACACAGAATTTTAGAAAAGGAACATCATAACAACTGTAAAATATGGTGATAGTGTGATGATCTGGGGCTGTTCTACTGCTTCAGGACCTGGAAGACTTGCTGTGATAATGGAACAATGAATTCTGTTGTCTACCAAATAATCCTGAAGGAGAATGTCCTGCCATCTGTTTGTGACCTCAAGGTGAAGAGCACTTGGGTTATGCAGCAGGACAATGATACAAAACACACCAGAAGGTCCACCTCTAAATGGCTTAAGAAAAACAAAACAAAGACTTCGGACTGGCCTAGTCAAAGACCTGACCTTAATCCAATTGAAGTGCTGTAGCATGACCTTAGAAAGGCGGTTCATGATCGGAAACTTTCCAATGTGGCTGAATTACAATAATTCTGCAAAGATGAGAGGGACAAAATTCATCCACAGCTTTGTAAAACACTCACTGCCAGTTATCGCAAATGATTGATTGCAGTTGTTGCTGTCTTTATGGAAATCTGGTTAGGATAAATCTATCCCTGTGTGTGCTGCGGCCGTTCCCAATTAGACTGAGTATTTTGAGCGCTCAAGAATAACACTGTACACACATGGTGACAGAATAACATTCCATCAATACTGATGGCTTATTGTACATACATTGTTTTATAATTGCGTATAGAAAAGGGGTGGTCAGTTAATTACCATATTGTTGAGCTTCAATGTTATCTAAATATACAGTACAGACCAAAAGTTTGGACACACCTTCTCATTTAATGATTTTTCTGTATTTTCATGACTATGAAAATTGTAAATTCACACCGAAGGCATCAAAACTATGAATTAACACATGTGGAATTATATACTTAACAAAAAAGTGTGTAACAGCTGAAATTATGTCTTATATTGTAGGTTCTTCAAAGTAGCCACCTTTTGCTTTGATGACTGCTTTGCACACTCTTGGTAGAGTGTCAGAGGAAAGCCACTCGTTAAACACCTCTGTCAAGAGAGGGGTCCAAGGAGTCCCTAAAGGTCTTATAAAAATCAGATGTTAAACCCTTCCAAACTTGCAACTTTTAGGGCCTGATTTTGTGAACGTCTTGGAGACGACTTCGAGCTGAAGCTCCCTCGGGTGGTTGCTGAGGGTATTGAACCTATGTTAGACGACAGGGGTCCACCACCTGCTGTTGGGGAGTGGTTATCAGGTGGGACGGACTGGCCTGATATAAGTGAGCTGACCTCCCATGATCCTCGCCGGTGATCAATTGTTCTTCCTGGTCTTGGTTGGAATTCAGCTTGCCTTTTTTGCTGTCTCCTGCTAGCATTCAGATAAGTTACTTTCAGTTTTTTTAACTGTTGTTTGATTTCCCTGGTTTTTGCTGCTTTGCTTTTTGAGTTCAGCCGGGTCCCCTTTTGGGGGCTTGCGCTGGTCTCTGTTCTCTTTTTGTATTTGTTCTTATGCTCAGTCTTTGTGATTTTTTACTGCTGGGTAGCTGCGTGTTCACACCAGAGATCTGATATAGGTGGTCGAGAACGTGTGGTCTCAGCGTTTTTGGATTCAGAAGTGTTGGAGTTTTTCCTAGGGTTTTTATGGGTTGCAGACAGTATTCTCTCCTGTGCTGTCCTATCTAGACAGTTTTGGCCCCAGCGTTTGCTCATTCTATTTTCTGTCTGTGTTTTCATCTTGTCTAACCACCATTATATGTTTGGGGGCTTCCTATTCATTTGGGGCTCTACTCCGGGGCAGTTAGCTTTCCTATTTCCATCTTCAGGGGTAGCTATCTCTCCGGCTGTCACGAGGCGTCTAGGGCACCGTAGGAACGTCCCACGGCTGCTTCTAGTTGTGCGGTTAGTTTAGGGGTCTGCAACGTATTAGTTTCCAACCTCTCTGGTGTTTAGCTGCCTTTGCGGTTTTTTGCTCTTGCCTCCTCAGGTACCAAAACATAACAGCCTGAGCTTATCAATCACTATCTCTTGTCCCTCTTCCCTGATTAAAGGCACTGCCACACTTAGCGATCGCACCAGCAATCACGACAACGACACGACCTGGCGAGATCGCTAGTGCGATCGCTATGTGATCGCTAGTTAGATTCCAAACACAACTCATCAGCGATCTGTGATTCCAAACACAACTCATCAGCAATCTGTATAACGACCTCTGCGGTCGTTGGGAAAACCTAGGCCCACCTGCGACGCTGGTGAAGTTGTTCATAAAGGGTGTCACACTCAGCGATTCAGGCTCACCAGCGGGACACCAACGACCAAAAAACGGCTCAGAACGTTCATAAGCGATCAACGACATCTCAGCAGGGGCCACATCGCTGCTACATGTCACACACAGCTGCGTCGCTAACGAGATCGCTACTGCGTCATAAATGGTGACGCAGTAGCGATCTCGTTAACGATCTCGCTAGCGATCTCGCTTAATGTGGCATACCCTTAACTCTGCTAAATAAGGATGAGCAAACATGCTTGGTGATACTCGGTTAACACTCGAGTATCACGGTGCTCAGATGTACTCGCTACTTGGCGATTAATGGGTGGTGCTCTATGTAAAGTCTGAATCCTCGCCCCATATTTTGGTGCCTGTTGCACAACCAGTAAGCATGCGTGGATTACTTGCGCATCACTGTAATGCCATAGCCATCTTGGTTGTGGAATACCGTGATTAGCTGGCCGTGTGACATCATCAGGGTTTAGAATAGAACAGACGCCACCCAGCTCGCCACACTGACGACATTGCACTGCTCTGTGACCCTTCCTATGTGAGGGTAAGAGTGCTTGTGTGGCACCCCAGGAGTCCGGTTGCCACAGCGGTGTTGTTTCCTTCACAAGGGGTGACGCCATGCCTGGAAACAAAGAGGAAACCCCTTGCCAGGTAACACACAGCATGCAGCACTTTTCCTACTCCAGATCAGAACGGGGAGCTCTAAAACCTGATTTCAGGGGAGCTTCCTTGGAACATTCTGGCTTGGGGAGGGTTTAGAGCAAGAAAGAAAGAGAAAGAAAGAACAGAGAGAGAAAGAAAAGAAAGAAAGAACAGAGAGAAAGAAAGAGGGGAAAGAAAGAGAACAGAGAGAGAAAGAACAGAGAGAAAAAGGAAGAACAGAGAGAGAGAAAGAACAGAGAGAAAGAAAGAAAGAACAGAGAGAAAAATGAAGAACAGAGAGGGAGAGAGAAAGAACAGAGAGAGAAAGAAAGATTAGAGAGAAAGAAAGATTAGAGAGAAAGAAAGAAAGAAAGATAGAAAGAAAGATTAGAGAGAGAAAGAGGGGAAGTAAGAGAAAGAATAGAGAGAGAAAGAAAGAAAGAGGGGAAAGAAAAAAAGAACAGAGAGAAAGAAAGAAAATGAACAGAGAGAAAGAGTGGACAGAAAAAAAGAACAGAGAGAGAGAAAAAAGAAAGAGGGGATGAAAGAAAGAACAGAGAGGGAGAGAGAAAGAAAGAGAACAGAGTAAGAAAGAAAGAAAGAGGGAAAGAACTGAGAGATAGAGAGAAAGAAAGATGGGAAAGAAAGAACAGAGAGAGAACGAAATATGGGAAAGAAAAAACAGAAAGAACAGAGAGAGAAAGAAAAAAATAACAGAGAGAGAAAGAAAGAATAGAGAGAGAAAGAAAGTGTGGAAAGAAAAAGAAAGAAAGAACAGAGAGAAAGAGAATGAAAGAGGGGAAAGAAAGAACAGAGAGAAAAAGAAAGAAAAGGGAAAGAAAGAAAGAACATAGATAGAAAGAAAGAGGGGAAATAAAAAACAGAGAGAAAGAAAGAAAGAACAGAGAGAGAAAGAAAGAATAGAGAGAAAGAAAGAAAGAGAGGAAAGAACAGAGAGAGAAAGAAAACAGAGAGAGAAAGAAACAGAGAAAGAAATAAAGATTCTATAAAGATACTACAGCAGCCTGACTCACATTGTAGTGCCCACCTGAGCTCCCGGTGCAGGACATATCATGATCCGCTCACATGGCCGGCATCCCAGATTCCAAGGCGATCCCGCTGTCCGCATTGTTGGAGGAGGACACTGTGATGGATCTGAAGCATTCCCTGAAGTGCTTCCATGGCTCCGTCACAATCTCCTCCCAAAATTACCTAATTTATGTCACTTCCGGTGGAACGTCACGTGCAAGTTTTAAAGTGTTCCTCGGGGCTCCGCTGTGTACTTCTGTGACCACGGGAAAAGTAAGCTCCTGGCCGGGACAGTGGGGGCAGACTCTCTCTCAAAATCGGGACTGTCCCACTGGATACGGGACGGTTGGGAGGTATGAATGCTCCCCACCATACACCTTGTACATGCACAGCTCTGCACACCTCATACACACACGGTTTCGCTTTGTATGCCTCGTACACACATGGCTCCACTCCGTACACACATGGCTCCACTCCGTAAACTTCGTACACATGCGACTCTGCTCTGTACAGCTTGTACACACACAGCCACGCTCTGTACACCTTGTACACACATGGCTCCACTCCGTAAACCTTGTACACATGCGACTTTGCACCATACACCTCGTACACATGAGGCTCCACTCCATGCACCTCGTACACACACGGCTCTGCTACATCCACCTCGTACACACACGGCTCCGCTCTGTACACCTCATACACACACGGTTCCGCTCCACACACCTCATACACATGCGGGTCCGCTCGGTACACCTTATACACACACGGCTCCGCTCCGTACACCTCGTACATACACGGCTCCATTCCGTACACCTCGTACACAACAGCACTGCTACATCCACCCTGTAAACCCCTCCTGACCCCACACATAAACTTCCCTCATCCAGCACCATGACAACCAGCACAGCAGAGTCCTGCACACACCGAGGACCATGATCATGTGACCCGACTCCTCCCCTCCTGTGACATCATTACAGGTCCTGTGCGCACAGAAGAGGACAGCCTAGCAACATCATTGCTGGCTGTGAGCAGCTGAGGTGGAGAGACGTGGGAGGGCGAGGATTGGGTGCATGGTGGGCGTGGTGGCTTATCTCACTGCGGGAAAAATAGAGTCCCGGGCGAGACAGCGGGTGGGAGGGTCAAAATCGGAACTGTCCCACTAGATCCGGGACAGTTGGGAGGTATGGTTAGAGGAGTCTGTCTGTAGACAGGGACGAGAGAGGACATGTGGAGAGAAGCTCGTGGCAAAGAGCTGTATGCTACAGCTCACCCAGAGCAAAGCTCTGATAAAAGAAGATGCCAGGGTCCTGGCCCAGTAGGGGACTCCAAGCCCGACAGTCACATCTGGAGAACAGAGAATTGCAAGTTCTCTGTTCACACTGACACCTGCCAGCACAGCAGTAACACAAGAGCCAGGGTTGCCAGAGAGAAGAGATGGAGCCCTTGATAGGCTCACTCTGCATGCTATACAGGTTGGAAAAACAACACAGAGAAGAGGGCCGCAACTTAGCTATAAGCAGCAGAGGCCAGGAACAGAGAGCACAGCTGGAAGGACTCTAAATCCTCCTGGCAAGGTGGAACCCAAATTGTTTCCAGGCAATCGGATCTCCAGCACCATCTGTAGCCAGAGCCCTGGACACTTTACCTGCAGAACTGTGAGTAAAGCTTTGGAAACTGCACTTCACTGTGTCCTTTCAAGTTCTTCCTGCAACACCCACTCAGCACTGCTACATCCCTTGCCAAATACTACATCATTACTATCTTGAACATACTACATCTGCCTGGGACATAGCTCTGCCTGTGGAAGGCTGAACCAACTTTGCTGCATCAACAACTGTCCCAGTGGACTGAATCTGCAACTTCGGCTAACATCTTTATTGCCGAGTACCACAGGTGGCGTCACGAACACTTTATTACAAACTCTTTATCTTTCCCCTTTTTCAATATCTTCTCCTTTTTATTGGACGCCCAGGGCCACGGACCAGGTCACTGCTGCCGTTACACTGCCCTTTTAAGAAGCGGCCCGGTACCGAGTATCCCTGCTGCCCTGGCGGGCACTCCACTTGTCTACGCCTGTTTGCACAATATAAGGAATCATAGGCCTGCAGTGTTGTACTGGTGCTGAAGCTGAGCCATCATACTAACAGCTCTTCTAAAAGCCTAATCGTTTGTTTTGCTGTTTGAATCACATACAATCTGCATTTAGCCTAGGGAGGGAGAGAGTCGCAGGAGCAGGGAGATTGGCAGAATCCAGTCTGTAGACAGAGATTAGGGTTGTGTAGTTCATTGGTAAATATAGCTGCAGCTTTGGGTGAAAAAATTGAATAGACTTTGATCCATCAAGTATTATGTGATTTGTGTTACTTTTTGTGTTATATAATGCTCAAATATCGTTACAAAATTTCCCTGAGTTAAATTTCTTACCCATACACTATTCTGTGTTCTGGATGAATTTTTTTTATATGTAGTAAATATGTGACACATCAAAAAAGTGTTTAAAAATTTTGCAGGGTTAAATTTCACAGCTGTACAGTTTCACGTGTTCTGTGGTACATTTCTGTGATATCTAATACTCAAAAAAGGGTTAAAAAATTGCTGCATTACATTTCTCAATCATACACTATTCCATGGTCTAGGGTAAGTTTCTGTGATATTATCTAATATTCCAGAAAGCGTTAAAACAATCGGCTGAATTACAGTTGTCATCCATACACTATTCCATGGTCTAGGGTAAATTTCCTGTCATCTATAAAACTGAAACACCAAGGTTACTTACCGGTAACTGGTTTTTCCGGAGCCCATGACGGCACACATGAGAGAGGGGAGCCGCCCAGCCAGGACAGGAAACCTTCTGAAATAAAAGGGCGGTACCTCTCCCTCGCTTCAGTTGGTTTAAAGAGCATGAGAGGCTCCCTTGGTTAGTACACATGGTAAAACTATCACCACATTTTATTAACTAAAAATACACCCAATGTAAGTGCACACCAAAGAAGTGATGGGGGGGGAATATACAGGTGCCGTCATGGGCTCCGGAAAAACCAGCTACCGGTAAGTAACCTTGGTGTTTTCCCGTCTCCCATGACGGCACACATGAGAGACTTTTGTAGAATGAAATACCTAAGGGAGGGACCACCGCTTGTAGCACCCTTCTACCAAAGGTTAGGTCAGTAGAGGAAGATAGATTTAGCCGGTAGTGCTTGAAAAAAGTAGAAGGTGAGGACCAAGTAGCGGCTTTACAGATTTGCTAGATCGATACCTCAGCCTTCTCTGCCCAGGAGGTAGCCACGGCTCTGGTGGAGTGAGCCTTGATGCCTTCAGGTACCGGAGCGCCGCTCGCCGAATAGCATAACATGATGGCCTCCCTGATCCATCTGGCAATGGTACTTTTGGCTACTCCATATCCTTTTCTACTACCCTGAAAGGCTACAAATAGGGCGTCCTCCTTCCTCCACTGACTGGTTACTGACATGTATTGAAGTATAGCTCTTCTTACATCTAACGTATGGAATCTTTGCTCCCCAAGGTTTCTAGGATTATTGCAGAATGATGGCAAGATAATCTCCTGAGTCCTATGGAACTTGAGTACCACCTTGGGGAGATAGGCCGGATCTGGTCTTAGAACCACTCTATCATCAAAAATTTGGGTATATAGGGAGCGTACCGATAGAGCCTGTAGGTTGCTTACTCTACGTGACGATGTTAGGGCTACCAGTAATACTGTCTTAAGTGTGAGGATTTTTGGTGATAGTTCCTGCAATGGCTCAAAGGGACCTGTGGTTAATGCATCTAAGACTAGATTTAGGTCCCAGGGTGGTATCTTGGGGATAATAACCGGACTAGCCCTGCCACAAGCTTTTATGAACCTGGAAATCCACCTATTAGATGCCAGATTGCAGTTATATGGGGCTCCTAGAGCCAAAACCTGGACTTTGAGGGTGCTAGTTGCTAACCCGAGTTGTAGCCCTGCCTGCAAGAATTCCAAGATGGGCCCCACCGGAGCTATATCTCCCAAAGGTTCTCCCAGGAAGTCTAGGAACTTTTTCCATGTTCTACCGTAAATTCTGGATGTGACAGGTTTCCTACTCTTCAACAGGGTGGAGATTGACCCTAGTGAGAACCCTTGGCGATTCAGTAATGCCCTCTCAAATTCCAGGCTGCCAGATGGAAGCCCTTCACTTGAGAGTGGATCACTGGTCCCTGGGTGAGCAGATCTGGAATTTCTGGTAAGATCCATGGATCTGTAAGTGACATATGCCTTAGAAGGGAGAACCAAGGCCTCCGTGGCCAAAATGGAGCTATGAGAACTATTCTCGCTTGATCTTCCCTGATTTTCCGGACTACTATCGGAATCATTGTCATCGGGGGGAATGCGTATGCCAGGGAGAACTTCCAGGGTATTTGTAAGGCATCTACAGCGACTGGATGTTCCCTTGGATTTAGTGAGCAGAATTTCTTGACTTTCCTGTTGCGTGCGGTGGCGAACAAGTCTATTTCTGGTTTGCCCCAGGCTTGAACTATTTGCTGAAAAACTTGGGGGTTTAGGGACCATTCCCCCTGTCTCAGGTGTCTGCGACTCAGGAAATCTGCTTGAATGTTCTCGACACCCCTTATGTGCAGTGCTGTGATGAATAACAGATGTTGTTCTGCTAACTGGAACAATAGATTTGATATCTCCATGAGTCCTCGCGACTTCGTTCCCCTCTGGTGATTGGTGTAGGCTACTACTGCACGATTGTCCGTCATTACTCGGGTATGGCGGCCTTGAAGCAAGGGTAGAAAATATCTCACGGCCTTTTCCACGGCCCACAGTCCCTTTGTATTTGAGCTGTAACTCCTTTCGTGCGAGGACCAAGTTTCTTGCACTGAACGATATTTCAGGTGTGCTCCCCAGCCTGTAGCACTTGCGTCTGTTGTAATGATGTCATTGACGGGTTTCTGTCACGGGACACCAGCTGTTAGACGCTTCTCCACAGTCCACCAGGCTACAGAGTCTCTCACGTCTGAAGAAAGACGTAGCTCCCCTTCTAAATGATCTTTTATTTGTTTTTTTGCTGACAGAATCTCCCACTGCAGCTGTCTTAGGTGGAACTGTGCCCACTCTACTGCGGGTATGCACAATGTTAATGAGCCTAAGAGGGACATTGCATCTCTCAGTGTCATAGCTGGTTGTTGAATTGCTGAAAGGGCTAGGCTTTTTATCTTGGCCACTTTGTTCTCCGGTAGCAGGCAGAGCTGTCGTTCGGAGTTTAGTATTAACCCTAGGAAGGACTGCACTTTTACCGGTGTTAATTTTGATTTGGGAATGTTCACTATCCATCCCAGCTCCGTCAGTGTAGATGTGACATCTTCTACTTGCTGAAGGCAGTGGTCCTCCGACCTCCCTACTACCAGCAGATCGTCCAGGTATGGGACAATCATTATATCCCTGGTGCGAAGATATGACATCACTTCTGCCATTATCTTGGTGAAGACTCTGGGAGCTGTAGACAGGCCGAAGGGTAGGGCTGTATACTGATAATGTCTGATCTGACCCTGGACCTCGAGTGCTACCCTCAGGTAGTTCTGGTACTCCTGATGGATTGGGATATGATAGTACGCTTCTTTTAGGTCTATGACTGCCATGAAGCAGTGCTGGAACAGGATTTTTATTAGCCATATTGATTGACTCCATCTTGAAGGAGCAATTGTCTACCCACTGATTGAGTCTCTTTAGATTGGTTATGGTTCTTAGAGAACCATCTGGCTTTTGTATCAAGAAGAGGGGGAATAAAACCCTCTTCCTTCCTCCTGAATTGGGACTTTCTGCAGTACTTTTTTCCCTATCAGACTTAAGACCTCCGTCTCCAGGGCCCGTTGTTGATCCTGGGACCTCCTTTGGGGTGTTATAATAAAGGACTCCTTGGGTGGACGGATGAATTTTATTTTTAATCCGTCTTTGATTATATTTAATACCCAAGTACTGGGGGAAATATTTGTCCAGGCAGAAAGGAAGAGAGAAAGTCTCCCCCTACTTGTGACCTGATGTCATTGGGGAGACTTTTTGGAGGATGTGGAGGGTCCCTTGAACATGTAGCCCAATCCTCTTTTTTCTCTAAAGTCCCAATTTTTCCTATCTCTTGGAGGACGAGCTCGGTTAAACCTTCTCCTCCGAAAGGGCTGGTTCCTGGATTCTCCGGGAAATCGAGGAAAGGTCTTCTTTTTGTCCCCCGCATATTCTAAAATTTCCTCTAGTTTTTTGCCAAAGAGAAGTTTACCATCACATGGAATGGAACACAGCCTATGTTTTGATGGTAAATCTCCTGGACATCCTTTAAGCCATAAGGCTCGTCTTGCCTCATTGGATAAGCCGGCTGCTCTGGCTGTTAGTCTTGCCAAATCCGCCGAGGCGTCCGCTAGAAAGGCTGCTGCTCCATGTATTAGTGACATATCTTTTACGATCTCACCCCTTGGGACTTTGTCTATTATTTGCTCTTCTAGCTGCTGTAGCCAGATCATGAGGGCACGGGCAGTACAGGTGCTGGCTACTGCTGGTTTTAAACCTCCTGCCGACACTTCCCAGATGTGTTTCAGGAAGCTATCTGCTTTTTTGTTGAGCGGATCTTTTAACATGCCCGAGTCCTCTAGTGGCAGAGAAGACTTTTTAGTTGATTTTGCCACAGCGGCATCAATTTTTGGGATTTTTTCCCAATTTTCAGTGTCCTTCTCCTCAAATGGGTACCTCATCTTTGATGTAGAGGGTAAAGAACCTGACTTTTCTGGCCTCTTCCACTCTTTGTCAATTAACGATTTTATTTTGTTTTGACTGGGAAGGTGCGTTTCCTTTTTTCCTCCAACCCTCCAAACATAATGTCCTCTAGTGACCTATGTGTCTTTTCTTCCTTAAGGCCCATTGTAGATCTGACCGCTTTCACTAGTCTTTCTATATCTTCTGTTGGGAAGCATGGCCGACCCCCTATATCGCTATCTGAGGAGGAATCTGAAGGTTGAGGGGTAGATGATGCTGCGGAGGGAGTTTGGGATCTTTCCTGACTTCTCTGTTCTAGGGAGGTCTCTGAATCAGAGTCCCTTTTATGGCTTCTTTTCCCTGTTTTTTTAAGGGTTGCCTTTAAGGCGCCTTTGACCTCCTCCTGTATCATAGCCTTAAGGCCAGCGACCAAGTGCGGGGTTTCATCCCGTATGGTCTTGATAATACAATCGGCACAGAGATCTTTTTTCCACTGAGTTGCCAGGGGATTTTTGCATGTAGCACATTCCCTGTTCTTTGTTTTGCCGCTAGACTTCTTCCCCTAGTGATAAAGCAGAAAATATAGACCCTGTGACAACAGGCGACGAAGATCACTCACCACCTCTGACCATTACGGGTACCGGTTTCAGAGGCTGGACAGATGCACGTGTGGCGTCCCTCCTGGACGTCAAAGGTTCCTGCCGGTCAGAGCGACTACCGCCCTTACCACTGGAGCGACTCCTGGTATGCTGGCGGGCTGGCAGGGCATCTGATGAGAGTTCCTGCAGAAAGCGATGCTGCTGCTCCTGCTGCTGCCACCTCCGGTGCCCCTGTGACTTCCTCCCCCTCCCCTCCTCGCCGCCGGAATAGGGTTTCATTGGCAGCGTTTTTTCCACCTGGGCGCTGCCATCTTGGATCCGGCGCCGCCCTTTGACGTCACACGGGCACGCCCATACCCAGCGTGCCTTGCTTGTGACGTCTGGCCCACGTGACCAGGAACCGGCGCCCAGGCTTGTAAGGAGGGGAGGAGGAGCGGCGCGGCCGCTATGGAGAAGTCCCTGGACCCTGAGCCCCGGAGGACCCGCGGACGGCGCTTCCAGCCCCTGATGTCCGGCGCACAGGCACTGCCCGTTCTTTCACGCCAGCACAGAGTGGGTGAGTGAACCGCCGTGTTCAGCGCAAGGTCCCTGTCAGGACAGGAAACCCAACTGAAGCGAGGGAGAGGTACCGCCCTTTTATTTCAGAAGGTTTCCTGTCCTGGCTGGGCGGATCCCCTCTCTCATGTGTGCCGTCATGGGAGACGGGAAAAAAAGTGTTACAACTTTTTGTAGGGTTACATTTCTCAGACATACAGTATTACATGGTCTGGGGTACATTTCTGTGATTTATAACTAGAGATGGGTGAACCCAAACAGTAAAGTTCAGCGTCCGTACCGAACACCGAACACGGACTTCACAAGTTTGCAGGTTTGGCTGCCAGAACACCGGGTGTTTGCTGCACTGTCATTTGCATGACAGTGCGGCAAAACCAGCTTCTGATCGGCGGTGAAATCATCCCCACCGGTCTGACAGCCGCGGTTCCCATGCTGTCAGATAACATCGTGAGCTCTCAGCTGTGATCGGAGGTATAAAGTTTACCTCAGGTCGCTGGTGTCAGCTGATTTGACTACAGCTCCCATCATTAGACAACTGCTGCCACTAATAATAGTGAGAGCAGGAGCTGCGGATGGGAGTATTCATCAGCCGCTCCTGCTCTGTAAATAAATAATTTAAAAACAAAATGGCGTGGGTTCCCCTGTATTTTTGATAACCAGCCAGGCGAAACTCACAGCGGGGGCTGCAACCCTCAGCTGTCAGCTTCAACAAGGCTGGTCATCAAGAATAGAGTGGTCCCCACAATGTTTTTTTTAATTATTTAAATAAATAATTTAAAAAACTGGCAAAGGGTCCTCCCATTTTTGACAACCAGCCTTGCTAAATCAGACAGCTGGGAGCTGGTAATCTCAGGCTTGGTAAGGGGCCATGGATATTGGCCCCCCCAGCCTAAAAATAGCAGCCCGCAGCTGCACAGAAAAGGCACGTCTATTAGATGCGCCAATTCTGGCACTTTGCCCAACTCTTCCCACTGGCCCTGGAGCGGTGGCAAGTGGGATTCATATTTG
Source organism: Oophaga sylvatica (assembly GCA_033576555.1). Classification (NCBI taxonomy): domain Eukaryota; kingdom Metazoa; phylum Chordata; class Amphibia; order Anura; family Dendrobatidae; genus Oophaga; species Oophaga sylvatica. The sequence continues at coordinate 425,622,080 of JARQOD010000005.1, forward strand.
TGCGGTTGATGTCACCTGTTTTGTCAAGTGACATTAAGCCCACGGGATAGTAATGGATAGGTGTCTATTAGGCACCTATCCATTACTAATCTAATAGTTATATGGTAAATCGAGACAGAGCAAGTATAAAGTCTTTTGTTAGAAATAAAACAAAACACAGTTTTCCATTTTTATTTCAAAATAACAAACACAGTTTTACTCACCTAATGCCTAATTCCACTAAAGCCCTCGTTCTCCTGTAATAAAACAAAAATAAAAAAACAATATCCCTCACTTTTCCGTCATTCTGTCCCATGCATTAATCCATGTCTGGGGGGTTAATAGTTTTCAACCTGGATGGTGCCAAGATGCAACTGTCCAGGCTGAGAACCACTGGTGACTGAGTTGCTGCAAGCGCAAATTCACTGAGGTGCGTTCCCTGCCGGGCTGAACTGCTGTGACCTCGGTGAGATCCCAACTGGCATCGTGAGAAAACATTTAAATAATTAAAAAAAATATCATGGGGACTAGTGATGAGTGAACGTGCTCGCCACTACTCGTTTGTTATGTTTAGGTAGCTGAGGAGGCAGGAGCAAAAAAACGCATAGGTAGCCTAACACCAGAGAGGTTGGAAACTAATAGGTTGCAGACCCCTAAACTAACCGCACAACTAGAAGCAGCCGTGGGACGTTCCTACAGTGCCCTAGACACCTTGTCACAGCCGGAGAGATAGCTATCCCTGAAGATGGAAAAAGGAAAGCTAACTGCCCCGGAGTAGACCCCAAAAGAATAGGAAGCCCCCAGACATATAATGGCGGTTGGACAAGATGAAAATACGAACACAGACGGAAAATAGATTGAGCAAACGTTGGGGCCCAAAACTGGCTAGATAGGACAGCACAGGAGAGAATACTGTCTGCAACCCAGAAAAACCCTAGGAAAAACTCCAACACTTCTGAATCCAAAAATACTGAGACCACACGGTCTCGACCACCTATATCAGATCTCTGGTGTGGACACACAGCAGCCCAGCAGCAAAATATCACAAGAACTGAGCAAATGAACAAATACAAAAAACGAACGGAGACCAGCCAAAGCCCCCCAAAGGGGACCCGGCTGAAGACAAAAAGCAATGCAGCAAAAAGCAAGGAATTCAAACCACAAAAAAAAAAACTGAAAGAGACTTATCTAAATGCAAGCAGGAGACAGCAGAAAAGCAAGCTGAATTCCAACCTAGACCAGGAAAAATAATTGATTACCGGCGAGGATCATGGGAGGTCAGCTCACTTATATCAGGCCAGTCAGTATCACCTGACAACCACTCGTCAGCTGCAGGTGTAGGACTCTTGGTGTTCAACATAGGTTCAATACCCTCAGCAACCACCAGAGGGAGCTTCAGCTCCGAAGTCATCTCCAATACGTTCACAACACTCGTTACTCGCCCGAGTATCACGGTACTCGGCGAGCACCGAGCATTTCCGCGATTGCTCGTCGGGAACTCGGGTTTCCACCCAGCTTTTTTGGTGGACTTTACAGACCCAATCACGATGCAGGGATTGTCTGCCAGGCAATGAAACTCCGCAGCCATCTTTGTTGTGGTCGTGCAGTGATTGTCTGGCTGCACAGCATCATCAGGGGTATAAGAGACCGGACGCCACACTGCTCGCCGCATTCAGCTCCGGATTGAGATAGTGTAGGGAGAGCAGCTGCCGAGATAGGGTCAGATTTGTGGATTTCTTAGTCAGTGTGGGGTCTACCATCCAAAACTACTCAAATCCAGCTAAACCAACAGTCCTCTAAGTACTAATTCCGGAATATATAGGTTCCAGTGTAAGGTAGGCAGGGTAGTGTACGTCGCTCTATACACATCAGTGCAAGGTTGGCAGGCACTGTATGTGTGTATATAGATCATTGCATACATCAAGAGGGTCCATTCCCTTCCTGTGTTCTGGTGCTGCTGCTGCTGCTGCTACCTATATGATATATTGGCCATATATAGCTAGCCCCAGGTGTAATTGGAATACAGGCCATACATTTTTGGTGTGGTATCTCAGTGCCAGCTCATATCTGTGCGTGCTCAAAGTTTGCTCAGTTTACGTTGGTTTCCTTTTTTTGTCCTGGGTGTCACTGTACTTATATACAGCAGTATTTACTCCCCAGAAAAAGAAAAAATCCACACATTTGTCGTAGTGGTATCGCCGTGCCAGCTGATATCTGTATGTGCTCAAAGTTTGGCCAGTGTAGGCCAGTTTTCCTTTTTTTTGTCATTGGTGTCACAGTCCTGATATACAGCAGTATTTAGCAAAAAAATAAAAAAATACAGGCCACACATTTGTCGTACTGGTATCTCCGTTACAGCTCATATCTGTGTGTGTTCAAAGTTTGGCCAGTTTACGACAGTTTTCTTTTTTTTTGTCCTGGGTCTTACTGTACTGATATACTGCACTAATTAGCCCAAAAATATATAAAAAAAAATGGCACATTTGTCGTAGTGGTATCTCCGTGGCAGCTCATATCTGTGTGTGCTCAAAGTTTGGGCAGTTTACGTCAGTTTTCTTTTTTTTGTCCTGGGTGTCACTGTACTTATATACAACTGTATTTCACACACAAAAAAAAATACAGGCCACACATTTGTCGTAGTGGTATCGCCATGCCAGCTCATATCTGTGCGTGCTGAAAGTTTGGCCAGTTTAGGCCGGTTTTCCTTTTTTTGTCCTGGGTGTCACAGTCCTGATATACATCATAGTTAGCCCAAAAATAAAAAAAAATACAGGGCACACATTTGTCATAGTGGTATCGCTGTGCCAGCTCATATCTTTGTGTGCTCAAAGTTTGGCCAGTTTACGGCGGTTTTCTTTTTTGTGTCCTGGGTGAAACTGAACTTATATACAGCACTATTTAGCCCTCCCCCCAAAAAAAAACATTTGTCATAGTGTTACCTCTGTGCCAGATCATATCTGTGCGTGCTCAAAGTTTGGCCAGTTTAGGCCAAAACATTGTATTTTTTTTCACAGTCTGTTAACGTAATTATTAAATCTGATAAGGTCAAAAACATTTTTTGCCTAAAGTCCAGATAGGTAAAAGTGTGGTTTTCAAGCACACATATCACATACAAGTTGACTCCCAAATCACCCTTTTGTAGTGAATGTGTATAATATTCTATTCTATTTACAATCGGCAAGGCGCGTGGCAAAGGACGGGGAAGTGGACGTGATGGTGCAGGCCAAGGCCATGGGCAAGCTGAAATTGGCCCACCGAAAACACCCACATCTTCTCGCTGGCCCTTAGTGTCCGAAGTCCTAGAGGACTGTTGCATAACAGCAGTATTGAAGCCCGAGCAGTGTGAAAAGGTTGTTAGTTGGATAGCGGATAATACTTCCAGTTACTTATCCACCACCACCAGCACCCTGTTTTCAACTCGGTCAAGTCACAGTAGCCGTGAATCTGGACCGCATATTCCTTACCCTGATCCTCCTTCCTCCCACCATGCTGAGTGCCCTGAGACAACTGATCCAACACTCGGACACTCTGAAGAGCTGTTCAGTTTTCCATTTGGAGATTCGTGCCTCTCGCCCGCTCCACTAGAAGCAGGGCAAGATGATATTCCAAGTAGCGATGCACAAATCTTTGAGCAGCCACGGTCACTAGAGGTGAACGATGATGAGACACAATTGCTAGAAAGTCAGGAAGAGGACCAGGGCGGGGAAGTGTAAGATGAGGTGGTGGATCATGTAGTAACAGACCAAACCTGGCAGGAGGACATGCAGAGTGAGGACAGCAGCACACAGGGGGAGGTAGGTGTTGCACCACTTCAGGCAGGAAGAAGCAGTGTGGTGGCAGCAGACAGAAGGTGGGCAACCGTACCCCGTAACATCAACTTGATGGAAGTTGCCAGTCCAACTGTTAGGTCTTCCCGAGTGGTTATTTTTTTAAAGACTCTGCCGATAAACCAAATCAGGCCATTTGCAACACCTGTCATGCCAGCATGATCAGGCACATGGCAGCAAAGCACCCAACTTTGTGGGCCCAACCCCAGGTTCCAGGAACAGTGTCTGCGGGTGACACCACTGCTTCTTCCACTGTTGTGCATGCAAGCCAATCCCCTGTCCACGGTGCATGTGAAGATGCCTCCTGCCCTGCACCTGCCGTTGCCCACAGTCAAATAGTACTATCTTCAAGCACGTCCACGTCCTTGACCCAGCACAGCCTTCAGTTGTCCATACCCCAGTCATTGATACGTAAGCGGAAATACGCAGGCAACGCCCACAGGCCACAGTACTCAATTCTCATATTTCTCATCTGCTTGCGGTCGAAATGTTGCCATTTCAGCTTGTGGAGATGGAAGCTTTCCTCAGCCTGATGGTGGAGGCCGTCCCAAGGTACTCTGTCCCCAGCCACCACTATTTCTCCCCCTGTGCAGTCCCAGCATTACACAAGCATGTGTCCCACAACATTACCCGTGCCCTCAACAATGCAGTTACTGGTAAAGTACACCTAACCACGGACATGTGGACAAGTGCTTGTGGCCAGGGACGGTACATCTCATTGACGACACACTGGGTTAACATAGTGGAAGCCAGGACCCAGTCAGACCTTAGGATGGAACACGTCCTCCCGACGCCAAGGATTACGGGCCTTACGTCAATCAGGGTTGCCCCCACTGTGTACAGCTCCTGCACCTCCTCCTCTTCAGCCTCCATGTCAGAAATGAGCACATCAGTCACAAGCTGGAAGCATTGCAGCACTGCCAAAGCAAAGCGGCAACAGGCTGTGCAGAAGCTAATTTGCTTATGTGACAAACTGCACAATGCTGAAGAATCGTTGACAGCTCTGAAAGAGCAGGCAGATGTGTGGCTGAAATTGCAAAATCTCCAGCCAGGCATGGTTGTGTGTGACAATGGCATGATCCTGGTGGCGGCTTTGAGGCAAGGCGAACTGACACACGTACCATGCCTGGCCCATATGCTGAACATCGTTGTTCAACATTTTCTAACAAGCTATCCGGAGCTGCTGGATTTGCTGGTTAAAGTAAGCCGCCTGTGTGCACATTTTAGAAAGTCAGCTACAGCTTCAGCTGCCCTTGCTGTGCTTCAGCAGCGACTGCAGATTCCGGCTCACCGACTGGTGTGTGATGTCCCCACCCGTTGGAACTCTACACTGCATATGTTAGAAAGGATTTGTGAGCAGAAGCGGGCAGTTGTTGAATACCAGCATCAACAAGGCAGTCGTTTGTCAGGTTTGACTCCACACATAAGACCTCAGGAGTGAAAATGGATGTCAGACATATGTAGCATCCTCCAAAACTTTGAGGAGTCCACCAAGATGGTGAGCGGTGATGATGACATAATTAGAGTCACCATACCGCTCATCTGTATCCTGAAAAGCTCTCTGCTCACAATGAAAGAGGAGGCATTGCAGGCGGAGCATGAGGACATGGATCAAGGAACCTTACAGGGTGATTACACACAACCCAGCCTCGTGTCATCCCAACATGGATTGGTTGACAATGAGGAAGAGGAGGAGGAATAACAGGAGCTACTTTCATGCGCTATAGACGGGACTACAACCACAAGTGTCATACCATCTGTTCAGCGTGGATGGCCTGAGGACAGGGAAGAAGAGGAGGAGGACACCTTGGTCAGTTGTCCTGTTGGTGAGGACACGGAAGTCTTGCCTGTTACCAGTCTGGGACACATGGCTGACTTTATGTTGCGCTGCCTTTCCCGTGACCCTCGTATTGTAAAAATATTGGGTACTAGTCATTACTGGCTAGTGACACTTTTAGACCCACGGTACAAGGATAACTTTCAATCTCTTGGTCCAGAGGCAGACAGGTGTACCAAAATGGTGCAGTACCATATGGCCATTGTTGCTGAATTATTAAAAAATTCCCATTGCAAAATGCTGGCGGCAGAGATAACAGTTCATTGGCCAACCAAGCAGGACAGGCGAGACAGACACAAGTCCACTCCAGCAGAGGCAGGGAAACACTGGCAAAGTTCTAGGGCAGCTTTCTAAGACCCTCCCATCATCAATTTACTGAGGCGCGGGGTAATCTCACAAGGAATGCAATGTTCTCTAAGATGCTGAGGGAGTACCTTGTTGACCGTACCAACGTCCTCCATGATTCCTCTGTGCCTTTTAATTATTGGGTATCCAAGCTGGACATGTGGCATGAGCTGGCTCTCTACACCTTTGAGGTCCTGGCCTGCCCTGCCGCTAGCGTTTTGTCCGAGCAGGCTTTTATTGGTACTGGTGGCATTATCACTAGTGTTGAGCATTCCGTTACCGCAAGTATCGGGTATCGGCCGATATTCGCGTTATCGGAATTCCAATACTTAATTCCGATACTTTTTCAATATCGTATACCGGAATCGGAAGTTCCCATAATTCTTTGAGAGGCAATGTGATGTTAGTCAGCCAATGATGAATCTTATGAAGTGTGGGCACATCCTGTAATGCTGCGGTTATCTTAACTAATGGCATGGCTGTGATTGGCTGCTGAAATGATGTCAGAATGCACTATAAAAGGCGCCGCAGCCATTTTAGCGTCACTGTGCTGTGAACTCAGTTAGGGACAGAACGCTACTCTGCTCACTCTGAGGGACAGTTAGATATTGCGATTTTGTTTACTACTGTGCTTGAGGCAGGCTAGTTTACCAACCGCTGTGTAAAGCTTCATTTTGCCAGTGTTGTTTTAACAGCTCTGTGCAAGGTGTGTGTGTGACAGTGCAGGTGACGCTGCAGTTTGCTCTGCATCCAAGCGTGTGTCACTGCCTCATCCTTCACATTTTTCTGTAATTGGTGCTGCTCCATTTTAGTGGAAAAAAATCAATCTATTAGTGTGACGCGCTTCCATCCGTATACAATACATTGGTTGCAAACACTATAGAAGTAGACAAAGGGGCCTTTAACAGCTACTGAACAGTTGTGTTTCAGTGTTCACTGTAGTCTGTGAGCTTTTCATTTTTTGAGTGCAGATTACGCTCCAGTTTGTTCTCACCGCTGTTGTAGTCATCTGACGTGTCACTGACCTATCCTTTAATTTATTTTAATTGGTGCTGCTCCATTTTTATGAAAAAAATCAATCTATTAGTGTGACGTGCTTCCATCCGTATACAATACATTGGTTGCAAACACTATAGAAGTACAAAAGGGCCTTTAACAGCTACTGAACAGTTGTCTGCAGTGTTTACTGTAGTCTGTGAGCTTTTAATTTTGTGAGTGCAGATTACGCTCCAGTTTGTTCTTCAACCACTGCCGGTTGTAGTCTGCTGAGCGTGTGTCACTGCCTCATCCTTCACATTTTTCTGTAATTGGTGTTGCTCCATTTTAGTGGAAAAAAATCTAATCTATTAGTGTGACGCGCTTCCATCCGTATACAATACATTGGTTGCAAACACTATAGAAGTAGACAAAGGGGCCTTTAACAGCTACTGAACAGTTGTGTTTCAGTGTTCACTGTAGTCTGTGAGCTTTTCATTTTTTGAGTGCAGATTACGCTCCAGTTTGTTCTTCAACCACTGCCGGTTGTAGTCTGCTGAGCGTGTGTCACTGCCTCATCCTTCACATTTTTCTCTAATTGGTGCTGCTCCATTTTAGTGGAAAAAAATCTAATCTATTAGTGTGACGCGCTTCCATCCGTATACAATACATTGGTTGCAAACACTATAGAAGTAGACAAAGGGGCCTTTAACAGCTACTGAACAGTTGTGTTTCAGTGTTCACTGTAGTCTGTGAGCTTTTCATTTTTTGAGTGCAGATTACGCTCCAGTTTTTCTTCAACCACTGCCGGTTGTAGTCTGCTGAGCGTGTGTCACTGCCTCATCCTTCACATTTTTCTCTAATTGGTGCTGCTCCATTTTAGTGGAAAAAAATCTAATCTATTAGTGTGACGCGCTTCCATCCGTATACAATACATTGGTTGCAAACACTATAGAAGTAGACAAAGGGGCCTTTAACAGCTACTGAACAGTTGTGTTTCAGTGTTCACTGTAGTCTGTGAGCTTTTCATTTTTTGAGTGCAGATTACGCTCCAGTTTGTTCTTCAACCACTGCCGGTTGTAGTCTGCTGAGCGTGTGTCACTGCCTCATCCTTCACATTTTTCTCTAATTGGTGCTGCTCCATTTTAGTGGAAAAAAATCTAATCTATTAGTGTGACGCGCTTCCATCCGTATACAATACATTGGTTGCAAACACTATAGAAGTAGACAAAGGGGCCTTTAACAGCTACTGAACAGTTGTGTTTCAGTGTTCACTGTAGTCTGTGAGCTTTTCATTTTTTGAGTGCAGATTACGCTCCAGTTTGTTCTTCAACCACTGCCGGTTGTAGTCTGCTGAGCGTGTGTCACTGCCTCATCCTTCACATTTTTCTCTAATTGGTGCTGCTCCATTTTAGTGGAAAAAAATCTAATCTATTAGTGTGACGCGCTTCCATCCGTATACAATACATTGGTTGCAAACACTATAGAAGTACACAAAGGGGCCTTTAACAGCTACTGAACAGTTGTGTTTCAGTGTTCACTGTAGTCTGTGAGCTTTTCATTTTGTGAGTGCAGATTACGCTCCAGTTTGTTCTTCAACCACTGCCGGTTGTAGTCTGCTGAGCGTGTGTCACTGCCTCATCCTTCACATTTTTCTCTAATTGGTGCTGCTCCATTTTAGTGGAAAAAAATCTAATCTATTAGTGTGACGCGCTTCCATCCGTATACAATACATTGGTTGCAAACACTATAGAAGTACACAAAGGGGCCTTTAACAGCTACTGAACAGTTGTGTTTCAGTGTTCACTGTAGTCTGTGAGCTTTTCATTTTTGTGAGTGCAGATTACGCTCCAGTTTGTTCTTCAACCACTGCCGGTTGTAGTCTGCTGAGCGTGTTGTCACTGCCTCATCCTTCACATTTTTCTCTAATTGGTGCTGCTCCATTTTAGTGGAAAAAAATCTAATCTATTAGTGTGACGCGCTTCCATCCGTATACAATACATTGGTTGCAAACACTATAAGTAGACAAGGGCCTTAACAGCTACTGAACAGTTGTGTTTCAGTGTTCACTGTAGTCTGTGAGCTTTTCATTTGTGAGGCAGATTACGCTCAGTTTGTTCTCAACATGCGTTGTAGTCTGCTGAGCGTGTGTCACTGCCTCATCCTCACATTTTCTCTAATGTGGCCATTTAGTGGAAAAAAATCTAATATGTGTGACGCGCTTCCCTCGTTAAATACATTGGTTGCAAACACTATAGAAGTACACAAAGGGCCTTTCACGATACTGAACAGTTGTTGCAGGTTCCTGTAGTCTGTAGGATACCCACTTAGGCCTAACTTTTGACTTTATCATCACCAAGAGAAGAAGTCAGTGAGTAAGGCACGTGGTCGTGGTCGAGGCCGTGGATTTGCAGCAGGGAGAGGACGTGGGGATTCTGTGGCTGCTGCCGCACCCAGTGACACAGCATCCACCAGTTTTCCCCGTGAGCGTTCCTTTATGCGCACTTTTGTAGGAGCTCAGCGTACCCCCCTGCTGCGTGAAGAACAAATTGAAGCCGTTGTTGGTTGGATGGCAGCCAATGCATCGACTTCAATAGCTTCCACCTCCTCTCAGGACCACAGCACTGTTGAACAACCATCAGTCTCTTCACCGCCTGCCAAATTGCCCAGGCAGTCAGAGAGCTCTGTACAGGAGCCAGCTGAGTCTCTGCTTCTGTTCTCAGAATCTGTTGGCTTGCAAACAGGGGCCCAGCCAAGCAGCATTCTGGAATGTGAAGAAGAGGCAGTATGCAGTGATGCGCAACAGCTGTGTCTCTCTGAATCTGAAGAGGCGGGTGAGCCAGTGCCGATGGTCAGCACACCGCAGAACGCATCTGATGATGATGAGACTCAGTTGCCAGTTTCTGTTGAGCATGGTGCTGGCCAGACCACCCAACAACAGCAGGTGTTGGAAGAGGGTAGTGGTGGAGATGATGAGGTCCAAGACCCAACATGGCGTGAGGAACAGGAAGGTGGTGGGAGCAGCTCTGAGGAAGAGATTGCCCCAACGGTCCAAACAGTAGGGAGAGGTAGGCTGCAGACTCGCTTGCCTGTAGCCTCCAGTTTGGCACCCGTTCGGAGCAGTTCTCTTCCAACAGCCAAACCGGGCGCTCCCAGGACTTGCTCTGCGTGGTCCTTTTTTGATACAGTTGCAGATGATATTTGCTATGTCAAATGCAAGCTGTGTAATCAAAAAATTAAAAGAGGTAAAAGTGTCAGTAACCTTAATACAACAAATATGTGGAAACATGTGCGGTCAAAGCACTTTGTTGAGTTACAAAGACACACTGGAGATGTAGGCCAACCTACAGCAGCACCTACATCTTCAGCTCGTGTTGGAGCCTCTTCCTCCAGTTCACACACAGCTGGTTCGGCTTCCTCACAGGATCGCCATGGAAGAACCTCTGTCACTGTTGTCCAGAGACACAGTGTTATTCCACCCACAGCTGCAAGTTCCCTGTCATCCTCACACACCCAGGCCACAAAACAGCCATCGGTAGCACAGGCATGGGATAAAAGACGGCCATACTCGGCAAACCATCCACGAGCACAGGCTCTGAATGCTGGCATTGCAAAACTCCTGTCCCTTGAAATGCTGTCATTCAGGCTGGTGGAGACTGACAGTTTCCGTGAATTAATGGCATTGGCAGTCCCACAATACAATGTGCCCAGCCGATTTTATTTCAGCAGGCAAGCCGTCCCTGGTCTGCAAAAGCATGTTGAGGCAAAAATTAAACATGCGCTACTAAACGCCGTCAGTAGCAAGGTCCACCTGACCACCGATGCGTGGACCAGTACCCATGGCCAGGGACGATACCTTTCACTCACTGCCCATTGGGTGAATGTTGTGGAGCCGGGTACACATCTTGCGAGTGGCGCTGTACGTGTTCTGCCAACTCCAAGGATTGCCGGAATAAAGTCTGTCCACATTGACTCCTCCTCCTACTCCAGTTCCTCAGAATCATCGCTGCAGGAGCCGTCACGGTCTACCTCCACATGGACCCGTGGACGCTTACCTGATGCGACCGATATGAGCACAGCCGTGGCCAAACGGCAACAGGCCGTTCTGAAATTAATTCCCATGGGGAATCGAAGCCACACAGCGCAGGAGGTCTGGAATGCCATCAAGCAGGAGAGCGACGTGTGGTTTTTGCCAGCGAATCTCCAGCCAGGCTTGGTAGTGTGTGACAATGGCCGAAATCTGGTGGCAGCTCTGGGCCTTGGCAAACTCACTCACATACCATGTCTGGCACATGTGCTCAACTTGGTCGTGCAGAGTTTTTTGAGGGACTATCCGGATCTTGATGCACTGCTGCACAAGGTCCGCCTAGAGTGCGCTCACTTGCGACGTTCCAGCATGGCCAGATCGCGCATTGCAGCTCTGCAACGCAGATTGCGCCTTCCTGAACATCGCATCATATGTGACGTATCCACCAGGTGGAATTCAACGTTACATATGTTGGAGCGGTTGTGTGAGCAGCAGCCAGCAGTTATGGAGTATCAGCTGCATCAGGCGCAATCAACACGCAATTTGCGCCGTCCACACTTCACCATTAATGAGTGGGCCACTATGAAGGACATGTGCCACGTTTTGCGTGCGTTTGATGAGTCAACGCGGATGGCGAGTGCAGATGATGCACTAGTCAGCCTGACTGTCCCCTTATCTGCCTGCTTCAAAAAACACTGCAAGCAATAAGGGATGAGGTTTTGGAAGAGGTGGAGGATGAGGAGTCACAAATTCCATCACCTTCTGGAAAGTCAGCGCAACGTGGTTCCTCACAAAGGGCTGGGCAGGGCTCACTTTGTGAGGAGGATGAGGAGGAGGAGTCAATGGAGGAGGAAGACATCGCTCCAGAGGGAGGTACACAACGCTCTAGTCAGTATGTAGAGCGAGGGTGGGGTGATGCAGAGCAGGCAGAGATAACGCCTCTTGCAGAGGACAGCGTTTCTTTGCCAGTTGGGAGTCTGCAGCACATGGTTGATTTCATGCTGCAGTGCCTAAGAAACGACCGCCGCATCGCCCACATTCTCACGACGTCTGATTATTGGGTGTACACCCTCCTAGACCCTCGCTACCGGGACAACGTCAAAAGCCTCATCACACCGTTGAACCGGGAGCGTAAAATGCGGGAGTACCAAGACACACTGGTGCAATCCCTAATGTTCTACCTTACTGCCGAGAGCACTGCTGCTGCTACTGCTTTACAAAGCAGCTCTGTGCGTCGAGGCAGTGTAGAGAGCTCTGCAACAAGAGGGAGCACACGCAGTGCCTCTGCACAGGGAAAGACCAGTATGTTAAAAATGTGGCAAAGTTTTGTGGCAGCGCCACAAATGTCTACACCATCCGAGAGGGCTCCAGTCAGCGGGAGGCAACGTATCCGTCAGATGGTGACAGACTACTTGGCTTTGCCTCTCAGTGTACTCCCAGATGGCTCTTCCCCATTCAAGTTTTGGGTCTCTAAGCTGGATACATGGCCAGAGCTTAGCCAGTATGCATTGGAGGTGCTGGCTTGCCCTGCTGCCAGTGTATTATCGGAGCGCGTCTTTAGTGCTGCAGGTGGTGTACTAACAGACCGTCGCATGCGACTATCCTCCGATAATGTAGACCGGCTTACTTTTCTGAAAATGAACAAGGCATGGATCTCGCCAGAATTTGTCTGTCCGTTTTCAGATTAAATAACTGGTTCGCAACGTTATCCATGTCTCCTGTTATGTTCATCTTTCTACCACCTGAACTCTACTCCCTGGGCTCCAACACTGCCAGTTGCTGCTCAGAAGTGTCGTGTCCACAGAACAAAACACAAGCTCTACTGTTAGTGGGGTTCAGTAACGCCAGCTGTTCCCCTGCTGTGTGAACGGCAAGAAGTCTCCTGTTCCCGACACATGGACAGAAAAACACATGACCAACATGCTCCAAATAGGGAAGAGCCGTCACCCTGCTTGTTATGCTGAAAACATGAAATTGTGAAGTTTTGCAGGCCTAGAATGATAAATTTTTATGACAAATATGGACAAATAATAATTTGTCATCACAGCGCATATCTGCACATGTCTATTAGAAATGGTAACAAAAAATAAAACATAGTCTACTCTTCACATTTTGAAATTAATGCATAAAAGTACATTTCAGACTTATGAATTAATGCTTTTTAAGGAACTTTATCTGTACCTGTAAGATAATGCAGTCAATGGATGTACGAATCATTAAATCCTCATCATCATCATCACGAGTTTTATTTATGACAGACATTATAAAATACACATACTGATGCCAACTGTAACTTCAAACACCATATATGAAATGGCCAGCATGTAAACATGGTAATAATGTCCAATAATAAATTATTACATCTAGAAAGTGCATCATGCATACTGACAATAGGTAGTTATACCTGCAAGTGCTGTTGAAACAACCACAAGAGATATAAATTAATACTGGTATATAGGTATCACAGTGCATAGTTACTCATGGACAATGTTGATGTAATACTGTATCTCAATTAAGTCAGCGTCAACCATTAGGCTTGTTAGTCTTGTACATTGTTAAAGAGGGAACGTAATTTTTTTGTTTGTCATAGGTGGAGTATTACACATTAAATTATTACTGCTGTATTTTTTTTTGCGTCCCTAGTGCGCAATAACGCAGCCTAACCTCACATTTGATAGTCAGCTAATTGCCACACGCTACCCTACCCTACGCGTGACAGTAGGAAGGTAGTGTTGACGGATAAAGCTTTGCGCAACCAGACATTCTTTTACCCTCTTCAACACTCTACAAGCAAAAAATGCATGATTTCAGCCGCAGACTTTATTGACGTACAGTATAACATCGGCATTACCCATCAGAGGCTGTCCACTGTCTGATACAGACATAGAATATACCTTTGCTATCCGTAGCCTTTGTTTCACCTACACTTGCAGGCACACACTTAAATTGTGACAAACAATGCCTAATGTTTTTTTAAATGGTTATTTTTTATCGTACATTATTGTGTCATCAATCACATTGATGAGTCCATGCTGGACATGTCATACATGCTATAGAAAGTTACGATTTTATGAACTTAAATAATTGAAATGTCTGTGACTGTCACATAAAATTTGCGATGATGATGATGAGTGACTATTACAAAATCCATTGTCTTCACTATGTTATGGTTTAACATAGCGTTCCTTAAGCATTATTCATAAAAAAAAAAAGGACTTTTATTCTTAAATTTACAACACTATATTTTGTTACCAATTTTTTGGGTGTTGTGTTGTTCCATTTATTTTTGGCATGTGCATATATGCGTTTATATTTGTATTTTCTTTATTTTTCCTTCTTGAAATTAGAAAACATGTGTATCTTTGTACCGTGTTAGCCAGTAGATAGAAAAATATTTAGACTTCAGAGTCAGCAGTGGTTGATACCTTTTAATGGATAACTGAAAAGATGGAAACAAATTGCAAGCTTTCAAGGCTACTCACGTCTCTTCATCAGGCAAAGACTAAATAAAAAAATTAAGCATCACATATTTCTATACACAACAGGACACAGGAATAGTGCAATAGGTAAGACAAGTAAGTGACGTGTATCAGAACTGTCATTATCTCACAGGGATGAACATAAATATTGGAACAGTTCCTAGATAAGGATAAAAGTTTGATTGCCCTCTCATTGGCGTATTTTTTTGGGTTTTCATGACCCTGGAAGGGCATAGACGCAGATTCCTTAATTGATATAGAATGACATAAATCCATGTGATCTATTCATTCCATCACTAACAGTGATCAAAGGTCATGATGAGCTTATATTCTGAAACCTTTGTACGTTTCTCATATTTGAAGTTATATTTTAATACCAGTAATTCCATATCCATGATGCTATGACCGGGCATACAAAAGTCTTTTGCCACAGGTAAATTCATTAATTTATCTGTGATTGTGTGGCGCTGATAATTCATCCTTGTTCTCCTTTTTGTTGCCGGTCTCCCCTCACTTGTCCCTCCCTCACTTGTCTTAGCTATTCCTGTGTCCTGTTGTGTGTAGAAATATGTGATTCTTCATTTTTGGCTTTACTCTTAGCCTGATGAAGACACCTGAGTAGTCTCGAAAGCTTTGAATTTGTTACCATATTTTCAGTTAGCCATTAAACGTTATCAACCACAGAGGACTGTCAAGTATAAATATTTTTCTATTCTTGTAATTGAAATTCATCATTTTATTGTCGTAGTAAAACTTCATTTATTCTTGTTTGAAGTACATACATTTGCAATGGCCACGTAACAAGGCAATAACTCAATATTTTGTGCCTACACCCTCCTTGACCCTGGGCTTCAACAGCGCCAGTTGCTGCTCAGAAGTGTTAGATGCACAGATGAAAACAATCGCTGATGTGTTTGTGGGGTTCAGTAACGCCTGCTGTTCCCCTGCTGTGTGTCTGGCAAAAATTACTGCTGCTAACTACAACTTCAACTTCAAACGTCTCATACTAGGCCTCTGCCTACACCCTCCTTGACCCTGGGCTTCAACAGCGCCAGTTGCTGCTCAGAAGTGTTAGATGCACAGATGAAAACAATCGCTGATGTGTTTGTGGGGTTCAGTAACGCCTGCTGTTCCCCTGCTGTGTGTCCGGCAAAAATTACTGCTAGCTACCTAATCATGGTGAAAAAAACATGACATCTCAAAGTGTCTAGTGCTACACATAGATATGAGGCTACACCATGATTTCTAAGCTGTAAACATTTGAAACGTCAACTTTCAAACCATAAAATGATTTGTCTTTGTCACAAATCTGTAACAAAATAATTGTGACATATTATTACAGATATGCACATGTCGAAAACAAATGCAAACACAAAAGCCTACTTATGCTATAGGATACTGATGGTCAACCTTGTCACTCCATAGCTTAGACAAATCCAACTCACATCATGATGACTCAAATACTGCAATGTTGGAAGTGCATAATGTGGGTTGAACTTTGACAACTGCTGCAGTGCGAAGGTTATACTTCAGTGTTCTTGCCTTTGAAATAAAAGCATACAAGTAAATATAATATCCAATGTTGATTAAGGGACGTGATGTACACCTGTAATATTGTGCAAACAATGCATGTAGGAATAGTCCTCTTCAACATTACTTATATTTGTGTCATTTTAAAAAATACATATTTGATTAGAAAGTTAACAGCCCATATCATAAAGGTCCTTCATGTAAACATGATAATCGCTAACAAAAATCATGCATTACCTTGGTAAAGTCAATAGTGCATAGTCACAATAGCAAAATATATACCTGTAAGTGGTGCTGAAAGAACGACAACTGATAGAATAGGTGAATGATATCTATTTATCAGACTGAATAGCGACACCTGTACAATGTCGATATAATACTGTACCTTAACAAAACAGCTGTGTCACACCTCACACGCATTTTTCTTGTAGCTTGTTATGTAATAGGGCACATGCGTGTATGTTTCATCATAGGTGCATGTTTACTGAGTAAAGCAGTCATGACAACGCCTTTGTGTTGTCGGTACGCTTGCGATGATGAACGATGCGCACCGTGAATGTTAGCTGCGTCATAAGACGCACAGACGCTCCAATACCCAACGCGTCACAGCAGGAAGCCAGTCTGTGCGTCCAAACAAAGGCGCAAGCATACATGCACGTACCCTTTTATAAAGCTATATAAAAAAAAGGATGTAGTAGTAACGCACACTTTATTGAGGTACAGTATTACATCGCCATTCACCATCTGTGGCTATGCAGTCTCATCTATATATACCTTATCTATCCGTTGTCATGCTTGCAAGTCCACAGTCAGGCATAAATAGCTGTTTTCACTATGCACTTTTTAAAGGTTTTTTTTGTTAATATAAATGATTGGCACATATTATCAGTATTACATGATGGAAATTTTAGATATTTTTAAAAACTTTTTAGTGATATTATTCAGCAAATGAAAATGGTGTACATACTGTTACTTATCCATCATTAATGGATTCTGATATGTACTTGTATGCTTTTATTTAAAACCGTATAGCAGATTATTTAACCAATTTTTATTGTGGTTTGCATTGCTTTTCAACATGTTAATGTATGCGTTTATGTTTGTCAATTATTAATTTACATATATTTTTTAAAGTAAAATCATCATCTTATGGTACTAAAGGTTATATTTCTCTTGTTTGGAGTATAGACATTTTTAATTGACACGTAACAAGGAAAATACTTGATCTAGTATTTAAACATCCTCCTTGACCCTGGGCTCCAACACCGCCAGTTGTTGCTTGGAAGTGCTGTTAGCACAGTCTACACTTGCTCCTGTGTTACTGGGGTTCAGTAATGTCAGCTGTTCCCCTGCTGTGTGAACGGCAAAAAGTCCTGCTGCCTCCACCTGTTCTCTTCTCATCCCTGGGCTACAACACCGCCAGTTGTTTCTCGGAAGTGCTGTTAGCACAGTTAAAACTTGCTCCCGTGTTACTGGGGTTCAGTAATGTCAGCTGTTCCCCTGCTGTGTGAACGGCAAAAAGTCCTGCTGCCTCCACCATGTTCTCTTCTCATCCCTGGGTTACAACACCGCCAGTTGTTTCTCGGAAGTGCTGTTAGCACAGTCTACACTTGCTCCTGTGTTACTGGGGTTCAGTAATGTCAGCTGTTCCCCTGCTGTGTGAACGGCAAACAGTCCTGCTGCCTCCACCATGTTCTCTTCTCATCCCTGGGTTACAACACCGCCAGTTGTTTCTCGGAAGTGCTGTTAGCACAGTCTACACTTGCTCCTGTGTTACTGGGGTTCAGTAATGTCAGCTGTTCCCCTGCTGTGTGAACGGCAAAAAGTCCTGCTGCCTCCACCATGTTCTCTTCTCATCCCTGGTTACAACACCGCCAGTTGTTTCTCGGAAGTGCTGTTAGCACAGTTACACTTGCTCCTGTGTTACTGGGGTTCAGTAATGTCAGCTGTTCCCCTGCTGTGTGAACGGCAAACAGTCCTGCTGCCTCCACCATGTTCTCTTCTCATCCCTGGGTTACAACACCGCCAGTTGTTTCTCGGAAGTGCTGTTAGCACAGTCTACACTTGCTCCTGTGTTACTGGGGTTCAGTAATGTCAGCTGTTCCCCTGCTGTGTGAACGGCAAAAGTCCTGCTGCCTCCACCATGTTCTCTTCTCATCCCTGGGTTACAACACCGCCAGTTGTTTCTCGGAAGTGCTGTTAGCACAGTCTAACACTTGCTCCTGTGTTACTGGGGTTCAGTAATGTCAGCTGTTCCCCTGCTGTGTGAACGGCAAACAGTCCTGCTGCCTCCACCATGTTCTCTTCTCATCCCTGGGTTACAACACCGCCAGTTGTTTCTCGGAAGTGCTGTTAGCACAGTCTACACTTGCTCCTGTGTTACTGGGGTTCAGTAATGTCAGCTGTTCCCCTGCTGTGTGAACGGCAAACAGTCCTGCTGCCTCCACCATGTTCTCTTCTCATCCCTGGGTTACAACACCGCCAGTTGTTTCTCGGAAGTGCTGTTAGCACAGTCTACACTTGCTCCTGTGTTACTGGGGTTCAGTAATGTCAGCTGTTCCCCTGCTGTGTGAACGGCAAACAGTCCTGCTGCCTCCACCATGTTCTCTTCTCATCCCTGGGTTACAACACCGCCAGTTGTTTCTCGGAAGTGCTGTTAGCACAGTCTACACTTGCTCCTGTGTTACTGGGGTTCAGTAATGTCAGCTGTTCCCCTGCTGTGTGAACGGCAAAAAGTCCTGCTGCCTCCACCATGTTCTCTTCTCATCCCTGGTACAACACCGCCAGTTGTTTCTTTCCCGGGAAATGCTGTTAGCACAGTCTAACACTTGCTCCCCGTGTTACTGGGGTTCAGTAATGTCAGCTGTTTCCCCTGCTGTGTGAACGGCAAACAGTCCTGCTGCCTCCACCCATGTTCTCTTCTCATCCCTGGGTTACAACACCGCCAGTTTGTTTCTCGGAAGTGCTGTTAGCACAGTCTACACTTGCTCCTGTGTTACTGGGGTTCAGTAATGTCAGCTGTTCCCCTGCTGTGTGAACGGCAAACAGTCCTGCTGCCTCCACCCATGTTCTCTTCTCATCCCTGGGTTACAACACCGCCATTTTTTCTCGGAAGTGCTGTTAGCACAGTCTACACTTGCTCCTGTGTTACTGGGGTTCAGTAATGTCAGCTGTTCCCCTGCTGTGTGAACGGCAAACAGTCCTGCTGCCTCCACCATGTTCTCTTCTCATCCCTGGGTTACAACACCGCCAGTTGTTTCTCGGAAGTGCTGTTAGCACAGTCTACACTTGCTCCGTGTTACTGGGGTTCAGTAATGTCAGCTGTTCCCCTGCTGTGTGAACGGCAAAACAGTCCTGCTGCCTCCACCCTGTTCTCTTCTCATCCCTGGGTTACAACACCGCCATGTTGTTTCTCGGAAGTGCTGTTAGCACAGTTAACACTTGCTCCCGTGTTACTGGGGTTCAGTAATGTCAGCTGTTCCCCTGCTGTGTGAACGGCAAAAGTCCTGCTGCCTCCACCTGTTCTCTTCTCATCCCTGGGTTACAACACCGCCAGTTGTTTCTCGGAAGTGCTGTTAGCACAGTCTACACTTGCTCCTGTGTTACTGGGGTTCAGTAATGTCAGCTGTTCCCCTGCTGTGTGAACGGCAAACAGTCCTGCTGCCTCCACCTGTTCTCTTCTCATCCCTGGGTTACAACACCGCCAGTTGTTTCTCGGAAGTGCTGTTAGCACAGTCTACTACACTTGCTCCTGTGTTACTGGGGTTCAGTAATGTCAGCTGTTCCCCTGCTGTGTGAACGGCAAACAGTCCTGCTGCCTCCACCATGTTCTCTTCTCATCCCTGGGTTACAACACCGCCAGTTGTTTCTCGGAAGTGCTGTTAGCACAGTCTACACTTGCTCCGTGTTACTGGGGTTCAGTAATGTCAGCTGTTCCCCTGCTGTGTGAACGGCAAAAAGTCCTGCTGCCTCCACCATGTTCTCTTCTCATCCCTGGGTTACAACACCGCCAGTTGTTTCTCGGAAGTGCTGTTAGCACAGTTAACACTTGCTCCCGTGTTACTGGGGTTCAGTAATGTCAGCTGTTCCCCTGCTGTGTGAACGGCAAACAGTCCTGCTGCCTCCACCATGTTCTCTTCTCATCCCTGGGTTACAACACCGCCAGTTGTTTCTCGGAAGTGCTGTTAGCACAGTCTACACTTGCTCCCGTGTTACTGGGGTTCAGTAATGTCAGCTGTTCCCCTGCTGTGTGAACGGCAAAATGTCCTGCTGCCTCCACCATGTTCTCTTCTCATCCCTGGGTTACAACACCGCCAGTTGTTTCTCGGAAGTGCTGTTAGCACAGTTAACACTTGCTCCCGTGTTACTGGGGTTCAGTAATGTCAGCTGTTCCCCTGCTGTGTGAACGGCAAAAAGTCCTGCTGCCTCCACCCTGTTCTCTTCTCATCCCTGGGCTACAACACCGCCAGTTGTTTCTCGGAAGTGCTGTTAGCACAGTCTACACTTGCTCCTGTGTTACTGGGGTTCAGTAATGTCAGCTGTTCCCCTGCTGTGTGAACGCAAACAGTCCTGCTGCCTCCACCATGTTCTCTTCTCATCCCTGGGCTACAACACCGCCAGTTGTTTCTCGGAAGTGCTGTTAGCACAGTTAACACTTGCTCCCGTGTTACTGGGGTTCAGTAATGTCAGCTGTTCCCCTGCTGTGTGAACGGCAAACAGTCCTGCTGCCTCCACCATGTTCTCTTCTCATCCCTGGGTTACAACACCGCCAGTTGTTTCTCGGAAGTGCTGTTAGCACAGTCTACACTTGCTCCTGTGTTACTGGGGTTCAGTAATGTCAGCTGTTCCCCTGCTGTGTGAACGGCAAAAAGTCCTGCTGCCTCAACTCTGTTCTCTTCTCATCCCTGGGCTACAACACCGCCAGTTGTTGCTTGGAAGTGCTGTTAGCACAGTCTACACTTGCTCCTGTGTTACTGGGGTTCAGTAATGTCAGCTGTTCCCCTGCTGTGTGAACGGCAAAAAGTCCTGCTGCCTCAACTTTAATTTCCATGGGTACCTTCTGCTACCCATCCGGGTTCCAGTACCGTCAGCTGGTTCTCCGCAGTGCCTTTGGCCTAGGTGCCTCCATGTCGGTATCCGAGTTCCAGCAACGTCTGCTGGTCCTTGGTAGTGCTTTGGAGCACAGGTACCTCCTGCTTAGTAACCGTGTCCCAGTAACGTCAGCTGGTCCTCGGTTGTGCCATTGGCTCTTTTCCTTCTGCTGACCCTCCGGGTTCCAGCACAGTCAGCTGGTCCTCGTTACTTCCATTGGCTTTTGTACCATCACCAACAGGACAAAGAAGGTTAAGACAAACTACAAGATACAGAACAAGAGACAGAAGAACAATAAGCAGAAGATCAAAAAGCAGAAGAACATTAAGTATAAGACCAAAATGAAGAGCAAAATATATGCTCTAAATTCTAAGCAGAAGAAGACTAAGCAGTGTATGGGGGTGAGTCCGTTCCTCCTCGTGGTGCCCCTGGAAAATGCCTGATGCTGCTGCAGGCTAAACTGAACGCGGACAAATACTGTTGTAATTAAAATCTTTCGTGACAGCAAGAACGGAAGGATGAAAATTCAGAGTTTTACAGATTACAAGTACAGGAATGTCTGTCACAAATAAGAATATGATGAAAAGGATGAATAGGAAGAAGATGAAGAAGTAGAATATGAAGAATAATAACTGTTTAATAAGAACAATATAAGTAATGTTAACAAAAAGATGAATAGCAAGAAGTTTTAGAAGATTAAGAAGGTGAAGATGAAGAATAATTTGATGAGAAAGATGATGCTGCTGAAGATTATGAAGGAGAAAGTGTGTGAAAAGTTAAAAAGGTGAAGAGCATGGAAGTTGTGAAACAGACATATTTGACAAAATAGAAAAAAGGTTAACAACATTGTCAATTTCTTCGTCAATCCAAACGTATTTCAAAAAAAGAAATATTAATGCTATTCCATTGCATTGTGTTAAACATCTATGCCTTTAATGTCTCCTCAACCTCCCCCAATAAATTCTACATTACTCTTTGTTGTTTTCCTTCATGTACAATTAACCAACAAGGCAAGAATGGGTTTTTTTTAATTCCGATATTTTGTTCCATAGACTTACATTGTATTTCCGGTATCGGTATCGGGTATCGCCGATATTTTTTGTGTATCGGCGATACCATTCCGATTCCGATACTTTTGGATATCGGAAAGTATCGCTCAACTCTAATTATCACAGATAAGCACATTCGCCTTTCTATGGAAAATGCAGACAGGCTGACTCTTATAAAAATGAACAAGGGATGGATTTGGCCTGACTTCTCGACACCACCAAATGGTGACAGTGAAGCCTAAACTCCAATGTAGTGTTTTTTTAGGAGGTGTATTGCCATGCACCCTTTCACAACCAAACATGGATATACACTTCCTGATTTTGGCTAGTTGGTGTCCTCCTCCTCCTTCTCATTGTCCACCACCACTTGAACACCAGGATGAATGTATTCAGTCATGCTCTGGCCACTCTATGTTTTGGCAAGAGTGTTATGATGCCCGTCACCAAAATACGAAAAACACCCCCAAGGGGAAATGTTTGCTAGCATTCCAAGTCTAGGAGGCAACCTCATAGAAATTGGGCCTATTTTTTAATCAGGCCTTCCTCCACGTTTGATCATCCACCGCCACTAGATCTAAAGAATTTACGTGTTCCGTGCAGCTACAACCAGTGTTGCATTGTTAACAAGGGTGGGTGGGAAGGCTGTGCATAAAATACTTGCTCTGAAAACGGTTGAAGTGTACCCTACAGGGGAAATGTTTACCAGCCCATACACTAAATGTGTGGGCATTCCAAGTCTTGGAGACACGCTACTAGAAACTGGGCCTATTTTTTAATCAGGCCTTCCTCCACGGCTCATCATCCACTGCCTGTCACACACAGTGTGGGAAAACCAAGTGTAACATGAAGGGAAATGGGGAAGGGGGCCCAGACACTAGGGAAGGGATTTGGAGACCCCTAGGCTAGATCTACTCTCTCCCTAGAACTCCTACCGAGTCCCTATACTGGTTCCTCACCAGTCGCCGAGCAGGAACCTCAGGCCCTGAATCTCCCTGAGGCCTAAGTCCTGAATAGGGAACGGGAGGGAGATGCGCGCTAGGCAGTCTAAGCTAACCTAAAGATGGTAAGGTGAGACAAACAGGGGAACACTTAGCTGAATTGCCAGATACGGATATCAGATGAGGGATTCCAGACACCAAACTGGAGCACTCTGAAAAGGTCCACACTCTAGCAAGCACAAGTGGAAATGAAGCTATTACCCGCACTGGGTCACAGCTGAGCCACTAACTAAATAGGTCCAAACTACTCTGAGGAGGTCAACGCTGGGTCCTAGAGGCAGATGGTTCAGGGAGCAGTCTGCATGGACAGGCGCTCAGACCTTCTGAGGCCAGATGCAGAATGACAGCCTGTCACCTCCGAAGCGCTCGTGACACCGCCACTAGATAATAATAATAATAATAATCTTTATTTATATAGCGCCATCATATTCCGCAGCGCTTTACAGTTTAACAGTTTCAAAACACAAGTCATAAGTCACAACGTTAACAATACAGTAATTAAAGCAAAATAAGACGGCCCTGCTCGTGAGAGCTTACAATCTACAATGAGGTGGGGGAGATACAAAATACAGGTGTGTATATACAATGGTGCATTTACAATGATGGTCCAGCCATCTTAAGGGAGTGAGGGATGGATGGAGATAGTGAATGGGCTACACACACACACACACTTACACATAGAATGACTTTGATTAGTGAATGTGATAGGCCGCTCTGAACAGATGTGTTTTGAGGGAGCGCCTGAAACCATGCAAATTGTGGATAGTCCTAATTTCTTGGGGTAGAGCATTCCAGAGGATTGGCGCAGCGCGGGAGAAGTCTTGGAGTCGGGAGTGGGAGGTACGGATTAGTGCAGAGGTTAGTCGAAAGTCGTTTGCAGAGCGCAGCAGTCGGTTAGGCCGATAGATAGAAATGAGGGAGGAGATGTAGGGGGGTGCTGCAGTGTGGAGAGCTTTGTGGGTGAGAACAAGTACTTTGAATTGGATCCTATAATGAATGGGCAGCCAGTGTAAGGACTGGCGAAGAGCGGACGCGTCCGAGTACCGATTAGCCAGATGGATAACCCTGGCTGCTGCATTAAGGATGGACTGGAGAGGGGATAGTCGAGTAATGGGGAGGCCAAGTAATAGAGCATTACAGTAGTCCAGGCGGGAGTGGATCAATGCTACAGTGAGGGTTTTTGTTGTTTCCATGGTGAGAAAAGGGCGGATTCTAGAGATGTTCTTTAGGTGTAGGCGGCAAGAGCGGGCAAGAGATTGTATATGGGAGGTGAAGGAGAGATTGGTATCAAACATAACACCCAGACAGCGAGCCTGCTGCCGGGGTGTTATTATGGTGCCGCCCACTGAGAGGGAAATGTCAGATTTAGGGAGGTTAGTAGACGGCGGGAGAAGAAGAAGTTCAGTTTTGGAGAGGTTGAGTTTCAGATAGAGAGCAGACATGATGTTGGAGACTGCGGACAGACAGTCGGTGGCGTTCTGTAGTACAGCGGGGGTAAGGTCGGGGGATGACGTGTATAGTTGTGTGTCATCAGCATAAAGATGGTACTGAAAGCCAAATCTGCTGATGGTCTGTCCAATTGGGGCGGTGTAGAGAGAGAAGAGAAGGGGGCCAAGGACTGAGCCCTGGGGTACACCGACAGTGAGAGGGAGAGGAGATGAAGTGGAGCCAGAGAATGAAACACTGAAGGAGCGGTCAGAAAGATAGGAGGAGAACCAGGAGAGAACAGTGTCCTTAATACCTAGAGAGTGGAGCCTGGACAGTAGGAGACGGTGGTCAACCGTGTCGAAAGCTGCAGAAAGGTCGAGTAGAATGAGCAGAGAGTGGTCGCCGTTACGTTTTGCTGTCAGAAGGTCATTGGTCACTTTGATGAGTGCAGTTTCAGTCGAATGTAGGGGTCGGAAGCCGGACTGTGAAGGGTCTAGGAGGGAGTGAGTGGAGAGGTAACGGGTGAGGCGGGAGTAGACTAGGCGCTCCAAAAGTTTGGAGATGAAGGGAAGATTGGAGACCGGTCTGTAGTTGTTTGTGCAGGAAGGGTCGAGAGCGGGTTTCTTTAGTAGTGGAGTAATGATGGAGTGTTTGAAGGAGGATGGGAAAATGCCAGAGGAGAGTGAGAGATTAAAGATTTTAGTTAGTTGTGAGTTGTGATAACTGGAGAGAGAGACTGGAGGAGATGTGAGGGGATGGGGTCGGTAGTGCATGTAGTCGGACGAGAGGAAGAGAGGAGTCTGGAGACTTCTTCTTCTGTGATGGGATCAAATGTGGAAATTGAGCCAGGGGAAATGCAGGGTGGGATGGGAGTCACAGCACTTGGTGGTTGAGAGCAGATTTCCTGACGGATAGTATCTATTTTTTCTATAAAGTGGGAGGCCAGGTCATCAGCACAAATGTCTGTGATAGGGGCTTGTGCTTTTGGCCTGAGGAGGGAGTGAAAAGTGTCAAAAAGTTTCTTGGGGTTGTTGGCTAGTGAGGAGATCAGTGTGGTGAAGTAGGTCTGTTTGGCGAGGTGAAGGGCAGCATTATAAGTTCTTAACATGAATTTAAAGTGGATGAAGTCTTCTGGTGTGCGGGTTTTTCTCCATAGGCGTTCAGCACTCCTAGAGCATCGCTGGAGAAGGTGAGTTTGCGATGTGAGCCATAAACTCAAAAGAGTTTATGTGTTCCGTGCAGCTACAGCCAGTGTCGCATTATTAACAAGGGTGGGTGGGTAGGCTGTGCGTAAAATACTTGTTCTGAATACGGTTGATGTGTACCCCACAGGTGAAATGTTTACCAGCCCATACACTAAATGTATGGGCATTCCAAGTCTAGGAGACACGCTACTAGAAATTGGGCCTATTTTTAATCAGGCCTTCCTCCACGACTCATCATCCACCGCCACTAGATCAAAAGGGTTTACGTTTTCCGTGCAGCTACAGCCAGTGTCGCATTATTAACAAGGGTGGGTGGGTAGGTTGTGCGTAAAAGACTTGTTCTGAAAACGGTTGAGGTGTACCCCACAGTGGAAATGCATTCCAAGTCTAGGAGACACGTTCCTAGAAATTGGGACTATTTTTTAATCAGGCCTTCCTCCACGTCTGATCATTCACCTTGTGGCGGTTTACGTGATCCGTGCAGCTACAGCCAGTGTCGAATTCCTAACAAGGGTGGGTGGTTATGCTGGGTGTAAAATACTTGTTATGGTAAAGGTTGAGGTGTACCCCACAGGGGAAAATGTTTGCCAGCCCATGCACTTAGTATATGGGCATTCCAAGTGTAGGAGACCTGCTCCTTTTTAATGGGACATTTTTTTTATGAGAACCTCCTCCATGTTTCTTCCAGTTTAAGAGACCCATTGTTATAATGGCCCTTTAAGCAGATTAATGCTGCCTGATGTCACTGTAAAAATAGGCTCTGTGACTTTAAGAGTCCCTCCTTTATAAATGAAACAATATATGTCTGCTTATGTGTCACACACCACATGGCCAGCTAAGGTTGGTAAATGTTACAATGACATTTCCCAGTGAATGCATTACAGTCATGACCAAAAGTTTTGAGAATGACACAAATATTATATTTTCTTTTCACATGATCTGCTGCCCTATGGTTTTTATGTGTGTTTGACAGATGTTTTTATCACAGACAGAAATATAGTTGCAAACATATGAGTAACAAAAGCTTATATTGACAGTTAGAATGAGTTAATGCAGCAAGTCAATATTTGCAGTGTTGACCCTTCTTCTTCAGGACCTCTGCAATTTTCCCTGGCATGCTCTCAATCAACTTCTGGACCAAATCCTGACTGATAGCAGTCCATTCTTGCACAATCAATGCTTTCATTTTGTCAGAATTTTTAGGTTTTTGTTTGTCCACCCGTCTCTTGATGATTGACCACAAGTTCTCAATGGGATTAAGATCTGGGGAGTTTCCAGGCCATGGACCAAAATCTCTATGTTTTGTTCCCTGAGCCATTTAGTTATCACCTTTGCTTTATGGCAAGGTGCTCCATCATGCTGGAAAAGGCATTGTTGATCGCCAAATTGCTCTTGGAGGGTTGGGAGAAGTTGCTCTTGGAGGACGTTCTGGTACCATTCTTTATTCATGGCTGTGTTTTTAGGCAAGACTGTGAGAGAGCCGATTCCCTTGGCTGAGAAGCAACCCCACACATGAATGGTTTCAGGATGCTTAACAGTTGGCATGAGACAAGACTGGTGGTAGCACTCACCTTGTCTTCTCCGAATGAGGCGTTTTCCTGATGTCCCAAACAATCGAAAAGGGGATTCATCAGAGAAAATAACTTTACCCCAGTCCTCAGCAGACCACTGCCTGTACCTTTTGCAGAATATCAGTCTGTCCATGATGTTTTTTCTGGAGAGAAGTGGCTTCTTTGCTGCCCTCCTTGAGACCAGGCCTTGCTCCAAGAGTCTCGCCTCACAGTGCGTGCAGATACACTCACACCTGCCTGCTGCAATTCCTGAGCAAGCTCTGCCCTGCTGGTAGCCCGATCCCGCAGCTGAAACACTTTTAAGAGATGGTCCTGGCGCTTGCTGGTCTTTCTTGGGCCCCTGGAGCCTTTTTGGCAACAATGGAACCTCTCTCCTTGAAGTTCTTGATGATGCGATAGATTGTTGACTGAGGTGCAATCTTTCTAGCTGCAATACTCTTCCCTTTTAGGCCATTTTTGTGCATTGCAATGATGACTGGACGTGTTTCTTTAGAGATAACCATGGTTAACAGAAGAGAAACAATGATGCCCGTCTTCCTGGACCGAGACCACGGCACCCGAGGCTTTACCCTCACCAGGCTCCTACCTATTCCGTCGTCGCCTTTGCGCACTA
This sequence comes from Oophaga sylvatica, assembly GCA_033576555.1. NCBI lineage: Eukaryota > Metazoa > Chordata > Amphibia > Anura > Dendrobatidae > Oophaga > Oophaga sylvatica. Next base: position 425,650,034 of record JARQOD010000005.1, read on the forward strand.
TACATAGGTGTTCCCGGTCCTCTATCCATACTATGAACAACGCGATTCATTTGTGAACAGATTTATGTTTTGAAGAAGGCTTTTTAGCCGAAACGTTAAAATACTTATTGTTGGAATCTGTATACCCAGCGTTATCTGTTTAGACACCAGTGGATACTGTGTGGACATTAAAATACCCTTTTTTTGGAAATACTTGTGATCATTCTTTATTCCTCAAGTGGAGTGCCGGAGTTATATGTTATAAATGATGCCAAGCACCAGCCTCCTTTTAAAGTGTCCAGTGGTGTCATTCTTACTTAATCATGACAGATTGATCTCCAGCTATGTCCTCATCAACACCCACACCTGTGTTAATTGAGCAATCACTGAAAAGAGGTTAGCTGGTCCTTTTAAGGCAGGGCTGCAATGATGTTGAAATGTGTTTTGGTGGATAAAGTTCATTTTCTAGCCAAATATTGACTTTGCAAGTAATTGCTGTTAAGCTGATCACTCTTTATAACATTCTGGAGTATATGCAAATTGCCATTAGAAAAAGTGAAGCAGTAGACTTTGTAAAAATTAATATTTGTGTCATTCTCAAAACTTTTGGCCATGACTGTAGTTTTGGTTGAATGCAATGTTAACGTTGAAAAACGGTTCAAAAACGCTGCGTCTGAACATAGCCCAAGTGGTGGAGGAAAATTTTGGTCTGGAGTTATTTATTTTGCCTTATATACAAGTTATTAACCTGGAAAGGATGCACCTTAACATATTTTCCAGCAAAATCCGCTTTGGTTTCATTTTGGTATGTTTTTTGGTGCATCGGTAAAAATGGCATGAATCTCTGACAACATTGTTTAAAGCTGTGAACTAGGAGTCAGAAATGCTTCCTGTGGCGATCCCCATGATGTCCCAGTGTCAATTGAGCAGTATTTCCATCATTTTCAGATGTATTTAGACCTTAAAAGGACCCCCGGGGGGGATAGGGGTAAAAATACTTGGGTCTCCCATAGACTTACATTGGGCTCGTTGTTCTGTCCGAGTACCCGAGTATTCCAATTTGCTCAACCCGAGCAATGAGCACACGAGCATTTTAGTGCTCGCACATCACTAGTTGGGACTCCTCTATTCTTGATAACCAGCCTTGCTGAAATTGACAGCTGAGGGCTGCAGCCCCCAACTGTGAGTTTTGTCTGGTTGGTTATACAGGGGAACCCACGCTGTTTTTTTTTAATTGACGTATTTTTCAGACTATAAGAAGCACTTTTTTCCCAAAAATTTTTTGGGGAAAATGGGGGTGTGTCTTATAGTCAGAATATACTTACAAGTAGTGTGGCAGCAGCAGGAGTCGGGCGATTCTGCGCCCGTCCAACGCTTGCAGGGTGATGATCACACTCCCTTCCCAGGCTGGTGCGGCATGTTCGGCGGTGTTCTGTGGTGCAGGGGCTGCGTCGGCGTTTTGTGAAAGTCCGGTGGCCCAGCACATCCATTGCTGCGATGCGGTAGCCTCCGGGAAAATGGCTGCCGAGGGCGACACATGCTCAGATTGAGATCTCGGCAACAAGATCTTGTCCCAAAATCTCGGGAGACGAGATCTCGGGGCCGAGATATCGTCTCCCGAGATCTCGTTGCCAAAATCTCAATCTGAGCATGCCATTTTCCCGGTGGCCACCGCATGCAGCCTCCGGGCTTTCACAAAATGCCAGCTCAAACCCCACACAACAGAGCACCGTCGAAACTGCCGCACCAGTCTGGGATGGGAGTCAAATCGCCAGACCACTGAACACCCCGTGACCATGCTCCACCAGCACTGCCAATCCCCCAGGTAGGCTGAATTCGGACTTTAAGACGGACCCTCATTTGACACTATTTTTTTTCCCTATTTTCCTTCTGAAAACTTGGGGTGCGTCTTATGGGCCGGTGTATCTTATAGTCCGAAAAATATGGTATTTATTTACAGCGCAGGAGCCGACAAATGAATACACTCAGCAGCCGCTCCTACTATCGCTGTTATTAGTAACGGGGATGATTTCACTGCCAATCAGAAGCGGTGTTTGCCGTGCTGTCATGCACATGACAGCATGGCAAACACTGGATATTTGGGCCCCCCATTCAAGTGAATGGGGTCCGGGATTGGGTACTGTTCTGGTACCCAAACTTTTTGTAACTGTTCAGCCAAACCCGCCGGACCCGAACAATACACCCATCTCTATTTATAACACTCCAAAAAAAATGTTACATTTTTTTACTGAATTCAATTAGTCATCCATACAGTGTAACGTGCTTAGTGGGTGACAAAGGTGGCAGAAACATGTGAGACTCCAGAGGGAGTGAACAGAGGAATATTGGAGCCAGAGGAACTTGCGTAACAGCAGAGGTGGCAGGAGCCTGTGTTCCTGATACAGTCGGTATCCTGAATCCACCAAAGCCCAAACCCAGGCCACATCCTTTACAGCAGAAAAAGGAAAATCCAGAATTTCTGATTCTAAGAGCATTTGGTGCTCTAAGCGCGTCCAGACTTTAGTGGGCAGTCACTGTGTGTGGCGGTTTGTTCATACCATTTACCGCTGAGACAAGTACAGCAGCCATGTTCAATTTTTTAAACATGTTCCAATAAAGAGAATTTTTTATACCATTTCCGGAGCTGGATTTTAATTTTTCTGCATGCATCGCAACGTCTGGCAGTGACGTGTCCTTGTTCGGATGGGCTGTGAGCCAAGGGAGGTGAGCTGAACTATTTTTTCTTTATGCACATCCTTTACTGCAGGGGTTCTTGTGGACTGCAGACAGGAGAGGCAGGATTCAGGAACTGGTGAGCAGACTGTGGGGCCGAGGCTGGTCGGAAGAAACAAGGACGCGAGCTAGGACCAGGTCTGGACAAATGTTGTCAGGTCCACTAGCCATAAGGTGCCTAGAGTTGGCATCCCAGGGTGGTAGTTACTTGCGACTGTCAGCGGAGAAGGGGTCCATTGAAGAGTTTGTGACCCGTCATCACATCTTGTTCAACCATCAGTAAGTAGACACCGAACACTTGCCTCGAAGACTGAAAGAGCCGATTACTGGTACTAGGGTCATGTTCTTCAAAATGTAGGGGCAGCATCACTGGTATGCAATGGATGTGATCCCAGAAGGAAGGGAGCATGATGAATCCTTCTTGAGGAATGAATAGGCCTGGGAGAGGCTCCTTGAGGCAGCTCGAGAAAGGGCAACTACCTCCCCGAGAGATGGTTCTGTCCTTGGGTTTCCCCACCTCCTATGCGTGAGCAGCCTATGGTGCAGATATCCCAGCGGGCTGATGTTCTTTTTTGTATGTCGGGAACTGTGACACAACCTGAAGCTGGGTCACTTACAGCCCAGGCACCTGAGAATCGGGCTCCAGGAAGCAATTGGTTGCAGTGCCCCCCAGCCTCAAGAAGAAGGGGAAGAAGTGGACACCTGAAGAGGATTACTGCATTACCCTGCTTATAATTTTTTCCTGGCTTTGTACTTTGTGTAAAGCCTTTATGAGTGTAGGAGTACAACAAGTACACTTTTAAAATATTTGAATGAGACCTGCCAATTTTTGCCTTTCAGGGGTCTATAGATGACCATCTATCGTTATATTCTTTTCCTGGCTTTGTACTTTGTGCAAAACCTTTATGTATAAGTACATAAAGTATACTTTCAAAATATTTACGTTCAAAATTTTCTTATGGATTCAATGACTCATCTATACAATTTAACATGGTTATTGTTGCATCACGGTGGTATGTAAAACTTCCAAAAAGCGTAGAAAAATATTTCTGGATTAGATTACTCATCTATAGAGTTTTACATGCTTTCTGTCACATTTTTGGTAGTATATAACACTACAAAAAAAGTTTTAAAATTTTGCTTGTTTGTTTATATTTCTTACCCATAAACTATACCATGTACTGGGTACATTTTTGTGATATACTGTATAACACTCAAAAAAACATTTAAAAATGTTGCTCGTTACATTTCTCAATCATACACTATTATTTGTTCTTGGGTACCGTATTTTTCGGACTATAAGACGCACTTGTGGAGGAAAATGGGGTGGTGCATCTTATAGTCCAGATGTACCAGCTCTGGCTGTTGTGGGGAGGAGGGGGAGCGGCATTGGCAGAGCAGCAGGTCACAGAGGCAGGAGCCGGCTGCTGCGGCCAACTCTTGTGCCCGCTGCTAAAAAGAAATGAATGTTCACTGCATTCCATGCCCATGGGCGTGGAGGGCAATGAATATTAATTTCTCTTTAGCATCCTGGTATGACTGGCCCCCATCCCGGTCTTGGTATGATTGGCCCCCCACCCCCATCCTGGTATGCATGACCTCCACCCCCATCCCCATCCTGGTATGCATGGCCCCAACAGAAAACATTAAAAAAAATATATTACACTTACCTTCCCGGCACTCCCTCACAGAATCCTGCTCCTTTATCAGCAACTGCTTTATCCTTGTATGCAGCGCATGACAAGGACATCATGCACTGCTTGCAAGCTGAAGGGCAGCTGCCGGAATAGTCAGTGCTCTGCACACCGGGACTGCGTCTACTCAGAGCAGTGAGTATTCATTGCTCTTCAGTAGCGCATACAGTGTCTGCTGCCAGCTTCCTGTAGCCACAGACACTGTATGCGCTGCAGACACGGAGGTCACGTGTGCCGCTACTAAAGGGAATGAATATTCATCGCATTCCACACCCATGGGAGTGGAATGTGGTAAATATTAATTTCTCTTAAGTAGCAGCACACGTGACCGATGGTACCAGCAGGAAGCCGGCGGCAGACACTGTGCGTGCTACCGAAGAGCAATGAATACTCACTGCTCAGCATGCACGCAGTCCCAGAGTGCAGAGCACTGAGTATTCTGGCAGCTGCCCTTCAGCTTGCATGCATGATGTCCCTGCCATGCCCTGCTTACAAGCATAAAGCAGCTGCTGGCAACGGAGAAGGACGCTGAGAGGGAGCGCCGGGAAGGTAAGTGCAATGTTTTGTTTTTTTTATTGTTTTCTGATGGAGTCATGCATACCAGGATGGGGGTGGGGGCCAATCATACCAGGTTAAGGATGGGGCCCTGCATACCAGGATAGGGATGGGTCCATGCATACTAGGATGAGATGAGGGCCCTGCATAACAGTATAGGGATGAGGAGGCATGCATACCAGAACGGTGATGAGGGGAACCATTCCTACCAGGATAGGTATGAGGGTACCATTCCTACCAGGCTAGAGATAAGGGGGACATGCATACCAGGCTAGGGATGAGGGGAACCATGCATACCAGGATAGGAATGAGGGGGCCATACACACCAGGATAGGGGTGAGGAGCCATGCATACCAGGATAGGGATGAGGGGGCCATGCACACCAGGGTAGGAATGAGGAGCCATGCATACCATGATACATATCAAAAAACTGACCGGCACATCCAAACTTAGATTCAGTGTGAACAGGTGCTAAACCTAGAGTCACCAACTCATATACATACAAGAAGAAAAGGTAGCACACTGTAGCGCTATAGCTTGCAAACACGAAATATGAAAAATATGAAAAATGAATTACATCATTACCTTAGAAATATGAAAAATTGAGAAGTCTTAGCGCATAAGATGGCCAAATTATGTGAGCCTGATAGCCACGTCAAGGCTCTTCTCGTATATCAGGTCCCTAACTAATGCCTATCCTCGCTTTAGAAAAGTCTATCTGCATGGGAACCTATGAATCCTCTTTTCAGACTAAAATCTACATCTCTGTGGAGGGGTGATGAACCTGCTGTAATTAAAAGGCCTGTGACCACCAGGTGGAGTGCTCAGGCAGAAGGTAAATGAATACATATCAAAAGACTGACCGGCACATCCAAACTTAGATTCAGTGTGAACAGGTGCTAAACCTAGAGTCACCAACTCATATACATACAAGAAGAAAAGGTAGCACACTGTAGCGCTATAGCTTGCAAACACGAAATATGAAAAATATGAAAAATGAATTACATCATTACCTTAGAAATATGAAAAATTGAGAAGTCTTAGCGCATAAGATGGCCAAATTATGTGAGCCTGATAGCCACGTCAAGGCTCTTCTCTATATCAGGTCCCTAACTAATGCCTATCCTCGCTTTAGAAAAGTCTGTCTGCATGGGAACCTATGAATCCTCTTTTCAGACTAAAATCTACATCTCTGTGGAGGGGTGATGAACCTGCTGTAATTAAAAGGCCTGTGACCACCAGGTGGAGTGCTCAGGCAGAAGGTAAATGAATACATATCAAAAAACTGACCGGCACATCCAAACTTAGATTCAGTGTGAACAGGTGCTAAACCTAGAGTCACCAACTCATATACATACAAGAAGAAAAGGTAGCACACTGTTCACACTGAATCTAAGTTTGGATGTGCGTCATTTTTGATATGTATTCATTACTTCTGCTGAGCACTCCACCTGGTGGTACAGGCCTTTAATTACAGCAGGCTCATCACCCTCACAGAGATGTAATTTTATCTGAAAAGAGGATTCATAGGTTCCCATGCAGACAGACTTTTCTAAAGCTAGGATAAGCATTTGTGAGGGACTGAATTGAGAAGAGCCTTGACGTGGCTATCAGGCTCAATAATTTGGCCATCTTATGCGCTAAGACTATCAATTTTTATATTTCTAAGGTAATGATGTAATTCATTTTTCAATTTTTCAATTTCGTGTTTGCAAGCTATAGCGTACAGTGTGCTACCTTTTCTTCTTGTATGTAATAGAGTGGTGACTCTAGGTTAGCACCTGTTCACACTGAATCTAAGTTTGGATGTGCCGGTCAGTTTTTTGATATGTATTCATTTACCTTCTGCCTGAGCACTCCACCTGGTGGTCACAGGCCTTTTAATTACAGCAGGTTCATCACCCCTCCACAGAGATGTAGATTTTAGTCTGAAAAGAGGATTCATAGGTTCCCATGCAGACAGACTTTTCTAAAGCGAGGATAGGCATTAGTTAGGGACCTGATATACGAGAAGAGCCTTGACGTGGCTATCAGGCTCACATAATTTGGCCATCTTATGCGCTAAGACTTCTCAATTTTTCATATTTCTAAGGTAATGATGTAATTCATTTTTCATATTTTCATATTTCGTGTTTGCAAGCTATAGCGCTACAGTGTGCTACCTTTTCTTCTTGTATGTATATGAGTTGGTGACTCTAGGTTTAGCACCTGTTCACACTGAATCTAAGTTTGGATGTGCCGGTCAGTTTTTTGATATGTATTCATTTACCTTCTGCCTGAGCACTCCACCTGGTGGTCACAGGCCTTTTAATTACAGCAGGTTCATCACCCCTCCACAGAGATGTAGATTTTAGTCTGAAAAGAGGATTCATAGGTTCCCATGCAGACAGACTTTTCTAAAGCGAGGATAGGCATTAGTTAGGGACCTGATATACGAGAAGAGCCTTGACGTGGCTATCAGGCTCACATAATTTGGCCATCTTATGCGCTAAGACTTCTCAATTTTTCATATTTCTAAGGTAATGATGTAATTCATTTTTCATATTTTTCATATTTCGTGTTTGCAAGCTATAGCGCTACAGTGTGCTACCTTTTCTTCTTGTATGCATACCATGATAGGGATGAGGGGGGTCATGCATACAAGAGTAGGGATGAGGGGAGCCATGCATACCAGGATAATGTTGAGGAGCCATGCATACCAGGATGGGGATGGAGGGCCATGCATACCAGGGTAGGGATAAGTGGGCCATGCACACCATGATAGGGATGAGGGAGCCATGCCTACCAGATTAGGGATGAGGGGGCCATCTGTATCAGGATGGGGATGAGGGGACCATATCTAACAGGATAGGGGATATTAAGTACAGAATTGACAACATTTTTTGCTTCAATTTTTTTTCCCAATTTCCTCCTCTAAAACCTAGGTGCGTCTTATGGTCCGATGAGTCTTATAGTCCGAAAAATGCAGTACATTTCCTTGGTACATAACCCTAAAAAAACTTGTTTACAAATTTATTGGTATTATATTGCTCAACCATAGGGTATTATGTCTTCTTGGGTGCATTTTGTTGCTATCTAAACCTCTAAAACCTTTTTAAAAAATGTATTGCTATTATATTACCCATCCATACAGTATTACGTGTTCTTGGATACATTTCCTTGGTATATAACCCTCAAAAAACTAGATAAAAAATTGATTGGTATAATATATTGTTCATCCATAGACTTTTTCATATTCTTGGTAGATTTTGTTGCTATATAAGCCTCAAAAACTTGTTAAAAAATGTATCATTTTATATGCTCATCCATAGACTATTCCGTGGTCTGGAGTACATTTCATTGGTATGTATGTAATGAGGTGGCCCAGGGTGGTAGTCCCAGCTGAGTCAACTAAGCCACAGTCAATGTACACCCCGGGACCTCGTACAGAAATAGGATAGATGCAATTCCAGGTACAATTGCAGTCCAACTCCCTGCTCTCTCCCTAATGACGTCCACAGCCTTACCCACAACAGCCACGGCGGACGAAATAGGAGGTAGTCCATATGCCAGAATCTTGACTCTTGAAGTCCCTTCAGCAGGGCACTTATGCAGTCCTAGTGCCTGCAGCACCCTTCACCCCTCCTGGGCAATATACAAAAAAATATACAAAAAAAGGTTGCACTCTATCGTGCCAAAGCATGTCAATGAGAAATATGAAACATGAATAGCAATATGCCTTTTGAATATTAGGAAAAAATGAATGAGACGCTTTGCACAAAATTTGGCCAAATAATGTCTGCCCATACATCATCGTCAAGGAGGTCTCAAAACTTATGTGTCCCTGCCTATGTGAACATACCGCTATTAGGCTGATATCTGAATTCCTGGGTGAATGTGGACACCTCTGTCAGTAAAGCTTGCCTTTTATGGGTAAGCAGGAACCTGCCGTAATTAAAATCACCACATGGTGATGGGTGGAGTGCTCGGTCAATATGCTAACATAGACATAATAGAAAACTAACTGGCACATCCAAACTAGTGTGAATTAGGTGCATACCAGGAGCAGCTACCTCCATAGACAATATACAAACAAAAAAATATACAAAAAAAGGTTGCACTCTATCGTGCCAAAGCATGTCAATGTGAAATATGAAACATGAATAGCAATATGGCTTTTGAATATTAGGAAAAAATGAATGAGACGCTTTGCACAAAATTTGGCCAAATAATGCCTGCCCATACACCATCGTCAAGGTGGTCTCAATTACAGCAGGTTCCTGCTTACCCATAAAAGGCAAGCTTTACTGACAGAGGACCCATACGTTTTGAGACCACCTTGACGATGGTGTATGGGCAGGCATTATTTGGCCAAATTTTCATCAGGCTAGATATAGGAAAGATGTGTATCTTCGTACCGTGTTAGCCAGTAGATAGAAAAATATTTAGAATTGAGAGTCCTCAGTGGTTGATACCTTTTAATGGCTAACTGAAAAGATGGTAACAAATTGCAAGCTTTCGAGACTACTCAGGACTCTTCATCAGGCAAAGACACTTTGTAGTCTCGAAAGCTTGCAATTTATTACCATCTTTTCAGTTACCCATTAAAAGGTATCAACCACTGAGGACTCTCAATTCTAAATATTTTTCCATCAGGCTAGACTAATTCTTCAGATTTTGTATTAGTCAAGCCTGATGAAGAGACCTGAGTAGTCTCGAAAGCTTGCAATTTGTTACCATCTTTTCAGTTAATATTTCAATAGGTATACTCGCGCTGAAATTGGAATATATAAACACAACTGATAAACCCTTACCTTTAGATGTGTGTGGCATGCAGGATGTAAAAAGGAATGCAGAATAAAACCAGGTATGAATGCGCCTTTTTCAGGTTTTTTCAGAATATTTTCAGCAGGCTAAAAAGAAAGTAAACATTTAAAAGAATCTATCCAAAGGTAAAAGTACTCATAAAAAGTAAAGGTGTTACCATAAAGAAAGGAGGGAAAAATAAGGTCAGATAAATATAAGATAAGTCGGTTGTGCCAAAAGCTATAATTATGTGCGTTAACCAAAGGGGGGGATAGGTGTTGGTTGAATACTGAAAATTCAGTGTATAAAAGGATAACAGTGATGGGCTGATCCCTCTTATGAAGAACAATATTAATAGATAAATTCTGTATAGGAGTACCGTGAAGAAATGGCTGCCAGAGAAACAAGAGAATACTAAGATATGTCAAAAAGTAAATGGTGAACAGAATATTCTGTTATATAAAGTGCACAGGGGTCCTATATAAATTTAGTGAACAAGTGTTATGATAAAAGGTCCAGCTGGCAAACATATGGGGGTAAATAACTAGAAATCCCCACATACATGCGCAAAGAGAATGAAACATAAGTGCTTTCTAAAGCGTAATATAGTGATAGTTCAGTGTCAATAAAAGGCGGCACATCCGAGCGTATTGCTAGTGAAGCGCTATGGCGGTATGCTGGTGCCTTGGAGATACGTATTAACAGCAGTAAAACAGTACTTATCTGAGGAAAAAATGGAGATCACAACGATGGAGTTCGGGGGTCTTCACAGCACAGCGTGGGTTCCGGAAAGCGGCCCCGGCCGGTGGCACGCTTCTGGTACACCCAGATGAAGGACGCTGGATGCTGCAGATGAGGGTGCAGTAAAACAAGCCGTAATGGCGTCGGTGGAGCTCGGTAGTTCGGGTCACGTGTCTCGGACGGTCACGTGGTGCCCAGGGAGCAAGATACGGTGTCCTAGAAGAGCCAAAATTCGATCGAATTGGCTCCAAAATGGCTTAGCCACGTCATAATGTCAACTTCAGAAAGTGACTTTTTACTTGTGAGCATGGTCACTTTCTTTATACCATTTTGGCAAAGCGTCCGCAGCCGGGCTCCTCCTTCACCAGCTCATTGTTCGACCAGAAAAGTTCTATACCCACCCGTCGAACAAAACTGATGTCAAAGATAGAGGTCTCAAACGGATGTATTATGGCAAAGATATCAGTTGCCCTTAAATCCATCTTCAATAGAAACCACTTTAGTCCTTGGTGGACATGCTTTTTGTCGGGAGGACCATATGGTTTCCCCCTCTTTTATCTTGGAAGGCAGCTAGCCCATGCCTCTCTATACAGAAAGACAAGTCCACCTCTCTTCCCTCTTCGATGACTGTCCACTCTCCCTTTTTGAGAGCCTGCAGGAAGTGGCGGTGCAAAATGCCGCCACCAGAGTACTGAGATGAGGAAGCCCCCGAGACCCCTCAGGTTCCACCAGCACCGGCAGTCATATAACTGCAAGGACTTGGTGCTGGGAGGGTAGATGGACCAGCCCCCTCTTCTCTTGACCTTGACACTTTCATCCACCACCACCTCTCTCACTTCAGCCACACCCCCACTTGCACCATTGGAAACATCCTTGCCGACACCATTTACACCATCTATCCCAGTGGCAAAATCCACATTCTTGGCCACACCCACACTATCTACATTAAGATGATGAACACATAGCTCAGAACGTGGACATATAACAACACCATAATTAGGGAAACTCTCCAAACATTTGCAAAACATCAAGAAAAAGGAGTTTTTTTCTCTCCCAAATCGCAAATTAAATAACAAGAAAAGAAATGTTGATCCGAAATATAGATCAGTCCCGTCAAAGATAAAATATATTACTGTATTAAATATTCAAAAAGGCAGGACATAGCACAATCCAATATACAGATAAAAGACGTACAAACAACAATAATATTTAAAGGTGATAATCAATCAATGAATCAATAAGGAGTACATCGCCCCCCGAGGAAGCGAGGTGCGATATGCACGTCGGGTTGTTTTCTGTGGCGCGGGGATTCTCACATAATGGGTAAGATGACTCCTGTTGTTCACTTCTGTGGTGGATATGATTATTAATGCATATTAGACAATTGTGTCCTGGCGGCTCTCCTGATTATATGGACAGCCTGCATGCGTGATACATCCTTTTCCTCCATTGGGTCTAAGTATATTCACATATTATATATATATTATTTGTGTTCTGATGGATGGGATACATATCCACTGCCGTTTAGGTTTTTATAACAGGGGTTTTCTCTGATACCCTTTTACTTATATGATCCCTGTGTCATGACCACGGTTGTATTACTGACTGCCTGTTTGTATTATTGTTGTTTGTACGTCTTTTATCTGTATATTGGATTGTGCTATGTCCTGCCTTTTTGAATAGTTAATAAAGTAATATGTGTTCATGATATATATACTGTGCATTTTCACAGCTTCTTTGCTTAGGCAAATGGACTTCCAGGAACGTGAGAAAACCTGGTTAACTAAATTAGAACAGGTGTTCTGTGATACCTCTACCGTGGGTCCGCATATTGACTCCAGGTAATTTTGATGATGAAATTGCAAGGTTGAAGAATTTGTCTAACAAACGCATGAAATGGTGGTGGAATAAGGCTTTTTTGGAGCGCTAGGCCTATGTATACAAGGGCTCCCCTCATTTAAGTGTGAGGATGATTCCTTTAAACAACGGTGGGAGGAGCTGGCCTCTAATTGCTCATTGGGTTGCATGAAATTACTTATTCAGCTCAAGGAATCATCAATAAATGAGGTGGAAACTGAGATTTAGTCCATTCAGGATATTCTGACCAAATCTCTCACCACGGAGGCATCATCCAAACTTAATGAGGAACTAGATTCTGATTTTGCCAAATGGGAAAAAGATCTAGTAGAGATTAAAAGTAAAAAATATCAAAGAGACTGCAATGATTTTAAAACCCAATATGTCTATAAATGGCGCAATATGAGTTAGAACGATCAAGTTCAAACGATCTTCCCTTGGGAGTCGTACTAATTAATTTTCCTCGATGTCCTCTGTGGACGATGACTCTGGGGCTGGCACTAGTACTGGCCAAAAATTTTTGGAACGTTTTGGTGTTAACAAATCAGCAAATTGGTGTAAGGGCAAAGGTTCCAACAAATGGAAAATTACTCCTTCACAATCTATGGAGAAAAAAAGCAAATGAAATAAATTTGAGGTAATTGATCTCTCATCACATGTTTTGAGTGAGGCTCAGTGTGAGGTCCTCCAATTGGGGTTATCTTTTATTCCTAATAACAATTTTGATTTTTTTACCACAGTAAAGGACCTGCACCTTTTTTTGAGGAAAATTATTTTGAAACGACTACATTTGAGAAATAGATCTAATCAGGAATTTGACAGTGTGGCAGAGCAGGAGGCAATCTGTATCCTTGAAGAATTAGAGAATGAAAATCTTGGCACTTCTGCAGGTAATTTTCCTGCCTCTATTTTCCAAATTCCACCACGTTCCCCCCATTTTTCACTATGTCCACAAATTGAAATTTTTTGTAGATTGGTGACTCGAGATTTACAAATGGTTCCGACAGGACGTGTTGGTGACAACTTAACGGGGTCCCAACAGCAGGCTTTGAGCCAGCTGAGGGCCCTGGATGATGTTGTCTTTAAGCCAGCAGATAAGGGGGGGAACGTGGTAGTTTGGCCTATTAGTATGTATGAGCGTGAGGCCTTTAGGCAGCTCAGGGATACGGAGGCCTACTCACCACTACCTAGTAATCCGGTCACCAGTTTTCAAAAGATGATCTTGCAGATTCTAGATAAGGCTTTATCTGAGGGGTTAATTACAAAAAAGTATTTGATGGGCTTATGGTTCAATATCCGGGGGTGCCCACCTTATATCTTTTACCAAAAATACACAAAGATCCTGTGGTTCCACCAGGTCGTCCTATTGTCTCTGGCGTGGGGGGGCTATGTGACCCATTATGCCGTTTTATTGAGAATTATTTACATCCACTTGTGGAAACATTGCCCTCCTACGTCAGAGACACTACTGACATCCTGCGATGTCTTGACGGTCTCTCACTGGAGCCGGACATGTTGCTGGTTACGGCAGATGTCGAGTCATTGTATACATGTATAGGGCATGAGCATGGACTCAGAGCTACGGAGGTTTTCTTGAATACCAGCAATCTGGATGTGCCACTTCGATCTCTGATTCTGGAACTTTTAGAGTTTGTTCTTCGACATAATTTCTTTACTTTTAAAGATCGTTTTTATTTGCAAATGCGTGGCACTGCCATGGGGGCGGCCTGTGCGCCATCCTATGCCAACCTCTTTCTCGGTTTTTGGAGAGTTGTTTAGGGGTGGCGCTCTGGCCGCTCTCCATGTGCAGTGCAGGTATCGCTATATTGACGACCTGTTGATCATCTGGCAGGGCACTGAAGATGACCTCCAAAGGTTTATGTCATATTTGAATAATAATACTTATAACATCAGACTTACCCATAGGTTCCACAGGCAGAAGATCGATTTTTTGGACATCCAGATTGAGGTCTCCAATGACTTTGGAGTTCAGACTGATGTGTACAGAAAAGAGACATCTGTAAATGCTTTATTACACGCGTCGTCAGCTCATCTCCTTTCCATGGTTCAAGCTATACCCATTGGTCAGTTTTTGAGTGCTCTACTATGGAGCGGTTTGAGACTCAGGCGGCTGACCTTCAGACTAGGTTCCTGGCACGTGGGTATAGTCGGCGTTGTATTAAACGTGGTTACCAATGGGCGAAAGCATCTGATCGTGGCCACCTCTTGTCCGACAACAGGGAGAGACGCGATGACTCTCATAATATCAGATTTATTTCCACCTATAACAATAGGTGGCATACTGTTGGAAATATTCTCAATAAACATTGGTCAGTACTGAAAACTGATTCTGTATTAAGGTGGGCACTACCGGAAAGACCCCTTTTGACAGCTAGAAAAAGCAACAATCTCAAGGATTTACTAGTCAGGAGTCATTATGTCTCTCGTCCATCATTACCCTTTTATACGGGAAAACCACGGGTGGGATGTTTCCCTCGTGGCTCTTGCATGTCCTGTAGGAATGTTGAAAGGGCATTTTTGCTCCTCTGATGGGACATTCACTTATAAAATCCGTGAATACATCTCGTGCAAGAGTGATTATGTGGTGTATTACGCCACTGGCCCGTGCAAGGTGATATATGTGGGCTTGACATCACGTGAGTTAAGGGTGCGTGTAAGAGAGCATGTACGAGATATCATGGCGTCTTTAACCATTGACGACATGGCCTCCTTAAGGACTATTCCACGCCATTTTAAAGAAATACACGCAAGTAACCCTGATCTGCTTAAAGTACGGGGCATTGACCGGATTCATGGCTGCATCAGGGGTGGCAATCTAAAATGGAAATTGTCCCAATTAGAATGCAAGTGGATTGTAAAATTGGGCACCATGACTCCTTTTGGATTGAATGAGAAACGTAGCTTCTCCCCTTTTTTGTGATCTACATGCGTTTATTTGTGTAACAAAAAAATCTCTTGGCACTTTTGACCTTGCATTTCGTCATCACTTTATTTCCGTTTGGAGTCTTTTTTATCCTTTTTGATTTTAATGTGTTTTTTGTTTTCTTATATTTCTAGTATTACAGCTGATGATATGATGATATGCTCACCTTGAACTATGCCGTCGCTGCTTGGACAGATACCATGTCTACAGCATGATGCCTGCGGTCTTTACATCTTGAAGTCTTTTTGTTTATTTTTTTCATTTTTTATTCTTTATTTGTTATTATTATGTTTTCATTATGTGCATTATTTGTTTTTTGTTTTTTCATTTTTATATTGATATACAGTACAGACCAAAAGTTTGGACACACCTTCTCATTCAATGATTTTTCTGTATTTTCATGTCTATGAAAATTGTAGAATCACACTTAAGGCATCAAAACTATGAATTAACACATGTGGAATTATACATTACACTTTACAAAAAAGTGTGAAACAACTGAAAATATGTCTAATATTCTAGGATCTTCAAAGTAGCCACCTTTTGCTTTGATTGCTGCTTTGCGCATAAAAGGTGAACGGATGGACTCTACATGCCTGGTTCCCGCCGTGAAGCATGGAGGAGGTGGTGTGATGGTGTGGGGGTGCTTTGCTGGTGACACTGTTGAGAATTTATTCAAAATTGAAGGCAAACTGAACCAGCATGGCTACTACAGCATCTTGCAGCAGCATGCTATTCCATCCGGTTTGCGTTTAGTTGGACCATCATTCATTTTTCAACAGGACAATGACCCCAAACACACCTCCAGGCTGTGTAAGGGCTATTTGACCAAGAAGGACAGTGTTGGGGTGCTTCGTCAGATGACCTGGCCTCAACAGTCACCAGACCTGAACCCAATCGAGATGGTTTGGGGTGAGCTGGACCGATCACCGCTTCAATTTTGAAAAATCCCCAACAGTGTCACCAGAAAAGCACCCCCACACCATCACACCACCTGCTCCATGCTTCATGGTGGGAACTAGGCATGTAGAGTCCAGCCGTTCACCTTTTCTGCGAGCAAAGCCGTAATCAAAGCAAAAGGTGGCTACTTTGAAGAACCTAGAATATAAGACATATTTTCAGTTGTTTCACTTTTTTGTAAAGTGTAATGTATAATTCCACATGTGTTAATTCATAGTTTTGATGCCTTCAGTGTGATTCTACAATTTTCATAGACATGAAAATACAGAAAAATCTTTGAATGAGAAGGTGTGTCCAAACTTTTGGTCTGTACTGTATATGATGCATTAGCAAATCATTTCAAGAGGCAAAATATATGGCAATCTACATATGTTGTGTATTACTTGGACATCTGAGGCCCTATTCCATCTTAGGTCATACATATGCTTTTTATGAAATGTGATTACATTGTTCCTGTTTCCCATTTCGGCCACTCTGTATAGCGCGCGGCGTCTGTGTTTCCTAGGTGACCCTCGTCCTGGAAGGAGTCGATACAATGCGATGCGCTCCATTGACGTCATTGGAGCATTTGCTCCTGGAACACATCGTGATCGCGACACTGGAAGTGACGTTGTGGCGCCGGAAGCCCCGCCCCCGTGTGCTCCGTACACACACTGTGGCTGATTGGCTTTGCTCGCACACAGCGGCCTATTTAAAGGTGATAATCAATAAGGAGTACATGGCCCCAGAGGAAGCGAGGTGCGAAACGCGCGTCGGGTATTTTCTGTGGCGCGGGGATTCTCACATGATGCATAAGATGACTCCTGTTGTTCACTTCTGTGGTGGATATGATTATTAATACATATTAGACAATTGTGTCCTGGCGGCTCTCCTGATTATATGGACAGCCTGCATGTGTTATACATCCTTCTCCTCCATTGGGTTTAAGTATATTCACATATTATATATATATTATTTGTGTCATGATGGATGGGATACATATATACTGCCGTTTAGGTTTTTATAACGGGGGTTTTCTCTGATACCCTTTTACTTACATGATCCCTGTGTCATCACCACGGTTGTATTACTGACTGCCTGTTTGTATTACTATCTACACTAAGCAGGTTCCCACCAACGAGAATCGCTTCATCGTGGCTGCTGGGTACACATGAATTGGCCAATTTATACGCTAAGTATTCTACATTTCTCTAATTTTCTAGAGCAGTAATGCAGTTCAAATTTCATGTTTGCTTGCTATAACGCTACAGAGTGCTACTTTATTTGTTTGTCACAGGTAAAGTCATGGGCTCAGGAGACCCCGATGCAGCAGCACACGCAGCCGGAGATGCAGGCCCAGCAGCTTTCACAGCGCCCATGACAGGCACCGCTGACTTCTCAGTTGACACCGCGCCCCTGACTTTTACTGGTGTCGAGGTCTCTGATTTTGATCCAGTAGCAAATACGTACATGGGAGACCCGGACACCTCAGCACACACAGCTGGAGATGCGGCCCCAACTGTCAGCACACCACTGACATTGCAGGAGTGTCTGGGACAACCACAACGGGATTTGCTAACGGCATTCGCTTCTGCTCCCTGCTGTTGGATAGATGCAGGAGCGATAGTGCATGCCATCCACTGTATGTCAATGAGTGCACCAGGTGCCAGGTTGGCCCACTCACTGAGGACAGGACCTAAGCACCTCCATTACCTTTGGCACGTCCCAAGGCTGGGTCACTCTCCAAATTGCATACACTGTCCGACTTTGGAGCCACATGCCCACTGCTGCCCCACCTGCTGCTATGGACTGTATTCTCCCCGATCCCTTGCTACAGACCCACAACAGGGTCCGAGCCGGGGTGGGTAGCAGGTTTCACATAGCAGGATTCGGGGGAACCAAGGGAGGGGGTCATACACAAACTTCTCTGACATTTTTCTTTGCTTTTTTTTCTTCCCCCTCCAGGTTGACTCATCACCACAGATCTCATCCCCAAAAGCAAAGTTGTTAAAGCTTACCAGGGGCTCCAGATGACTGATCTGCTGCATGACAAGTCAACCCCCTCCCTGCTACTAATGTCTGCACTACTGTCATCTTTCCCATCATCCTCCGATGAACTTGAGTCTGATGGAAGTTCGCCTTGTTTAGGAGCTATCCCGCTGTGTGTTGCTTGAAGATCACTTACTAAGCCCCCAAGTGAATTCAGCTCCTCATCTTCCTCCACGTCTTCCTCCTCATCCTCCACCTGGGTTGGACAGCCCTCATTTTGTGGAACTGATCACCATTTCAGCTTTTCTTGAAACAGCCCACAATTAGACAGGATATCCAACCTTCTCCCTTTCAGCATGCTGATGTCTGCTTTCAGCCTGACAATTGCAGCAGACAATGCTGGTCTCTTGTTGTTGGAGGCTCTGTTGGTCCTGAGCCTCATCGCCTGCAACTCATCCCGGAGTCTCCTCAGCGTCTTCCCGGAATCCTTGTACTCATTGAGGTAGGCATGAATCCCTCAGCCATAGATGGTAACAGGCTCCAGCTTTGCCCTAGTGCCCCACTCCCTGTGCACGACCGCTGTTATGAATGTGCTAGAGATGGTTTCTGAGCAGAGGCTCCCTCTAGTGGTTACAGACAGTACTGAACCTTTCAGCGAGGAATGGCAATCTGGGATCACGGACTGGACTGATATAAGGGAGGTTCCCTCCCATGATGGTCGCCGGTGATCAATTGTTCTTGTCTCAATTGTGGTTCCTGGTTCATTTGGAAGTTGGCTGGAGTCCTGCCTGCATCATCTGCTTTCAGATAAGATATTTTCTGCTTTTCTTTTTGTGCTTGCTTTTTGCATAGTTTTCTGCACTTTTGGAGGTCAGCCGGGTTCCCTTCTGGGGCCTGTACTCCTCTCAGTTTATCTGTAGCCACTGTTATTTGTTCATTTGCTTTTTCCTGTTTTTTTCAGTGGCTGCGGCTTAGTTTTGTTACACCAGAGATCTGATTTAGGTGGTGGAGATCGTGTGATCTCAGGTGTTTTTGCAATCAGAGGAGTTGGTATTTTTTAGAGTTTTTTGTTGGATTGCAGTCAGAATTGTTTCCTGTACTTTTCTTTCTAGACAGATTGGGCCCCAGCATTTGCTCATTCTATTTTCTGTCTGTGTCCGTGCTTCTTCTTGTCTGGCCGCCATTATATGTTTGGGGGCTTCCTATTTTCTTTGGGGATCTGCTCCGGGGCAGATCGCTGTCATCTTTCTGCCTTTAGGTGTAGTTATCTCTCAGGCTGTGACGAGGCGTCTAGGATCAACGTAGGAACGCTCCATGGCTACCTCTAGTTGTGTGGTTAGTTCAGGTTACTGCAATCCAATAGGTTCCAGCCTCTCTGGTGTATTGCAGTTTTTTGCTTTTTCTCCTCAGCTACCTAAACATAACAGTATAACCGGCAAAAACTGAAAATTTTATGGTACTCACAGAAGGGAAAAATAGTGTGGAAAGAAAAAAAAGTTGTCAGTTGTCAGAGATTTTTTTTTTTCTGTTTGTTGCATTTTTTCCCTCTTTTTCTCTGGGTGCTGAGGAGGATTTTTTTTTCTCTCAATGGAGTTTGCACAGTTGTCTGGCCGTGTGGATCAGCTTGCCACTGAGGTTCGGAGTATTGCTACCTATCTTGCTAGGTTGCCGGTTGTGGAACCTAGGATTCCCATGCCAGATTTGTTTTTGGGGGATCGGGCTAAATTTCTGAATTTCAAAAATAACTGTAAGTTGTTTTTTGCCTTAAAACCTAAGTCCTCGGGAGCGCAGCACAGCAGGTTCAAATTGTCATCTCTCTCCTGCGCGGCGACCCTCAGGATTGGGCTTTTTCCCTGACACCTGGGGATCCTGTTTTGAATGATGTTGATGTATTTTTTCAGGCTCTGGGGTTATTGTACGATGAACCTAATGTCACTGATCAAGCTGAAAAAACCTTGTTGGCATTAAGTCAGGGTCTTGAAGACGCTGAGTTGTACTGTCAGAAATTCCGAAAGTGGGCAGTCCTGACCAAATGGAATGATTATGCTTTGGCAGCACTTTTTCGGAAGGGGCTGTAAGAGAATGTAAAGAATGTTATGGTGGGATTCCCTGTCCCCTCTGGTCTCAATGATTCTATGTCATTGGCTATTCAAATTGACAGATGTTTGCGTGAGCGCAGAGGTATGCGTGAGATGGTGTTGCCTTGTGAGCCAGCTCCTGGGCCAATGCAGTGTGATGAAGTGACTTCTGGGGCTCAGCGTCATGAGTTTCGAAAGCGCAATGGGTTATGTTTCTACTGTGGTGACGCCTCTCATGCTCTTTCTGTCTGCCCTAAGCGGGGAAGACGTTTTGACGCTCAGTTTCTTGGGTAGTGTTCAGACTAAATTTCTGTTGACCGTTACCCTGATTTGCTCCCTGTCCACATTTTCTTCTCAGGCTTTTGTTGATTCAGAGCAGCTATTAACCTGATGGATTTTGACTTTGCCAAACATTGTGGGTTTTCCATTATACCCCTGCGGAAGTCTATTCCCCAACTGGGCATTGATTCTACCCCTTTGGCGGAGAATAAACCCCAGTTTTCTACTCAGGTGATAATGAGGGTTGAACCAGATCATCAGGAGAGTTGAAAATTTCTGGTGCTGCATAATCTGCATGACATTATTGTACTAGGTTTCCCTTGGTTACAGTCTCATAATCCTGTTTTGGATTGGAAATCTGTGTCTGTGACCAGTTGGGGCTGCCAATGTGTTAATACTGACACTCCTGTTTTTTCTGCCTCTCCCCAGTCTCAGGATGTTCCTGACTTTTTGACTGATTTTTCAGATGTATTTAGTGAAATTAAATCTGCATCCTTGCCCCCTCACAGGAGCTATGATTGCGCTATTGAATTAGTGCCTGGTGGTAACTTTCCTAAAGGTTGCTGTTGTGAATAGGCTGGAAATGAGTTCTGAGCAGAAGCTCCCTCTGGTGGTTACAAACGGTACTGGACTGTCCAGTGAAGATTGTGAGGATTGGGAATCAGGTGTTACTGACTGGTCTTATATAAGGGAGTCGCCTTCCCATCAGGGTTGCCGGTGATCAATTGTTCTGGTCTCAATCCTTGATTCCTGTTTCCTTGGTAGCCTGCTGTGTCGTGTCTGAATCTCCTGCTAACAGATAAGACATTTTCTTCTTTTTGTTTTTGTGCTTGATTTTTGCATTTTGTCCTGCACTTCTGTGGGGGCCTTCAGGGTCCCCTCTGGGGCTTTTGCCCTCTCAGTTCAGTTCAGCCACTGATCTTTGTACATTTGCTTTTTCCAGTTTTTTCAGTGGCTGCTGTTTTGTTTTTGGTTACACCAGAGAACTAATTTAGGTGGTAGAGGTCGTGTGATCTCAGGTGTTTTTGAAATTAGTAGAGTTGGTGCTTTTCAGGTTTTTTGGGATTGCAGTAAGTGCCCTTCCTATCCTTTTCTATTTAGTAAGTTTGGGCCCCAACGTTTGCTCATACTATTTTCTGTCTGTGTCAGTATTTCTTCTTGTCTAACCGCCATTACATGTTTGGGGGCTTTCTATGTTCTTTGGGGATCTGCTCCAGGGCAGATAGCTTTCCTCTTTCTATCTTTAGGTGTAGTTAGTTTCTCAGGCTGTGACGAGGCGTCTAGGACCAACGTAGGAACGCTCCACGGCTGCCTCTAGTTGTGGTGGTTAGTCAGGGTACTGCAATCTCATAGTTTCCAACTGCTCTGCTGTATTTCCTTTTTGCCTGCTCTCCTCAGCTACCAAATCATAACAGTATCACCGGCCAAAACTGAAAATTATATGGTACTCACAGAAGGGAAAAATATTGTGGAAAGAAAAAAAGTTGTCAGAGTTGTCAGAGATTTTTTTTTTTTTCTGTTTGTTGCATTTTTTTTTTTTTCCCTCTGTATCTCTGGGTGCTGAGGAGGATTTTTTTTCTCTCTCAATGGAGTTTGCACAGTTGTCTGGCCGTGTGGATCAGCTTGCCACTGAAGTTCGGAGTATTGCTACCTATCTTGCTAGGTTGCCTGTTGTGGAACCTAGGATTCCCATGCCAGATTTGTTTTTAGGGGATCGAGCTAAATTTCTGAATTTCAAAAATAACTGTAAATTGTTTTTTGCCTTAAAATCTAAGTCTTCAGGGAACGCAGCGCAGCAGGTTCAAATTGTCATCTCTCTCCTGAGCGGCGACCTTCAGGATTGGGCTTTTTCCCTGACACCTGGGGATCCTGTTTTGAGTGATGTTGATGCGTTTTTTCAGGCTTTGGGGTTATTGTACGATGAGCCTAATGTCACTGATCAAGCTGAAAAAACTTTGTTGGCATTAAGTCAGGGGCTTGAGGACGCTGAGTTATACTGTCAGAGATTCCGTAGGTGGGCAGTCCTGACCAAATGGAATGACAACGCTTTGGCAGCTCTTTTTCGGAAGGGACTGTCAGATAATGTAAAGGATGTTATGGTGGGATTCCCTGTTCCCTCTGGTCTCAATGATTCTATGTCATTAGCGATTCAAATTGACAGACGTTTGCGTGAGCGGAAAGGTATGCGTGGAATAATGTTGCCTTGTGAACCTGCTTCTGAATCCATGCAGTGTGATAGAGTGGTTTCTGGGGCACAGCGTCATGAATTTCGAAAGCGCAATGGGTTATGTTTCTACTGTGGTGATGCCTCTCATGCTATTTCAGTCTGCCCTAAGCGAGGAAGACGTTTTGCACGCTCAGTTGTCTTGGTAGTGTTCAGACTAAGTTTTTTTAACTGTGACCCTGATATGCTCTCTGTCCTCATTTTCTGCTCAGGCTTTTGTTGATTCTGGAGCAGCTATTAACCTGATGGATTTTGATTTGCTAAACGTTGTGGGTTTCCCTTGATACCCCTACGGAAGTCTATTCCCCTACTGGGATCGATTCTACCCCTTTGGCTGAGAATAAACCTCAGTTCTCTACTCAGGTGATAATGAGGTAGAACCTGATCATCAGGAGAGTTGCAAATTTTTGGTTCTGTATAATCTGCATGACATTATCGTACTGGGTTTCCCTTGGTTACAGTCTCATAATCCTGTTTTGGATTGGAAATCTGTGTCTGTTACCAGTTGGGGCTGCCAATGTGTTAATACCAACACTCCTGTTTTTTTCTGCCTCCCCCAGGCTCAGAATGTTCCTGACTTTTTGATTGATTTTTCTGATGTGTTTAGCGAAAGTAAATCTGCATCCTTACCTCCCCATAGGAGCTATGACTGCGCTATTGAATTAGTGCCTGGTAGTAAATTCCCTAAAGGTCGCCTTTTTAACTTGTCTGTACCTGAACATGACGCTATGCGGTCTTATATCAAGGAGTCATTGGAGAAGGGTCATATCAGACCATCCTCTTCACCCTTAGGTGCCGGTTTTTTCTTTGTGGCCAAAAAGGATGGTTCATTAAGCCATGTATTGATTATCGTCTCTTGAACAATATTACTGTGAACTATCATATCCTTTACCCTTGATCTCTGATCTGTTTTCCAGGGTGAAAAACGCTACTTGGTTTACCAAGCTTGACCTCAGGGGGCATATAACCTTATTCGCATTAAGCACGGGGATGAATGGAAGACGGCATTTAATACCCCTGAAGGGCATTTTGAGTACCTTGTGATGCCCTTTGGCTCGCTAATGCTCCTTCCGTCTTCCAATCCTTCATGAATGATATTTTCAGGGATTTTGTGGATAAATTTCTGATTGTTTATTTGGATGATATCTTGATTTTTTCCAATGACTGGGACTCTCATGTGAAACATGTTCAGACTGTGTTCCAGATTTTGAGAGAGAATGCACTGTATGTGAAGGGATCAAAGTGTCTTTTTGGCGTACAAAAGGTCTAATTTCTGGGATTCATTTTGTCTCCGTCTGTTATTGAAATGGACCCGGTCAAGGTTCAGGCCATCTGTGATTGGGTCCAACCTACTTCATTAAAGGCTCTTCAAGATTTTTGGGTTTTGCCAATTTTTTATCGTAAATTTATTGGTAATTTCTCCGGCATTGTTAAACCATTGACTGATTTGACCAAAAAGGGTTCTGATGTAGTGAATTGGCCTCCGAGGCAGTTTCTGCATTTCAGGAACTTAAGTGGAGATTCACTTCTGCTCCTGTTCTACGGCAGCCTGATGTTTCTCTACCGTTTCAGGTGGAGTTGATGCCTCTGAAATTGGGGCAGGTGCCGTTTTGTCCCAAAGAGATCCAGAGACCTCTAAGAGTAACCCTTGTGCCTTTTTCTCTCGAAAATTTTCTCCAACTGAACGTAATTATGACGTGGGTAATCGGAGTTATTGCTATGAAGTGGGCCTTTGAAGAGTGGAGACATTGGCGGAAGGAGCCAAACATCAGGTGGTGGTCCTCACGACCATAAGAACCTGGTTTATCTCGAATCAGCTAAGCGACTTAATCCTAGACAGGCCAGGTGGGCCTTGTTTTACACACGTTTTAATTTTGTGGTTTCTTTTTCTTCCTGGCACTAAGAATGTCAAGCGGATGCCCTCTCGAGGAGTTTTCTTTGCGGATTCTCCTGAGTTATCTGATCCTGCTGTTATTTGAAAGAGGTGTAGTACTTTTCGCCATCTCGCCCAATTTGAGACTGGCTCTGGAAGGGTGTCAGGAGGATAAACCTGAGCGCTGCCCTATTGGGAAATTGTTTGTCCCAGACCAATGGAAGAAGAGTGTGATGTCTGAGATTCATTGTTCCACGTTGGCTGTCATCCCGGATTTTTGGTACCAGAGACTTGGTGAGTCGGTCCTTGGTGCCTACTTTGTCTCGTGACGTCAGGGAATTTGTGCAGTCCTGTGGGACTTGCTCTCGTTCCAAGCCTTGCTCTCGCTCTAGTGGTTTGTTAATGCCATTACCTGTGCCCAAGAGGCTATGGACCCATATCTCTATGGATTTTTATTTCCGACCTCCCTGTTTCTCAGAAAATGACCATTATCTGGGTCATTAATTAATCCCTGTATTGTTCAACATCTTTATCAATGATTTAGATGAAGGAATTGAGGGTAAACTGATCAAATTTGCTGATGAAACAAGCTAGGAGGGGTAGCTAATACTAGAGAAGAGAGAGAGAGGATTCAAAAAGATATAAATAAACTGGAGCAGTGGGCAGCAACTAACAGAATGGATTTTAAACAGGGACAAATGCAAAGTACTACATCTGGGCAATAAAAATGAAAAAAACATATACAAAATGGGAGGAATAGGGCTAAGTAACAGCACATGTGAAAAAGACTTGGGTATACTAATTGATCACAGACTTAACATGAGTCAACAGTGTGATGCAGCAGCAAAAAAGGCAAATGCAAATCTAGGATGTATCAACAGAAGCATACAGTCTAGATCACGTGAGGTCATATTGCCCTCTACTCCTCTTTGGTCAGACCTCATCTGGAATACTGTGTCCAGTTTTGGGCACCACATTTTAAAAAAGACATCAACAAACTGGAGCAAGTTCAGAGAAGACCTCCAGAATGGTGACCGGTCTGCAAACCAGTCCTATGAGGAACGGTTTGCAGGATTTGGGAATGTTTAGCTTGCAAAAAAGAAGACTGAGAGGAGACTTAATAGCTGTCTACAAATATCTCAAGGACTGTCACATTGTAGAAGGATCATCTTTATTCTCATTTGCACAAGGAAAGACTAGAAGCAATGGGATGAAACTGAATGGAGGAGCACAGATTAGATATTAGAAAAAACTTTTTGACAGTTAGGGTGATCAATGAGTGGAACAGCTGCCACGAGAGGTGGTAAGTTCTCCTTCAATGAAGTCTTCAAACAGAGGCTGGGGCAGACATCTGTCGGGGGTATTTAGAAAAACCTGCTTTGGGGGGGGGTTTTACCAATCCCAGGCCCCCTTCCCCCCTCACTATTCAATTTTTATTTCATAATCCGGGGCGCAAAGGACTCCCCCTAACTATGGGGAAAAAAGGGACTCAGCTAGAAGCCCAGGGGAAAATTGGGGGGCACACCACCCCAAGCATCTTCTCCCGGGGGGAAACTATAAACAATAAAGGGGAAACGCCTTCACTTTTTTCCGCGATTCGCACTCCCGGGGCGGGACACTGCTTTGTGGGGGCTGGTGGGGAAAAAGAGGGGAAAAAGCACAGGAAGGGCCTAGAAGCATAACGGGGGGGTTTTTGGGCTTTTTCCCATCTCCCCGAAAGTGGTTTAACTCCTCACCTGGGGGCGGGGGCCCAAGGGCACCGGGCACCAAAGTGAGAAAAATTTTTTAAAACTGGATCGGACGTGCCCCTCCCCCCAAATTTTTTCCCCCCACCCACTCCACACCGGCACGCTGCCGTGACACCCCTTTTAAGACACCCCGACCGGAAACCCCCCTGCCCGGGAAAGAGGGTTAAAAAAACCAGCCTGGTTGTATTCAACTTAAAACGACAGATCAAAAATTTGGTATACTGTTTATTTTGGGGGTACTGAGATGCAGGGTAAAAAAAGGAAATACACCAGACGTTGGAATCTAAAATTGCAGTACCCGACAAAACCACCACAACAAGGCCCTGGACTTTCCTACTTGGGGCCCCCAACCCCTTCACAGCCTGAAAAAAAAAACCAAAAACCTAAAGATAAAAGGGGGAAAGCATCTGCCCCGGAGCAAAAAACCCCAAAGAAATAGAAGCCCCAAACAAGAAAGGGGGGTTTTAACAAGATGAAATACTGAAAACAGAAGAAAAAGTATAAAAAAACCCGGGGGGCCCAAACAACAAACAAAAAGGGGGGGAAAGGGGGTTACTTACCAACCCCCAGAAAACCCTAAAAAACACCAACTCTACTTTTTTTCAAAAAACAACTGAGATCACACGACCAAAAACCCAAAAAAAATTTTAGTTCGGGGGTGTAAAAAAATTCAAAACAGCAGCCACAAAAAAACGGAAAAAACAAAAGTACAAAAAAAAGGGCGAACTAAACTGAGAGGGAAAAACCCCCGGGGGCCCCAAAAAGGGCCCCCAAAAATGCAGGACAAATGCAAAAAAATAGCAAAAAACCCAAAAAAAAGAAAATGTCTTTCTGTTCCCAGAGATGCAGACACGACACACCGGGGTAAAGGGAAACAAATGAAATTCAACCAAACAAAATTTGGGGGCCGGGAAACCCCATGGGAAGGGACTCCCCTTTTTTAAACCCTCCCCCAAACCCGATTCCCAACCTCACAATCTTTCACGGGCAGACCAGCACCCCTTTTAACCACCCCAAAGGGGAAAAATCTGCTCAAAAATCATCTCAAAACCCTTCCCCAACATATACATTTGGGGCCCAAAACCCCAACTCTGGGCTTTGTCCTGTTTTTTCCCCTTTAAAAAAAGATTTTTTTCAAGCCCGTTTCCACTTACCAGGCAGAGCTCAGTTGGGTTTCCCGCTTGTAAATAGGGGCTTCAATTCCCTAATTAGGGGGGGAACCCTTCAAATTAAAAGTGAGGGGTCCTCAAAAACCCTTTTTAAAAATTTTTTACAAGGCCTCGAAGGCCTCCAAAAAAAAATGACTGGGAAAGGGGGGGAGGAAACCGATGGGGAAAAATGCCCCAACCTCGGGGGTTTGGGGGGGGGTCGTCCCCGTTCCAACTCGGGGGGCCCGGCCCCCCCCAAGGTTCACCCATGTGCCAAAAGGAAAAAGTCCATGGGGCCCAACCTTGTCCCCCTATCAGTTGTTAATGGACTTTTCCCGTAACGCATTGGGGAGGGGGGGGGAAAATTTTTTTTGGGGGCTTCTTGGGGGAAGGGGGGGAAAAGGACCGGCAAAAATGGGGTGGGGACCGATACTGGCCAAACCCCCGCAGATTCAGAAATCTCATTCCAAATCCCAAATTCAACATTTACAGCCAGCATTTTGGGAATGTCCTTTTTGTTTGGGGCCGGGTGGATGGGGGAAATTTTTTTTTTTTTAAAGGGGCCGGGGAAGGGAAAACCCAATGGACATTTTGAACCCTAAAATTTTCCAAAGGGGGTCACTTTTTTCCGGCTTACCAGGTGGGGGGAAAAGAAGAATAGGATTTTTTCCCCCCTTTTTGGGGGGGAACGGGGGATTTGGGGAAATGGGGGGGGCTGAAAACAAAAGGAACAATTTTTCCCAAACCAAAACCACCACCTATATGCACTGTTTTTTTTTTGGGGTGGTGTCCTCCCCCTATAAAAAGTGGGACAGGGAAAAAGGGCTTTGGAAACCATTTGTTTTGCCCCCCATTTTAAATTTTGGGTTTTTTTGAAAAAAAAAAATTTACCTAAAATTTACATGAGGGGGCCCCTCAAAAAACCCCCCAAAATTTTAAAAAAGGCAGCCCGAAAGGGGCCCCCCAAAAAATACTATCCCTCCCCAAAAAAATACGAGGGGGAAAAGCCCCCAAAGATGAAAGGGGGGGCTGAGGCCCCCAACATTTATACTGATACCCTTTAAAAAAATTTCAAGGGGGCCCCCCGATTAAAATTCCCCAAAAATTTTGGGGGGAAACCCCATAAATCCGTGTAGGGGAGGGGAACAAAAATTTTAAACCAGAACTGTAAACCCCCCCTTTCGTTTTTAAACAAATTTCGGGGGATACAAAAAAAAAATATTTTCCATTATGTTTCCCTGCTTTATCCAGGGGGGGAAAAAATGGGGGAAACCCCCATGTTAATTTTGAGAATATAATCCGTCACATTTTCAGTTTCACAAAAATTTCTCATTTTTATTACAAACCCCCGTGTACCAAAATCAACTTTTAACAAGGGGGGGGCATGACCAGCCCGCAAACTTTTAATTTTTTTTAACTACAATGGAAAAAAAAAAAGCATTCATACAATGGGGGAAAAACAAAAAAACTCTTAATAAAAAAAATGGGCAAAGGACAAAGTTATTTTTTCTTTTCCCCCCTGGGAAAATTTTTCCGGAAAGGGGGCCCAAAAGGGGGTAAAAATAGTAAAAAAATTTTTAAAACCCCCCCCATCAAAGTATTTGATACCTCGGGCGGGATGATACCCTGAACGTCACATAGGGGGTGGGCCCCCCACCTTTAAATAACAAAAAAAATCGGATACCCCCGGGTTTTTTTTGTCCCCTTGTA